>CM046877.1:537851373-539095399 GCA_025667525.1 Glebionis coronaria
CTTACATCATATATGTTTTTTAAAACAAAATAACGTCCAGAAACTAAAAAAAAATATCTTGTTGATTATGCAATACAGACCGCAAACATGTTTGATTGGAAGCTGCCAAACGGACAGTATGACGTCCACAAGCAGTTTCAAAAATTTAAAGAAAACATGAGAACCTCCATGGGGGAAGATAAGGATTTGCTGAAGTTGAAGAGTGTAGATCTGGTAAACACTTGATTAACATATATGATAAAAAAAGTATAACATATATGATAAAACCTTATCATATATGATGAGTGACATGCAATCAAAAGCAGTAGGATTAGAACATATATGATATTACAGTTTACAATAGATTGAAAAAAATATAACTTATAAAAACTCTGCAGGTGTTATTCCCTGTCATCTCTCACCAGCACTACTAATTGGTTGTCTTTAACCTCAACAACGGCGCTGTGTCAATCATCGACAATTCAAAAGTCGACAACACATATGAAAGCAAGTACCAGACGTATTATGACCTACTGGTAAGTCACTAAATACATAAATAAACTAAAAAAAATGAACATATGTGCATCTCAGAAGCATTTAAAAAAATAACACACCAAAGAATATGATAACTTGGGGCTTGTTTTGCAGATGAAAATGTTTATGATGTATCTGGAGAGCGTCCAACACAAGATGACGAAAAAACTCAAGAAGCATACAATCATTAGACCAAAGTGGGGAACGATGCACAACGACGTCGATTGTGGTGTGTTTGTAATGATGCACATGGAGCACTATGAGGGAGAAAGTGCAAAAGGTTGGGTTTTAGACTTCCCGAGTGATTCAGATGACCAAAGAAAGGAAATACCAAAGCTAAGGTTCAGGATCGCTGCAAAGATATTATCACATGAGAAGAACACTAAGAGGCATCAGATAACCGAGGAAGCTTATGAATTTGCAAGAACCCACCAGATGCAACCAACCAAGACAAAGGTTATCAAAGAGTCAATCAAAGCAAGAAAGGAGGAACAAGACAGAGATGTCGCCAAGAGCGCCATCTGAAGAAGAAAAGCAAAAAGACAATACAGTTTAAGACTTTTATTTTTAATTTGGTCTGTAAAAATTTAGATTTCCGTTCAAGACTTTCGCTTTGCTTAGCCTATCCGCTGGGAAAGGGGTACGCGACATGCAGGAGAACCCATGGTGGGTTGCTCCAAACTTGGGGTTAACTAGTCGTAGATCATGGATCGGTTAATAGGCATCCATTAGTCCGACTAACCCCAAGTCATGGCGCCTACCTTAATAAGCTTTAACGCTTAACCCACTGGAACATTAGGCTAGGCAAAAAGATTAGTGAACTGATTTATATTAGAAGCAGTTAGATGACTTATCCAATGGGAAAAGGAGTAAGCGGCATGCAAGAGAACCCATGATGGGTTGCTCTAAGATTGGGGTCAACTAGTCGTAGATCGTGGATCGGTTAATAGGAATCCATTAGTCCGACTACCCCTGAGTCATGTCGCCTACACCTGACGTACCATTGGAAAACACTTGGATAGAATCGTAGGGAAGACAAGTTGCTGGTAGTAAAGTAGGATGTACCGCATTTTGTGGATTCAACTTGTTTTAACTTGTAACCCGTCGAATTTTATATTATGAAATGGAACTAACATGAATCTATTGTTTCATATGTATTGTTCTTATATTAAATTTCTAGAGAATAGAAGCATATTGAAAAACCTGTAAACCGTTACAAACAAAACTATCATATATGAAAAATTAGTTTCATATATGATAGTCCAAAAAAACTTGTAAAAACACACTTGCTCTGGAAACGAAATTCTAGAAAGAAGTAACATTAGTGTCATAAAAACTATCATATTTTATACATGCATATCATATATGATGTGTTGACAACTTAACATATATGATACATTAGTATCATATCTGATAGTCCAAAAAAAACTTGTAAACTGACAAAAGCAAACAAAATAAAAAAACGAAGGGATTAAACACAACTCCTCATGACTCATTGACATATGACTATAAAAAAAATAGAGTATCAAAAACACTTCTCATGAATCAAAGTGATCAAGACGAAATAGCATCCTACATCATAATGACATGTTCAGAAACTACAAACAGTAAAATAAAACGGAAAAAAAAATCCTAAAACAAACAAATCTTCTTCTATTCAACTTCATCCACTCGTACTTGCATATGCAACAGGTGGATCCTCGACAACGACTTCCTCCAATCGCTTACCAGTGCAAGTTCTCTTGTTATGATCAGTACCTCCGTACACCGAACATGAATTCTTGTTCTTCTTGCTTTTCTCAATAGTTCTCTTTTCCACCTTTAATACGCCGCTTTAGACTTCCTGGATGTCCTCTAGGGCTTGCAACACATGGATTATCAACCAAACGTACCGGCGGATGAGAGACACCGAGAAGCTGCTCCAAACAGTCAACCTTCCTCTTAGATGAGGGATTCGGGCAATCCGCTTCAACATCTATCTTCAATTTCTTTAACTTCTCAACAAAAGCACCCAACCTAGGCTCATCTTTGCTCAACAAATGCACACATTGATCAACAATAGATGTCGCCTCGCTTGCATAGTTCTCGACAACAACATTCTTCTCCCCATACCTATTCCTCTTGTTCCTCAACGTAGCAGGGATGAGGTTCTTGGTCCAACGCCTAAGAATGTATTTTTGAGGGATCATCTCGATGTTGGCGTTCTTGAACACACAAAAAAAATGCCTGCATAATATCCCAACCCTCATAAACAACTACCATGTACAAATAACTGAACCATCATCTACGTTGCGCAAGACCTGGGAAAAAAACAAAGCAGTGAATATCATATATGATAAAGAAATACAAGAACAATATCATATATGATAACATGTATGTTAGGAATAAATATAAGTGTATTAGTTACCCCTGCTAGTTGGTCAGAGTTTCTCCTGCTAGAGTAAGTTCCCCCTGCTAAATAATAAAGGCAAGGGGATTGGTTCCCCTGCTGAAGTCAAAGACCCTGCTGCTAGAGATAAACTTGGAATAGATTATAACGCGTTTTAGTTACTACTCCGAGATACTTTCCAAGTTTTTTAGTAGTAATCTTGTACGTGAGTCCTTGTACTACAAAAGGACCCACTAGGTTATCATGCAAAGTGTGTCTTTCTCTGTTGTCTTTCATTTCATACTTTAAAGTTTTTGTAACCCTAATACCATTATTGGGTATTCGTATATCTTTGATATATTAAAGTTTAAATGTTTGCTTTAACCATTTGTTCTTGTGCTAAACACTACATTCCGCATCTTGTTTAGTTACTTTGTATTGTAAAGTTTCTCTGGTGTTAGATTAAATATATTCTCTCTATCACAACCCTTAAACAAGCGAAGGTTTAAGATCTGAGTTTGGGATCAACAAGTGGTATTAGAGCATGTTGAGAAACTTTGATTAAACCAAGAAAAAAGCATCTCACACAATAAACATCAACCATGTCTTCAGATTCTCATTCATCCTCAACCAACAACAATGCTCTCAAATTGCCCATTCTGGATCCTGAAAACTTTGAACTATGGGAATTAAGAATTCAACAATACCTTAAAATGGAACACTATCTTCTATGGGAAATCATAGAATTTGGTGATCAATTTCCAAAGAATGTACACGTTGAAGAAAAGGATAAGGGAGAAGAAAAAGGTGAAGGTTCCAAAAGTGAAGCCAAGAAGAAGTCTGCTGCCCTTGCTGACAAGGAGATACTGGCAAGAAGGCATGATGTCAGGGCTCACAGCTCCTTGTTGTCGGCTCTACCTGATAGACATCAGCTAAGATTCAGAAAGTACAAAACAGCTAAGGAACTCTGGGAAGGAATAGGCAAAACCTTTGAAGGAAATGAAGCCACAAAGAAGAAGAAGAAGAATCAAATGCTTGATCAATTTGCTTCTTTCAAAGCAATTGCTGATGAAGCAATTGGTGCTATCTACAATAGGCTTCAAGATCTGGTTGCTCAGTTGGAGTTCTTTGAAATAGAAGTAACAAGAGAACAGGTGAATACCAGATTTCTTAACAGTCTTCAAAAAGAATGGTTCATCTACAAAGCTATTTGGCAGAATAGGGATGACATAGACGACAAGAACATTGATGACATATACAATAACTTGAAAGTTTTTGAGCCAGTGGTCAATGAAATGAAGTCATTAGGAACCATCCCCACCAATTCAAGTGGATCTGCTGATTCCCCTGCTAACATGGCGTTCATATCTCACAGCAGTGGTATCTCCAAAGGTAGTGGAATCGAAGTTGACCCTGCTACTCATTCCCCTGCTACTAGATCTGGATCATCTTATGATGAAGAAAGGCCTACAACTTTCAGCCTTGACACTGCTTGTGCTTTCATACCATCCCAAGGGCGACAAGGATCTACTGTGTTACATGAAGATCTGAGTCAAATCAGTAAGCAAGGACGGGAGGAGATGGACATCAAGTGGAACATGGCTCTACTCAGTATGAGAGCCAACAGGTTTTACAAGAAGTATGGGAAGAAGATCTCCATCAATCCTTCTGATGTAGCTAGATTTGAAAAAGCAAAGGTTGAATGCTACAACTGTGGCAAGAAAGGTCATTATGCTATGGAATACAGAGGACCTAAGACTGGGAGCAGCTATAGGAAGGAAAGCAGGGATGATGATTCTGGTGCTAAGGCTATGTTAGCCATGCAGGGGATAGATGGAGCAGGTGGATGGGATTGAAGTGCCATGACAGAGAGTGTTGAAAGAAATCAAGCCTTGGTTGCTGAGGAAAAAGAGGAAGATTTTGTTCTTATGGCCATGTCAAGCTCTAGCTCAGACAATGAGGTATATGACGATTCATATTGTACTAAAGCTTGTAGGAAAAATACTGAGTCATTGAATGATCAAATAAGAAAGATAAAAGTTGATTACATTAATTTTGACAATGACCTTGATAACTAAAAACGTGCTTTAGAACAGCTAGAGTCCACCATAAGAGAGTATAAACAAAGAGAATGTGACTATAGAGATCACATTGTGATTTTAGAGAGAGATGCTAAAGAAAATAATGATTCCATTAAGGAATTAACTGCTGAACTAGAAGTTTTTAGATCTAATAAAAGGATAGATGAAGAAACAGTTGAAAAATTTGGAAAAGCTTCTAAAGATTTAACTAAAGCAGCTGAAATTGGACAGTGTCCTAGGGACAAAACAGGTTTTGGTGTCAAAAATGAGCATGCTGCTATACCACCACCACCTGCTAATATTCATGCACCTTTTCCTAGAAAAGATTTGTCTTGGACTGGTCTCTCTTGTTTCAAGAAGTAGGAAGATATTGAATTTGACTTAAGTGCATACATACCTAATAATCTAGAAAAAGATGAACCACTAGTGAAAACCAGTGCTGTTAGGGACTTTGAAAAGGAACAAATTGCTTTAAAACAATGGAAAATTGATAACCCTGTTCTCTTTTCAAGAGAAGGACTTTTTGGAAGCGATTCTAGTTCTAAGAGTAGTTCACCCAAATCTAAAACAGGATCAAAGTCCTCTAAGTCCACTGTTAAATATGCTGGTATGTATAGGTCTGTTAGAGATAATCAGAGAAATTGGAATGACCAAAAGTCTCATCAATTAGGAGAGGACTTTGTGATAAACACCAAACCTTGTTTCACATGTGGCAGTTTTGATCACACTTATCAAGACTGTTAGGCACCAATGGAAGTAGTGGCTGCAAATCCCTTAAAGGATATGCAACCAAAAGCCATTCTTCTGAATGCATGGGCAAAATCCTTTTCCCCTGCCAAGTATGTTGCCCCTGCCTTGAGAAACAAGGTATCTGATAAGTATGTTGTTCCTGCTCTAAGGAAGGTGAATGATGCATATCCCAAGACCAACACTTCCATGACCAACCCAACACCTCATAATACATATAAATCTGTCTCTAGACCTTACCAACACATCAATAGAGGCCGAAACAAAAGATGGGTTCCCTCTGCCAAGCATAGGGATTCCCTTGCTAAATTTGGGGTATCCCCTGCTAGCAAAGTTTTGCCCTCTAGGAACATGGACAGATGGGGAAAAGATGTGAAAGCCTCAGCTCGTTGGGTTTGGGTACCTAAAAGGGGTGCTCAGTCTAATGGTGTATCTCTAGTTTTTGATAAGATATCCTATATTGATACACGAGGTAGATCCAAGTCTGTAATGGCTTGGGTCCCCAAGAAAAACTAAATTGTTTTTCTTTTTGCAGGTGACAAAGAAGACCAGGGATGATAAAGCATATTGGGATAGTGGATGCTCAAGGAGCATGACTGGACATAAATCTTATCTGTCTAACTTAGTTCCCCTCCATGACAATGATGGTGTTTCTTTTGGAGATGGGCATGGAACAATCACAAGAAAAGGAACTATTGTCACCAATGGGATGACTTTTGACAATGTTTACTTGGTGAAAGAGCTCAAGTACAATTTCTTCAGTGTGTCATAAATGACTGATAACAAGAATTTTGTCTTGTTTACAGATATTGAATGTCTGGTGTTAGGGAAGGAGTTTGTCTTACCACCCAACACTCCTATTGTACTCAGAACACCAAGACAAAAGAATATGTACACAATTGATCTCAAGGACATCTCTCTTCAAGACAATGAAACCTGTTTCATTGCCAAAGCCTTAGTTGATGAATGTAAGAAATGGCATAGAAGACTTGGTCATCTTAATTTTAAGAACATGAACAAACTAGTAAAATATAATCTGGTTTATGGTCTTCCTTCCAAGTCCTTTGCCAATGATCATACTTGTGCTGCTTGTCTGAAAGGGAAGCAACATAGAGCCTATTGCAAATAAAAAACAAGTATGTCCACTACCAAGCCATTGGAATGACTGTATATGGTTCTTTTTGGTCCTACTTCTGTGGCAAGCATAATGAAGAAATGGTACTGCCTAGTGATTACTGGTGATTTTTCAAGGTTCACATGGACATTATTTCTGTTTGAAAAGAGTGACATAACAGATGTACTCATTGGGTTCATCAATCAGATTGAACTTTCCAAAAGTATGAGGGTAATGACCATGAGATCAGACAATGGTGGTGAATTCAGAAATAAGAAACTGGACACTTTTTGCATAAACAAAGGAATAAAGAGGGAATTTAGTATAGCAAGAACACCTCAACAAAACAGAGTTGCAGAAAGAAGGAATAGGACACTTATTGAAGCTGCAAGGACTATGCTATCTGATTCTAAGCTTCCAGTTATCATTTGGGCTGAGGCTGTAGCCACTGCTTGTTATGTTCAAAACAGGGCCTTGGTGGTTAAGGCACACAACAAGACCCCTTATCAGTTGTTCAATGGAAGACCTCCTTTAATTGACTTCTTTAGACCATTTGGATGTCATGTGATCATTTTGAACACAATTGACAATCTAGGCAAGTTCAGTGAAAAGGGGGATGATGGGTACTTTGTTGGTTATTCATTAAACAGCAAGGGATATAGGGTCTTCAACAAAAAGACAAGCAAAGTGATAGAAAATCTTCATGTGGATTTTCTTGAAGACAAGCCTGAAGATGTACAAACAGGTCCTGATTGGTTCTTTGATATTGAGGTTCTTTCAAAGTCTATGAATTATGTACCTGTTGCTTTGCAAAATACTAACATTTCAGGTACTAAAGAACCAACTGGTGTGGAGAAGCCACCATTGAGGTATATGAATGTACTCTCACTGTTTCCCATTGAAGCTGCTCCAAAAACAGGTGAAGAAGATGATACATATCAAAGGAAAGAACAGCCAATCTCTTCCCCTTCTAAGTCAACTTCTGAAAGCAGTGGAATGGCTGAAAGTAGTTGAATCCAGGATTCCCCTGCTAGATCAATCGCTTCCCCTGCTACTAAGGATCCAACTGTCAATGATGTTAATGATGAAGAAAGAGAATCCCCACTCATTTCCTCATCTTCACCTATATTTGGTGGTCCACTCATGTCCAGCAGTGGAAGCAGAATAATTAGGAGTGGAGGTCCAAGTTATTCAGAGCTGCATTCAGTTCATCAACATCCATCTCTAGGTCATGCAGTATCATTTGGAAGCTCTTTTGAGGAGTTCTTTCCCAATCAAGATAGCCCCATCAATTCTGAGTTGGAAGAGGATGAAACAGAAGTAATCATGAGCATGCAACCTACCTACATAATCAATAAAGATCACCCCTTGTCACAAATCATTGGTGATCCTGAAGCTCCTAGACATACAAGGTATTCAACAAAGGAACATAGTTTTATTGCAAACATCACTATGAAGTTTAATCATGACAACATGCAATGTTGTCTGTTTACTACATTTTTGTCACAAGAAGAGCCAAAGAAGATTTTTCAGGCTTTAAATGATCCAAGTTGGGTTGAAGCTATGCAAGAGGAGCTCTTATAGTTTGACATTCAAGAAGTTTAGATTCTGGTAGATTGTCCAAAATAGGCAAGGCCTATTGGGACAAAGTGGGTGCTCATGAACAAAAAGGATGAGAGGGGTATTGTAGTCAGAAACAAAGCAAGACTGGTGGCACAGGGATATACACAGTAAGAAGGCATTGATTATGAAGAAGTCTTTGCTCCAGTAGCCAGGATTGAAGCCATTAGATTGTTTCTTGCTTATGCTTCATTCATGGACATCACAGTGTACCAAATGGATGTTAAGAGTGCCTTTTTATATGGCACCATTGATGAAGAAGTCTATGTTATGCAACCTCCAGGGTTTGAAGACCCAGAACACCTAGACAAAGTGTATAAGGTGAAGAAGGCTATGTATGGACTTTACCAAGCTCCCAGGGCCTGGTATGGAACTCTTTCTAAATATCTGTTGGATAATGGCTTCAACAGGGGGAAAATTGACCAGACCCTGTTTATCAAGAAACAAAAGGGTGACTTTCTTTTGGTACAAGTCTATGTTGATGACATCATCTTTAGATCCACAAACTTTATGCCTAGCAAAGAGTTTGCCAAGTTGATGCAGGACAAATTTCAAATTAGTGCCATGGGTGAACTCACCTTCTTTTTGGGGTTACAAGTTCAGCAGAGGAAAGATGGGATATTCATCTCACAAGACAAATATGTGGCTGAAATTGTGAAGAAGTTTGGCATGTGTGAAGGAAAGAAGTTTCCACTCCAATGGATAAGGATCATCCTTGGGGCAAAGATGGTCCTGGAAAGCTTATTGATGTCAGGAATTACAGGTCTATGATTGGATCTCTCATGTACCTTACAACTTCAAGACCTGACATCATGTTTGTAGTCTGTCTATGTGCAAGATACCAAGTGGCACCCACAGAGTGTCATCTATTTGCTGTGAAGAGAATTTTTAGGTATCTAAAGTGTCATCCAACTTTAGGACTTTGGTACCCAAGGAGTCACCATTTGAGCTGATATCCTACTCAGATAGTGATTATGCTGGTGACAACAATGATAAGAAGTCTACAACAGGTGGATGCCAATTTTTGGGGAGCAGGCTCATATCTTGGTAGTGTAGGAAGCAGACTATTCTGGCCACATCCACAACTGAAGCTGAGTATGTAGCAGCTGCTGCATGCCGTGGTCATGTTCTTTGGGTTCAGAACCAGCTGCTTGATTATGGGTACAATTTTCTTAAAACCAATACATTTATTGACAATAATAGCACCATTTGCATTATTAAAAATTCTGTTTTTCATAGTAAGACTAAACATATTGAAATAAGACATCATTTTATCAGAGATTGTTTTGAAAAAGGGTTGATTGTCCCAGAGACAATTGATACAGAACTTAATGTTGCTGATCTTTTGACAAAAGCTTTTGAAGTGGGGAGATTTCAGTACTTGGTTGCAAGTATTGGAATGGTTTCTCCCTAAAAATGGATGTTTATTTTGTCTTGTATACCCAGGATTGCTTTATTGATGTTGTTGTATATATGTTAGTCACTTTTTCCATCACTTTTCATTCCACTGCTTTTGAACAAAGATTCCCCTGCTGGGGTTCATTCCCCTGCTAAGAGTTCTTCTCTTAAGTTGGGTTTGTTCTTTTTAAAAGTGGTTATATGTGGTTTTAGACTACCAATGCAGAGATTCAAATGGTGCATGCTACACTCATGAGAGAATCAGGTATATGCTCTATGTTTTAGGGGAGGTTAGGTCACACCTTTAGGATTTAGGGTATCCTTAGGATACTCATATATGATTCTAGATCATATCCACTAGTGAGTAAGGGTTCAGAATGATGAAAACTTGCTGCAAATCCTGTCAGAATTCTGAAGCCTTGAGGCACTGTAATGTGTACTTACACTTCTTTATTCAATAGCTTGTTGTCTAGATTCAAATGTTTAGTACACATTGGCAAGACTAACTGACCATAGGTAAGGGAAAGGTAGGGATGGTGACTAGGGTATGGTTATTTTCTTGGGTTGATGACGAGATGGCATTTATACATGATCTCATCGTTCTTTTCGGGCTTTTACTGCATAAAAATGTCATAATATACCATATATATGCTTGTGTTTGTTTACTTGTGTATTTTAGGTATGGATATCGTGAAAAAGATAAAAGATCACAAGATACAAGGAAAAACGGACACGAGAAACGAAGCCGTACAAAAAACCGGGCCCTATTCATGGAATACTCAACAAATACCCTTGAAGACTTGAAGACATACAAGATTGATCCTCATTTATTGAAGAAATGACACTTAAAACCCTTGTATATTGATAATTACAAGTTTGGTCCTTTAAGTTTGTCAAAACTACACAAAAGGTCCTTCAACTTTGAAGAAATGGCAAGTTTAGTCCCTCAACAATTTCAAATTGCCAATTATGGTCCCTCATGAAGCCAAAGATACATTGAAGACCTTTGAAGATCAAGAAAGTCCAAAATCAGTCCTTCAAATATGCAAAAGTGGCAAAAACAACCCTTGAACACTTTTGGAAAAGTTTTGTGCCAAAATTGCCAAAGTCTGAAAGTTGTTACAAAGGATTTGGGCGCTGACACACTTTTAAACACAAATGAAAGAAGAAAGGAAGAAAAAGGGCCAAAACTTCCAAGTTTAGAAGTTTGAATATCACAAACACGCATCAAACAACCCAAACCCACCTTTTTCGGATCAAAATCTTTACTATTCACCCTTATGAACCCAGTTTTTCCTTTACTTAAAACAAAGGGTAAACCTAAATTACCTTGACACACGTTTGATTCACACACTCTAAATCCCATCCCAACCTTAAAACCCTCACTCCCACTCACCAAGAGGCCCCACCATTCAAACCCGTCCACCAATCAAAACACAACTTGTGCTGCAAGCTTAGCCACGTATCAAGATCAACAACTGACACTCATTGTTTCATCACAAAGCTATTTTAAACGGTTTGGATGCATTTTGGACAGCTCATCAATAACAAACTGCCTCAAGAGCTCAAGGGCATTTTAGAGAATTCACTTCTAGGGTTTGTGAATAGTGTAGCCTGGCGTTTGCCTATAAAAGGAGACCTCAACTTGTGAGAGTCCCTTTGTTCCAGTCTTTGCCTTTTAAACTTGTAATTCCTTTTTAAAATTTATAAAAGTTGGTATTTTGAGAAAATTGTAATTCTTTTTTATGTTTTTGAAAGTTGGTGTTGTTTAAAGGTGATTCTGAGTTCCATTGATTATTATAAGTGTGCTTGAATCATTTGGTTCAAGGACGTTTATGTTTGGTAAGTTTTTCAAGTTTGAAAAAGCTTGAAAGAAGGTTTCTGATTTTGCTTATTTTTGTGTACTAACCCTTGGCCATCAGCTATAAGCTCTTGCAAGCTTGTTGACACCAAGCTTGTGAAGGGATTAGAGCCCTTGGTTGAGTTGTTTGCTGTTTGTGAAGAAGAAATCAAGTCCTTGATGTTTTACTTTGAACCATCAACCAAGGCAGTCTTGCATCTCCTTTGTTGAAGTACCTTGGTCTTGTTCTAGTTGTTGAACAAGGTCCAAGGAGCATAGCTGGCCCTCCTAAGATGTTGTGGAGGGCAAGTATAACCTCTTGTTAAGATTCCTCTCAAAAATCATATGTTACTGCCTGTTTTGGATTTTGAACTTTGATTTTGTGTTCTTGTGTTTGTGCTTTGTGTTTTATGGTTGGTATCTGTTAGTTGTCACCTAGTGTAGACATTTGATCATTAAAATCAATAGGTTGTGTTTAAAAATCAGAAGTTTGTTTGAAAAGTGGTTGATTAAGGACTGTTTGGGATTACTGGTTCATAAGGCCTTGTGGCATTGAGCCCTTGGTTCTTAGGGTTTGGGTGGTCTAAACAAGTCTTAATATACAAGTTTTAGTCATTGGTTAAGTTTCTGAAAGTTTGGAAAAGAGATTTGAAGTTTTGCAAAAAATCTGATATAAGTGGTTTTGGAATTGGTCAAACACATCAGATCCAATAACTTCTTTGTTACTTGGATCTAAGGTCTGAAATCAGGTTTGGGAATAGTTTAGGTGATAAGCTATCTATTGGTTATCTGGTTGTTGAATTTGGTGGCTTATTGTGATTGTTATAGCTTATCAAAGTTGGCTGAAGTGGTCATTTGCATCAGCAAAGTGACCACCTCATTTTGTGCTTACATTTGTTATCCTATTGTATGCCTTGTGATTTTGCTGCTTGGAACTTGTTTAAGTGCTGCTTGTGAGTGGATTTTTCTATTTGGTGTGCTTTGTATCTGGCTTATAAGCTAACTGGCTTATTAAGCCCTTATTGCCAAAATCTGCCATCAAAAGGTCAACTGACCTCTTGATTCACAAGGCCTCCTCTTTGAGTCCTTCAAAAAAATTACTTATAACAAGCCCTTATACCATTTCTGATCATTTGGTGAACTTTGGAGTACTTTGACTTTTGGTCAAATAAGCACAAATTGGCTTATTTTTGAGAACTGCTTATTGGCACATGCAACAACTTGGCTTTTGTAATAGAAATCATTTTTCTTAGCTTAATAACAAGTCTGGAAGGTTACAAGTCTTTTGGTTAAGCTTTTGCTAGAAAACTAGATTATTTGGCTTTTTCAGCCAGCTTATTGGTTCTTACAGCTTATTCTACTTGGCTTTTTGTGATTTTCTTGATTGATTATTCTTAGTTAAGCCATTTGTGAGCTTTTGCAACAAACTAGAGCTTCTGAGGTGCCCTAAATCTCAAACCTGACTATTTTGTCGTTTTGTGGATTTTTACTTCGCTTATTTCTGGCTTATTGAGTGTGCTTTTTCAAAATTTCTTTTTACAGATCTCATAAGCATCCCAAAATAAGGTTGTGTGTCAAATTAGAGCTTATCGCATTAGCTTATTGCTTAATGGGCTAAAAGGTCCAATAAGAATAAGCTGTTTGCTTATTAAGCTGTGATAAGCTCACATTCAGCTTTTGGACCTTTAGAGTTTTGTTCTTAGAATTAAATTTTGAGTCAGATAGGGCTTTTCCAAGTCAATTGGGCCAAGTTTGACTTTTTGGGCCCAAAAGCCCATTTGGTTTGACTGTTTTTGGTTTTGGCCAATTTGAGGGCCCAATAGGGGTATTCTGGTCATTTCACTTTGATTTTCTGATTATTTAGGTTAAAATAAACTAATTTGCAAGTTTTTAGAATTTTTTATAATTTTTGGATTTTTAATATTATTTTAATATTATTTTATTATTATTTTTCAAATTTCACATTTTCCAACTCTTTACATTTTTCTTAGGTTTAATACATTAAAATAGGAATTTAGCAACTTTTAGAATAATTTTATCACTTTTAGTTTAATTTTTATAATTATTTTAAGTTTTAATAGTTTTTAAATAATTTTAAATAGTTTTTATTAGTTTAAAAATTTCTAAAAATAGTTTTTAATCTTTGTAGGTCATTTTAGAGGTTTACCAATTGGAAAATCTTTATTTGGGCTTTTTGATAATTTATTTGATTTATAGGGCTTTAATTAGCATTTAAAAATTGAATATTTAATTATTTAAAAGGTTTGAAAAAGTTTTGATCATTGGTAAACTCTTATTTTATTAATTTTGATTTTTGGTGAATTTTTGGTAATTTCTAGAATTAATTTTTATTTTTGTAGTTTTTACGGTTTTACGTTTTATCGTCGTAGTATTATTTTCACGTCTTCGTCATCTTCTTTTCTCATCCCCTTCTAGACCGAATATTAATCTCAAATCATTTACATCTTAGTCACACACATATACCTCCTTGGGAAACGAACTTGGAACTTCATTGGGTCATTAGTGCTTGATTTTCCTAAATAATCACTTAATACTTTCCCTATTTACTCTCTTTTCCTAAAGAGTAGTAAAACACCACAATCATTTTGGCGCCGCTGCCGGGGAGGTGTGTCGTGATTAATTTGCATTGTTGTTTTTAATATTAACCATAAATAGTATTTGTATTAGTAGAAATCTACTAATACGTATTATCGGTTTTCTTGGTTTTTCTTGTGAAAATACTATTACTATATTGTATTAAGTATCACAACAAATAAACAATATCTCCAAAAGTGTGAAAACACAACCTTGATTCGGGATTTCATCACTCGATCATTGTATTCGAATCTCAAACAAAAAGAAAAAGGCAAAAATAGATAAATACTTTCGTGAAGCTCGATTTTGAAAAATACAAACTATAAGGTGGGTATAAGGCGGGTATTATAAAATATACCCTAAAGGAAAAAGGCTCTTAAGTGCTTCGCGCCGCCTCGTTTCCCCGCTTGCTTGTGAGTATTTTAAAATTGAAGGCTAATCGAGGGTTTTGCCGCCCAAAGTATTATTACGTATAATATATTTGCTTGGTTTCTTTGTGATTAAAACCTCTTGAACAATATGGTTTTCACCAAAGTTCTAAAGTCATTCGAAAGCGTTCACTCCACGTGATCGTTTTCATTCCTTTGAGGCTTCTTTAATCAAGAGTTTGATTCGAGGAGAGATTTTGTAGATTGTTGTCTACGAAGATACACCAAAATCCAAAAAAAAAATTAAATACAATCAAAAACACAAAAAAATTAAAAATTCACAAAACACCCAAAAAGAATCTTCTTTGCTCACCTCCCATTCTTCGTGAAGTTTATGATCACTCGTAATCAAGCAAAACGAGCTCGTAGACGTCTTCAAAAGCAAGCCAATCAAGAGACGTTGATTGAAGAACAACCTCCAATTGTTGAACCTATTGTAGAACAAGAAGTCGTCATGGCTAATCGTACTATGATGGAGTTGCTACAAGCACCCACCGAGGGTTTTGGAGAGGCTATTGTGATTCCCGCCATCCTTGCGGAGAATTTCAAAATTAAGACGGGTTTAATGTCGATGTTGCAAGCAAATAAGTTTAGAGGTCATGAGAAAGACAACCCGCACTATCACATTAGGAATTTTAACCGTCTCACCGCTACTAGCAAGTTTAAGGATGTTCCACATGACGCCATTAAGATGATGTTGTTTCCATACTCGTTAGATGGACCCGCAAAAATTTGGCTCGAGAAAGAACCGCCAAATTCGATTTTGACATGGGGTGATCTCGTTTCTAAGTTTGTGAACAAGTTTTTTCCACCATCTAAAACAACACATTTGAAAAATGAGATTTCACAATTTGTGCAAAGAAATAATGAAAGTTTTCCAATGGCATGGGAACGCTTTAAAGAAATGTTACATGAATGTACACACCATGATTTTACGGAATTGCATCAAGTTGATACTTTTTATAATGGGCTTAATGATCATGAACGAGATTATTTGAATGCCGCCGCGGGTGGTAATTTTTTGTGCAAGACGACAAATGAGGCTTTACAAATCATCGAGAATAGATCTAAGGTTTATAGCCCTCGTAACACACCGAGTGTTGCCAATTTGGGTTCGTCTTCATCGTCATCGTCTCGTAGCATTAATGCCTTACATGATGAAGCTAATGAGGAAAATCGGTTTTTTGACAGATTTGCTAATCTTATGTCCCATTGGAAAGCTCAAGAAGCTTCAAATTCCGCTTCGGTTAAAGCGGTTGCTAAGAGTTGTTTGTCTTGTGGTGGAGCTCATGATCTTTCCGAGTGCATTACCGCGGATGGTAACACTTCGAGTGCTTATGTAGCAACGGGAACTTACAACCAAAACGGTCAAGGTTCCCGCCCAAATCAAGATCCACCAAATCAAAATGTTAATAACTATCGAAACAACAACCAAGGTGGTAATTACCAAGGCAATTCACGCAATTACAACAAGGGGAATTATCAAAATGGGAATGGACAATTCACTAATCAAAACCAAAACCGTGATTTTCAAAACACTACACAAGGTTTTCAAAATGCTCACACTAAAAATTTGCAAGGAGAATTTTTGGATTATGCTAAAGCAAATGATGCTAAATTTGATAACATGCAACGTGAGATGATTAGCTTAAGATCCGAGTTGAAAAACGAGCTAAAAATGAACTTGCTAATGAACTTAAAACTCATGCAAACAAAATGGAAGGAAATGTCCAACGTCTTCAACAAAATCAACAAAAGATGGAATTAGGACAACATGAGATTAAGCAAGAGTTATTAAAAGCGGATGCTAGGCAATCAAAATTTGAGGACCGAATGGCTAAGATGTTTGAAGCAATCATGTGTAAACCCTCTTCCTCGGGTGGTCTTCCTAGTGATACCATTGCAAACCCGAAGGGAGAAATGAAGGTTATTACTACACGAAGTGGTAAAACTTTCAAGGAACCAATCTCTCGTCCAAGTACTTCTACGGAGAAGGAAATCGAGAAAGAACCCGAGGTGATGGTCGAAAAGGAGCACATTACAATCCCACGAAGTACCGCTCAAACCACACCTACGGTTGAACCAATACCAATTGTGGAACCCGAGTTTCCAAGGCCGTTGTCTAATGACCAACCCACACCACCTTTACCCTACCATTCGAGACGAAACAAAGAGAAATTGCAAGAACGTAACAAACAACAAATCGAGCTTTTTATAAAAATGTTTCAACAAGTGCATTTTGATGTGAGTTTAGCCGACGCGTTGTTATATATGCCTCGTTTCGCTTCCACTTTTAAAAGTATGATGAGCGATAAGGAAAAGCTTTCAAAGCTTGCTAATTGTTCTTCGGTTTATCTTAACCGCATACCAGAAAAAGTTGGTGACCCCGGAAAGTTTCTCATTCCTTGTGACATAAAAGATATGAAAGAATGCCTCGCCTTGGCCGATCTTGGCGCGAGCATTAATTTGATGCCATTTTCCATTTGGGAATCGCTTTCGCTTCCGGCTCTCATTCCTTCGAACATGTCTATCGAGATGGCCGATCATTCTACGATTCTAGCATGTGGAGTAGCCGAAGATGTTTTCGTGAAAGTGGGGAAGTTCTACTATCCCGTTGATTTTATATTAGTTGACATCCCCGTGGATCCTCAAGTTCCTCTAATTTTAGGTCGTTCATTTTTAGACACTTCGAGATCGCTTATCGATGTTCATGCGAGAACTATCACTTTGAGATTCAACGAAGAGGAACTTGTTATAAACGCTACTCAAAACTCGAAACCTTCTCATGTTTATGCAATCGCTACCATCAATCACATTGACATCGTTGATGTAGTTTGCGATGAGTTTTCACAAGAAGTGTTAGGTTTTTCCGATAGCTCGTCAAGTGGCAATCCCACTATTTTGGATCCGATTCTTGCTAATTCAACACCAAATCTCACTCCATTCCAAGGAGGCGATCTCACTTCAAATGAAATCGACAATGAAGATGAGGTGTTGATTAGTGATGATACTTCTATTCCACCATTTCTTCCGCCGATGGAAGTTATGAGTGTTGAACCAAAATCTTCAATCGAGGAACCACCTATCCTTGAATTGAAAGATCTTCCTTCTCACCTTGAATACGCATTCTTGGAAGGTGATGACAAGTTGCCGGTTATTATTGCAAAAGGTCTTGCTAATGATGAAAAAACCGAGCTCTTGAAAGTTCTTAAGGCTCATAAAGGGGCAATTGCGTGGAAAATATCCGACATTAAGGGTATTGACCCAAAATTTTGTACTCACAAGATTTTAATGGAGGAGGACTACAAACCCGCAATTCAAAGTCAAAGAAGGGTGAATCCCAAAATTTACGATGTCATTAAAAATGAGTTCCTTAAACTCCTTGACGCGGGAATGATTTATCCTATATCCGATAGCCCATGGGTGAGCCCAATCCATTGTGTCCCTAAAAAGGGAGGAATGACCGTTGTGCCTAATGAAAACAACGAGTTAATTCCCACTCGTGTTGTGACCGGTTGGAGGGTGTGTATTGACTACCGAAAGTTACATGACGCCACTCGTAAAGACCACTTTCCTTTGCCCTTCATGGATCAAATGTTGGAGCGACTTGCGGGAAATGAATTCTATTGCTTTTTAGATGGTTTTTCCGGTTACTTTCAAATCCCTATCGACCCTCGTGATCAAGAGAAGACTACGTTTACGTGTCCTTATGGAACGTTCGCTTATCGTAGGATGCCTTTCGGACTTTGTAATGCATCGGGTAAGTTTCAACGGTGTATGATGGCGGTTTTTCACGATATGATCGAGAAGTCGATGGAAGTGTTTATGGATGACTTCTCGGTGTTTGGCAATTCATTCACGTCGTGTTTATCTAATCTCGAGCAAATGTTAAAACGTTGTGAAGAAACCAATCTTGTGCTTAATTGGGAAAAATGTCATTTTATGTGTAAACTGGATACGTCTTAGGACATAAGGTGTCGTAAGCGGGGATTGAGATCGATAAAGCTAAGGTAGACGTCATCGCCAAGTTACCTCATCCCAAAACCGTTAAGGGAGTTAGGAGTTTCCTAGGCCACGCGGGCTTTTATCGTCGTTTCATCAAGGACTTTTCGAAAATCTCTCGACCTATGACACACCTTCTCGAGAAGGATGCTCCTTTTAACTTCAATGAGGATTGTGTTAGAGTTTTCGAAACTCTCAAAAGGAAACATACCGAAGCTCCTATTCTTGTTGCTCCTAATTGGGAATTACCCTTTGAAATCATGTGCGATGCAAGTGATTATGCTATAGGGGCCGTCTTAGGGCAACGTTATGACAAACATTTCCGTCCTATCCATTATGCTAGTAAGACGATGACCGAGGCTCAATTAAAGTACACCACAATGGAAAAGGAATTCCTTGCCGTGGTCTATGCTTTTGAGAAATTCTGACCTTATCTCGTCTTGACTAAAAGCATCGTGTATACCGACCATTCGGCTATCAAGTATCTCTTAGCTAAGCAAGATGCTAAGCCGAGATTGCTTCGTTGGATGCTCCTCCTCCAAGAATTTGATGTCACCGTGCTTGACAAAAAAGGAGCCGAGAATCTAGCGGTCGATCATCTCTCTCGTCTAGAAGATCCTCACAAAGATGTTTTCGAGAATAAGGAAATCACCGAAACATTTCCTCTCAAGACTCTCGGTGTAGTGAATTCTAAAGACACCACCCCATGGTTTGCCGACATTGCAAATTACCATGCGGGCAATTTTATAATCAAGGGTATGACGACACAACAAAAACGAAAATTCTTTCGTGACGTCAAGTTCTATTTTTGGGACGACCCTTATCTCTTTCGGGTTTGTGCGGATCAACTCGTTCGACGTTGTGTTTTTGGTGCCGAAGCTTCTAATATCCTTAGAGCTTGTCACGAGGGACCCACGGGTGGTCACCACGGTGCTAATCTCATGGCTAAGAAAGTGTTCGATGCCGGTTTCTTTTGGCCTTCTATCTATCGTGATGCACACGCACTTGTGAAGTCGTGTGATTCGTGCCAACGTCAAGGAAAATCGTCTCAACGTGATGAAATGCCACAAAACATAATTCAAGTGTGTGAGATTTTCGACATATGGGGAATAGACTTTATGGGGCCGTTCCCATCGTCTCATGGCAACAAATATATCCTCGTCGCGGTGGACTACCTTTCTAAGTGGGTGGAAGCTAAGGCATTGCCTACTAATGATTCTCGTGTGGTAGTGAAGTTTTTGAAGCAACTATTCTCTCGGTTCGGAACCCCTCGTGCTATTATAAGCGATCGTGGAACCCATTTTTGTAATGACCATATCAAAAAGGTTCTAAAGAAATATGGAGTTACTCATCGTCTTTCTACGGCTTATCACCCGCAAACTAGTGGGCAAGTCGAGGTTTCGAACCGAGCTTTGAAGATGATTTTAGAGAGGTCAATTGGAGAAAAACGTGCTTCATGGTCTGACAAACTCGATGACGCTTTATGAGCCTTTAGGACCGCTTATAAGACACCTATCGGTTGCACTCCTTATAAGTTAGTCTATGGAAAGAATTGTCATTTACCCATTGAGTTGGAGCACAAGGCATATTGGGCCCTTAAGCATGCAAACTTTAACTTGAAGACCGCGGGAGATCACCGGAAAATACAATTGAATGAATTGGATGAATTAAGAGATAATGCTTATGCAAATTCATTAATTTTTAAAGAAAAGACTAAAAAGTTTCATGATTCAAAGATTAAAAACCGGGATTTTAACGTTGGTGATCAAGTGTTACTTTTTAACTCTCGACTTAAGATATTTTCCGGGAAATTGACATCTCGTTGGTCGGGTCCGTTCACAATTACACAAGTGTTTCCTTATGGGACCATTGAGCTAGCTCAAGATGATGGTCCTAATTTCAAGGTGAATGGACATAGGCTTAAGCACTACTTTGGTGGGGAAATTCCTTCAATGGTTGCCCTCGACCAAGTCACCTTCCCTAATGATAATTAGCATTGAGGGGATCTAGTCGAGCTCATGACTCGGTAATCAAAAACGAGGTGCCTCGTGGGGGAGATCCCATGCTTATCTTTTATGCTTACTAATCACTAATAAGGGGACTTGTACCCTTTCAACTCGTTATCTCGTGGTTGTTTGTGATTGTGTTATCTAGATCATCATCATCATCTACGATTGAAGACTCTCGTGTTCGTTTACGTGAGCCTCCATCGTTTGCTTGAAGAAGTTTTTCACGAATCCATGACATATCCTTTATTGTTCTAACAATTATCTTTTAGCATACTTAATAAACGGCTTTAGATATATTGTTGATCACCCTTTCCATGCTAGATCATAAGCATTCGATTCTTCGTCTCTAGTATGGGGGTGCTCCACCTTTAGACTCGAAACATTGAGGACAATGTTTGCTTTTAGTATGGGGGGTGAATAGGTACTTGCTTTGCTATGCCCTCACGCTTACCAATTTTCAATGTTTTGTTGCTAATAAGGCTAAAAATGGCCAAATTTTAAAATTTTTCTTAGTTTTCATAAGTGTTTTTAGGACACGAATGTATATTTTCCGATGGGTAGAAGAAGAGTTATTTTTTGACTTGATGGGCATTTGGAGCCATTCACATTCCTTAACCCGCTCAATTCAAGTTTTGCTAGACTTTTATATAGGGAGCTTTAAAACGCGAAAGTCTTAACTCATTCGGGTTAAGAACAAGAACTTTTCGCAAGTTCCTATAATTGATCCTAGAAAGTCACTTATCAAGGGAACTATAAAATGCATTCTCTAAACTTGAAAAAGTCCAAGAAAGTGCAAGATCCTATAGGTGGCTTGAAAACCCAAAACTTTGATTTGATATAGTCTTAATGAAAGCTAATCCAAATTTGGCTTAATTTTGACTTGCATGGCTAAGTATTCACGAGTCTCTTTAATTAGAGGTCTTTATATAGTGAAGAACGAGAGATGATAGAGTTAGACAAGTGATCATGCTAAACGTAGAACATGAAAATGTTCTTTCAAAAACTCATATGTTTTTAATTGTGGCTTTTTCTTCCCATAAGATCAATGCATTAGGAATAAATCATAATTGCAATAAGTAAGGTCGTACGATTTGAAAGGTTACTAGCCTCTAGCGCAAGATCGTTTAAAAGTTGCTCGGGGTTGAATAGAGTTCATAGCCAAGGCATAACTTATTGAAGCGGGACGCGAAGATTGGCGATTATCCAAAAAGGCCCTAACAAGGCACGAGGAGCTCTATTTTTGCTAAAGATCCAAGATGATGTGAAGTATCATAATTCCTAAATCAATATGAAGGATCGAGACACACGACGAAAAGCAATTACTCCCCTAAAGATCATGGAGAAAATCTATCCAAAAAGACCCTTACAAGGTATGAGGATAAATATATCCAAGTCCGAAAAGGAGGCGGATCGTTGTATATCAAAATCCAAAGTAAAGATTGAAGAAAAATGATGAAGTCGTGGTCCAAATATGAATAATCTCTCAAAAACGTCAAGTGAAGAAATTCCAAAAGAAGACCATAATTTCAAGAACGTCTTCCCAAGATTTGAAGTATGAAGTACATGCCAAATATCGGTCCGAGAAAGGTCTCAAATCGTGAAACGAGTTATGCCAAGATATGAACTTAAGGAGATACACGAGAAGCCGTTTTAAAAGATTTTGTCCTTCGGCTAACTATCGATCAAATCGTGCTACTTTGCTTTCGGACTAATAACTACTCAAATAAGTCAATATGAATCACTTGTGATCCATGACAAATAGTTAAAAAATGCTAGTAACCCATTTCCTTTTATAATAACTAGGATTGCGGGGAGAAAAAGGATTACACAATTTGGACGTATGAGTAGTGTTAGTATTGTGACTTGTACCAACAATGATCTCGTTTTTGCACTTAGCATGGAATGTATGACAATCAAGGATGACGAAGTTTACTCTAAGGGACATCTATTTGTTTATATTCTTTGACCCTAAAAGTCACTTTCGTGATGAAAATCATACATTATGTCTTTACACATCTTAGTAGTATATTGCAAGTCTTTTACTCTTCAATAAAGGTTAATAAAATTGAACTTTGGTGATGCTTAGATACTTTATTCTAGCATTGCGTGAGGGCACAGAAATGGCTTAGTATGGGGGAGTGATGAGATGGCATTTATACATGATCTCATCGTTCTTTTCGGGCTTTTACTGCATAAAAATGTCATAATATATCATATATATGCTTGTGTTTGTTTACTTGTGTATTTTAGGTATGGATATCGTGAAAAAGACAAAAGATCACAAGATACAAGGAAAAACGGACACGAGAAACAAAGCCGTACAAAAAACCGGGCCTTATTCATGGAATACTCAACAAATACCCTTGAAGACTTGAAGACATACAAGATTGATCCTCATTTATTGAAGAAATGACACTTAAAACCCTTGTATATTGATAATTAAAAGTTTGGTCCTTTAAGTTAGTCAAAATTACACAAAAGGTCCTTCAACTTTGAAGAAATGGCAAGTTTAGTCCCTCAACAATTTCGAATTGCCAATTATGGTCCCTCATGAAGCCAAAGATACATTGAAGACCTTTGAAGATCAAGAAAGTCCAAAATCAGTCCTTCAAATATGCAAAAGTGGCAAAAACAACCCTTGAAACACTTTTGGAAAAGTTTTGTGCCAAAATTGCCAAAGTCTGAAAGTTGTTACAAAGGATTTGGGCGGTGACACACTTTTAAACACAAATGAAAGAAGAAAGGAAGAAAAAGGGCCAAAACTGCCAAGTTTAGAAGTTTGAATATCACAAACACGCGCCAAACAACACAAACCCACCTTTTTCGGATCAAAATCTTTACTATTCACCCTTATGAACCCAGTTTTACCTTTACTTAAAACAAAGGGTAAACCTAAATTACCTTGACACACGTTTGATTCACACACTCTAAATCCCATCCCAACCTTAAAACCCTCACTCCCACTCACCAAGAGGCCCCACCATTCAAACCAGTCCACCAATCAAAACACAACTTGTGCTCCAAGCTTAGCCACGTGTCAAGATCAAAAACTGACACTCATTGCTTCATCACAAAGCTATTTTAAACGGTTTGGATGCATTTTGGACAGCTCATCAACAACAAACTGCCTCAAGAGATCAAGGGCATTTTAGAGAATTCACTTCTAAGGTTTGTGAATAGTGTAGCCTGGCATTTGCCTATAAAAGGAGACCTCAACTTGTGAGAGTCCCTTTTTTCCAGTCTTTGCCTTTTAAACTTGTAATTCCTTTTTAAAATTTATAAAAGTTGGTATTTTGAGAAAATTGTAATTCCTTTTTATGTTTTTGAAAGTTGGTGTTGTTTAAAGGTGATTCTGAGTTCCATTGATTGTTATAAGTGTGCTTGAATCATTTGGTTCAAGGACGTTTATGTTTGGTAAGTTTTTCAAGTTAGAAAAAGCTTGAAAGAAGGTTTCTGATTTTGCTTATTTTTGTGTACTAACCCTTGGCCATCAGCTATAAGCTCTTGCAAGCTTGTTGACACCAAGCTTGTGAAGGGATTAGAGCCCTTGGTTGAGTTGTTTGCTGCTTATGTTGAAGAAATGAAGTCCTTGAGGTTCTACTTTGAACCATCAACCAAGGCAGTCTTGCATCTCCTTTGTTGAAGTACCTTGGTCTTGTTCTAGTTGTTGAACAAGGTCCAAGGAGCATAGCTGGCCCTCCTAGGATGTTGTGGAGGGCAGGTATAACCTCTTGTTAAGATTCCTCTCAAAAATCATATGTTACTGCCTGTTTTGGATTTTGAGCTTTGATTTTGTGTTCTTGTGTTTGTGCTTTGTGTTTTATGGTTGGTATCGGTTCGTTGTCACCTAGTGTAGACATTTGATCATTAAAATCAATAGGTTGTGTTTAAAAATCAGAAGTTTGTTTGAAAAGTGGTTGATTAAGGACTGTTTGGGATTACTGGTTCATAAGGCCATGTGGCCTTGAGCCCTTGGTTCTTAGGATTTGGGGTGGTCTAAACAAGTCTTAATATACAAGTTTTAGTCATTGGTTAAGTTTCTGAAAGTTTGGAAAAGAGATTTGAAGTTTTGCAAAAAATCTGATATAAGTGGTTTTGGAATTGGTCAAACACATCAGATCCAATAACTTCTTTGTTACTTGGATCTAAGGTCTGAAATCAGGTTTGGGAATAGTTTAGGTGATAAGCTATCTATTGGTTATCTGGTTGTTGAATTTGGTGGCTTATTGTGATTGTTATAGCTTATCAAAGTTGGCTGAAGTGGTCATTTGCATCAGCAAAGTGACCACCTCATTTTGTGCTTGCATTTGTTATCCTATTGTATGCCTTGTGATTTTGCTGCTTGGAACTTGTTTAAGTGCTGCTTGTGAGTGGATTTTGCTATTTGGTGTGCTTTGTATCTGGCTTATAAGCTAACTGGCTTATTAAGCCCTTATTGCCAAAATCTGCCATCAAAAGGTCAACTGACCTCTTGATTCACAAGGCCTCCTCTTTGAGTCCTTCACAAAAATTGCTTATAACAAGCTCTTATACCATTCCTGATCATTTGGTGAACTTTGGAGTACTTTGACTTTTGGTCAAATAAGCACAAATTGGCTTATTTTTGAGAACTGCTTATTGGCACATGCAACAACTTGGCTTTTGTAATAGAAATCATTTTTCTTAGCTTAATAACACGTCTGGAAGGTTACAAGTCTTTTGGTTAAGCTTTTGCTAGAAAACTAGCTTATTTGGCTTTTTTAGCCAGCTTATTGGTTCTTACAGCTTATTCTACTTGGCTTTTTGTGATTTTCTTGATTGATTATTCTTAGTTAAGCCATTTGTGAGCTTTTGCAACAAACTAGAGCTTCTGAGGTGCCCTAAATCTCAAACCCGACTATTTTGTCGTTTTGTGGATTTTTACTTTGCTTATTTCTGGCTTATTGAGTGTGCTTTTTCAAAATTTCTTTTTACAGATCTCATAAGCATTCCAAAAGAAGGCTGTGTGTCAAATTAGAGCTTATGGCATTAGCTTATTGCTTAATGGGCTAAAAGGCCCAATAAGAATAAGCTTTTTGCTTATTAAGCTGTGATAAGCTCACATTCAGCTTTTGGGCCTTTAGAGTTTTGTTCTTAGAATTAAATTTTGAGTCAGATAGGGCTTTTCCAAGTCAATTGGGCCAAGTTTGACTTTTTGGGCCCAAAAGCCCATTTGGTTTGACTGTTTTTGGTTTTGGCCAATTTGAGGGCCCAATAGG
The DNA here is from genome assembly GCA_025667525.1 of Glebionis coronaria. NCBI lineage: Eukaryota > Viridiplantae > Streptophyta > Magnoliopsida > Asterales > Asteraceae > Glebionis > Glebionis coronaria. The sequence continues at coordinate 537,877,326 of CM046877.1, forward strand.
GGTATTCTGGTCATTTCACTTTGATTTTCTGATTATTTAGGTTAAAATAAACTAGTTTGCAAGTTTTTAGAATTTTTTATAATTTTTGGATTTTTAATATTATTTTAATATTATTTTATTATTATTTTTCAAATTTCACATTTTCCAACTCTTTACATTTTTCTTAGGTTTAATACATTAAAATAGGAATTTAGCAACTTTTAGAATAATTTTATCACTTTTAGATTAATTTTTATAATTATTTTAAGTTTTAATAGTTTTTAAATCATTTTAAATAGTTTTTATTAGTTTAAAAATTTCTAAAAATAGCTTTTAATCTTTTTAGGTCATTTTAGAGGTTTACCAATTGGAAAATCTTTATTTGGGCTTTTTGATAATTTATTTGATTTTTAGGGCTTTAATTAGCATTTAAAAATTGAATATTTAATTATTTAAAAGGTTTAAAAAAGTTTTGATCATTGGTAAACTCTTAGTTTATTAATTTTGATTTTTGGTGAATTTTTGGTAATTTCTAGAATTAATTTTTATTTTTGTAGTTTTTACGGTTTTACGTTTTGTCGTCGTAGTATTATTTTCACGTCTTCGTCATCTTCTTTTCTCATCCCCTTCTAGACCAAATATTAATCTCAAATCATTTACATCTTAGTCACACACATATACATCCTTGGGAAACGACTTGGAACTTCATTGGGTCATTAGTGTTTGATTTTCCTAAATCATCACTTAATACTTTCCCTATTTACTCTCTTTTCCTAAAGAGTAGTAAAACACCACAATCAGTTGACCAGGTACAGGGTTGCTTATGTGTTAACTCTTTGTGTTTAGAACTTTGCTGAATGGAGGACTCTTGAGTTTCTGGGTATCTACCTTGTGTTTACAAGGGTGTGCATTAGAGCAGAGCTATTTAGCATTCGTCTCTTCATGATTAGTCTAATAACCCTAGGAAAGTTTCCCCTGCTTTCAACTTTTGATTCCCCTACTTGATCAACATCCCCCAGCTTGACCGTTGACTGACAATACCGTTACCCTGCTTATAGCCATTGGGTCTGCGTGCTAAAATTTTGGTTAGGGAATATTTTATTCTTTCCAAAAGATATTTAAGGCGCTTTCTTCGCTGATTGGTAATCTTTTCTTTATTATTTCAAACAAATTACTTTTTTTATCAAGATTTATCTTGATATTTTTGCAATTTGAAAATTTGGTCCAATCACAACTCTTCAATTCGCCTATAAAAACTTAATTCCCTTAACCAGCAGGTCCATCTCTCTCCCTCGACTGAATCCCACCTAACTTTCACCATTATAAACCTTCAAACGTTTTCAAACATTTATCATGTCTCTCAAAATTGTTGCTAATCACAATCAAATTGCTCTTTTACATGATGAACCAGCAGAATTCATTGATGCAGTGGCGTTTCTAAAATCTTTATATTTTAGAGTGGCTCTTCTCATCAATCCCAAGATTTACACCTCACACATCCAGGAGTTTTGGTCTAAATCAATGACCAAAACAGTGGATGGGGAGGTAATAATTCAGAGCACAGTAGATGGTCATCCCAAGGTGATTACACTTGCCTCCATGAGAGACAAGCTTGTTTTGGATGATGAAGATGGGATAACCAACCTACCTGATGCTGAAATCTTTGAGGGTCTTGTTAAATTGGGGTACACTCTTACTGATGATCAAAAATTTAAGTTTGTTAAAGGTTAGTTTGCCCCACATTGGGAATATTTGATTCATACAATCTTACAATGTTTGTCACCTAAAACCACTGCTTTTAATGAATTTGGAAGTGAAGTTGCTTCTGCCCTGATATGCTTAGCAACAGGGAAAAAGTACTATTTTTCTCAAATGATTTTCAAAGGAATGGTAAAAAATGTCACAAGCAACACTAAATTTTGTATGTACCCAAGGTTTACACAACTTTTGTTGAATATGAGTGAACATTGTCCTATCAAACACAAAAGATATTTTTCAGCCACCAAAGACTCTACCAAACTGTTTACCACACTTCTTGCACCATCTCCACAATTTTCTGGCAGGGTTGTTCCACTCACTTCCATCATGATGAAACAAATCAGACAAGAAGCAGCTAAAACAAAAGTAGCCACACACAAACCATCTGATTCCCCTGCCAAGACTCTACCCCCTGCCAATACTCTACCCCCTGCTGATCCAAAACATGAAATGAGAACCAAATCTAGGTTTGCCAGGTCTCCCTTGCCTGATGAATCTTCACAAGTAACAGAGAGGAGAGCCTTCAAAAGGTTGGAGCACACTGAGGGTTTGGCTGCCACTACTGTCTCATCCTCAAGGGGTGAGCAGGATAGTGACACCATAAGTAAGTCCTCTCCCTCACTTAGTGATACCCAAAGAGGGAAGTAATCCCCTTCTAGGGTTGAGAGCAGAATGCAACCTTTGTCCATCTTGGAATTGACGAATATGTGCATTAGCTTGAAAAAGCAAAATGCACAACTTGTACAAACTGTCAAAAAGTAAGGTCTGGTTATCAATAATTTGGAAACCAGACTTGCTACACTTGAGGGGAGGAGAAAGCCCAAGCTTATCATATCTACAGATGAGGATACTTCCAAAGGGGAGGAAGTTCCTAACACAGATGAATCTACTCAGTGGAATACATATCCTGGTGAACAGGATCTTAAACAAGGAAAGGTAGCAAGTGCTGAGAAAGGGACTGAGAAAGGAAGTGCTGAGAAAGGAAGTGATAAGGGGAGTGCCACAAAAGAGATTGCTCAAACATTGTTGACTATGGGCAATCAAGAAGAAGCCCCTGCTTTAAAAATTTCCACTGCTATAACTGATCCCCTTGCTGTAAGTTTTTCCCCTGCTAAGCCTATCACTCAAACATTTGTTAGGAAGAATAGAAGGCAACCAGCTCAGAAGGGAATTAGAATTGGAGAACCTGTAACTAAAGCCAAACCAACACCAACAGGGGATCCAAAAGATAAGGGAAAAGGGATCATGGTTGAACAGTCCAAGAGAAAATACAAGCACAGAACTCCCGAACAGCAAAGGGCTCAAGAAGAATATGATGAACAGATAGCTCTCAGACTTCAACAAGAAGAGCTACATATGCAGGATCAGAGAAGGCAAAAGATGAGGCCCAAAGAGATGCTTAAGCAGATTAAAATCATGCATAGAGAGTTAGATGACAGGGTGCCTCATGTTCAAGAATTTCTAGATCAATGGGAAAAGGAGTTGGTAAATGCTCCTTTGGAAGACATGTATGAATTGATTTGTTTAGTTTACAAGTATCAAAATGAATATCTAGAAAGAAGGGCAAATCAGATTCAGAAGGAAAAATATTTGAGGTCTGAGAAGGGGAGGCTGACACACTACAAAGTTTTGCTCAAAAGACACAAGAAGTGGACTGATGGTCATTTTAGAGACATGACTTTTGAGGAGATAGAGAAGGCAGTTAGACCAGTTCTAAGAGAGTTAAATGTGGAAGAATTCATAGCTATCAAAACTCCTAAGGAAGCTGAGTATCTCATGAGGCAAAATGAAGTGTTACAGAGAGCTAGGGAATCCAGAAAAAGAAAGGCTGAAGGAACAACAGTGGAAACAACACAAGCAGGTGCATCAACACAAGCAAGTGCATCATCACAAGTAGGTGCATCATCACAAGCAGGTGCATCATCTCAAGCAGGTGCAAGTTTTCCAGCAATTGAGAGATCTGTACTCAATGCACAAAGAGCAGCCAAAAAACTCAAGAGGATGGAAAAAGTTGGTATAGTTACTAAGGAGACTCAGCATCCCTCAAATGAAGAAATAGATAAGCAGCTAATTGTGCAAGAAAATGATGAAATCTCACCTAGTGTGTTTGGGAAGAAGTTTGCCATAGTGGAGTATGTTGTTTATGAACACAAGGGGATGACTTGGTGGAAGCTTACAAGAGCTGACAATACAGCACATACATTTCTAAGCCTAGATATCATGTTTCAAACTTTAGATAGTGAGGACACAAATGATCTGTGGAAGATTTTAAAGAAGACCTTGGCTGTAAATCCTCCCACTGTGGATGGTGTAGAGAAGGATTGGGTGATCTGGGAATGCATGCATAGGATGTATGAGCATGAACTATTTGATCCCATATTTGATGTAGTAAATGGGGGAAATTTGTTGTATTGGAAGCTATTTACCAATTATGGGGTTTATGAGATAGTCATGGAAGGGGTAAGTGTTTACTTGGTTAATCATCATTATTATCCTTTCAATCAAGAGACCTTGAAGAAATTGACACAAGCTGACTTGATTGTAGATGCTAAAGCACCTGTTGCTTATGATCTGGTAAGGATGATGCATAGTCAGCTTTGGCCAGGAACTTTGTAAGCACCCTCATCAACTAGTATTTATTCAGAAACTTGTTTTAAGGCAAAAGCACAACTTTAGGGGAGGATTGTTGGGAATAAATATAAGTGTATTAGTTACCCCTGCTAGTTGGTCATAGTTTCCCCTGCTAAATAACAAAGGCAGGGGGATTGGTTCCCTTGCTGAAGTCAAAGACCCTGCTGCTAGAGATAAACTTGGAATAGATTATAACGCGTTTCAGTTACTACTCCGAGATACTTTCCAAGTTTGTTAGTAGTAATCTTGTACGTGAGTCCTTGTACTATAAAAGGACCCACTAGGTTATCATGCAAAGTGTTTCTTTCTCTGTTGTCTTTCATTTCATACTTTAAGGTTTTTGTAACCCTAATACCATTATTGGGTATTCGTATATCTTTGATATATTAAAGTTTGAACGTTTGCTTTAACCATTTGTTCTTATGCTAAACACTACATTCCGCATCTTGTTTAGTTACTTTGTATTGCAAAGTTTCTCTGGTGTTAGATTGAATCTATTCTCTCTATCATAACCCTTAAACAAGCTAAGGTTTAAGATCTGAGTTTGGGATCAACAATGTACTTAACATATATGATATATAGAAAAAAAGTAAAAAATTATATCAACCAATAAATCACATTACCTTATACAAACCATCTTCTCTGGTAAACATATCAACCTCATCATCTTCTTTCTCCTTCTCTTTATCATGGTCATTTTCATTCTCTTTCACATTCTTAGAAGAATCACCAACTTTAGCCTTATCAGAAACCTTATCCTTCGTCTTCTTCTTGTTCTTCTTACCAGAATCTTCATAAACAAAACGCCTCACTCTGATAACAGAAACCTCGGATCCCTCGGCCACACTCTTAGCATCTATCTGGCAATACCACAATCCAACGGAAATCTCTTTCTGAACCAATTCAAACAGAGTACGAGTGTAAACCATCGCAACATGTTTCTCAATCTTGAGTAGAGTCCTGAACTTTGGAACAGTCTCCAATGTATTATGGTCCATTCTCTCTTGAACGCTCCTTTGCTTCTCCATCGCCGTCTCAAAGCAATTCATAAAGTTCATAAGCGTCGAGCTAGAATTGGTAAAGTGGGAGAAGAAACAATTCTCGCTCTCTGATCTAGATGTAGTCCTCATCAATCCACACAACAGCGAGTCCGAAAAGTAAGCAGGGATCCAAGTTGAACGCATATTATACATCTTCGTCAACCACTTGTGTTCCTTTAAATTAAACTCTGTCATCAGATCACCCCATCTGGTATCAAACTCCTTGGGACCAATGTACATGTTCCACACAATCTGGTTTAACTTCTCTCTAAAATTCGTCTCGTTGTATACTTTCTCACATATCTGCAACAAAGGTAAAATGAATCAAAACTATAAAGTATGATAACAAGACCACAAAACAAAACAAAAACCAAATGCTTTGAATCAAATTCTGTTCTCACATCATATATGATGCTACTTCAACATATATGATACTACTCAAACAACATATATGATACTACTTCATCATATATGATACCAATCTTAAAAAAAAGTACATTCGCTGGAAGCTTCTACGTGATATACCACATACACAACCTATGCTTTGTACCAACAAACTCGGCTTCAATGGCATTCCTCATCGCCTTATCTTGATCTGTCACTACTATACTAGGTGCTTTGCCAAATGCTTTGATGAAAGCTTTAAGTAACCAAACATAGGATTCTGTGGTCTCGAACTTGAGCAAACCAGCAGCAACCGTAACACACTTCCTATGGTTGTCAATCACCGTAAAAGGAACAAATACCATTTTGTACTTGTTTGTCTTAAACATAGCATCAAAAGAGACAACATCACAGAACTCCTTGTAGTTGTACTTGGACACTTCATCAGCCCAGAATAAGCCAATAAGCTCAGCCTTGTTAACCAAATAATCAAAAGAAAAATCAGCAACGTACTCCTTCCTCTTCTCCATCTTGTTTATCAACATCTGCGCGTCATAGTCCCCGATGTAACAGTTGACGCTACGGAAGAAGTTCTTGAAGTCAACGGTAGTACCGTGAACGAGCAGATAAGAACCCTTGATCCAGGTCAGAAGGTGATGAGCTCTTGTAGCACCGATATTCACACTCTCAGCCTTAACAATAAACACTTGCTCCGCGTATGTTAATTGCCTCTGATTCTTAGACAGATGCTTGTACTCCTCGCGTTCAAGCTCATGATTGTGGATAGTATCGAATACACTCAACTTGAACTTCGTCGTACCAGGGATCAAGTCAAACACAACACGAGCTTTACAACCGGTGATATGCAGATTTGAATGCCTCATTTGGTTGTAACCATTCTCCAAATCTAGGGTGTCCACATATATATCCTTGGGGGAACCCTTCCTATTGCAAACTAAATATGTTTCTTTACTATCCCGCTCCGTAACCTTTTCTGACACGATTTCCTAACAACAAAACCAGCTTTTACCGCATACTTCCTGTAAGCAGCAATACAATGCTCAACTGAATCGTACTCGTTCCCTTTAACAAGTAAAAACTCGGCTGGCACTTTTGGAATGTAGTAAACAGTACCACCAGGAGTATCAAAGTTGGAATGAGTGATATACTACTCAGGAGTATGCACAACATTCAACTCTACAAAAAAACATATATGATTACAAATACTAGAAAAGCATATCGCATATCATGTAAACATCATATATGATACACATCTATCATATATGATGCACCATGTATAATATATCTTAAATTAGAGAACATATATAATATGTTGCTAACATATATGAGACATTGGGAACATATACTAAGCTAAACAAAAAACTAGAAAACTTACTCTTAACAGCTTCCGCTTCTTCATCGTCTTGTTCATACGATGAAATCTCATCCGCAAGACTATGAAGAACACTTTCGGATGGCAGATCCAAACCTTGATCGACACTAGTCTGGTCACTAGTCAAATCAACCAACGTAGAAGGATCAACAACACCACTACGACCACTAGAATCGCTCGAATCCATCATTAAAACCTAAGCAACTCGAAAAAACACATAATTCATAAAAAGCTTATCTAAAACCTAAAATAATCACAGCTTATTAAATAAGCTTATAAACGATATCCATAAAAATCGACCAGACACATAAAATAAGCTTATAAATAAGCATATTAATCGTTCCCGATCGATTAATAAGCTGATTAATAAGCTTATTAATCAATTCGCTCGATTAAATACGCTTATTTATAAGCGTATTAATTAATCCCAACGATTAAAAGCTTATTAATCAATCGGACAGTTAATAAGCTTATAAGTAAGCGTATTTAATAATCCGATCCATTAATAAGCTTATAAATAGATGGGAATCGCTTATTTATAAGCTTCCTAATAAGCTTATTAATAAGCACTATTAAGAAACAATATGTAGAGAGAGAAACATAGAGAGAGAAAGTACCAGTTTGATCGGGGAAGAAGAACGAACGAATAATGAACTGTGTTTGTTAAAACCGTATATATATATCCCGACGTGAAAAGATGAAAATACCCTTACAGTATACATTAGGGATTTAATCTCAGCCCTTGGATTAGATGAAGATGGAAGGTGGGGATGAGTCCCCATGTATCCTAGAAAACTTTGGTATCCATAAGAACTTAAATCATAGATTAAAATAGATATCTTACTTAAGTGTGTTTTTCTTTCTGTTTCATAGTGTACTACAGGGAGGCAAAATAAGATGCAGACTGTCCAGAAAATCTAACCTTTTCACGTAATATACCTTGGTTCGTTCGTTACAAATTGTCAAAAAAAACTCGTCATGTTACTTTACTTTGGTGAATTTCATGTTTAGTGGTAGTATCTAGATAAACGAAGAAACTTTTAGGATAAGACTATTGTGTAACCTGATAACTCGATAGACCCGATCTGATAACCCGATAAACCGATAGACTCGAACCCGATAAACCCGATATCTTATAGGGTCGGGTTGCGGGTTAGTTTTTATTTTTTCAAAAACCGATAAGACCGATCCGATAAGCCCTAAACCCGACCCGATAACCCGTTTGACACCCCTTGCTGCATCCCAATTGTTGAAAGTTGAAAATTTTCAACCAAACTTCTCATGTAAGTTTCATACAATTGGAAATACAGTAATACTTATATTAATATTAGAAAGACATCAATATTCTTAGAAGATATACACGAATATACAACTGGCTGAAGCATAAATTCTCCAATATAAAAACCTGCTCTGACTCTCTCATATACAAATGCACACACTTCACACAATCTCATTTAATTTTATACCACAACATACCACCATCACAAATCTCCGTAACCGAGCCACAACCACAACCACTGGGATCGATCAAAAGGGTTTTTCAAGATCTAAGGTATTTTATGGGTTTTTTAAATAGGTTTATCATTATCAATAAAGTTTTAAGCGTATCCTTATTAAATATATGTATACTTTATTTGTAAATCTGAGCCTTTATAAAGTTCTGCTGTATTTTTTGTTACAGGCGCAATTTGTCTCGCTGCCGCCGCAACAGTATCGCCAGAAAACTCTATTGCCTCCGCTGAAAGAGATATCGCTGATGCCGTTGTCGGAGTTATTTCATCGATTTGGATCTTTCCAGCAAACATGGTTCCCTTTAAATCTGAGTTTTTTTTACATCATAATCTGCAATTCTTTTTAGGTTAGTTTTTATATGTTTGATGTAAATTTCAAAAGTGAAAATTAACTTTGTAAACTGTGATGCAATACCTTGTATAAATTGGTTAGTGATTGATGCGTTTTGTGTAAATATGTGTAAGGCTGTCATGTAAATTTCTTTTGGCGAATTCCTTTATGTTCGTGCTCTTGGTTGTAATGTGTTTACGTTTATGTTCCTTGTTAACAGTCTTGTAAAACTATAAATCACTTATGATGTCATTTTTTTCTTTTTTTATATTTCGGCTTCTTGTTGGACAATCCAATGAACTAATACCATTCATAACGGATTAGAATTCTGGTCCAAAATTGGACGACTCAAACGATTCGAGATGCCTAGACTAAACAATGGAAACAGTGTTTAATTTTGGAGCAATCCGGGAATTATCTCTTGTGGGTTAATTGAGTGTGATAATTTATACTAGACAATTACCCGCACAAAGCGGCGGAATTTCCTAGCGACATATAATGTTTTCATTATTATTTTTATGTTCAGTAAGGTCGTTGTTAATGGATTCAGTAAGCTGAGTTTTTTTATTCGATATGTCTTGCTTGGTTTGATTTTTGTAAATTATCTTTTGTTGCAGACGAGTCTGAACATACTTTGTGTGGCTGCTCAATAGAAGGCTACAAAGCTTTTCAAAAACTGAGTATATAATGAAGCTGCAAGGATTAGTCTTCACAAGGTACATCTGCTGTAAAGTACATAATAAAAGTTATTGATTTTCCAGCTGCGAAAAAATTTAATAATATGTCCTTATTTGGAATGTGATCAAACTCACAATCTTCTCTTACTCTTTGAAAATTATCGCTACTATTTTGTATTGAGATTTTTTCGATCATTTTGTTGTCTTTGAAGGTTCCATTTCATCTCATCATTTTTGGGCTTATGGGGTAGCTGGTATGTTTATTGTGTGTGGAACCATTCAGGGGTGTGTGATCACGGGGTATGGGATGTGTTAAGCGTGTGTGACCAGGAGATGTGGGGTGTGTTAAGGGAGGGACTTTAGTGACTGGATTGAATGTTCAAATAGGTTGCAGGTTACGGGCTATGTTACCGAAAAGAGTATGGGCGGGTCACGACATATTGAGGCTCACTTGTGCGTATCTCACTGGGTGTATTCAGGTGATGGTACTACATTAGTTTTCTATACTTGTTGCGCATATCACTAAGTAAACATCAGTGACATGATTATCAAATGGAAGATGTTCCGTGGGAAAGCTATTGTTTTTAGCTTAAACTTGCATTATATTGTTCTCAATTGTAGTTTCTTCTTGAGATTGTCGATGGGCGGTCCAACAAAGCATAATATCCGGTTGTGCATAAGACCAAACCGGAAAGATGATCGAAAATGATTAAAAGGGTGGACCGAAGACCGGACCAAATACATTAAGTTTGGTCCAGTTTCTTGATTTGGCTCGATACACGTATAAATTGGGTGGAACAATATACACCCTTTTATGGTTTTTGTGATTCTCGTATACCTTTATACTCTCCAAAATATTCGCGTCATCAAGTCACGCTTTCGACCACAGGGTCCATTCGGTCGAGTTATCTGGCACATGTTCGACCACTAATTCAACCCAACCGAGACACCAAGTTACCGGCACGACAGCCGGTTCAATTAGCATATCGTTAACTATCTGTTGCTAGGAAATTTCCGGGTCACGGGTTCGACCACATGACCAATTATCATATCGTAAATTATATGTTGCTAGACAATTCTGTCGCTATGCGCGGGTACTTGTAAAACCCGCATGCATTTACCATGAATAGTACCCTTAAGATCGTACGTACTAGATTAAAACTTTCCTTTTATAGTACGATTACGTTTACGTGTTAGGATATTACGTATTACGTACGTGTTAGTACACGATAAGTACTGATTACGTACGAACACACAATAACCATTTAACAATAACTAATCACGAACATAATCAAAACACGAACTAATATTAATTAAGTATGTATATATATATATTTATTACGAACACAAATAAATATATTAAGTCACGATCAATAACTAATTAAAACACGTAAATTACGAACACGAGAACACACGAGAACTGATAGGTGTGTAAACACCCATCCTTTTTACCACTTAATTATAATAATAACCGAGCCAAAACGTGTATTTTATGTCTTTTATGTCGGAATTATGCGTGGTTTGTGTTTTTGTTGTGATTTAGGACGAAATAGTGAAAAGTGGAGAAAACACGGGCATTCACGGGCTTTTATCGAAGAAAAGACGAAAGATGAAGTCAAGAAGTCAAGAGTGCAAAAAGAACGGAAGTCCAAGACCAATTCTGAAGATTTATCAAAGAAAAAGTCAAAAGACGGAAGTTTACCAAAAGCCAAAGAACTCGAGTCTTATTTATTGAAGAATTAAAAGACGAGTTTAAAATCCCGAGCCATAAGTCATTAAAGTACAAGATTAACTAAAGATTAAGAAGGGAAGGACTTAATGGTGCAATTAAGAAGAAAGGAAGGAGGGGAGGAAGCTTCCTCTAACCATCTCCTTAATCCCCTATAAATAGCCTTCATATTCATTTCATTAGTTTTTGTTGGCTAGAGTGACACGAGTTCTTCCACCTTTACTTTTATGCACATTTACTTTTCATGTCAAATTTAAATACTTGTCTTGCACTTTTAATACCTTTAATTTCCAAGTAAGTGTTCTTTAATTTTCTTGTTTTAAATCTCTCATTCTACCTTTCTTTCTTTGCTTGATCTTTATGTTTATGTGTTTATTCCGATTAGGGTTGTTTTCATATTTTGCCTTGTTTAATTTTTAAGTTTACGTTTTGATACTTTGTCAAATTTAAATTCTCGTCACGCTTTAATTTTAAGTCATTTAATTATTTAACTTTTCAAATTTTTTAATATTGCACCGTTTCTTTTAATTAGACTTAGATTAATTTTATCGCCACTTTTTATTATAACGCCATTTTATTTTAACGTCATCTACTTTTAAGTCTCGCACTCTTTAATTTAAAATCAACCAAAAATATTTGTTTTACCAAAATCAACTGAGTCGTACTTTAAGCCGGAAATCAATTCGATTAGACTGGAACAACGAACTTTAACTGAGTAAAAATACGAGTTATCAAATGGCGCCGCTGCCGGCTCTTTTCGTAAAGATTAACGGTTTTCTGTGAGAGACGCGTTGCTTTTTGGGATCCGTTCACTCGTGAGCGTTATTTTCTTGCTTAAATTTTTTTTTTCAAAAAACCATAAAAATTAAAAATTGATAAAAATCCATAAAAATTAAAAATTTCAAAAATCCAAAAAGATTTTATCTTTATTGTGTATATATAATGTCTTTGTGTTTGGTTTCTTTTTCTTTTGCATTTTCAGGTGTATGCGTACTAGATCTTCTAATTATCAAGAGCCCGAGACTCAAGAAGATTTAGCTATGTCCGGTGTAAACAACAACAATAATCTACCGCACCTCAACAATAACAACAATGTTCTTCCACAGCCCGATCTTCGGACCATGGAGGAGCTTTGTCAACCTACCATGTTTGGACGAGGAGGACCGATTGCGCCGATGCAAATCACGGCTCCGGAGTTTTTGTTAAAGCACCACATGATTCAGCAAGTGCAAACTAACCCATTCGCCGGAATGCCTGATGATGATGCCAACAAACACCTCGACAAGTTCATTACAATCACCCAAAGCATGAAGTTGCCCGGTGCCACAATGGATGTTCTACGCCTTCAACTCTTTCCACATACTTTATCACATCATGCCGAGAAATGTTTTGATCGTCTCCCGAAGAATTCAATTCACACTTGGGATGACATGACTCAACGCTTTTTGTTGCGCTACTTTCCACCATCCATGGTCACGAGCCTTCGCAATCAAATTAGCGGTTTCATGCAAGAACCCGATGAATCTCTTTTTGATGCTTGGGAAAGATATAATGTCTTGATTGATCGTTGTCCAAACCATAACATGCTCCCTGTGACCTTAATTGATACTTTCTACAACGGTTTGACTTTTTGATATCGTGATACGATTAATGCAGCCGCCGGTGGCACATTTATGAAAAGGAGACCCGAGGAGTGTAGAGAGCTTATTGAGAACATGACTACTCACCACAAAAACTGGGATTCCTCTGCTTCTTCAAGGAACAACCCGAGAGTCAATGTCTATTCCACCTCAGCAAACCCTGATATGACCGAACTCACCCGCATGATGACTGAAATGAGCAAAAGTATCACGCTTCTCGCTTCAAACCAACAACAACAACAAGTTAAAGCGGTTGCCAATCCTTGTGAAACATGCGGCGGTCCTCACCCATACATTGATTGTCATTCGACACAAGGAAATTCGGAAAATGTGTATGCAGCTTATGGTAATTATTCACCGGAAAATTACCAAGCTCGACCTCAAGGGGATAGAAATTTGCTGAGTTACCGGTCCAACAATTATCTTTCACCCGGTTTTTCTCCTCAAAACCAAAACCCCGCCAACAACTACAATAGAAGTAGCCAAATCCCACCAAGAGCTTCTAATCCTTATCACCCACTCGCTCAACAAACCCCACCCATTAATCCCGATGTTGAAGCCATAATGAGAACCCAAGGTGAGCAAATCAAGAATCTACAGAGTCAAATTATCAATCTTAAAGGAGATATTACCAAGCAAGGAAATGAGATTAGATCCGAGCTTCGCGATAATATTCAATCATCCTTCAGCAATCAAACGACTGATTTGAAGAATATGCTTGCTAGTTTCTTGCCCGCATCTCAACCTTCTTCTTTGAGTTCTCTACCTTCAAACACCGTCACCAATCCGCGAGCAAATGTGAGTGCTATTACTACTCGTAGTGGAATTACCATTGTCGATCCACCGATCCCGCCCCCATCATCTACACCTCCTCCACCACCATTTATCCCTACTCCTCCTACACCTAGTATTAGTGCACCATTACCGTCTCCGCCTCGTCATGACGATGTACCTAGGAAGGACCCTTCAACATCTCAACCTTTACCTGCTACACCTGCACCTTCACCACCAAAACCCAATATCCCTTATCCCTCTCGTTTAGGCAAGACCAAAATGCTAACAAAGGATGACTCTGAAGTGTCAAGCTATGTGAAGATGATCTCTCAAATGAACTTCAACATTAGCTTTCTCGAAGCACTTTTCCACATGCCGAAATTTGTCAAAGCATTCACGGAATTGCTTAACAAGAAGGAAAAGTTTCTTGAGCTCGCCAACACACGCTTAAATGAAAACTGCTCTGTAGTTATTCTTAAAGAACTTCCGGAAAAGCTTGGAGATCCCGGTCATTTTGTGTTGCCTTGCGTTTTCAAGAAAACTGAAGAATTTACTGCCCTTGCTGATCTCGGGGCCAGTATTAATTTGATGCCTTTGAGTGTTTGGAAAACACTATCATTACCCGACCTCACTCCAACAAAGATGACTCTTGAACTTGCAAATCGCACTCTCGCTTACCCCGTTGGTATTGCCGAAGATGTGTTCATCAAAGTTGGCACATTTACTTTCCCGGTCGATTTTGTCGTTGTTGATTATGAAATGGACCCTCGTATTCCTTTAATACTTGGTCGGCCATTCTTGAGAAGCGGACGAGCTTTAGTTGATGTTGCCGAAGGCGAGTTAATCTTAAGAGTCGGGAATGATTCACAAGTTTTCAAAATGGGGAAGCTTACAAGCAAATCCTATGGACGAGAATCAGTGAATATGATTAATGTGCTTGATGACTTTGTTGTCTACAATAATCCTCTATTCGAGTCTTGCAATGATAATCCACTTTTTCAAGATGATGTGGATGATTCTCTCTCCAATTTGGAACCTTCTCCCATTTATGATTCTCCACCGATCTTCGATGCTTATGATGATAATTCTAGCTCAGATTCGGATGATTATGATGACCTTACTTCTGAGTATCCCGATCTGCCCACGTATGATGATTTAGATGAGGCTGATACTCTTTCGAGTGATTCTCCCCATGATGAAGATCCTCCGCCATCACTCGATCCTACTTTGGACGATTACTCATTTGAGGAAGATTTCTCTACGTTTCTTAACACTTACTTCCCTCATGAGAGTGATGCACCTCCTTATGATTTTGAAGATTATCGTCTTGATCCTACTTTGGATTTGAAGAATATTCTTTCAAAGGATAAGAAACCGGTCGACACCAATATCCGCAGCACGTATGAGTTAACACCTCTTTGTCCACCTTCTGAGGACGAGGTTGTGCTTCTTCGCGGATCTTCTTCACACTCTGCTGAGCCTGAGTGCTATTTTCCCCTAAAGGAAAAGGTGTTCGACCCCGGTATCGATATTCTGCAGCCATCTGAGTATCCACCTGATTAAATTAAAGGAAATATCTTTGGAACTCATGGAAATCTGCTTGCACCACTTCACCCTTGCTTCCACCGTGCTCCATCACTGCTTAAGGGAACCTTTCCTACTCTTCTTTGGCTTGCCTTGTTCGCCTTAAGCTTCTGCTATTTCATGGACAAAAACTATGTCTTTGATCCCGGTGGATATGTTTCATGCTTCTTCCTATGGTAATCAAGGTCGAGTCAGGCTCACGACTCGGTAATCAAAAATCAAGCGCTTCTTGGGAGGCAACCCATGTATCTATCTTTTAGCTTTCTTTATCCTAAGTGTAGGGGAGACCCGTTGGTTTGCTATTTCCTTTCTTCTCTCTTAATCAGGGATTCGAGCGCTCAATGATCCACTCTTGATGATTCTTGACGACCCGTGATTCCGTGCTCCCTTCTTCCCGGTTCTATCCTAAACTCTTTTCGATTCACTATTTTATATTTTCTCAATATTAAAATAGGAATCTCTTTAGTTGTCTCTTCCTTAGCGAGATTTAAACAAAGTGCACAATGTCCTAAGTGTAGGGGAGTTTACTCCCAAATGCTTAAACATTGAGGACAATGTTTATGTTAAGTGTAGGGGGGGACTTCTATCGAAGTTAAGTGGCCTTTTCCTTGTATTTGTCCTCATTTTAATCGGAAAATAAATTTTTCGACATTTTTCAAAGTTTTTGATCTATTTTGGCCTATTAGTTTTTCCCTTTGTATAGTTATTTTCTTTCTTTTCTAGAATAAATCTTTAATAAAGTGGTTTTAATTTTCAAACGTTGTGAATCTTTTGACTCAACCCGAGTTTACTTATCTAAGTTTACTCTAGCTAGTATCCTTAACGTGTTTAAGTCAAGTTTTGCTAGGCTTTTATATAGGGAGCTATAAAACGCGAAAGTCTTAACTCTCACGGGTTAAGAACAAGAACTTTTCGCAAGTTCCTATAATTGATCCTAGAGAGTCGTTTATCAAGGGAACTTTAAAACACGATTTCTAAACTTGAAAGAGTCTAAGAATTTGCAAGATCCTATAGGCGACTCGAAAACCCAAAACTTTGATTTAATAGGCTAAGCATCCACGAGTCTCATTACTTGAGATTTTAAACTGTGGAGAACGAGAGATGATAGAGCCAATTATAAGTTCGGTATTCTTTTATGAATTTATGTGAGTTAATTATGAGCCTATTCTCCCATCACTTGCTAATAAATTTATCTACA
The DNA here is from genome assembly GCA_025667525.1 of Glebionis coronaria. Taxonomy (NCBI): domain Eukaryota; kingdom Viridiplantae; phylum Streptophyta; class Magnoliopsida; order Asterales; family Asteraceae; genus Glebionis; species Glebionis coronaria. The sequence goes on from CM046877.1 coordinate 537,893,955, forward strand.
ATAAATAAGGTTGTACGATTTGAAAAGTTACTTAGCTTCTAGCCCAAGATCGTTTAAAAGTTGCTCGGTATGGATTAGAGTTCATAGCCAAGGCATAACTTATTAAAGCTGGATGCGAAGATTGGCGAGTCCAAAAAGGTCCTAACAAGACATGAGGGCTACATTTTGTTACTTAAGATCCAAAGTGATGTGAAGAATCATTTATCAAAAATCAATATGAAGGATCGAGACACACGACGAAAAGCAAAAACTCCCCAAAAGTCATGGAGAAGTCTATCCGAAAAGACCCTAGCAAGGTATGAGGATAAATAAAGCCAAGTCCAAAAAGGAGGCGGATCGTTGTATATCAAAGTCCAAAATAAAGATTGGAGAAAAATGAAGAAGTCGTGGTCCAAGTATGAATCTCTCAAAACTTCAAGTGAAGAAATTCCATTATGAAGAGAAGACCATAATTTCATGAACGTCTCTCAAGGTTTGAAGTATGAAGTCGCTGCCAAATATCAGTCCGAGAAAGGTCTCAAATCGCGATGCGAGTTATGCCAAGATATGAACTTTATGAGGTCCCGAGAAGCAGTTTTAAAAGATTTTGTCCTTTAGCTAACTATTGATTAAATCGTTCACTTTATTTTCGGACTAAATAACTATCGAAATAAGTCAAAAATGCATCCTCGTGATCATTCAAGACAACAATAAAATATAAGAGATACACCTAGGAATAAGGGAGTCTAAGTAAATAATTGGCCCACATGAGTTCGTGTTAGTTTACTAACTTATAATAACAATGATCTCGTTTTTAAGATTGGTTTAGAGAAAGTGAAAACTTGAGAATGATGATTATTCATGATATTTCCGAAACCCAAGGTATGTTTTTGATTTCTTTACTTTGAATGTTTATAGTTTTCTATCTCTTTAATAAAGGCCAGCGTGGATTGATTATGATGAAAAATGTAAACATGCTTTGTAACTAATGCATTGCATGAGGACATTGCAACGGTCAAGTGTAGGGGATTTGATAGGTGTGTAAACACCCTTCCTTTTTACCACTTAATTACAATAATAACCGAGCCAAAACGTGTATTTTATGTCTTTTATGTCGGAATTATGCGTGGTTTGTGTTTTTGTTGTGATTTAGGACGAAAAAGTGAAAAGTGGAGAAAACACGGGCATTCACGGGCTTTTATCGAAGAAAAAGACGAAAGATGAAGTAAAAAAGTCAAGAGTGCAAAAAGAACGGAAGTCCAAGACCAATTCTGAAGATTTATCGAAGAAAAAGTCAAAAGACGGAAGTTTACCAAAAGCCGAAGAACTCGAGTCTTATTTATTGAAGAATTAAAAGACGAGTTTAAAATCCCGAGCCATAAGTCATTAAAGTCCAAGATTAACTAAAGATTAAGAAGGGAAGGACTTAATGGTGCAATTAAGAAGAAAGGAAGGAGGGGAGGAAACTTCCTCTAACCATCTCCCTAATCCCCTATAAATAGCCTTCATATTCATTTCATTAGTTTTTGTTGGCTAGAGTGACACTAGTTCTTCCACCTTTACTTTTATGCACATCACTTTTCATGTCAAATTTAAATACTTGTCTTACACTTTTAATACCTTTAATTTCCAAGTAAGTGTTCTTTAATTTTCTTGTTTTAAATCTCTCATTCTACCTTTCTTTCTTTGCTTGATCTTTATGTTTATGTGTTTATTATCTTGCTTATTTGATTAAAGATTATGTTTTTATGCTTTTGATTGTTTTGGATTATTGATTTTCATAGCTTATTTGTTTTCATCTTAAAGTTTCTTAAGTTTTTATAAAAGTTATTTTTATATTAAAGTTTGTTTTTCGTAAACCTTTTTCTTTATGTGTGTTAAAAGTCTTTAAATTTCAGCTTAGTAGCTTTTTCTCATATGGTTTGCCTTAGGATTTTCGTTGTGTGCTTATTTGATTAGTAGCTTATTTTTCTAGCTTATTTTGTGCTTTTTCTTCTGTATTCTGATCTAGTGATCGGATAAGGGTTATACATTCCGACCAACACTCCATTGCTTGGTCGGAAAAGGGCTTTGGTATTCCGATCAGGGTGGGTTTTGAGTATTCCGATTAGGAGTTGTGACAGCATTCCGATCAGGAGCTCTTTTCCTCATTCCGATCGAGGTGTTTGTTTGGTATTCCGATCAGGTATAGTGACGATATTCCAATTAGGGGTTCCGATCAGCATTCCGACCAGGGTCCACTCCACATTCCGATCGAGGTGTTCGTTTGGTTATTCCGATCAGGATAGGTGACAGTATTCCGATCGGGTTTTTCGATCGACATTCCGACCAGGGTCCATCCCTTATTCCGACGAGATCATTATTCCGGTCAGGAAGGTAAGTCCACATTCCGATCAGGGTGTTTTTGGTTATTCCGATCAGAGGTAGGTGACAGCTTTCCGATCTTGGGGTTCCGATCAACATTCCGATAGGGAGGTTTGTGTTCATTCCGATGGTAAGTCTGATCGGAATATATTCCGATCAGGGTTGTTTTCATATTTTGCCTTGTTTAATTTTTAAGTTTACGTTTTGATACTTTGTCAAATTTAAATTCTCGTCACGCTTTAATTTTAAGTCATTTAATTATTTAACTTTTCAAAGTTTTTAATATTGCACCGTTTCTTTTAATTAGACTTAGATTAATTTTATCACCACTTTTTATTTTAACGCCTTTAATTAACGTCATTTACTTTTACGTCTTCGCACTTTTTATTTAAAATCAACCAAAAATATTTGCTTTACCAAAATCAACTGAGTTGTACTTTAAGCCGGAAATCAATTCGATTAGACTGGAACAACGAACTTTAACTGAGTAAAAAATCTGTTCATTAAGAACACACTAATATTTTAGACACGGAAAACATTTGGGTTACCCCATGTGGGCCCCATTAACCACGAAATTAGGAAGGAAGAATGGGCCTAGCCCATCATTTTTACTAAACAAGAAAAAGGAGAAATCTTGTGTCATTTGTACAAAAACAAGAAAAATAATAAAACCATAAAAGAGTTTTTCTCCTTCTCCTCCTTGTTCTTTTGTAGCCGCCACCCATCAACACACCAAGAGGGATGTTCTTGTTGATTTTGATCTTGAATATTGTACAAGTTTTCGTGTTTGTTCATCCTCTATTGATCCACACATTCGGTATACCTTTTTAACCTTTCTTTTTAATTATTTCTTTTGATTTGATCTAGTAAGATTAATTAAGAACATGATGTTTTTAAAACCTAATTAAAAACATAAAATAAATATGTATTTGGTTAAAGGGTAAAATCAAAAGGGTTGTTTTAGGGGTGTTTTGGTTTGGTCGACGCCTAGCCCGTGCCCAAGGGGGGTCACGGCTTGGCCTAGAAACCACCACCGAGACCATATGGTCCCGGTTTGGTGGTGTGGGTCCCACGGCAGCAACAAACCAAGGGGAACCCCGAAGTGGTTCGGGGTATGGTGTCGATTTCATGTCCGGTTCATGGTTCCTAGTCAAGACCCGGTTCATGGTTCATGTTAAGATTATTATTTTGTATAATCATATGTTATAATTAAATTAATAAATATGACATGATTAATTTAATAAACATGACTTAGGTTATAATTTAATTATTAAAATCATGGAATTATTAACCTAAGTATTTTATACTTTATAGACTTTATAATTAATAGACGAGTACCCGCGCATAGCGGCGAAAATTGTCTAGCAACAGATAATTAACACGATGCGATATTGTGGTAAGTGTTTCGGTGAAGTTCAAAATATAACGTCAAAAGATTAAACTTTTATTTCAAAGCGTTGTAACATGTTATAATTCAAAATATCTTATAAGTATGTTTCAATTGGATGAAAGGGTGCCATTTGTTTAATTAACGAAAGTTTATATCTTTTTTAATGAATAAGATTTGCATGTAGTAGTTTTTAATGGGACCCACATTTTTCAAGCATTCAGTATTTTCAACTTTCAACCAAAGGGATACACCATTTATAATGTAATATAAATATACATTAGTGGGACCCACATTTTTCCAGCATTCAACATTTTCAACTTTCAACCAAAGGATACACCCTTTATAATGTAGTATAGATATAGATTAGTAGGACCCACATTTTTCAATCATTCAACATTTTCAACTTTCAACCAAAGGGATACACCCTTTATAATGTAGTATAGATATAGATTACTAGGACCCATATTTTTCAACCATTCAACATTTTCAACTTTCAATCAAAGGGATACATCCTTTATAATGCAGTATAGATATAGATTAGTGGGACCCATATTTTTCAACCATTCAACATTTTCAACTTTCAACCAAAGGGATACACCCTTTATAATGTAGTATAGATATATATTAGTGGGACCCACATTTTTCAACCATTCAATATTTTCAACTTTCAACCAAAGAGATACACCCTTTATAATGTAGTATAGATATAGATTAGCGGGACCCACATTTTTCAACCATTCAACATTTTTAACTTTCAACCAAAGGGATACACCCTTTATAATGTAGTATAGATATAGATTAGTGGGACCCACATTTTTCAACCATTCAACATTTTCAACTTTCAACCAAAGGGACACACCCTTTATAATGTAGTATAGATATAGATTAGTGGGACCCATATTTTTCAACTATTCAACATTTTCAACTTTCAACCAAAGGGATACACCCTTTATAATATAGTGTAGATATAGATTAGTGGGACCCACATTTTTCAACCATTCAACATTTTTAACTTTCAACCAAAAGGATACACCCTTTATAATATAGTATAGATTAATTATTAAAAACCATAGTTATAATTAATTAATTAGCATGACTTAGGTTATATTATTAATAAATAATAATACATGTTTTAACCTAAGTATTTAACCTTATTTAATTAAAAACATGATATATTTAATTAAATACTTTTAACATATAGTTTATTTATATGACATGTAATAATTAATAAACTATACATTATATCATCATGACTTAGAAAATAATCATGAAAATACTTAGGCTTATACACTTAGCTTATTTAACCAGCTTATTTTCTAATTATGGAAACCTTCTATTTTTAGAAACTTAATTAAATAAGGCAGCTAATCTATTTATGGAAACCTTCTATTTTTAGAAACTTATTTAGTTCAGGCAGCTAATCTATTTATGGAAACTTATTTAATTAAGGCAGCTAATCTATTTATGGAAACTTTCTATTTTTAGAAACTTGTCTATTTTAAGCAGTAATTCTATTTTTGGAAACTTTCTATTTTTGGAAACTTTCTATTTTTGGAAACTTTCTATTTTTGGTAACTTTCTATTTTAGGAAACCTGCTGTTTTTGGAAAGTTACTTATTATTACACAGTAAGTATAATAACACATGAAATACCAGAAATACTTAATCAGATTAAACAGAATATAAGATAAAACACAGTTTAAGGCTTTAAAACAGTAAAACATGGTAAGGACACATAAAATAAGCTAAGACATGACGTAAAACCAGCTACGTATTTAGTAAGCAGATACTTATTCATGTATGTATTTATGTAGCACTAGTGATTCGGAAGTAGGATTCCTCTCAGTTCATCTTCTTCGTTCACTGGACATAAGGTACGGATTCCCGTCCTTTCAGTATGGACATTCTTTCCTTATTAGGATTTCGCGTATGCAGCCAACTGTTTTCCCGTAGTATAAGTTATGTGTTTGTTGCTTATGTTTAATTAAGAATACCTATAGCCATATACATGCATGACCAGTTTGACCTAGTTATGGAGGTACCATAACCATAACATTAGAGGCACTGGTGTTATGACTTCACCACGGCGGAGTGATTGCTCGTGGCGTCCTTCAGCTTTTGGCCATTTATTTATATTTATCATGTGGGGCGTATGGGTGCATCCTAGTTACATGTTTTCAGTCAGGATTTCATGGTGAATGTGGTGTGTGCCTTGCATCCTTCACAAGGAGCTGATCCCTCCTACCCAAAAATCAGTATATTAAATTAGAGGCAGCCCCTCTAATTTGCATGATGAGGTCACCCCTCTAAGTATTCATGCACGGTGGATTTTCTTGACCTATATTGGCTAATGGTAAAATATGTTAAACAGTTTTCATAAGATAAACATAAGGCTTTTCAAACTATAAAACCAGTTTTATGAACATGTTCCAGGTTTTCCAGGATTTATACATTTCCGCTGCTATTAAGTCTTTATTATGTTTAATCATTTATACTATGCCTATATCTGTGCACTAAGCGTTTTGCTCAGCCGTTACTTTCCTTTCCATGTCCCAAAACGACAAGCACACTAGGAAAGACTCGGGCATTTAGAGGACGTGCATAGGATGGAAGCTGCTAGAGACTTCTTCTCCTTTTACCTTCATATATTTATGCTTGTGTAGTCTTTCATTCATTTCTTTTGATTTATTATGTTTTGGGCTTATGTTTGGGAACCGATGTTTGATTCCGGTTATCCCTATGGTCATGTAATGTTTTAGACATTTATCCTTGTATGCTTTGATGACACGCCATAATTACGCATGACATTCCATTATCAAAATGGGGTGTTACAATTATGGTATCAGAGCCAAGGCTTCGACCTGTAGGCTCTAAAACTCGACCTGTGACTAGTGGGTAATTACCAGGAGATTCCTAAGCCAACGTCTGTTATTCTACGTATTGATGTTTTCAGCGCATTGTTGTTTTAACCATGATGTTTTCAGCCCCTTGAGGTTTTAAACTTGATGTTTTCATCGATATTGTTTTGCTAATATGGATGGACAACCGTCATTCATATTTAGTTATGTGTCATTGTTTTATGCATAATGTTCCTCGTGAACTGTGGCTATGTGGACTGAACCCCAATAGTTCATAATTAGTCACATAAAAATTTTTCTGATAAGTTTGGACATATGAGTTTCATTTATTTATGTTTCATGCATCAATGTTGCAGGGATTATGACTAAGTAATGGTTGGTACAGGACTGGTCCTATTTAGTCGCATGTGCTTTTATCGAAACTTTTAATTTTGGGACCGACCCATAGGCGTCCCCTCGCCATGTCTTTCGTTTTGGGACCGGCCCATAGGCGTCCCCTCGCACATATAAAAGTTTTTTATAAACTAACATTACGCATTCATGCACTGTTTTCATGCATAAAATTTTTCTCATGATTTATTGGCATAAATTTTTTTTATGTCCCCTCATAAGTTACTATGCTTTTTTATGTCAAGTATGTTTTCATACTGTCATGGTTAACTTCAGTTTCATGCTGATTATGTTATACACTCCTTTATGATAGATCGTTTTATGTTCATTCATGATAATTCTGTCTTCATGTTGATTACGTCTTACGCCTCTTTTTTATTTATGTTTTCACGCAAGACATTGTTGGATTTCATTGAATTCTGCTTTCATGATAGTCATGGTTGGTTTTCATTGATCATGCTGTCAGGCAAATCATCGTTGAATTTTGTGTAACCACACTTTAGCGTTTCTCTTTGCAACCAGAATGAGGTATATACTGGCATTGCCAGGTTATCATGATGGTTTTCCTAACCGTTAACCGATATACTTTCCTTAAATCATGATAAATGATCGACCCCATACCGATCATTTCATGTGCATTCCATGTGTACTCCATGTACCGTATTCTATGGGTATTACACGTACCTAAATCCATGTTTATTTCACTTGCAATACTTCACGAGTATTCGCTAGTCGATTCTAAATCATCTAAGGCGTATGTTCACTTGCTGATATTCTACAAGATTGCCGATGCCGCTCATAGCTTGGAGATGTTACTAAAGGTTGATGCTGCTGACGTTCGAAGACGCTACAAGATGCGGATGCTGTTCACAACCTGGAGATCCTACAAGACGAAGACAAAGGCGTCGGAGCAAAGCAATTGGACGAGAAGATGCTTCACCATCGGACGATTTCCATCAATCATTGTCCCTAATTCTTAGTTACATGTCACACGTCATTCGGCTGTCATTTCAGCCATATGAGTGCAAACCGGTACCAGCCGGCCACTCAGCTGAATAGTTACATGAATCACGGTCATGAGAATGACCATCATGGAACTGATAGACAGGACGATAGTAACCACTACTATGACAGCAACTATCCTAGAAATTGCAACCGAAACTCTGGCCACGGACGTGATCAGAAATACAAGGATTAGTAGTGTAACCGATCCGCCAATTCTGGCATAATAACCTTATATTGTGGTTATATTTGTTTCACATCTCGAGACACATGTCAAGACATCAGTCAAGACACATGTCTCATGTATACTTTCTGAAGACACATGTCAATACATCAGTCAAGACACATGTCTCACGTATTCCTCCTGAAGACACATGTCAAGACACCAGTCAAGACATATGTCATGCTTATAGTTCCAAGAAACGAGTCAAGACACATGACTCACGTCCAACTATGGAAAATTTCTAAGAAATTCAGGGTACCCTCCAAGGGTATATCTATTTTGTTGTGCCATGTATTAATCAGGCCACAAGAATTTCAATACCATTATCGCCGCATCAGTGAGAACTGTCACGTTGCCGATGTCACTTTCATTTCTTTCACCATAGTTCATATATTCATGACCATGAAGGAAGCCTTTCGTATTCCCACGCATACGAAGGTTTTCCTTTAGTTTAATAATGAGATCCAAGCTGCTAACGCATTTCCTCGGACAGACACGAGATGAATTTTATCCTAATATGGACTATGAACAGCACACCATGCTACGATTCATAATTACGTACAGTAGTGTTCAGGCCCCTGAATACATTCAGCTTGATTCTCCATCAGGAAAATAGGTACAAATTATCTATGCTTCCCAAGCATGTGCTTTGTTAGCCATGATTGCTAAAATTTTCTAGTGGTCAGTAAGACACGACTACTAAAGTCCTTTTACGCATAACCAACGGATTATTCCAAAATTGTTCCTTACACTCCAGAAGAACCTTCAAGGAGAAGGACGGTAACATAAGATTATGTGTCGACTATCGTCGATTTTTAAACAAATCACCATTTACGACCTTTACTCTCCTCCATGTATTGACAAGATCGGATTCATGATCATGCTGCCAATAGTGACGGGTGAAAGAGCAGGACATGTCCATGACTGCTATTCGTGCACGACTCGGTCATGCTAGATTTATGATTTTGAATTAGTCTCATCAATGCTCCAACAGCATTATGGACTTAATAAATTAAGTTCCCATGAACTCATAAGCAAATTCATCAGCGTTTTGATTAAGGATAACCTAATTTCCTCTAAGCCTAGAGAAGAACAGAAAGACCATATCTGCACTATATTGCAAATTCTATGACAAGATAAATTTTACCCTGGAACTTTTTTTCCAATATCAATTCTGTTTGATTTCCGGTTAATCTTACCATGACTCAGCTTATGCGTAAAGGAGAGAACCCTACACTACATTAGGCGTTCTAGAAAATCCTACGCTAAGAGAAGTTTCGATTCATAGACTCAGAGTTTCGCAAACTCCTATGTATCAAGTTCGATGAAGCAAGATACAGTTACGTTCATATCTTCATACCTGTCATACAAATAGGTTAAGATAGGACACCAACAGACTAGGGATGTTCTCATCATATGAATTTGTGAAAAGGGACAAGATCTCCATGGATTTTAGTTACCAGATTTCAGCAAACTCAGAAGAAGCATGATGCTATCTGGGTTATTGTCAACAGTTTGATCAAGTCTGCAGAATCCTTACATCCGTACGGATTTCAGAACCAACAAATTGATCGGACATGTTCCAGCCAAGGCTCATCCGATCACTTAGCAATCCCTCAGTTATCGGGTCAGACAAATATTCATAATTGTGCTCCTAATTTACTTCACATCCTTGTTCAAATTTCACGACTTGCTTTCACGCTCGCGTTAATGAAACTATTCACGTTCATGATCGTATCTGGGCTTACGATTTTACGTTTATTCGTTCTGGGAAGTTTTGCAAGAACTTGAGAGACCAGACCCAAGTTTAGTATAACTCTCCATCATCAGATAGACGTTTCACGTCATATTCCACGTCTCACCTTGTAGCGTTTGGCGTTACCGCCATTATATTCTATGATCACGATATGTTTCACATGTCATGTTCATTCCACGTTCCTCATATCATGATCAAGATATGTTACACGTATCATGGATCACGATATGTTTACTCATACTACACTCGCCATATCTCCACGTAGCACGTTCAAAATTTTTCACGTATCACGTTCAAAAATTTTCACGTACTACGTTTCTCTATGTCTCGCACATCGTTTCTAATTATCAGTTAAGCCAGATTGTCTTGCATCGTAACGTTTCAGTTACCCTAGCACGTTAACTCTTATTTTCCTCGATCGAATTTAGGGGATCTACCTTCCGTTGATAACCAAGAATTTCTTCGTATTCCAAATCAAGGTCAGGAGGACCAAGATTTATCATTTGTGTCAAGATCTTCGGAAGGAACCGTTCCAAGAGGGAGGCCACTTGGAAACGGACAAGTTCATCCGGACTTCTTCTCCATTTTTCTCTTATCAATTAGATATGTCCTTTCAGTCACGTCACGTTCCATGTCCTTTCAAGACATGTCACGTTCTGCGTTCTTTCTGTCAGGTCACCTGCATGTTCATTTATCCTACATACCCTCTCAGTTGATTCGGATATGTTTCTCTTTCAGATACGCGGGTATGTTTCTCTTTCAGATACGTTATCTATAATTCGGGGACGAATTATTCTTTTTAGAGGGGCAGAGTTGTAAAACCCGCATGCTTTTACCATGATAAGTACCCTTAAGATCGTACGTACTAGATTAAAACTTTCCTTTTAAAGTACGATTACGTTTACGTGTTAGGATATTACGTATTACGTACGTGTTAGTACACGATAAGTACTGATTACGTACGAACACACGATAACCATTTAACAATAATTAATCACGAACATAATTAAAACACGAACTAATATTAATTAAGTATGTATATATATATATATTTATTACGAACACGAATAAATATATTATGTCACGATCAATAACTAATTAAAACACGTAAATTACGAACACGAGAACACACGAGAACACGCTAATATTTTAGACACGGAAAACATTTGGGTTACCCTATGTGGGCCCCATTAACCACGAAATTAGGAAGGAAGAATGGGCCTAGCCCATCATTTTTACTAAACAAGAAAAAGGAGAAATCTTGTGTCATTTTTACAAAAACAAGAAAAATAATAAAACCCTAAAAGAGTTTTTCTCCTTCTCCTCCTTGTTCTTTTGTAGCCGCCACCCATCAACACACTAAGAGGGATGTTCTTGTTGATTTTGATCTTGAATATTGTACAAGTGTTCGTGTTTGTTCATCCTCTATTGATCCACACATTCGGTATACCTTTTTAACCTTTCTTTTTAATTATTTCTTTTGATTTGATCTAGTAAGATTAATTAAGAACATGATGTTTTTAAAACCTAATTAAAAACATAAAATAAACATGTATTTGGTTAAAGGGTAAAATCAAAAGGGTTGTTTTAGGGGTGTTTTGGTTTGGCCGACGCCTAGCCCGTGCCCAAGGGGGGTCACGGCTTGGCCTAGAAACCACCACCGAGACCATATGGTCCCGTTTTGGTGGTGTGGGTCCCACGGCAGCAACAAACCAAGGGGAACCCCGAAGTGGTTCGGGGTATGGTTTCGATTTCATGTCCGGTTCATGGTTCCTAGTCAAGACCCGGTTCATGGTTCATGTTAAGATTATTATTTTGTATAATCATATGTTATAATTAAATTAATAAATATGACATGATTAATTTAATAAACATGATTTAGGTTATAATTTAATTATTAAAATCATGGAATTATTAACCTAAGTATTTTATATTTTATAGACTTTATAATTAATTAATTATTAAAAACCATAGTTATAATAAATTAATTAGCATGACTTAGGTTATGTTATTAATAAATAATAATACATGTTTTAACCTAAGTATTTAACCTTATTTAATTAAAAACATGATATATTTAATTAAATACTTTTAACCTATAGTTTATTTAAATGACATGTAATAATTAATAAACTATACATTATATCATCATGACTTAGAAAATAATCATGAAAATACTTAGGCTTATACACTTAGCTTATTTAACCAGCTTATTTTCTAATTATGGAAACCTTCTATTTTTAGAAACTTAATTAAATAAGGCAGCTAATCTATTTATGGAAACCTTCTATTTTTAGAAACTTATTTATTTCAGGCAGCTAATCTATTTATGGAAACTTTCTATTTTTAGAAACTTATCTATTTTAAGCAGTAATTCTATTTTTAGAAACTTTCTGTTTTTGGAAACTTTCTATTTTTGGAAACTTTCTATTTTTGGAAACTTTCTATTTTTGGTAACTTTCTATTTTAGGAAACCTGCTATTTTTGGAAAGTTACTTATTATTATACAGTAAGTATAATAACACATGAAATACCAGAAATACTTAATCAGATTAAACAGAATATAAGATAAAACACAGTTTAAGGCTTTAAAACAGTAAAACATGGTAAGGACACATAAAATAAGCTAAGACATGACGTAAAACCAGCTACGTATTTAGTAAGCAGATACTTATTCATGTATGTATTTATGTAGCACTAGTGATTCGGAAGTAGGATTCCTCTCAGTTCATCTTCTTCGTTCACTGGACATAAGGTACGGATTCCCGTCCTTTCAGTATGGACATTCTTTCCTTATTAGGATTTCCCGTATGCAGCCAACTGTTTTCCTGTAGTATAAGTTATGTGTTTGATTACTTATGTTTAATTAAGAATACCTATAGCCATATACATGCATGACCAGTTTCACCTAGTTATAGAGGTACCATAACCATAACATTAGAGGCACTGATGTTATGACTTCGCCATGGCGGAGTGATTGCTCGTGGCGTCCCTTCAGCTTTTGGCCATTTATTTATATTTATCATGTGGGGCGTATGGGTGCATCCTAGTTACATGTTTTCAGTCAGGATTTCATGGTGAATGTGGTGTGTGCCTTGCATCCTTCACAAGGAGCTGATCCTTCCTACCCAAAAACCAGTATGTTAAATTAGAGGCAGCCCCTCTAATTTGCATGATGAGGTCACCCCTCCAAGTATTCATGCACGGTAGATTTTCATGACCTATATTGGCTAATGGTAAAATATGTTAAACAGTTTTCATAAGATGAACATAAGGCTTTTCAAACTATAAAACCAGTTTTATGAACATGTTCCAGGTTTTCCAGGATTTATACATTTTCGCTTCTATTAAGTCTTTATTATGTTTAATCATTCATACTATGCCTATATCCGTGCACTGAGCGTTTTGCTCAGCCGTTACTTTCCTTTCCATGTCCCAAAACGGCAGGCACACTAGGAAAGACTCGGGCATTTGGAGGACGTGCATAGGATGGAAGCTGCTAGAGACTTCTTTTCCTTTTGCCTTCATATATTTATGCTTGTGTAGTCTTTCATTCATTTCTTTTGCTTTATTATGTTTTGGGCTTATGTTTGGGAACCGATGTTTGATTCCGGTTATCCCTATGGTCATGTAATGTTTTAGACATTTATCCTTGTATGCTTTGATGACACGCCATAATTAGGCGTGACATTCCATTATCAAAATGGGGTGTTACAGTACTCGTCTAGTAATGGAGTAAGTTTCAATTTTTGAAAGGGAAATGCCAAAACTGTTTTGTAGAACTACTTACACTATTTTAGGAAGCTATTCACAAAACTAAAAAGTATTAAGGCACAACTAATAAATGTCTTAAAAGGTTAATAAGTATTTTGAAAACCGGATCTAACACCCCAACAAAATGCTATGCGCAGCGGAACTACAACATTTGGGTGCTAGGCAGTTATCATCACACACAAGCTATTTCGAACGACTCAAAGAGACGTAGGAATTTAAACATTAATTATACATCGTTAAAACAACATTGTCTGCCGCTTCCCAAACCCCAAAGATAATACAACACAGAGTTGCGTATTGGTCCCCACTAAATCTCAACCCAAAAGTACATTACAAGTTCACATGACATGACATAAAAAGTTTTAAGTTATAAAAAGGGAGGAAAGACAAAGTAGACCGCCAAGCCACAACAACATCCATCCTAGCATGCTCCTTGCTATCATCTCATCGATTACCCGAAACACATGCTTAAAGGGGTCAACAAATAATGTTGAGCGGAATTTATAGGTTTTACAATCACATTTTGAACATAAGTATATAAAATCAATCACGATCATTTATAGAATTGTCGATCAAACAATCTATTATTCAAGGTTATTACAATTGTGTTTAAGCTCATGACACTAATCCGTTAATTCAATCACCCGCGTATAATTACCGGCATGATTAAGATGAACCAGTGCCCCTTCTAAAGGTATTAGTTGCAATTATATACCTTATTTCTTATTACAAGTTATCCGTCCGCAGGGGGTAGTCAACGTACTAGCCCTCGTCTCGGATAGGGTCATCAACCCCATAGTACGATCAATTGTATAAGCGGCTATTTTCAATCCACAGGAGGATTAAACTATAGTTAATAGTTCATGAATATAGGGTCTTATGCAACTAGGTATTCAACACAATTTAGGCAACTTTCGGGTCCAACAATCATTCATGACTCATGTTCGTTTCATTTAAAATAGCATGCATCCCCCTTGCGGGTAAAACCATTTAAAAACAATATAAAGCGAGGCTAAAAATTCACACCTTATATAGAAGTAGTTGACGTATCGGAAGACTATCACTGACGATGAGGATGCCTGGGAAATTCAATCTCAACACCTAACAAACAACGGGTAATGAGTTAACTCATTTATATAACCTTAAGTACTGTATAATACATACATATTAGTCAATTGTCATAATTACTAACTCACGCCAAAATCCAACAAGTAATAGTTACTAGACTCATACTATCCATCTTCGTAATTAAAGTTGTTTCCCATTTTATAACTTTGCCGATACTTACCAAAAGTACGGGCTGTTTCTATCACTTAAGCGTCTATATAAAATACAAGAAAATTTGTAAAAATCTCGTATAATCTGTATAAAACCCATTTTAAATCCCATAAAAAAATTTTACTTTTATGACCCATTACTCATTACATTTCTAAACAAAAACTTTTCGGACTGATTTTGCACTTCTACCATGTAGGACTTGTTTGACCCATTTAAAAGACACCATTAGCTAATTTGACTCTTAAGTAAAAAAAATAGACTCAAATATGCAGGTTTGGAACCAAAAATTAATTTTTAATCATTTACCAAACTCTATCTATGGCCCCTGGGATTTGACTTAAAACCAATCATAATTTCAGATTATGTTGATTTCTCATCTCCCGGTACAAGAATTTTCAAAATAGCATAACTTTTGACTTGTTTGGAGTCGTAAGCTCTACCTTATACCAAAGCGTAGCTAAGACAAAGCTCTACAACTTAATCCTATGTTTATGACCTGTATTTAGAATTAAGGTTTTAAAAATGACCTCAAATAATCTGCCTAAATTTTACTACTTCAAAATCACCCTAACACTTGATTCCAATCCAATCTAACATCACCTAGCCCTAACCTAACCAATTATGATAATTCCTAATCATCCTAATCAGTCCATAACACTAAGAACATCAAATCCTCTCAAAAAACTGAATCCTAAATAACACATGAATTTGGTTTAACCCATTTAAAAACATCAAAAACAAGGTTCTAAACATAAACCCACAACAAAACACATCAAACATCATGATCAACCAAACACCCCCATTTGGCCGTGGGGTGTTGGTGACCAAAACACCCAAACCATTTTATTTTTAGTTAATTTTATTGATGATTTAACATTACCCAAACACTAATTAAACATGCATCATGCCTAATTACATCAAAACACACTTTTGAAAAATCTTTTAATTCTTGAAAAATTTTGTTAATGCATGTTGGATTTAATTGTGCAAGAACACTTACAATTGAAAATAAAAGGGTGGTCTAAACTTGGATTAGATCAAAACAAGAAGAAAAAAAATTGTGGTGGTGGTGTTTGTGGAGGCCGACGACCAAAAGAGAGAGGAAGAGAGAGTGTGGGATTTTTTTTGAATGTGTTTTTGTGTGTGTGTGTTATCTTTCCCCTTTTTTTGTAAAGTTTGAGGTACCTCTTGTGCAATTTGGCTATTCTTTTGGCCTTATTTTTAAACGACACTACTAAATAGCGGGAAACGACTTACTAGTCGGTTTTGAAAATTTGCGGGAGTCGAGGGTCGCCCCGAACACTCCAAAATACTTTTAAAGCAATTTAAACGCACCCGGGATGAAATAAAACGCACGCGGCTCGACTCAACACGCACCAAAAATAAAATTCTCGAGAAATTATAATATCGATAAAGCGACAATAAAACATAAAAATTGGGCATCCGTCGGGATCGTAGTCGTCATCGTCTTTCTTAAATCGTCAATCGTTAAGATTACGACCTTAAACATCGGTTTCAACTTAAACAATCAAATATATAATAAACGAAATTTCTTAAAAATTTCAAAAATATTTGTAATTTAGGGTAAAATAAATGACCTCGGGTTCTGGGTATCACATCCACCCCTCCTTAAAGAGAGCGACGTCCTGGCGCTCGTCTCTTCTTATACTCAAATTTCGTGCCGCTGGAACAGATGAGGATATCTCTCCTTGAAAAAGTCCTCACGTTCCCAAGTGTATTCCGGTCCACGTCTAGAATTCCATCGTACCTTCACAATGGGAATTCTACTGTGCTTCATTCTCTTAACCTCTCGGTCCATAATCTCCACTGGTTCCTCCACGAAATGAATTATATCATCAAGCTGAATCTCGTCCAAAGGAATCACTAATTCCTTGTCCGCCAAACTCTTCTTCAAATTCGATACGTGAAACGTGTTGTGAATAGCACTAAGCTCATTCGGAAATTCTAACTTATAAGCTATCGGTCCAATTCGTTTAACGATCTTGAACGGTCCAATATACCTTGAAATCAGCTTTCCTTTCTTCCCGAAATGTATCACACCCTTCCATAGCGACACCTTAAGCATGACCATGTCTCCGACCTCGAATTCCAACGGTTTCCTCCTATTATCGGTGTAACTCTTCTGTCGGCTTCTCGCAGCAAGTAAACGGTTCTTAATTTGCACTATCTTCTCTGTCGTCTCCAAAACCATTTCGGGCCCAGTCAATTGACTCTCTCTCAGTTCGCTCCAACACACTGGAGATCTGCATTTCCTTCCATACAATGCTTCAAATGGTGCAGCCTTAATGCTCGCATGATAACTGTTATTATATGAAAACACCACTAAAGGCATGTGGCGTTTCCAACTTCCTCTGAAATCAATCATGCATGCTCGGAGCATGTCTTCCAACGTCTGAATGGTTAGTTCGCTTTGGCCATCAGTTTCAGGTTGATATGTCGTGCTCAAACTCAATTCGGTGCCCATCGCACGTTGAAGATATTTCCAAAATTCCGAAGTAACCTGCTATCGTGATCCGAAATGATCGATAAAGGTACACCATGTCGACTCACAATTTACTTCACGTACACACTGGCAAGTTTCTCCATGCTATCCGTCTTCTTCATAGGTAAAAAGTGAGTAGATTTAGTCAATCTATCCAAGATCACCCAAATCATATCACAACCACTAGGAGTTCTCGGTAAACCCGTCACGAAATCCATAGCGATATTTTCCAATTTCCATTCCGGGATCTCAGGTTGTACCAACAACCCAAACGGTCTCTTATGTTCTACTTTAACCTTCGCGCAAGTCAAACACTTACTGACGTAACGAGCAATCTCTGCCTTCATATTTGGCCACCAGTAGACTTTCTTCATATCATGATACATCTTATCCACTCCAGGATGTATCGCGTACTTCGACTTATGAGACTCATTCATAACCAAATCTCGTACTCCAGGCATTCCTTCCTCGGGTGGACATAGCGGTAACCAAATCCGATTCTCAAAATATCTCAGCCCGTCTGAATTTACCACAAAAAGAGGTTTCTGCAGTCTTCCCAGATTCTCAACGTCAATATTTTCTTTCATCAATCCCTTCTCTTGAACCTTCAATATTGTTCCGGTCAAATCAACACTCGCAGTCATTACTAATGCTCTGACTCTCAAATGTTTCTATCTATCCTTCCTACTAAGTGCATCCGCTACAACGTTCGCCTTGCCAGGATGGTAGCGAATCTCGCAGTCATAGTCACTCAGTAGCTCCACCCATCGCCTTTGTATCATATTCAACTCCTTTTAGTCTAATATGTGCTGCAAACTCTTGTGGTCAGTGAATACAACACACTTAGTCCCATACAAATAGTGTCTCCATGACTTTAGCGCAAATACTACAGCTCCCAATTCCAAATCATGCGTAGTGTAGTTTTCCTCATGCTTCCTCAATTGTCTCGACGCGTAAGCGATCACCTTCTCACGCTGCATCAAAACAGCTCCATAACCCTTATGAGACGCGTCACAATAAACCATGAAGTCTTCGATTCCTTCCGGCAATGACAAAATCGGAGCAGAACACAATTTGTCCTTAAGTGTTTTGAAAGCGATTTCTTCATCATTTCCCCATTCAAACACCCGATTCTTCTCAGTAAGCTTGGTCAACGGCTTTGCAATCAACGAAAACCCTTCGATGAATCTCCGATAATAACCAGCTAAACCAAGAAATTGTCGAACTTCAGTCGGCTTTGTCGGTGCCGACCATTCTTTAATTGCCTCTACTTTGGTAGGATCCACACGAACTCCTTCGCTATCAATCACATGCCCAAGAAATTGTATAGATTCCAACCAAAATTCACACTTGGAGAATTTCGCGTACAGCTTCTCTTTCTTCAGCAGCTCCAATATCGTCCTCAAGTGCTTCTCATGTTCTTCTTTGCTCTTGGAGTAAATAAGAATATCATCAATGAATACAATGACAAACTTATCCAAATACGGCTTGCACACTCGATTCATAAGATCCATGAACATTACAGGCGCATTTGTTAACCCAAATGGCATCACTCGGAATTCAAAATGTCCATATCGCGCACGAAAAGCAGTTATTGGAATATCCTCCTCTCTAACTCGCAGTTGATGATACCCTGATCTCAAGTCAATCTTCGAGTACACACAGGAACCTTGCAACTGATCAAATAAATCGTCAATCCTCGGCAATGGATACCGATTCTTAACCGTCAATTTGTTAAGCTCTCGATAGTTGATACATATTCCAAACGACCCATCCTTCTTCTTTACAAATAACACAGGCGCTCCCCATGGTGATGAACTCGGTCGAATAAACCCCTTATCCATCAATTCTTTCAACTGATCAGATAACTCATTCAGTTCTGACGGTGCCAGTCGATAAGGTGCACGAGCAACTGGTGCAGCTCCTGGCATCAAATCGATCCAAAATTCCACTTCACGAGAGGGCGGTAAACCCGGCAACTCATCAGGAAAAACTTTCGGATACTCTCGAATAACAGGCACCTCTTCCAACTTTGTCTCTACATCACCATCACTAGAAATCTGCGCCAGAAATACATCACATCCTTCTTCCATATACCTCATCATTTTCAAGCAGGATATTACTCTCAGACGAGAAGTACATTCATTACCCTTCAAAGTCAAAACCCTATTCCTCAACGGGATTTGGACCAACCTTTCTCCATAAACAATCACCGCACTATGCGCCATTAACCAATCCATCCTAATAATCACGTCGAAAGATCCTAGCTTTATAGGCATTAAGTCTATATCAAAGGCATAATTCCCTAACTTCAAGGTGCACCCTCTTAGTATAGAATTAGTACTAACAATCTTTCCATCGGCTAATTCCACATTATAGTTAGTCGTTAGCATCACTGGTTCTCTATTGATAAGGAGACTAATTTTTACGTCTACAAAGCTTTTTCGGATCCAGAATCAAATAATACACTAGCACAACGAGCGTCAAGTAGAAACGTACCGGTCACCACATTCGGGCCTTGCGGTTTGTCAGTGGTACCTACTCGGTATACAGTAGCAACATTATTTCCTCCCTGCCTATTCCCAGCTTTCGGTCAGTTTCCTTGCTTGTGCCCCTTTTCTCCACATCCAAAACAAACCATTACTCTCGTGGCATTTGCCCCTGTAGCCACACCTCTAGATCGACAATCTGCAACCTTATGGCCCGCCTTCCCACACTTGCCACATGCAGGAGGACAATTCCCAATATGGTACAAGTTACAACGACCACAATGAGGACTGACCTTAACTCCCCTGGGGGCAGTAACAACTCTCATCCCATCATTCCTCCTTTGGTTGAACTATTGGTTACGATTCTGTCCTTGATTGTTGTTGTGGTTACCCCCACGATTCTGTCCTTGCGAATGATTCACCTGGGCAGCTTCCCATTTCCTTTTGTTTCCCTCAGCAATGTAATCTTTCTTGTCTTGCAACTTAACATCCATCAATACGTGAGCCATCTGAACGGCCTTAGCAAATGATCCGGGCTTTGACGAAGTAGTCTCACCCTTAATGTTGCTCGACGGACCCTTGATGTACTGTTTCATCTTCTTGCGATCGTCTGCGAAAGCATCAGGACACAATAGGCTTAACTCATTAAACCTTCTTGTATAAGCAGTGATGTCATTATTCTTCAAAGAAAAGTGTCTCAACTCGTCCTCTAACTGGCCCAGCTCTTCCTCGGGACAAAACTTCTTAGTCAAAAGTGCCTTGGTTGCAGCCCAAGTTCTTCCATTTGCTACCACTAATCCGACAGTAGCCACCTGGTTGTTCCACCAGCTTAAAGCATCATCGAGGAAAGTAGCAGCTGCAAATTTAACTTTGTTTGCCTCAGAGCACCCACTAATTTCGAAAGTGCTTTCAATCTTTTCCAACCATCTACGGAGTTCCAAAGCTCCACCGGTACCACAAAACTGTGTGGGACCACATTTCACAAAACCGGCATAAGAACACTCCCTTGGGGCTTGTTGTCTTTCCACATTTCCACCTTAACCTTGGTTTCTGTTCGCACGATCTGCCTCAAGAGCATTGGCGATTGCCTCTTGAATCATAGTGTTCACACGGGTAGCTGTCAACTTTGGAGGCATGGTGAAGTCTCAGTTACACCTCTCTGCAATGACAGGGAAATAGAAAACAAGGTAAGCATACACATCAAGATTAAGAAGGATTTCTCTTTCAAGACATAATATAAGTACAACAACACATCAACAAGGTTACTAATATTCATCAATCACATCACAAAAGAGCAAATTCAAGACTTATCATAGATTATGAAAGGTAAACATGGATTGCATTGATATATCAACCAAAATCTGTTACAAGTAATGCCACTACAACCATACACCAACAAACTTAAAGTTATCAAGTTTTCATCACAATGCCATCATACAGGAGTCTAAAATAGTTCGATTACAACGATCAAAAGATAAAAATGAAATACAAGTAACTAGCCATGTGGTGATCCACATGACTTCTTGGATGGTGGTTCTTCCTCATCTTCCTCGGGCTCTTCATCACTGTCTTCTTCCTCGTCCATCTTTCTCTTCGCTTTATCACTCGGCTCACATTCAGTCACCCTCTTCGTTCCAGAAGTAGACCCAAACTCTGATGCTACCTGATTCCCTAAAGCGACACACTCACCCCTGGTGGGTGGTTGAACCATGAAATCACTAGCCTCCAGCTCAGAGTCATCCACAAATCTCCAATCTTGCGGTAGGGATGATCTTACACGGTGCTCCCAACTCTGCATCCTAACCAACCTAGCCTGGTCTTCCTTAACCCGCTCAACACTTGCACTCAAATTTGCTATCATGGATCTCAAACTGTTAATATCACTCTTATTCAGTGCTCCATGGAACTCAGCCCTTCCAGTCCTTGCCAATAACTTCTGATGTGCTCTTTCATTCTCGTCAAACCTTTTGATCACTCGAGTCTCCACCACATAACGTTCTTACATTAGCCTATCCATTCTTCTCAAGAAAAACAGAACGTCACCATATGGTCTTGGCCCAGGGCAAGTGACTCTTGCGATGTCCTGATGGAGAGAATTAGCACTAGCCGCGGCGTCGGAACTTCTAGGGATACCTGGCATACCAATCAGATGAGAAGTACGGGTAGGCCTGGGAACAATAGTACTTCTTCGACCAAGAATCTCAGCTTGTACATTATCCGCCTCAGCTTGTCCTACAAAAGCTGCTCCAACGTTTTCCCTTGCCTCTTGTCTCTCGGCTTCCTCCATGATTCGGCTTTCATTCCCGTTAGGCGGTACCTCGGCCATCTCTGCAATAACATAAAATTTTGGAGGGTACGTAAGGTCATTATTCAATATTTATAATTATATGCATGCAAATGCAATGAAAAGGTGGTACACATGCCCAAAATGTGATAATATGATGCTCATGCATATGCAATACAAGAATTACGGTATCGAGTAATCCACGTACAATTTCAACGTTTACATATATTAGTTTAGTATTTACGTAATAAATACTTATACATTCATTTCAATTTAAAAGGGATACATCTATTCCATCAATACTAAAGGTAAACCTTACCGGAGCCATGCAGGATAGTTGTGTGCTTGGACAATTTCTTACGACACCAAAAGTTATAGTTTAGGATTTTTCAAAACGACCTAGTTCTCTATAACTCATGGCTCTGATTACCAATTTCCAACACCCCAAAAAAATGCTATGCGCAGCGAAACTACAACATTTGGGTGCTAGGCAGTTATCATCACACACAAGCTATTTCGAACGACTCAAAGAGACGTAGGAATTTAAACATTAATTATACATCATTAAAACAACATTGTCTACCGCTTCCCAAACCCCAAAGATAATACAACACAGAGTTGCGTATTGGTCCCCACTGAATCTCAAACCAAAAGTACATTACAAGTTCACATGACATGACATAAAAAGTTTTAAGTTATAAAAAGGGAGGAAAGACAAAGTAGACCGCCAAGCCACAACAACATCCATCCTAGCATGCTCCTTGCTACCATCTCATCGATTACCTGAAACACATGCTTAAAGGGGTCAACAAATAATGTTGAGTGGAATTTATAGGTTTTACAATCACATTTTGAACATAAGTATATAAAATCAATCACGATCATTTATAGAATTATCGATCAAACAATCTATTATTCAAGGTTATTACAATTGTGTTTAAGCTCATGATACTAATCCGTCAACACAATCACCCGCATATAATTACCGGCATGATTAAGAGAAACCAGTGCCCCTTCTAAAGGCATTAATTGCAATTATGCCATATTTCTTATCACAAGTTATCCGTCCGCAGGGGGTACTCAACGTACTAGCCCTCGTCTCGGATAGGGTCGTCAACCCCATAGTACTATCAATTGTATAAGCGGCTATTTTCAATCCACACGAGGATTAAACAATAGTTAATCGTTTTAACACCCCCAAATTTACACGCAGCGGAATACATCTTTGGGTGCTAAAAAATGATACAATAACACATAATTTATAAAGAACGACTCGAAAAGAGACGTTTCAAATTTATCGTTCCTAAATCATTTATCAGAGTAGCGTAGTCCCAAGTAATTGTTACCAAAAGATAAGTTAAAACAACATATTAGTTTGTTTTAAAAAATGGAACGATAAATAAATCAAAGAGTTTGAACAACATAGCAGTGCACAACTTCATTCTCGTGACCTCCAAGCTTCCACTTCTTGATTACCTGAAATACATGTGAGTAAAAAAATCAGCAAAAATGCCGAGTGAATCTATAGGTTTATGTAATCAATTTGAACACAAGCAAAGATTATAAGTTTGTGGCATGCTTATAAGCATCAAATAATAATTTGCATCAACAATGATAATTGTATATAGCATAAATTGCAATAAGCTCATGGAACCGAGCCCTTAAACACTCCTTTTAGAGGTCTAATAAGACAGGAGATTTATTAATTGTCGGTTACCTCCAGATTATTGGTACATTGCCATATACCTGACTTCTCAATACAATATGTTCAAACAGTGTGGAGGTCGGGCCTAAGCTTCTATGACAAGTCCACAAAAACTGAACCGGGGCGGCTTCCCCCATAGATCTATTAATTGTACTAGCGGTTAACCAATCATAGGTTAATTAACGGTCCATAATTGAGGTTTTAACAAAGGCAATCACTTAATGCAATTTAAAGGCAACCACGGGTCCATTCATAGAGGGACAAAGCATACCATAAAAATCTTGTGTTCTAAGTTTATAAAAACGTGTATTCCCCCTCGCGGGTTTAAAATCATTTAATAACTAGTATAAAGCGAGGCTATAGACTCACCTTAGCCAATAGTGGTAATGAGACGATCGCCGACGATAGATGATGCCTTTCAAACACGAGAACCGCAACCTATCAAATGAGGTGCGTTCATTAATAATAGACTCGAGAAATAAAACATACATAAGAATATAAAACTCGACTCATAAAATCACGACAAACTCAAGAGAAAACGATACAAGTGATACTATTACACTATCCTATATATTCATTTTATTATTCTATGTCTTTAATAAAAATCTGCCGGAACATACCGAATGTCCAAGCCGTTTTCCCATACTTAAACATATAAACTCTTTATGATACTACTCAGAGAACTCACTTACTATATGTAGAAAGTCCTCCCAAGAGCCCATTAAAAGATTTTACTTCTAAAGTTCCCTGCCCGACTCATCTTTGAATCACAAAATCTGGACAGTTTAGCGACCTTGACTTACGAAACCATTTTGACCATTCTAAACAACTCCATTTGTAAAACCGCCACTTGATTCTAAAAATAGACTCAAAATGCTAAACTTGGAGCCTGAGAAAAGCCCTTGAATCATTTTGAAACTCATTTTATAGTCCCCGAGATTCGATCCAAATATCGACAACAATTTTCGGATTATGTCGAGACTCGTCTCCCGGTACATGAAAATCAAACTAGTGTATCTTCCACCTCGTTTGGAGTTGGAAGGCCTACTTTATATCAAATCGAATCTAACGAAATTCTCTACGACTTAATCCCATAATAACAACCTATATTCAGACTTAAGATTTCCTAAAATGACCTCAAACCTACTGCCCAAAATTGACTATTAAAATCTCTTGCAAAATCATGTTTTTGATCAATTCCAACAATTTTTGTCATCAACCTAAGCCCCTAATATCATCATAAACCAATCCTAACACTTGTATCATCATCAAAATCAAAAACCCAAAAATTAAAAATCAACTTTTTAACAAAAACATAGCATGAAAATCTTTTGATCATTACTACTAACACATGCATACAACAAATTTGGATCAAACATAACCAACTTTTCTTGAAAAATTTATATGGTTGCATGTGGATAAAAATGGTACCAAAATACTCACAAGATGATTTTAGGATAGGGACTTTGCTTGGTTTCTCTTGGATCAAGCTAGAAAAAAAAGTGATGGTGATTTTAGGTGTGTGAGGGGTTTTGGCAAAATGAAGAAAGAAGAAAGGATGAGAGAATTTTTTTTTGTAGCTAGTTTATGTGTGTGTGATGTTAGGTAAGAAAAATCATTTTATATGATGGTGGAAAGGTTAATTTTGCCAATTTGTGATAGTTTTGGTCCAAAATGAAAATAGTTAGCTAAAAAGTGGGAAATGACTATTAGTAAATTTTACAAATATTTACGGGACTCGGGTTTCGTAAAAATACTTTTTTTTTTAAGTTTAAACGCACATGAAAAATAATAATATAACGACTCGATACATAATTAAAACGATATCGTCGAAAGTATTAAATATCGAAACGATCGATAATAAAATATAAAATTTTAGGCATCCGTCGGTATCGCGATCACTAGTAGTCCTCGTTACTTGTCAAAATATTAAAATATAATATTTAATATCGGTTTCAACTTAAACCGTTAAGCAAAATAGTATTTAACGTTATAAAATACTTTAAAAGTATTTGAAAAGTATAATTAAATTATGACCTTATTTTTACGGGTTTTACATCCTCACCACCTTAAGGGAGCGACGTCCCGGCGCTCAACTCGCCTCATACACGAGTTGTTCACTACCCGGAAGGATGAGGGCATTCCTTATAAAGAAGTCTTCACGTTCCTACGTGAATCTCGATCCACGATCTCCACTGGTTCTTTTACAAAACGCAACTTGTCGTCAAGTTGTATCTCACCAAAAAGGAATAAATAAATCCGTATCCACCAGTCATCCGGCAAGCTTGACACATCAAAATTTTATGGATCACACGAAGCTCGTTCGACAACAAGAATAGATGACAAGATTTTCGGGTAAGTCTAGTTAAAAAGAATGTTGCAAATTAAAGGATATCCATCGGCCGGATAGCCATGGACACACATCAAAAAGAACTAACAAGAAAAACATTCTCGTCATCAGAGGGTGCTCACACGCGGGTCCTTACTCAAAAGATACTACAAAGACACCATCTCACTTTCGCCAATGCGCATTAAAGTCTCAATAAACATCGTGGTTGAAAGTCAAAAAGATATTTCATAATATGTGTTCTACATGATCGGACGTCATCGGATGATGCCGTCTCAAGTTCTCACAACTTACGATCAATTGACTAGATCACACACCATTAAGTACATAAAAGAAAAGGTCGAACATAAACATCGAGTATAGATCTCCACCGTTAATCATCGAGAAATCCTTGAACGAACCCTTGATAATAACCACTTGATCTCCAGAGTCTTCTATGACCCTTCGATAGTAGCAAGTAAAATGACAAAAACTTCATATCCATGATAAGTTGCCATTGATAACTCGGTCCTCAATCATTCCACAAGTACACACATAAATCCTGGTGACACTTATCGTTTCTTCTTATAACTGCTTCCGGAGATTCATTTTAAATTCAGAATAAAATAGTGATCTTCAATACGAGGAACATAACGAGTTAAAAATGAATTCAATAAACGCATAAACGGACAAGATGTGGTAAAATGATTTCAGGTTGACGATCGACGAGTGATCTCGACTCACGTAACCGTAAAACATAATAATTCCCAATACTAGAAAAATGAGAGCGAAGAATGAATTAAATATTAATATTAAAGTAACATTTGTCACAATTATCCATCCCGGATTTGGTATTAACTTAAAATTCAATTGAGGTACTTTCTTGATAAAGATGATATATTAAAAATAGAAGTTAAATAGCTTCATAACTTATATTTTGGTTGTCTTAAGAAACTTTGAAACAATGACATGAATTTATTAATTAAATTCGTATTGATGGTTACAATTAGAAAATATAATTTCCAAATTAAATCATTGTTAGGAATATAAATTAAACCGGTAATTTCATTACATTAAAAGTAAAGTATGATAAGTCAATTAGTTCAAAAGATATAGTATAATTTCATGTTAAACATTAGTTTTAGCTATACAAAATATGATGTATAAATTTGACCTTTTTCTTATGATAGTTATTTCATTAGTTGAAAATCATTAGAAAATGTAGACAAGTTCCATAAAATTTTTATAATACTTTGTAGAAATACATAAAGGTGTTTATTATTTCAAAATAACATGGGATATATTCGGGTTTCGAAATGTGACAAGATAACAAACGAATACGAATGGAAATAATGGTCAACAATTAATACGAAATCAATGGTACAAAAGAGGACGAAGCAAATGTCGTATGAATTCTTAAAGATAATAATAAAATAAAGGCGTTGATGGTAAGACGATAAGAAATAATAGATTAAACAAGTTGTCTATTTTGTTAGTGCGGTCGATGGTTCACCAATATCAGCTCGTTAACTTAGCGGTGGTCGTTACACGATCGGAAATAAGATCCATACAAAAATTTTAATCAAAGAAAATTCCTAATAATCACTTGTAATTAAAACAAATCAAATGAACGATGTTAGTGTTTAAAGAGAGAAGTCAAAGCACAGTTCACAAGAGTGGATTTCGAGACAAACGAGAGTGACGGACGTCATCCCGGATATACGGAAATCACTCTAGTGATAATTCATTATTCACGTGCGGAGACATTCCAAAGATCTACCCAGTCGCATAAAGAAAATTGGACAAGAAGGAAGGATAAAACGTCGAGACTTTCAAGTCATTTATCAACAGTCGGTAATTAGACGAACAGTCAAAAGAAATAGTTATAAGACAAAATGAAGTAACAAGTGGAAAAACAATCATCGAGTAAAAACGTACTTATAATCACGTAATTCGTTCAAGAAAGGCAAGAAAACGTATGCGGATGCATAGAAATTGCGCTACTTGTATAAAATATGAAGGTTTTCAACACTTCTTTTCACTTTATTTCATTTTATTTATCTTTATAATAAATACAAGTAAAAAGTTGATTATTATCAAGATTTTTAAGGTGACTACTATTCAGCCTAGCATGGCTCCTTCTAAATTAGACATAGGTGATCAGGCCATGTATAATTTAGGGCTAGCAATGCAGTGCTCAGTTTCGTCGAAGAGTATTACGTTTCTTATGTTTATATATAAACCATGCCATTTGAAAAATGGAATAAAAAAATAGTTTATAAATTTATAGGATACAAGTAATTTGTGAGATACTCAATAAGCAACTTTGAATGTCACGAAAAGTATTTTATAAGACCAAAGTAAAAACAGTTGGTGAAAATAATCGAAAAACAATATCAGATTTATTTATAAGGTGACATTATGAAAATGTCTAAAGTAGCCAAAGGTTTGCAAAAAGTGGCAAATAGTAGCTCAATAAACAACCAATGAAATGGTTACAAGTTGTTAAGTTTTCAAAGGGTTATAAGGTTTAGACGAAAACGTCATGAGACACGCGATAAGAATGTCAACGAAGAATGTGAAGGCAAAACTTCAAAACTCAACCCAAATCAGTGGAAGGTTAGAAGAAAACGAAAATAAAATAACATCGAATGACAAATGAGTCATATATATGAAAAGAATAAAACAATCCACATGTGTATTCTTCGTAAGATACTCGACACAACATGCTTTTAAGAAAGTATGTTATTCGTTTTTAAATTACACCATTAATCCGGTAATTGCTAATCCTGTACTGTTTCTATTTTTAAATATTTTCACATGAAACTAGTATTCGTTAGTTGTAAAATAATATTTGTTAAAATTTTACGATCTCAAATGAAATCAAAACTGCTTAGAAACGCTTAAAACTCATGTTCTGAATTTTCTATCAGATTTAACTTTTAAATATGAGCCGATTAATTGACCCGATAAACGACATCTCCAAGACTCGGAGTCTAAAGCATTTTGATGCAAAACGACGTTTCAGACGACTTTCTAGTTTTACCCGAGACCTGAAAACCAATGTAAAATGACCAAAATACCCCTGCAAGTTCTGTGCAGGTTTGACTATTTTATTTTGAAAAGCGCAGGTTTTACTTTTAAGTTTTGACCTGTTTATACTGCCCCTACAGTTTCTGCATAAAGTGTATTTTTCGACACTTCTTAACGGCTCAAAATATATATATATATATATATATATATATATATATATATATATATATATATATATATATATATATACATGTCTTGTGGATTTTACAACAACGAAAAATAAAGCTCGTAATGAGCATCAAATAAAATATAGCATGATGAATGACAGAAAATGCTTCAAGGTATTCAACACGAAATTTAGGAAGCAAAACGGTGAAAGAAGTTCGTAATTTAGATTTCAAAATGCAATGTAGGCAAATCTCCTTGGTGCCACGATTGTCAAAAACACAAAACATAACAAGAAAAGAATGGAACATTAACTTGCTACACTCCGGGAGTGAGAAGGTTAATGAAAAACAAATGATACAATTTTATATAAGTAAAATCGTATTCCAATCTAGCGCCATAATCTAGACGATGATTTATAAAATGACGATGACGTTACCGAGATATAAGTGAACAATACACTTCGGAGTCGATACATATAAATGTCAACGAATTAAATCTTCGCATGTCGTGTAAAACGATAATAAAAATCAACAAAATATTATGAAAAACCATGGTATTATTCAACACTATTTTAAGAAATGTTTCAAAATGTATGACTCACACGATAGCGGTTAGTCCATTCCAAGGACACATTGAGCTACACAATGGTCTAGAAATTACGTTAAAAGACGTCTAAACACAAACAGTCGGAAGACGATTTGGATATCTATATAGATATCGCAAAGGGTTAAACAATGAAAGTAACGCGCGTAGATGAAGTTATGTAAGGTCATAATATAAAATTTTTGCAATAAAAGCAATTTAAATACTTCAAAAATAAGTACAGAAAGATCTTAAAAATTCATTGTATTTATTTAAGTTAATCATTAATAAATGATAAACTTTTATCGAAAAGTTTAACGACATAAATATATATCGATAAAGGGATCCTAGATATAAATATATATCAATAAAGGGATCATAGTATTTATTTATAAATACTTGGAAATAAGTTATACGTAATAGCGTATACTAAAGTGGTAATCCCGGAAGTAGCTTGAACCTGAAGTCACGCGAAGTCCGGTGCACCGACTCTTTGAAAAATAAAAACTGACAGTTATAGTTTAGGTTTTTAAAATAAATACCTAGTTCTCTATAACTCATGGCTCTGGTACCAATCTTTAACACCCCCAAATTTACACGCAGCGGAATACATCTTTGGGTGTTAAACAATGATACAATAACACATAATTTATAAAGAACGACTCGAAAAGAGACGTTTCAAATTTATCGTTCCTAAATCATTTATCAGAGTAGCGTAGTCCCAAGTAATCGTTACCAAAAGATAAGTTAAAACAACATATTAGTTTGTTTTAAAAAATGGAACGATAAATAAATCAAAGAGTTTGAACAACATAGCAGTGCACAACTTCATT
The DNA here is from genome assembly GCA_025667525.1 of Glebionis coronaria. Taxonomy (NCBI): domain Eukaryota; kingdom Viridiplantae; phylum Streptophyta; class Magnoliopsida; order Asterales; family Asteraceae; genus Glebionis; species Glebionis coronaria. The sequence goes on from CM046877.1 coordinate 537,924,891, forward strand.
CTCGTGACCTCCAAGCTTCCACTTCTTGATTACCTGAAATACATGTGAGTAAAACAATCAGAAAAAATGCCGAGTGAATCTATAGGTTTAGGTAATCAATTTGAACACAAGCAAAGATTATAAGTTTGTGGCATGCTTATAAGCATCAAATAATAATTTGCATCAACAATGATAATTGTATATAGCATAAATTGCAATAAGCTCATGGAACCGAGCCCTTAAACACTCCTTTTAGAGGTCTTATAAGACAGGAGATTTATTAATTGTCGGTTACCTCCAGATTATTGGTACATTGCCGTATACCTGACTTCTCAATACAATATGTTCAAACAGTGTGGAGGTCGGGCCTAAGCTTCTATGACAAGTCCACAAAAACTGAACCGGGGCGGCTTCCCCCATAGATCTATTAATTGTACTAGCGGTTAACCCATCATAGGTTAATTAACGGTCCATAATTGAGGTTTTAACAAAGGCAATCACTTAAAGCAATTTAAAGGCAACCACGGGTCCATTCATAGAGGGACAAAGCATACCATAAAAATCTTGTGTTCTAAGTTTATAAAAACATGTATTCCTCCTCGCGGGTTTAAAATCATTGAATAACTAGTATAAAGCGAGGCTATAGACTCACCTTAGCCAATAGTGGTAATGAGACGATCGCCGACGATAGATGATGCCTTTCAAACAAGAGAACCGCAACCTATCAAATGAGGTGCGTTCATTAATAATAGACTCGAGAAATAAACCATACATAAGAATATAAAACTCGACTCATAAAATCACGACAAACTCAAGAGATAACGATACAAGTGATACTATTACACTCTCCTATATATTCATTTTATTATTCTATGTCTTTAATAAAAATCTGCCGGAACATACCGAATGTCCAAGCCGTTTTCACATACTTAAACATATCAACTTTTTATGATACTACTCAGAGAACTCACTTACTATATGTAGAAAGTCCTCCCAAGAGCCCATTAAAAGATTTTACTTCTAAAGTTCCCTGCCCGACTCATCTTTGAATCACAAAATCCGGACAGTTTAGCGACCTTGACTTACGAAACCATTTTGACCATTCTAAACAACTCCATTTGTAAAATCGCCACTTGATTCTAAAAATAGACTCAAAATGCTAAACTTGGAGCCTGAGAACAGCCCTTGAATCATTTTGAAACTCATTTTATAGTCCCCGAGATTCGATCCAAATATCGACAACAATTTTCGGATTGTGTCGACACTCGTCTCCCGGTACACGAAAATCAAACTAGTATATCTTCCACCTCGTTTGGAGTTGGAAGGCCTACTTTATATCAAATCGAAGCTAACGAAATTCTCTACGACATAATCCCAAAATAACAACCTATATTCAGACTTAAGATTTCAGAAAATGACCTCAAACCTACTGCCCAAAATTGACTATTAAAATCTCTTGCAAAATCATGTTTTTAATCAATTCCAACAATTTTTGTCATCAACCTAAGCCCCTAATATCATCATAAACCAATCCTAACACTTGTATCATCATCAAAATCAAAAACCCAAAAATTAAAAATCAACTTTTTAACAAAAACATAGCATGAAAATCTTTTGATCATTACTACTAACACATGCATACAACAAATTTGGATCAAACATAACCAACTTTTCTTGAAAAATTTATATGGTTGCATGTGGATAAAAATGGTACCAAAATACTCACAAGATGATTTTAGGATAGGGACTTTGCTTGGTTTCTCTTGGATCAAGCTAGAAAAAAAAGTGATGGTGATTTTAGGTGTGTGAGGGGTTTTGGCAAAATGAAGAAAGAAGAAAGGATGAGAATTTTTTTTTTGTAGCTAGTTTATGTGTGTGTGATGTTAGGTAAGAAAAATCATTTTATATGGTGGTAGAAAGGTTAATTTTGCCAATTTATGATAGTTTTGGTCCAAAATGAAAATAGTTAGCTAAAAAGTGGGAAATGACTATTAGTAAATTTTACAAATATTTACGGGACTCGGGTTTCGTAAAAATACTTTTTTTTAAGTTTAAACGCACATGAAAAATAATAATATAACGACTCGATACGTAATTAAAACGATATCGTCGAAAGTATTAAATATCGAAACGATCGATAATAAAATATAAAATTTTAGGCATCCGTCGGTATCGCGATCACTAGTAGTCCTCGTTACTTGTCAAAATATTAAAATATAATATTTAATATCGGTTTCAAATTAAACCGTTAAGCAAAATAGTATTTAACGTTATAAAATACTTTAAAAATATTTGAAAAGTATAATTAAATTATGACCTTATTTTTACGGGTTTTACAATAGTTCATGAATATAGGGTCTTATGCAACTAGGTACTCAACACAATTTAGGCAACTTTCGGGTCCAACAATCATTCATGACTCATGTTCGTTTCATTTAAAATAACATGCATCCCCCTTGCGGGTAAAACCATTTAAAAAGAATATAAAGCGAGGCTATAAATTCACACCTTATATAGAAGTAGTTGACGTATCGGATGACGATCACTGACGATGAGGATACCCGGGAAATTCAATCTCAACACCTAACAAACAATGCGTAATGAGTTAACTCATTTATATAACCTTAAATACTGTATAATACATACATATTAGTCAATTGTCATAATTAATAACTCACGCCAAAATCCAACAAGTAATAGTTACTAGACTCATACTATCCATCTTCGTAATTAAAGTTGTTTCCCATTTTATAACTTTGTCGATACTTACCAAATGTACGGGTTGTTTCTATCACTTAAGCGTCTATATAAAATACAAGAAAATTTGTAAAAATCCCTTATAATCTGTATAAAACCCATTTTAAATCCCATAAAAAGTTTTTACTTTTATGACCCATTACTCATTACATTTCTAATCATAAACTTTTCAGACTGATTTTGCACTTCTACCATGTAGGACTTGTTTGACCCATTTAAAAGACACCATTAGCTAATTTAACTCTTAAGTAAAAAATAGACTCAAATATGCAGGTTTGGAACCAAAAATAAACTTTCAATCATTTACCAAACTCTATCTATGGTCCCCGGGATTTGACCTAAAGCCAAACATAATTTCGGATTATGTTGATTTCTCATCTCCTGGTACACGAACTTTCAAAATAGCATAACTTTTGACTCGTTTGGAGTCGTAAGCTCTACCTTATACCAAAACGTAGCTAAGACAAAGCTCTACAACTACATCCTATTTTTATGACCTGTATTTAGACTTAAAGTTTTCAAAAATGACCTCAAATAATCTGCCTAAATTTTACTACTTCAAAATCACCCTAACACTTGATTCCAATCCAATCTAACATCACCTAGCCCTAAACTAACCACTTATTATCATTCCTGATCATCCTAATCAGTCCATAACACTATGAACATCAAATTCTCTTAAAACCCAAATCCTAAATCACACATGCATTTGGTTTAACCCATTTAAAAACACCAAAAACAAGGTTCTAAACATAAACCCACAACAAAACACATCAAACATCATGATCAACCAAACACCCCCATTTGGCCGTGGGGTGTTGGTGACCAAAACACCCAAACCATTTTATTTTTAGTTAATTTTATTGATGATTTAATATTACCCAAACACTAATTAAATATGCATCATGCCTAATTACATCAAAACACACTTTTGAAAAATCTTTTAAGTCTTGAAAATTTTTGTTAATGCATGTTGGATTTAATTGTGCAAGAACACTTACAAGTGAAAATAAAAGGGTGGTCTAAACTTGGATTAGATCAAAACAAGAAGAAAAAAAAAATTGTGGTGGTGGTGTTTGTGGAGGCCGACGGCCAAAAGAGAGAGGAAGAGAGAGTGTGGGATTTTTTTGAATGTGTTTGTGTGTGTGTGTTATCTTTCCCCTTTTTGTAAAGTTTGAGGGACCTCTTGTGAAATTTGGCTATTCTTTTTGCCTTATTTTTAAATGACACTACTAAATAGTGGAAACGACTTACAAGTCGGTTTTGAAAATTTGCGGGAGTCGGGGGTCGCCCCGAACACACCAAAATACTTTTAAAGCAATTTAAACGCACCCGAGATGAAATAAATTGCACCCGGCTCGACTCAACACGCACCAAAAATAAAAATCTCGAGAAATTATAATATGAATAAGCGACAACAAAACATAAAAATTGGGCATCCGTCGGGATCGTAGTCGTCATCGTCTTTCTTAAATCGTCAATCGTTAAGATTACGACCTTAAACATCGGTTTCAACTTAAACAATCAAATATATAATAAAAAAAATTTCTTAAAAATTTCAAAAATGTTCATAATTTAGGGTAAAATAAATGACCTCGGGTTTTGGGTATTACACCGGGTCTTCAAAAGCCTTGGTCAAGTGAACGGGTTCTCGGTTTACCGGTTCAAGTAGCTCGACCACCGGATCAACCCTATCTTCCATAAATATAAAACTTATATATCTCGAAAACCGTATCGACTTAGATTACTTCAAACTAAATACATCACAATTGTTTATCCGCCTTACCTTTCTGATGACTATCGATAAATCTCGTGAGGAAACAATTCCATGGGTATCTATTTGTCGAACTGTGTTTTCTCGCATGACCAATTTATGTTGCGTTTCGAGAGAAATGTCGCGTTCAACTACAAATGTACTCCTTATTAGTTAAACCAGTTGAAGAGTTCGGTCAAGAGGGTGCCTACACCTCAAATTTCATGTATCAAAAAGTTTTGTGCGACAAGTAACGTGTGTTGTTAGTTTTTTTACTTCCTTTTTCATTAAAAGTTTTTATATGTTTTTTATACATGTTTATTTCATATTTTTTCTAGAGTTGATTTATAACATGTTACAACCCTTTTACGATTATTATTTGATCTTATCACAATATCGCATATCGTTAATGATCTTTGTTAGGCAATTTATGTCGCTATGCGCGGGTAGTTGCCTAGTATTATAATATGTCTTTTCTTTTTAATCTTATGATTATCATCATTGTCATAAAAATGACAATTTTCTAACCCTAAATCAAAATTATCAAAATCTGTGGCAATGTTACGAGGGTGATTATGGTGAGTGAAATAATTATCATCCATGATTACACGCGGTGAATATGAAGAAGGATGTGGCTGATGAAACATGTGTGATGGATTAGAGATTCGATAGCGTGAAGTGCAATCGAGATCTAAAAATTAGAAGGGAAATGGTCGTCGTGTTTGTTGGTGTCGACGTAGAGACAAAAATAGGTCACCTCCGCCATTGATGATGATGTCACGGTCAGTTTGTTTTGTGGAGGGTAACCACTTTTTCAAGTCGGTTTGATCCATTCGGACTTGGGTTTGATTTTTTGATGAATGAAGAAGATAAGTGAGAGCTTACTCACTGCATCATTTAAGAAGGGTTTGAATAAGAAATAGATCACTTTTGTTTTTGGAGAAAATGTTTTAATTTTTTTATCTGGGTTTTTTTAGATTTGGTGCTTTATGGTGCAATGCAAGTGTGTTTGTTATGAAGTGGGTGAAAAAGAAACAAAAAACTGACTTGTAAGAAAAGGGCTCGACGTATTTAATATAAAAATTAAATATTTTTTCCAACCTAGAATGATAGTCAATGTTTTCAAACCCGGGTCAACTCGGCCGGGTCAATCGATTGACCCGGTTCTGACAAAAAAATAGGTCATATTGACACAGTTTTCACATTTTCGAAACCCGGCTTGACCCGCTGGGTTTGAGGTGACCCGAGTCAACCCGGTTCTCGAGACCGGCCCAGTTTCGAATTTTTCGGGTTTTTTTAAATATGTAAATTTTACGTATTTGGGACGGAATTTTATTTTATATATTATATTGGTTGGTAAATAATATATATTCAATATACGGGAGTTTTTATAATTTTTATATATAATTTTTGTTAATTATTAAAAATATAAATTTTTTTTTAAACCAGGTTGACCCAGACCCGATGACTTACCGGATTGATTTAAAAATCTAGTTTCAAAACATTGATGATAGTGTCAGTTACAAGTGAATATGAAACAAATTTAAAAACTTATTGTTGAACTCAAACGAAAAATTAATAAATGTTTAAAGTGTTGGGTGGTACTCATCCCCCCCAAATCCAAACCCAATGATCTCCACGGTATTACCGCCACAGCATATGTTACAAACTTCCCAATCTCTTTGGGAACAAAAGAACTTTAGAATCTTTGTGATAAATGTGGAATGGTGGCAGATGTGTATATTGCACGCAAACTCTCTATGAATGGGAGAAGATTTGCATTTGTCAGGTTCCTGAAAGTTTCAAATAAAGAATCGTTGATTGATTCTCTTAATAAGATTTGGATTGGATCATACCATATGTTCGCTGCTATGGCTAGATTCGAGAAGAAACCAAACTCTGTCATTAAACCAAAACCTAACCCTAATCGAAACAATCCCAATAACCCTGAAAAATCTCATCCTCATCATCACATGAAAACCCTAATCGACCATGCGCAAATGTTCTTAATGGTAACAATTCTCTCAACCACGTGTCCCAACCAAAATCCATCCTCAAATCTGTTACACTCGATGAAGCAGATCTAATTGAAACATCAGACATGAAAAAGTGATCCTTGCCAAGGTGAAGGATGTTCACCTCATCCTTAATATTAATAATGTTCTTAACAAGGAGGGTTTTTGTGACTTCAACTGTAAATATATCGGAGGCATGTGGTTTTGGATAGAATTTGAGTCATCAGAAGTGTGCTCAAAGCTACTAAGCAACAAGGAGATGTCATGGTATTTCACTTCTCTAAAACATATAAACAAATCTTTTATTGCTGATGAACTTGTTATATGGATTGAAATTTGTGGACTTCCTCTTAATGCTTGGATGTCTAAGGCATTCAAAAAGATTGCCCTTAATTGGGGCGAACCTCTTTTCGTTGATGAAGACCCCACTGAAAACAATGCTATTGGAAGGGTATGCATTAAGACTCGAATCCATAGTCAAGTCAATGAAATATGCAAAGTGGTTATCCTTGGAAAATCTTTTAATGTGTCTGTTAAAGAATCCGCCGGATGGGTCCCGGACATTAAAGATTTGGAATCATTATCGAATCATCCCGATATGGATAACCCCAACAAACATGACTATGACTTCACCAATCATTCAGATAGTGGTACAGAGGATGAAGAGGAAGGAGAGATACGTAACGACAGTATTAATAAGGAAGAAGACTTTGTTAAAGACACCCTCTGGTCCGATGCAATAGGAGACGTTCTCGAGAAACAAGATGGTATTTCCAAAGATACTCAACCCCCCCCCCCCTCCGACCCCGATCAACCAGAGATTCCAAAAGAGGATTCAACATCAATCTCAAAACCTCCTGGTTTTGAAGGATACAAAAGCATCAGTCCCAAATTCTCAACTGGTGGTAAACATAATAGTCACAAACAAACATCAAATTTTTCATCAGCTCCCGCTAAGTTTTCAAGGACCAGTAAGTCTCATTCCAAATCCTCCAAAAGTCATGGTTCTATGATTGAAGCATTTATCTCACACGTTGAAATGGGTAACATTTTGGGCTACGACATGCAAGGAAGCAAAAAAGATCTCAAAAATTTCATTGATAGTATTGGTGCGAACAATGTTCATCCATGAATATCATGTCTTTCAACTCTTGCGAATTGGGATCGGGTAAATGTAAAGCTATTTCAAAGCTTTGTAACAAGCACAAAGTTTCTTTTCTTGGCATTCAAGAAACTCATTCTCCCAAGGTAGATCCTTTTAAGGTGAAGAGCTCTTGGGGTAATTTCCAATTTGACTACGCGGAATGCCCCTCTTCTGGTAGATCAGGAGGTTTGGTTTCTATTTGGGACCCGAATATATTTTCAAAGACTAAAGTTTCTTCCTTCGATCATATCCTCATTGTTGAAGGTATCTGGATATCTACCAATACGCGTTGTTTCATGATTAACGTTTATGCACCACAAGAACATAGGAAAAAAGAAACTCTTTGGAACAAGATTATTGATTTCAAGGCAAACAACCCAGGTCATTATTTCATATTTGGTGATTTTAACATTGTCCGATATGCCACTGAAAGAATCGGTACGATCTTCAACCCCACTTCTGCCAATGTTTTCAACAAGTTTATTCATGATGCTAATCTTTGGGACATTCCGCTTGGGGGCCACTTATTTACTCGAACTAACAAACGAGGAGATAAATTAAGCAAGCTCGATCGTTTCCTCGTTTCAGATGGCTTAACTCCTATCACTCAGAATTATTCAGATTTGGTTTTGGATTGTCTCATCTCAGATCATAGACCCATTTTTTTATCTCCTTTGAAGGTTGATTTTGGGCCCATCCCATTTAAACTTTTCAACTCTTGGCTCCAAGAAACACAACTCAACACCACTGTTACCGATTTCTGGGTTCAACATGTCCCTAATGTCCATTGTACAAATCCTATTATTTCTTTCAAAAACAAAATGAAAGACTTAAAACCTGTTATTAAAGCATGGTCTAAAAACAGGAATAATTCTTAGTATAGGGAGCAAGAGGATCTCATCAAGAAGATCAAGGACTTCGATGAAAGTGTTGCTACACGTTCTAAACATACAATGGATGCCTCTCTCAGACCTTCTTGGATCGATAAACTTCGAGACATTGTTGCTAAGGAAAACCATGATTTTGCTCAAAAAGCGAAAATCAATTGGGACATTGAAGCGGATGAAAACAGCAAGTTTTTTCATGCCATCATTAATAAGAAACGTCGGTACTTATCTATTCAAGGGATAAAATTAGACGGCCAGTGGATTGAGGATCCCATTGATATCAAGGATGCTTTTCTCACTTTTTATGAAAATAAATTCCAAAAAGTTGAAGTGGCAAAAGTTACCAGTAGAAGTTCTTTCTATAAATCCCTTAGTGATGACCAAAATGATTACCTCGCTTCTCCATGTTCTGAATTAGAGATCAAAGAAGCCATTTGGGATTGTGGTTCGGATAAATCCCCGGGCCCGGACGGTTTCACTTTTGCTTTCTACAAAAAGTTTTGGGATATGATCAAAGGCGAAATTCTGAAGTTTGTACATCATTTTTTCAGCTCTGATATTTTACCTCGTGGATGCAACGCTTCTTTTATCTCTCTCATCCCAAAAGTTCCAAACCCTATGGTGATTAGCGACTTCCGTCCCATTAGCCTTATAGGGGCCTAGTACAAAATCATTGCTAAAGTTTTGGCAAATCATTTAGCATGTGTCATTGATTCTGTCATAAGTCAAGAACAATCTGCTTTTGTCAAAAATCGACAGATTCTCGACGGGCCTCTCATGATTAGTGAAGTAATCCAATGGTGCAAGCGTAAAAAGGCTAAACTCATGATTATTAAAACCGATTTTGAAAAAGCCTTCGATACTATTTCTTGGGACTTTTTATTCCAGGTCATGCACTATATGGGATTCAATGAAACATGGATAAAGTGGATTTCGGGATGCTTCAATTCAGCCACTTCATCGATCCTCATCAACGGAAGCCCTACTCGCGAATTCAACATTCAACGTAGTCTTCGGCAAGGGGATCCTTTATCCCCTTTTCTCTTCATCATTGCTATGGAAGGTTTACATGTCATGATGAATGATGCCATGGCAGCTGGTCTATACAAAGGGTTTAAAATTAACCGTTTGAATATATCTCACTTTTTCTTCGCGGATGACGCTTTGTTCATTGGTGAATGGACTCGTTATAACGTTCAAAGTTTGGTTTCGATTATGGAGTGTTTCCACCGTGTCTCTGGTCTTAAGATCAACTATTAAAATTCTAATCTCCTTGGAATAGGTGTGCCATATGAAGAGGTCGAATTCTTTGCCACTCTCACAGGTTTTAATGCTATGGAATCTCCTTTTTATTACCTTGGTCTTCCTATTGACCGTAACATGGCTCTTGTTAAAAGTTGGGATCCAATCACTGATAAGTTTACTAAAAGGTTATCTACTTGGAAAGCCTCGCTTCTTTCCATTGGTGGTAGATCTACTCTTATCACTTCGGTACTCGGCGCTTTAGGTACGTATTATTTCTCTCTCTTCCCGATGCCTATTTGTGTGAATAAGAAGCTGGAATCTATTAGATCAAAGTTTTTTTGGGGTAGCAAAGAAAACTCAAATAATATTTCTTAGATTTCTTGGAATTTGATTCTTGCTGGAAAGAATAAAGGCGGCCTCGGCATCGGCAGTTTATACTCCCTTAACCATGCTCTTATTCAAAAATGGCGTTGGCGTTTCCTCAATAACCCAGACGCTCTTCGGGTTCGTTTGATTGCTGCTATTCACGGTACAAATAAGGATGCTTCCTCTTTCTTCAGTCATATTAAAACCAACAGGGTTTGGGGCAGAATTATTGGATCCATCAACACCATGCATGACAAAGGTTACATTCCTCTTTCCTCTTTGAGGAGGCGTGTTAATAGTGGTACATCTACAAAGTTTTGGCATGACATCTGGATTGGCAACACAACTCTCAAAAATGAATTTCCTCGCCCTATCGTCTTAACACAAACAAAGATTCTATGATTCGTGATTGCTGGAACCAAGGCTGGAACTTCACTTGGTCTCGAAACATCAATAGTGGCACAAATGCTATACATCTCGCTAATTTACACAACATGCTGTCAGGTATAAACCTTTCTGATCACGCTGATACTTGGGTTTGGTGCATCAAACCCCCTGAATTCTTGGTTAAAGATGCTCGCAAACCCATCGATAATCTTTTTCTTCCTGATGGAGGTAACGAAACTAGATGGAACAGTTCGCTTCCTAAAAAGAGTAACATTTTTATCTGGAGGACTTTGCATGACCGGTTACCCTCCAGATGGAATCTTAGTCGGAAAGGTATCGACATTTCTTCTATCTCCTGTCCTATTTGTGATCAAGGGATTGAAACTTCTCATCATACTTTGTGGACCTGCTCTTTGGCTACAACGGTTTGGATTCGTGTTCTAAATTGGTTAGACCTTTCCATTCCTACTATTTCTTTTATCAAAGATCTGTATGATTGGATTGATGAGTTTCCTTCCAAAAAGAAAATGATTTTAGATGTCATTTGCAGCGTGGTTTTGTGGTCCTTATGGAATTTTCGTAACGAGATGATCTTCGGTACCGATACTCCTAGACGCAATCTTCTCTTTGATACGATTGTTGATTGCTCCTTTAGATGGGTCTCTACTAGAAACAAAATGTATTCTTTTTCTTTGAACAACTGGATTATGAATCCTTTAGAGGACTACTCTTTGTAATATTTTTCTAGCGTCTTCCTAGCTTTGAATAAAATTTGTCGTTAAAAAAAAAATTGATGTTGGTTAACTTTTACCTTTAATTTTATGGCTCAAATGTTTTATATAATGTTTAAACAGTTTGGTACTCGCGTGTTTGGCTTGCTGAAATGTGAGAAGAACATGACACTAGTATAGTAAAATGACCTATATGCTCTTTTCTTTATCACAAAACGCTATGTTTGATAAAAGCTGTTTGAAAGATTTTTTAGAACTGTTAGCTTTTTTGTTAATCAAATAATCTAGTTTTGTTCGACACAACAATTTTTTAAATAAAAAAATAAAAGCTTTTTAAATGTTAAGAGCTATTAAAGCTATAAATTACTGATATACCCTCCAGTCATATTATAATTTATTCAAATATGTCATTTTAAATAATTTTACATTATAGTATTACAGTTAACAACTAATATATCAAACACTTTTATTCAAAATACAACTTTTTAGTAAACAGCTTAACAACTTATAGCTAGTTTTGCCAAACATAGCCAAAAGTACACCATTATTACCACCATCAGTTCTTCATCCTCCAACAAAGGTGATGATTTGCACACTTTATGAATTTATTGGCATACTCTAAAATATGTATGTCATGACTATTATGCTCTTAATATATGCATATACCATTAAATTTATAGGGGTATAAAAGTCAAAATACACAAAATTTAAGTGTGCAAATAAATATTTGGAATGTGCAAATCACCACTCCTCCAACAAACCACAAGATCTAAAAAAATATCAACAAAAATGAGCAAATAATGGTTAAAAAATAACTATTTTTTTTAAATGTGAAAATTTACGTTTCAATTCAAATTTAAAAATAGATTCAAAGTTTATATATAAACAAATAAAATCAGCAAAACTTAGAGTCGCTAACTTAAGATAATGTGATCATAATTTTAGATATTCCGTTCGTTTTAAAATTATAGTCCAATATATTATTTTCTAAAGATAAGCATCTCATCTCGAATTTTGAAACCGAACCGGAACAATACTGATTCTCGGTATCGAATATGTTCAGTACGATACCGGTACAACAAAATAAGGTGGACAAAAAATCGGTACGGGACCGTACTAAATCGAGAAGTTTCCGAAAAAACGGGAAAAATCCCTATTACCCGGTACCGATATTCAAATCCCATTCCGGTACCATTATTTTATGCTCGAAAAAAATCGATACCACTAATTTGGTACGGTACCGGTACCGTGTTCATCCTATTATTTTCGAACGTCATAAACTAATAGTTTATTTTTAAAAATAGATAAAGAATGTATATTAGTTCATCCTACTATTAACTTGAAAATATTATCATAAAGAATAAAAAGTTATAAATTACTTGATTATTGTTAAAGGATAGTACTAAATATATCATAAGTCAAACTACCACATTTTTCTAATTTAAATTAGTATACCAAACTTTCATTAGTAAAACATAAATAAGTTTGCTAATCATTTTTTTTTCTCTTGCATTTATAACAAAGACTTAAATGAGATATAATCTTAATGTAAATTTTTATTAATTATTAGTTATTTGATTCACCACTTTTCTTTCTAATATAACTTTATTTATGGTTAACAACGAAAATAATATGATGTGCATCAGTGTTTTTAGAAATGAGCATTTTGACTCGAATGCTGAAACCGTTTCGGAATTAACCATACTTATTTGGCACACCGGTACACGAACTAGGAGAGTCTTCTACTCGACATATTGATCCGTCAAACATGCATACATTCTATCAAAGATATTCATCAACTCACCATTAAAGACGTGATCATCCATTGGTACAAGTCGTTGGAAATCCTTCACAACTGGTTCGAACACGCAGGCAACTTGAAACCGATGGCGATGTGTGTATGTATGCACTCACCGTGAGTACAACTATACAAACGAACATCAAACAAGCCATGACTGGTCATGTGTGGATCGAATCAAGGCAATATGAACTTCATCAATTTGAAAGACTTAAAGTATGGGAACTTGCTTACATACCCTATGAAGTAACGCTTCTCGACTTCATATGGATCTGGAAAAACAACCGGATGAAGAACAAACAATCATAAAAAAACAAATCTCTTCTTGTGGTTAAGGGATATCGTCAGCAAGGCGGAATCGATTTTGATGAATCCTTTGCGCCAGTCGCTCTTTTGGAAGAAGTCAAGATATTCCTTGCTTATGTTGAATATAAAGGCTTCTTGGTTTATTAAATGAACGTTAAAACAGCTTTTCTCAACGGTCAGTTGAAAGAAGATGTCTGCCGTCGGAAGGATTTGTGGGTCCTCGTCATCCTGAAAATGTCTACCGTCTCAAGAAGGCAGTATATGGACTTAAACAAGCTCCAAGAGCGTGGTACGATGAACTTTCGAACTTATTGGTATCCAAAGGATTCTCTAAAGGTTCCATTGATCCTACTCTCATTATTAATAAATATGGGGATGACATATTGCTTGTGTAGATTTACGTTGATGATATCATTTTTGGTTCTACGAACCCAATACTTTCAAAACGTTTTGAAAAACTAATGCACATCAATTTGAAATGTCATTGATGGAGGAGCTAATATTCTTTTTAGGCCTTTAGATTCACCAATCCCCACGTGGTATCTTTATTAACCAAGCTAAGTATGCTCAAGAGATACTTAAAAAGCATGGTATGACCTCATGTGCTCGCGTTGGTACACCATTGTCGACCACATCCTTAGACACTGACTTATATTCACTACCCATAGATCAAACGCGATATCGTAGTATGATCGATTCTCTCATGTACATTACAGCCACCCGACCAGATATTGTGCATGCAACATGCTATTGTGGACGATATCAAGCAAGACCTACTGAAAAGCACCCCAAGGAGGTTAAACAGATCTTTCGATACCTTAAGAATACCATTCACATCGGACTCTGGTATCCGAGGGAAACCGGTTTCATCTAACGGCCTTTTCAGATTCTGATCACGTAAGTTGCCTTGATAATGGAAAAAGAACTTATGGTGGCGTACAATATCTAGGGAAAGATAAACTTATGAGTTGGTCGTCCAAGAAACAGGATTGCACTTCATTGTCATCAACAGAAGCAGAGTATGTGTCTCTATCTGCATGCTCGAGTCCTTTGGATGAGAACTCAACTCACATATTATGGCTTCCACTTTGATAAAATACCAATGTATTGTGCCTCAAAGTTGGGCATAGCCATCTCTTGCAACCCGGTTCAGCACTCCCGCACCAAGCACATTGACGTCAGATATCACTTCATCAAGGAACAAGTCGAACGTGGTATCATAGAATTATATTTTGTCAGAACTGAGTACCAGATAGCAGACTTGTTTACAAAAGCTCTGTCGCAAGATAGGTTTGAGTACCTCGCCGGCCGTCTTGGTATGAGATGTTTGACTCAAACAGAACTGGAGGTTCTGGAAAATGAGTCTGCCTGATCTTATCAAACATCAAACCTGTAAATATTATTGAAAAAGAAAATAGAAAAATATAAATCCCTATAAAAATAAAATATAAAAGTATAAAACTACAAAAAAAATTCAAAAGAATCTTCTCGACATGTCTTTCAGTTATCAATAATATTTACGTGCCTAGAAATATCGTTCAATAATGACACGGGTTAGTAAATAAAGCTCGAATGAAAGTTGTAAATATTTTTAAAACATGTCATTTCTATTTTTACTTAATGACTTCTAAGCACATTACAGCTTAGTACTCGGACATCAAAAAGGAAAGTTTATCACGGACGATAACTTCTCCCCGTAACGAGAAATTAATATTTCTCGGTCTTGAGCTTTTTATAAAAACATTATAAGTTTTTAAGCTCATGAAAAACAACTTCTAAGTAAATGTCAGCTTAGAACCCGGACTTCAACATAAGAAGAGTTTATCATGGATGATAACTTATCCGTAACAACGGGAAATTAATTTTTCTCGGTCATGAGCTAGTCACAAAAAAATCAAAGTTTTGAACTCATGTAAATCGGATCTGAAAGGCAAGTGTATGTTCCATTGCGTCTGCCCTAAGAGATGGAAGAGAAGTCCTCTATCATGATTATTTTAAAACCGTTGAACACAATTTTTCAAGAATTTCTAAAAAGGTTTTTCTAAATCTTTCAAAATTATGTGTTCAACACTCCCTTCCTCATTATCTGGTTTTCGTATCTCAAAATTGTCATATTTTATGTCGATCAATTTTTAAAGGGGAGCGTTTTAAAATCAAGCCTTTAATATTGTTGGGTACATCTCAGAAATTATCATATTTTATGTATCCAACACATTCTGAAAATGATTTAAGACTGCATATGTAACATACTAAATCGGATAAGGCATCTGAACTCCATACCTCAACACATTTTGTGGTGTCTATTTTCTTATATATTGTAAAATTATGATTAATTAGGACACACATATATTATTGAGGGGGACCAACCCGAAAAAGTTTCATGATTCATGCTGAGCTCACATCTTTCTCTCCCAAACGATTTTAAGAATCTGTCACATTTTAATCATTTGATATCTCTAATATCAAATTTTTATATTAAAGATAGGGGAGAAAATGTGATTAAAATGTAAAATATAGAAAATGTGATCTTAAAGACTCAAGTACAACTCTTTCCTTCATATGCTAAACTATTTAGAATATCGATGCATGTGTGTAAGGAGAGTATTTCGGAAATGTAAATCTTTCAAAGTGTTACAAGTTTTTCAATGGTTTTATGGTTGCGATCTATACCCAAACAACCAACTATCCATGATGGAACGATGGAGTTAAAAGGTGGTTTAGGATAGGAATTTAAGTCCTATGATCCAACCAGAACCAGAGGGATCTACCCAAGGACATTACATAACTAATAATAGTTGTCCTTAGGAAAGATGGAGTTGAACTACACGAAGCTGGATGCATACTAATGACTTAGGTTAGCACTGAAACAATCACAACAAGGTGCTAGTGATGACGTCTTGGTAAGCATTTAAGGGGTTGAAGAATGAAAAAGAAATGATAATAAGATAAGGGTATAAAGAAAGTAGCACTCCTTACATTTAGGCATAAACCGGGTCAATACATCTACTATCGGAATCATCAAGATGATTGCTGATATTGAAGACAAGTCATCATGGACCCAGTGATATAATGCACAACCCTTTCCTAGTCATTCGGGTTTCTCTCAAAAGAAATTTGTCCCATTGTCATGGAGATCAACACGTTATCTATTGACTTTCTCACTCCGATTTAGTTAATATTGAAAAGACGGCAGTCAGCTCCAGCCTACGATCATTAAAACCAAAATGAACTTATTGAGTCTAGATCCAAAAGGAGATCAGTCAAAGTCTCATTAGGATACTTTCCATGTAACACACTTGTGGTTCATCATCTAGAACACAAGTGGTAACAAAGAGTCTTACGCATTATCCTTGTGATATTGCCAGAACATATGGGTGATACTTTAAATGCAAATATCGCACTAAAATGATATTTACGTTTTAATCATACTTAATATTTTGTTAACGACAAAACATCAAACATATTTTTATGTTTGAATTATAATCAAAACAAGTCTTTTTGGTCCATGAACTTATACACTACAATTTTATATAAAGTCGGTCACAAGAAATCTCTAATATCTTTTTAGTCCAAGTTTTAAAAATGTACATAAATTATGTAAGCATAAAATGAAAAATAAAAATGGACTCAATATGTTGACTTTGACTTTTCTTGTCAGATATATTAAGTCAAACAATGTAAGATTTAATAATTACTTGTGATCTTGGACAAACGCTTATGAGGCAACAAAAGTCAGACCTGCCAGACTCGGGCAGACCCTTTGGTGAAGGGTCTGACGGGTTCCGTTAGGTTCTGTCATGTGCGTATAAATAGCAACCTTGACCAAGCTTAATCCTCATACCTTTTCTCTCTAATCTCTCAATAATCTCAGTAGATTCTAATCTTCTAAACTATCTTGTCTATTCTTTTCTTGCTTTGAATTTAGATCTTTGCTCATATCAAGATCGGTCACGAGAAATCTCAACTCTAAGCTTTGATCCGTCAAGGCTTAACCTTGCGTGAATGTGTTAAGTGTTACCTACACAATCACCATTGTTGTACCCATCCATCCATCTACTTGTGTAACATTGTGGTCGTTGTTGTAAGCCACAAAGTGTATAAGTGTATGAGGCTTTGTTGTGCCTTTGTAAATGACGAGACATCTTAGCTTAGGTGTCGTTAAAGATTGTAAGATAATGTGTGAAGGTTTCTCCACCGGTGTAAAAGAGGTTCATTTACTAGTGCAGTATAACTCTCAGGTGGATACTCGAGGAGTGGAAGTAGGGGAAAGATAAGTGAGATCTTGCTAGGCTGAACCGCTATAAATCTCTGTTCATTGTGGTTTGTTTCTTTACTACTTCAAGTCATTTACGTTACTAATTCACACTTCGTCTATATCCATTCATGATCACGAAAAAGTTTCTAAAATAATTAAAACTAATCGGTAAAAACTATTCAACCTCCCTTCTAGTTTTCTACCATTGGCATCAAGAGCTACGTACTCAAGATCTTTAAAGTATATTGTACTTTATAATTTGAATCGATCTATGGATTCTTAAAATTAAAATGAAAGGCAATCTTTGCAAAGACCATCACTCTTTGGAACCGATGGTTTTATCTATTGGAAAAATCTTTTTGAAACTTATGTGAAGTCTAAGGGTATAGAACTTTGGTATATAATCATTGAAGGTGATTATGCACCAACGGTTAAAAAAATCACCACTAACCAATTTGAATCGGTTCCACGCGAAAAGCAATGATCAAAAGAAAATGTTGGCTAAAAATAACGAAGCCAAAATGATCCTTTATAATACTCTACCTAAAAAGGAGTATGAAATAATCTTTATGGGTCAAACCGCCAAAGAAATTTGGCACTCACTTATAGTCACACATCAAGGAAACTCTCAAGTCAAGGACAATAAACTTGATCTACTTGTGCAACTATATGAACAATTTTTTATCCTTGAAGAAGAGTCAATTGATGTGGGATTTGCTCGATTTAACACTATCATAACATCACTCAATCAACTTGACGAATCTTTCTCCAACAAGAACTTCGTCAGGAAATTTCTAAGGGCTCTCCATATAAAATGGCGAGCTAAAGTCACGACAATTGAAGAATCTAAAGAACTCTCAAGCCTATCACTAAACGAACTCATCAGTAACCTCAAAGTACATGAAATGATAATGAAAAAAGAATCCGAAATCATCAAAGGTAAGAAAGACAAACAACGGTCACTAGCATTAAAAGCTTGGGTGGAATCTAGTGATGATGAAGAGTCCGATAGCGATGACGAAGAATATGTTGTGGTCGTACGTGACTTCAAGAAATTTTTCAAAAGACGAGGAAGACTTGTGAGGAAACCACTAGACAATAAGAAAGTATCTCGAACGCCATTGACACCAATAAGCCCAAGGACGAAAGGAAACACTTCCAATGTGGTGATGCCAATCACTTTATTGGTAATTGTACGAAGGCGAAGCCAAAGACACAAAGACCTTTCATAAGTGGAGCATGGAGCGCTAGTGATGACGAATGTGATGAATCCAAAACTGAAAAGCTAGCTCTTATGGCATACGAAACAAATGAGGTACACTCTGACTCCTCTTATTATTCTTCCTCACTAGATGACGGCACATTACAAATTGAATACAACAAAATGTGTGAGTTACGTCTCAAAATCATAAACAAAAATAAATTTTGAAAACTAAAAATGGAAGTTTGGAAAACGAAGTTTATGAGTTAAAGGAACTTGTTTAAAGACTACTGAAATTGAGTATTTTGAAGTTCGTTTTCTCTCTATTCTTGACAAATTGAAAGTCCTAAAAATCTCAAGTCTTTAATTGTTCTTGGTTGTCAAGGTTATTTGGAAGTCTATGTCTAATTCAATCAACAAGTAAAAAGTGAAAATAGTAGACTACGTATCCGTAAAACACTTTGCAAATACCAAGTATTATTCACCAAAATTCAAAATATAAATGCATGAAAGTAAAAGTGCTAAAAATGTAAGCTAAATGAAAGTAAAAGGACCAAAATGTAAATTTCAGAAACTTAAAGGACCAAAAGTGTAAAATTCAACAAACTAGTAACAACTTTTAACCAACTAACAAACTACCACTGATTTTAGCAAAAACTGAAATTACAAGTTCTAATATCGGACAAACCCTAAAAACAAGAGAATTAAGCACTCAATGAAAACAGTTAGCAAGTAAAAGGACCATAGTGTAATTATTATGAAAAGTTTAACAAAATCGGGCACAACAACTTCAATAAGCTGGTATGAGCTTAATAATGGACCAAATAAGCTTTGGTTTGATTTAAAAGGCTTAAAATGGAAAAATAACTAGGCTTGCAAAAGGAATCTGCTTAAAAGCTACTAAAACTAAAGTTAGCTTATTCTCATAAGCCAAGAATAAGCAAACTAAAAATCCAGACTTCCACAACTTGATTTTCTTGAAAAATCTAATTAATAAGCTAACAAGGAGTATGGAATGTCTTTCCAAATTAAAAATGATTCACTGGTTAAGCCAGAAACTGAAATTAAGCTGAAAAGAGCTTATTTGACCAAACGTTGACCAACTTTTTCAAAAAGCTGAAAATTTAAAAACTCACTCAAGTCATGTTTGTAACAAGATTTGTGAAGAAAAATTGGCTAGTTTATGAAGTGGAAATGGAGATATGAGAAAACATATTGGACTAGTTCACAGAAACTTGCATTTGCTATTGAGCTTATTAAAAAGCTGATTTCACACTCAATATTATAAACTTTAGAATTTCCTTTTACAAACTTGTTCTTTGGATGTTATACTACAACTAGAAATTGGTTTCAAGCAAAATGATTAAGAAATGAATCGATGCCATTGAATTGAACCTAGGAAGTTTTCTGATTAGCTAGCAAGCAAGTTTTGACCCAAACCTTTTTAAGACCAATTGCCTTTTTGACTGGATTTTTGACTACAAAATTGAACCAAAATGATCACTCAATATAACCAACTGTAAATGAACTCTGAACTAAATGTTTAACAGTCTTGAATCACCAATTCAACTTAAAACCAAACACTACTTTAAAAAGCTGTTAAAGACTTTTTCAAAGGAATTTTGAGTACAAATGTGAATCAAGTTATGACTCCTATTCAGACTTGTTTAATGTGTGAAATGAAAAGTACTTGAGCTAAAATCAAGCTAGCTAACAAACTTAACTACAAAATGATAGCAATGACCAAATATCTGATGAAAACCAAAGCTGAAAACAATAAGACTAAGGTTTAAGCTACTAGATCACTCAAAGACTATCAATCCAACACAATTACACTAGAATCAAACTAAACACATGATCAGTTCAACATTTAAGCTTTACACTAGGAATTTATCATGCAAAACTCTTAAGTGGAACCAAAATCAGAGTTTTGACACCTTTTAGCTTGAAGCCTCCTTTGATGGAGTAGAGGAGCACTGAGATCTCTAGATTACACTTCCTTCAACCCAAATCAACTAGTATCAACAACCATATCACCTCCAACAGCTATTTCTGAATCAAATCAACAAAATCTGCTACAAACTACTTCAATAGGAACTGATATGAACTGGCAAGCTGAATCAAACTGGATAAGCTTCCAAAACAACTCAAACAAACTTCATTGATCAATTATGATCAATGAAATCACAAGATATTAACATAAATACTGAAATGAAGATTTGAGTTAAGTAGATGAAAGTAAGACTGAATTTTATGTTTTATTGATTTAGGAGGGAAAATTGGTTACAAAAGCTAACTGAATAACTACCTCTCAAGTGTGTGTCAAACACTTGAGAGAAGCTAACTAACTGAAAGGAGAAACAGATTTGGGAGAAAAACTAAAAGTATGTGTTTTCACACTTTTACTACACATTTACAAATGAAGGTCCTAACTGCTATATATAGAGCTTGGATGATGAAATGTTGGGGAGTGTGACGTGTCTCATCCAATGAGAGAGTGCTAGGTGAAAAGAATTGGTTAATTGTAGATTCTTCATCAAGAACACAAAAGGGGTTTAATAATCCGTTGATATTCAGTCTAATTAAGTTGTATAGTTGGATTCGTCTTCCCATTTGGAGTCTTTTTCATGTAGAAAGTTTCTCTTCTTATGCAGTGTAGCTCATTCCACGATCTGGGCTCGTTGATAGTTGAAGAAGATGACACGTGTCAAGATTTTATTTGCTCATTGCTACGCACAAGGATCGTTATCCGTTTTGGATATAATAAACATTGAGTGGCTGCTTGTGATTGGTCCATAAAGAGTTAATGGGTGTTACTGTGCAGATCCTTTAATTAATTGCAACTCGAGTTAGTGGCCCAGCTGGCACAATAGGTGGAAATCCGCACCTCTATTTTCATGCATCCTCATTGGCCCAAAAGATAGTGACACGGATTAAGACCAAAGTTTATGTAGAATTGGCATTTTCAGTCCCTCTCTTTGGCAGAATATTTAATTGAGCTCCTTTCTTCATTCTTTTGGCAATTTAGGTCCTTTGACTTGTATTCTCGACTATTTAAGTCCATTGACTTGGTTGACTTGAAGGTTGACCAAGTTTGACTTTAATCTTGACTTTTTCCAAACTTTGCATTAAGTCCTTTATCTTTTGAATATTGTCAAGACAGGTCCTTTTCTTCAAATGGCTTGTCATCTTTGATCCTTCTTTTGTCTTTTTCTTCATAAATGAGCTTGATTTCCCTTGTTTGCTTGAAATTGTATCCTTGTTACCTATTTAAGCACAAACACAAAACATACCACATAATACTGCTTTATAGCACAAAAGTTATGTATTTTCTATGTGTTTTAGGGTGATTTGTTGATTAATTGATATGAGATTTTGATCATATCAAATCCCCTACACTTGATCATTGCCATGACCTCATGCAATGCTATATTTTAAATCACAAATTTACATTTTTCTTATAATTAACCCACCTTGGCCAATATGAAATGCTTTTACACTAGTCTACACTATATGATGCATGATTTTGATTTTGTACAATGCTATGGAACAATTCTATTTATGTATTTTTCATAAATGGTTTTGATGAAAGAACTCTGATAGGTGTGAAAACACCCATCCTTTTACCACTTAATTACAATAATAACCAGGCCAAAACGTGTATTTTATGTCGTAAATGTCGGAATTATGCGTGGTTTGTGTTTTTGTTGTGATTTAGGACGAAAATGTGAAAAGGGGAGAAAACACGGGCTTTCACGGGCTTTTATCGAAGAAAAAGACAAAAGACGAAGTCAAGAAATCAAGACTGCAAAAAGAACGGAAGTCCAAGGCCTATTCTAAAGATTTATCGAAGAAAAAGTCCAAAGACTGAAGTTTAATAAAATCCGAAGAACTCAAGTCTAAATTAATGAAGAAATCACAAGACGAGTTTAAAGTAATCCCGAGCCAAAGTCTGAAAGGTCGAAGAATTTAAAAGATTAAAGATTAAAGACGAAGGATTAAAAGATAATTAAAGAAAGAAGAAAGAGAGGAGGAAGATTCCTTCCACTAATCGACTCCTCCCCTATAAATAGAGTCATTAGGATTTCATTTGTTGTTGTTGGCTAAACTGACAATTAGTCTTCCACCATTTTAATTATTTTTACTTTAATTACTTGCACCTTTAATTACCTTGTCTTGTACCTTTAATTCCTTTAATTCCAAGTAAGTTTTACTTTTATTGTTATTGAATCTTTACTTTTTTTGTTAATCTCTCATCTACCTTTCTTGTTTGATCTTAATCTTTATCTTTATGTTTATGTTCTTGAGTTTTCACTGTTTTGATCAAGTGGGTTTTGATTGTTTTGGTTATGATTGTTAGTTTTAGTGATTTATTTTGATTGGTTATTGTTAATTCTTCATTAGTGGTTATTTTAGTTTAATCTTCTGGTTTATCTTGGTTAGATTTGATTGAATTCGTTTTCCTTTATTTCCCCTGTTCTTCGCATCATTTACTGTTCCCAGATTCCGAACGAAGGTCTTTTAATTTTTATTCCGGATCAGTAGTATATTCCGAATGAAGCTTTTATTTCGCATCAGTTTTTATTCCGAATGAGCTATTTATTCCGAACCAGCATTTTTAGTTTATTATTCCGAATGAAGGTTTTTTTTTTATTCCGAAAGAAGCAACATTCCGGATGAGCTTTATATTCCGAAAAAACCATTTATTCCGAACCAAGCTATATTCCGAATGAACTTTTTTATTCCGAACGAAGGTTTTTTCCGGATGAAGCCTTTTATTCCGGATGAAGCCTTTTATTCCGAATAAAGGATTATTCCGGATGAAGCCTTTTATTCCGGATGAAGACATTTATTCCGGATGAAGGACTTTATTCCGGATGAAGCTATTTATTCCGGATGAAGGACTTTATTCCGGATGAACATGTTTATTCTGAATGAAGGTTTTATTCCGAATGAGTGATTTCCAGTTTTTGTAATTTTATACATTTAGCTATATTTTTCCCGCCTTTTTCCTTAGTCGCACTTTTACTTGCCTTACCTTTAGTTTGAGTTTAAGCTTGCCTTATTTACTTTTAAGTTTGCCTTTTAATTTCTCGTCATTAATTTCCTGTCAAGTTTTTATCTTTTATTATTTCTTTTTACCGTCTATATTTTTATTGTTTCAAGTCTTTATTTTTAATTAGCTTACTACACCAAACAAATTCCTTTTCGTTACCAAGAACGACTGAGTCACACCTAAACCTTAATCAATTCGAGAAGATCCCGAGAAACGAACTTTTCAACCTAGCAAAATCTTTTTATCAAATGGCGCTGCTGCCGGCTCTTTTCGTGAAGATTAACGGTTTTTTGTGAGAGACGCGTTGGCTTTTGGGATCCGTTCACTCGTGAACGTTATTTTTCGTGTCAAAAATTTTCAAAAATCCCAAAAACATTTGAAAAATCATAAAAAGCATCTCTTTTTCGAAGTTTTGCACCAAAAATATTCTTCTTGCTTATCTGTTTTTCTTTATGGATTCTTATGTCCATTGCGTCGGGTGTGGGAGACGATTATACGGGAACGACTCATGTCAATGGTGTACATGTGAGCGGTGCGGAAACGATATCGACAATACACAATTCGAATTTTGTCCATCGTGCAACTCGACTAATTCGTCCTTTTCTAATCCACCTCCTATTCCCCCTTGCATCTATTGTGGAAGCGATTCTCATTGGCATGTTTCATGTCCGGTTCGATACCCGTATGGTCACGGGCAAGAACCGGGTTACAAATATGACAATGGAAATAGCTATCCACAAAACTCACCGGGTTTTTCTCTATACCCGTGGTGCTATATTTGTGGGGGCCCTCACGATGCTTCTTCTTGTCAACCGATGAACATCTTTGAGAAAAATCCGTGCTATCATCCCAGTGTGTATAACTTTGAGCCCCCACATCACACACTCAATCTTCAATCCTCTTAGCAAATTAGTCTTGACCAACAACTCACTACCTTGAATGATGTCCTAGAAAGTTTAGCTGAAATCTGATCTGACTTGCATCAGGAAAGGCAACCTTTGCTTGATGGTGACCAAATCTTGAAATCCACCAACACCTTTTTGAGCCAATTTGGTCGTTTTCCCTTCTTTTCTACACCAAAATGTTTAATTATAGCGTGGGATAGAATCGGTTCAATTGAACATACTCGGGGATATGAACAACAAAAGTTGCTTCATGAGCTTCTTAAAGATGTGGAGGTTATCAAGGAAGAGTTAGCCGACTATGTCACTCCTAATTGGAATGGTCCAGTCTATTATGACGATGATGACGACGATGATATCTACGCTCTCAACCCATCTTCTGACGTTGCCACTCCTACTCTCGATATTCCTAATGCGTCTAAGGATAGTGATTCCTTGAGTGAGATTAGTGATTTTGGTCTCGACAAATTCTTTGATGATGAGGTTTATGACATACCGACTGCTATGGAGCTTGAGGATGACATTGCTGTTACGCAAGAGGTCGATCCAAATGATGACGATTTTTCTCCACGCTATGAGAATTTCACTTTTGAAATTTATCAATCTCCACCGGGAGATGCGGGCGATGACGATTTATTCTCTCCGGCTTACGAGAAGTTCACCGATGAACTTGCTCTTGTGGATGAGGTGGAAGACATGATTCTTCGCGACAGATTATGGAAAGTGCATCTTCTTATTGCTCAAATCAAAGACTTGACTTCTCCTCCTCTTTCCGAGTCTTTACCTCCATCTATTCCTCCCGTTGAAGATAATGACCCATTGCTAGAAGAAATCGACATTCACTCAATACCTCCGGGTATTGATGATGATGACACGGAGGGGGATATTATTTTTGATAATTTGCTGCAGGAAGGTATTGTCCCAAGTCCCCCTCCCGAGCACCTTTCATCCACTCCTTTAGCCACTATTACGGAGGATTAGTGCTTTGACCCGGGAGGTGACATTGATTATTATATGATTACTAACCGTACGGCTTTGCCGCTTTCTGCGCATCAATTGTCTTTGGGGGATGACAATTTGATTCCTTTACCCACCCCACCTCCCGTGGCTCACGACATCACATACTTTTCGTATGTTGAAAGGACTTTTCTCCCATTTAAGAATTATCCTCCCGCCTCCCCTTTGTTTATGTCCTCTAGGAACGTGGACAAGGTCTTTGATCCCGGTATTACATTAGAGGCTTCCCCATGGACCATTTAATTCAGGGACGAGTCAGGCTCGTGACTCGATTAACAAAAACAAGCGCTCTTCGGGAGGAAACCCGATTATCTATCTTTCCCTGTTTTCACCATAAGTGTAGGGGAGCCCCGTTGGTGTTTCTTGTTTTCTTTCTTATCATGTGCAGGGATTAGAGCTTCAAAGACACACTCTTGATGACTTTTGATGACCCGTGATTTCGTGTTCCCGTCTTCCCGGTTCTATCCTAAACTCTTTTGATTCTCTATTTTATATTTTTCAATATTAAAATAGGAATCACTTTAGTTGTCCTTTCCTTAACAAGATTTAAACAAAGTGCACAATGTCCTAAGTGTAGGGGAGTTTACTCCCACATGCTTAAACATTGAGGACAATGTTTATATCAAGTGTAGGGGGGACTTCTATCGAAGTTAAGTGGCCTTTTCCTTGCATTTGTCCTCATTTTAACCGGAAAATCAATTTTTCGACATTTTTCAAAATTTTTGATCTATTTTGGCCTATTAGTTTTTACCTTTGTATAGTTATTTTCTTTCTTTGCTAGAATACATTTTTAATAAATTGGTTTTAATTTTCAACGTTGTGAATCTTTTGACTCAACCCGAGTTTACTTATCTAAGTTTACTCTAGCTAGTATCCTTAACGTGTTTAAGTCATGTTTTGCTAGGCTTTTATATAGGGAGCTTTAAAACGCGAAAGTCTTAACTCTCACGGGTTAAGAACAAGAACTTTTCGCAAGTTCCTATAATTAATCCTAGAGAGTCGTTTATCAAGGGAACGTTAAAATGCGATTGCTAAACTTGAAACAGTCTAAGAATTTGCAAGATCCTATAGATGACTCGAAAACCCAAAACTTTGATTTAATAGGCTAAGCATCCACGAGTCTCATTCCTTGAGATTTTAAATTGTGGAGAACGAGAGATGATAGAGTCAATTAGAAGTTTGGTATCCTTTCGTGAATTTATGTGAGTTAATTATAAGCCTATTCTCCAATCAATTGCTAATGAATTTATCTGCAATAAATAAGGTTGTACGATTTGAAAAGTTACTTAGCTTCTAGCCCAAGATCGTTTAAAAGTTGCTCGGTATTGATTAGAGTTCATAGCCAAGGCATAACTTATTGAAGCGGGATGCGAAGATTGGCGAGTCCGAAAAGGTCCTAACAAGGCATGAGGGCTACATTTTGTTGCTAAAGATGCAAAAGTTATGTGAAGAATCATTTATCAAAAATCAATATGAAGGATCGAGACACACGACGAAAAGCAAATACTCTCGTAAAGATCATGGAGAAGTCTATCCAAAAAGGCCCTAACAAGGTATGAGGATAAATAGATCCAAGTCCTAAAAGGAGGCGGATCGTTGTATATCAAAATCCGAAATAAAGATTGGAGAAAAATGAAGAAGTCGTGGTCCAAATATGAAGAATCTCTCAAAACTTCAAGTGAAGAAATTCCTATTATGAAGAGAAGAGCATTATTTCATGAACGTGTCTCAAGATTTGAAATATGAAGTCGCTGCCAAATATCGGTCCAAGAAAGGTCTCAAATCGCGAAGCAAGTTATGCCAAGATATGAACTTTATGAGGTCCCGAGAAGCAGTTTTAAAAGATTTTGTCCTTTAGCTAACTATTGATTAAATCGTCCCACTTTATTTTCAGCCTAAATAACTATCGAAATAAGTCAACAATGCATCCTCGTGATCATTCAAGACAACAATAAAATATAAGAGATACACCTAGGAATAAGGGAGTCTAAGTAAATAATTGGCCCACATGAGTTCGTGTTAGTTTGCTAACTTATAATAACAATGATCTCGTTTTTAAGCTTGGTTTGGAGAATAAGAAAACTTGAGGATGATGATCATTCATGACATTTCCAAAACCCTAAGGTATGTCTTTGATTTCTTTACTTACTTTCTTCCTTTGAATGTTTATAATTTTCTATCTCTTTAATAAAGGCCAATATGGATTGATTATGATGGAAAATGTAAAATGTGCTTTGTAACTAATGCATTGCATGAGGACATTGCAATGGTAAGAGTAGGGGACTTGATAGGTGTGAAAACACCCATCCTTTTACCACTTAATTACAATAATAACCAGGCCAAAACGTGTATTTTATGTCGTAAATGTCGGAATTATGCGTGGTTTGTGTTTTTGTTGTAATTTAGGACGATAATGTGAAAAGGGGAAAAAACACGGACTTTCACGGGCTTTTATCGAAGAAAAACACAAAAGACGAAGTCAAGAAATCAAGAGTGCAAAAAGAACGGAAGTCCAAGGCCTATTCTAAAGATTTATCAAAGAAAAAGTCCAAAGACGGAAGTTTAATAAAAGCCGAAGAACTCAAGTCTAAATTAATGAAGAAATTACAAGACGAGTTTAAAGTAATCCCGAGACAAAGTCTGAAAGGTCGAAGAATTTAAAAGATTAAAGACTAAAGACGAAGGATTAAAAGATAATTAAAGAAAGAAGAAAGAGAGGATGAAGCTTCCTTCCACTAATCACCTCCTCCCCTATAAATAGAGTCATTAGGATTTCATTTGTTGTTGTTGGCTAAAGTGACAATTAGTCTTCCACCATTTTAATTATTTGCACTTTAATTACTTGCACCTTTAATTACCTTGTCTTGTACCTTTAAATCCTTTAATTCCAAGTAAGTTTTACTTTTATTGTTATTAAATCTTTACTTTTCTTGTTAATCTCTCATCTACCTTTCTTGTTTGATCTTAATCTTTATCTTTATTTTTATGTTCTTGAGTTTTCATAGTTTTGATCAAGTGGGTTTTGATTGTTTTGGTTATGATTGTTAGTTTTAGTGATTTATTTTGATTGGTTATTGTTAATTCTTCATTAGTGGTTATTTTAGTTTAATCTTCTGGTTTATCTTGGTTAGATTTGATTGAATTCGTGTTCCTTTATTTCCCATGTTCTTCACATCATTTACTGTTCCCAGATTCCGAACGAAGGTCTTTTAGTTTTTATTCCGGATCAGTAGTATATTCCGAATGAAGCTTTTATTTCGCATCAGTTTTTATTCCGAATGAGCTATTTATTCCGAACCAGCATTTTTAGTTTATTATTCCGAATGAAGGTTTTCTTTTATTTATTCCGAACTAAGCAACATTCCGGATGAGCTTTATATTCCGAATCAACCATTTATTCCGAACCAAGCTATATTCCGAATGAACTGTTTTATTCCGAACGAAGCTTTATTCCGGATGAAGCCTTTTATTCCGGATGAAGCCTTTTATTCCGAATAAAGGATTATTCTGGATGAAGCCTTTTATTCCGGATGAAGACATTTATTCCAGATGAAGGACTTTATTCCGGATGAAGCTATTTATTCCGGATGAAGGACTTTATTCCGGATGAACATGTTCATTCCGAATGAAGGTTTTATTCCGAATGAGTGATTTCTAGTTTTTGTAATTTTATACATTTAGCTTTATTTTTCCCGCCTTTTTCCTTAGTCACACTTTTACTTGCCTTCCCTTTAGTTTGAGTTTAAGCTTGCCTTATTTACTTATAAGTTTGCCTTTTAATTTCTCGTCATTAATTTCCCGTCAAGTTTTTATCTTTTATTATTTCTTTTTACCGTCTTTATTTTTATTGTTTCAAGTCTTTATTTTTAATTAGCTAACTACACCAAACAATTTCCTTTTCGTTACCAAGAACGACTGAGTCACACCTAAACCTTAATCAATTCGAGAAGATCCCGAGAAACGAACTTTTCAACCTAGCAAAATCTTTTTATAAAACTCATAAAGAAATCAATGACTTGAACTAGGGCTTTGGTACCATGAACACTTATCACCCTCAAGTTTCACTTTCCCCATACCAAGGTTAAAATTGGGATCATTGTATTCACAAGTAAAAAGTGCATCAACTTATTCATGACAATTAAATGTGGAACCGGTTATTATTTGAGCAAATTGCTTTTGGGCAAATTTGTCATTATTTAAAGTGTGAAATATAAGAAATGTAAAATCCGAAAATAAGGAAGCACGGTTTTAATCCTAAGTAGTCCTCTCATCCATTACTTGAAAAACCACTCACAATTAATATAAGTCCGTCTCAAGAATAATAAGTCATTCGCCTTATGTGTAAAATCCTCATGTCATGCATTATTAAGTAGCTACACACTCGCTAAGGAAAGAAAATAAAACTCACGCAATAATTTACATCCGCCATCTTTTTGAGACTTTGGATCTTCAACCCCGCAACCTGTCAAGTTAAAATTGGATTGGAGCAACTATCAAATCCCCGCAACCCGTCAAGGTAATATTGGAATTCAATAGTTACTATAATTAACACTTCACTGCCCCTCTTGGGAGTCTTGTATAATTATTTTTTTTCTTTTTTTTTCTTTTTTTTTCTAGCCACTCATTTTTTTTCAAGCCGCTCTTATTCTTCTTTATTCCTCACAAAGAAAGTTGAAAAGAATAAAGTAAAAATACCCGCTAAGTATTAAGCAATGACATAAGTCTAGTACACATAAAACGTTCTAACTTAGAATCTTAAGACGTACTTATACCAACCATGAATGACTAGTCAAAAATGCATAAGATACTACAAACCAATTAAAATCGTTCTTGATTATTTATTAACATATATACATGCGAAGAAATTAGAGGCAAAGAAAGAGAAGGGTTTAGCTACAAGTAT
Source organism: Glebionis coronaria (assembly GCA_025667525.1). Taxonomy (NCBI): domain Eukaryota; kingdom Viridiplantae; phylum Streptophyta; class Magnoliopsida; order Asterales; family Asteraceae; genus Glebionis; species Glebionis coronaria. The sequence goes on from CM046877.1 coordinate 537,955,593, forward strand.
TATCATGAAGTTTATCTATCCTTTTTATACTTGCTTCAACTCTATCATCTCCCATTCTCCACAAATTTAAAATCTCAAATAATGAGACTCATGGATGCTTAGCCTAATAGACCAATGAAGGACTACATGGTTAAGGATACTAGCTAGAGTAAGCTTAGATAAGCAAACTCGGGTTGAGTCAAAGTATCTATGGCGAGCCTAATATGTCAAATAGATCTAAATTTTTTAAACCATGTCCTTTATTATATATATATTTTTTTCTCTTTTTATATATTTTGAAGAAAGAAGAATAAAAGAAAAATGCAAGGTGTATGCAAATGAAAAATGATTAATGCAAAAATCATGAATGCATATTTTTGGTGGCCAAAGTAGATCAAAAATTTGAAAAATGTTTGAAAAATTAATTTCCAATTTATCATGAAGTTAATAGCAATGGACTAGATAAGGTCACTTCGATAGAAGTCTCCCCTACACTTAAGATAAACATTGTCCTCAATGTTTAAGAGCATGGGAGTATAAACTCCCCTACACTTATGACAATGAATAGACTTTGCTTAATTCAAGCTAAGGAAAGATCAACTATAGTGAATTCATTTTTTAAGCACAATGTGTCTATGAAAAATCACAATAGTAACGAAGTGAACCGGATACAAGGGCCTCCTCCATAAGCTCCAAAGCACGTGATGAGTGAGCAACCCTACAAACAACATGAAGACAAAAGGAAGGTCTCCCCTACACTTCTCGTCAACTCTACATCCTTATTGCTATCCTACCACACTCTAAGCCTAAAAACTCTAAACCTAGTTATTCAAGCTTGATTTAAGGAGTCTCTAGCTCGACTCATCCCACACTTAAAAGTGTCTAAAACCTATCATGGAGAGTAAAAATTTTTCCCTTTTTAAGAAAAATCTCCATGATGAGGTAAAGCAAGTTTTCAACAATCAAAACTCCATAAATATCCCCCGGATCAAATACATAATTACCATCCCACTTATAACACAATCCAACATCTAACTTCCCAAGCAATGGTGAAAAGGGTGAGGTGTTGTTCTCCAAAATGGTTGCCCATATGTTCTTCAAAAGATGATAAGGTGATACTCTCAAATCTCTCACAAGTTTTCCTTTTATTGCATCAGGCGGATACTGAGATGGTTTAGCAAGCTCTATACCAGGATCAAATATCCATTCCTTGATGGGAAAACATCAAGTGGTGGTTGCCTTAGAAGATTCTCCCTTGTAGTCATATGGTGAGAGAAAGGTTGTGGAGTAATGGGTAACAACAAGCTCTTGGAAGGAACCATCATGACTTGTTTTCCTTTATCACTTGGAAAAGTTGAGGTGGACAAGGAAGAAGGTAAAGGATCTTCATGCAATAGATATTCTAGAAAGAGTATGTCCCCCTCCTCATCAATATAACAAGAGTGTACTCAAAAGGTATATCAACCTCTAAAAACTCATCACTCTCATCCATGATAGAATCCTCCTCATCACCATAAACATCATAAATTGGTATATCAAAGATTGGTGATTCCTTTAAAACTCAAGGACGTGTTATCATCAATGAAAGGAGAGTCACACGTGGAGAGCTCGTAATCACTATAATAATCATATCTTGGTGAATCACAAAGAATAGATTCTTCATCACTAAAATCCTCATTAGTGTCTTCATCATGGTAGAAAAGTGGGTTATCATATGATGTTTCAAAAAGAGGATTGGAATGAATCACAAAATTACCAAAGTTAAGCTCTTGAGGTTCATGAAAATCCAAGGATGAGGTAATGGAAGCAATGGTCTTAACATAAGAAAGGTCATAATCTCCACTTGAGTAAGCTTCATAAAAATATTCATCACAAACTTCATCAAGGATATCATCTTGAGTGTACTCCTCATTCACAACATCAATATGCTTCACCGTTTCGGGCTCATTAGACTTCTTTGACAACTTGCCCATGTTAAACACAACTCTTTCATCTCCTACCCTCATTGTAAGTTCACCTTCCGCCACATCTATAAGAGTCCGACCCGTTCTCAAAAATTTCCTACCAACAATCAAAGGAACTCTCGGATCCATATCATAATCAACCACCACAAAGTCCACGGGAAAGGTAAATCTATCAACACAACAAAAACATCCTCCGCAATTCCCACCGGATAAGCTATAGTACGGTTGGCCAACTCAAGAGTCATCCTAGTAGGAGTGAGCTCGGGAAGTGAAAGTCTTTTCCAAACCGATAATGGCATGGGATTTATGCTTGCCCCTAAATCTGCTAATGCCATGCAATTTTCCACCCCTGGAAAATTGCAAGGAATCAAAAACCTCCCCGGATCTCCAAGCTTAGTAGGCAACTTCTTAAGCAAAACCGCGGAACAATTTTCATTTAAGAAAGCATTAGGCAAATCCACCAATTTCTCCTTGTTAGAAAGTAATTCCTTGATCATCTTATCAAATTTAGGCATATTGGCTAAGGCTTCCGCAAAGGAGATGTTTATGTTAAGTTGCTTGAACATCCTCAAAAAGTTTGAGACTTGTATATCATCCTTGTTCTTAAGCTTTTCCTTTCTTAATCTTGATGGATATGGGATACTTGGTTTCGGTTGTGGTTGAGTATTTGATGAAGGATTTTCTTCGTTGGGTTCTTCATTGATAGGTGTGGAAGTTAATGGAGTAGGAGGTGTAGGTGTTGAAGTTGTAGAACTTGAGGATGGTGAACTAGATGTAGAAGGCTTATCACAAGATGGAATCATAGTAGGCTTTACTAAAGTAAGTTTGGGTGGTGAAGGATCATGAGTTTTCTTTCCACTTCTTGTTGTGGTAGCATTGACATTAGCCCTCGGGTTTGTTTGTGTGTTAGAGGGTAAAGCCTCTTGTGGTCTTTGATTGAGAAGCATCATAAACTTTTTGTTTGTTTCCTCATGCATTTACCTCATTCCTTTCTCATTACCTTGGAACCTCCTTTCATTCTCTTAATTCGTTTTGTGAAGAAGCTCAATGGTATTATAATCATGTGGTATATTCCCTTGAAAACCTTGGGGTTGTAAAGGTGGAGGTTGATTGTAAAACCCTTGGTTGTTCCCTTGAAAGTTATTTCCTGGATTGTGAAAGGTATTAGGTGCTCTAAAGTTGTTTTGTCCTTAGTAACTTGGCCTAGGCCCTCGATTTCTTTGTAATAATTAAGGGGGATTGTTTTGAGTTTGGGTGGGTGGTTGGGGTGGGAAACGGGTGGAGCAATGTATTTTTGTGATTTGTAAGAGAGATTGTTTTGATTGATGTTGGGTTTGAAATGTTCTCTATGTTCTTCTTGGTAGGCATAGCATTCACTTTGATAACCTTTCACCTTATCACATTGTTGGAAAGAATGAGGACCTCCACAAGTCTCACATGAAAGAGAAATAGCATTCACATCATTGGTGGAATTCTTGTTTAAAGAGAGTTCACAAAATTTTGTGAGTGCGTTGGTCATAGTATCAAGCTTTTGAGAGATCATCTTTTCCATTTGATGAGTAACACTCTCTTGCACCACATGGACTCTCTCATCAAATTGTATGTTAGTTTTCACCATTGATTTGGTTTCAATAATGTCCCAAGCTTCTTAAATGGATTTAGAAAGAATATTTCCACCCGCGGAAGAGTTGAGTGAATCTTAGTGGTGTGGTCTTAATCCATTATATAAAGTATTTATTTGGTGAACCTCATTGAATCCATGATTTGGGCATTTCCTCAATAACTCCTTGAACTCCTCCCATGCATCACTAAAGGTTTGGCTAGGTTTCTGTTGAAATCCAATAATTAGGTTCCTCAAAGCCCTGGTCTTAGATGGAGGAAAGAACTTGTTCAAAAACTTCTTAGTGAAATCATCCCAAGTAGTAATGCTCTTAGGTGGTTTTGTATCAAGCCAATACTTAGCATTTCCCTCTAGTGAAAATTGGATCAAGATTAACTTAATGGCATCATGGGGAACTCCATTATACTTAATGGTGTTGCAAAGAGATAGAAACTTCTTAATATGATCGTGTGGATTATCAGTAGGTCTCCCCAAAATGGTGTGTTTGAAACCAAGCTAATCATAGATGTCTTAAGCTCAAAGGTATTTGTGGGAATCTCGGGTATAACAATAGCATCGGCATATCCTTGCACATTGGATTGCAAGTGCTCCATCAAAGGTCGAGTGTCAACGGCGGCCATGGCTTCTTGTGTAATGATCAAAGCACGATTCTCGGGATCGGCTTGATGGACGGTGTTGTTTTTACTCTTTCTCTTTTTCTTCCTTTTTGGTGGAAGGGGTTGCACACCAAATGGTATTTGTGCACGCCCGCGGGTGAGCATGCAACTCAAATCAAGGAGTGAGAGAGAAGCTCTCGTTCGACTTTGAAGAAGAAGGGATTATCCTCTTCGAGATTCAATATGAAATATCCACAAGAAAATATAATATACGTAAGTACTACTTGGGTGCAAGACCCCCAATTAAGCCTTCCTTCTTAGAATACGCACTAGTGAACGGGGGTTAGGTGGCGCGAAGCACTTAAGTACCTATTAACCCTTAGACGGCATTTTATAGCACGTCGCCTATCTATTCACTTTGTAGTTTGTATTCTTCGAATTCTTTCCTATTGGAAGTATTTATCTATTCTTACTTAATTAAATTTGATCGATACACGTGTCAAGAACCGGAACGCTCCTGAAAACGGGGTATTGCAAAAGCAATACTTATGGAGATATGTGTATTGATTGTTCGTATACGTATACGTATCTACATATAATAATATAGAGAATATATCTTTTTATTTATTGGGTTTTTAAAGAAAATACTATAAGTACGTAAAAACCGATGAAATCCAATAATATATATTTTTGGGTGCAATCTCTTAGGAAAAAGATTGCTTTTTGAATTTTTTATTTTAATTCTTTAGTAAAAAATTGTTTTTGTTATTTTTTATTTTTTATATTTTTATATTTTTTATTTTTTATGTTTTTGATTTATGATACGTAAAAAATAATAACGTTCACGAGGTGAACGGATCCCAAAAGCCAATCGAAACCGTCAATCAATAGTCTCTCGTAATGTCATGAACCGGCAGCGACGCCATTTGAAATTGAGTATTTTGAAGTTCGTTTTCTCTCGATTCTTGACAAATTGAAAGTCCTAAAAATCTCAAGTCTTTAATTGTTGTTGGTTGTCAAGGTTATTTGGAAGTCTATGTCTAATTCAATCAACAAGTAAAAAGTGAAAAATAGTAGACTACGTATCCGTAAAACACTTTGCAAATACCAAGTATTATTCACCAAAATTCAAAATATAAATGCATGAAAGTAAAAGTGCTAAAAATGTAAGTTAAATGAAAGTAAAAGGACCAAAATGTAACTTTCGGAAACTTAAAGGACCAAAAGTGTAAAATTCAACAAACTAGTAACAACTTTTAACCAACTAACATACTACCTAACTGATTTTAGCAAAAACTGAAATTGCAAGGACTAATATCTTACAAACCCTAAAAACAAGAGAATTAAGCACTCAATGAAAACAGTTAGCAAGTAAAAGGACCATAGTGCAATTATTATGAAAAGTTTAACAAAATCGGGCACAACAACTTCAATATGCTGGTATGAGCTTAATAATGGACCAAATAAGCTCTGGTTTGATTTAAAAGGCTTAAAATGGAAAAATAACTAGGCTTGCAAAAGGAATCTGCTTAAAATATATTAAAACTAAAGTTAGCTTATTCTAATAAGCCAAGAATAAGCAAACTAAAAATCCAGACTTCCACAACTTGATTTTCTTGAAAAATCTGATGAATAAGCTAACAAGGAGTATGGAATGTCTTTCCAAATTGAAAATGATTCACTGGTTAAGCCAGAAACTGATATTAAGCTGAAAAGAGCTTATTTGACCAAACGTTGACCAACTTTTTCAAAAAGCTAAAAATTTCAAAACTCACTCAAGTCATGTTTGTAACAAGATTTGTGAAGAAAAATTGGCTAGTTTATGAAGTGGAAATTGAGATATGAGAAAACAGATTGGACTAGTTCACAGAAACTTGCATTTGCTATTGAGCTTATTAAAAAGCTGATTTCACACTCGATATTGTAAACTATAGAATTACCTTTTACAAACTTGTTCTTTGGATGTTAGACTACTACTAGAAACTGGTTTCAAGCAAAATGATTAAGAAATGAATCGATGCCATTGAATTGAACCTAGGAAGTTTTTTGATTAGCTAGCAAGCAAGTTTTGACCCAAACCTTTTTAAGACCAATTGCCTTTTTGACTGGAATTTTGACTACAAAATTAAACCAAAATGATGACTCAATATAATCAACTGTAAATGAACTCTGAACTAAATGTTTAACAGTCTTGAATCACCAATTCAACTTAAAACCAAACACTACTTTAAAAAGCTGTTAAAGACTTTTTCAAAGGAATTTTGAGTACAAATGTGAATCAAGTTATGACTCCTATTCAGACTTGTTTAATGTGTGAAATGAAAAGTATTTGAGCTAAACTCAAGCTAGTTAACAGACTTAACTACAAAATGGTAGCAATGACCAAATATCTGATGAAAACCAAAGCTGAAAACAATAAGACTAAGATTTAAGCTACTAGATCACTCAAAGACTATCAATCCAACACAATTACACTAGAATCAAACTAAACACATGATCAGTTCAACATTTAAGCTTTACACTAGGAATTTATCATGCAAAACTCTTAAGTGGAACCAAAATCAGAGTTTTGACACCTTTTAGCTTGAAGCCTCCTCTGATGGAGTAGAGGAGCGATGAGCTCTCTAGATTACACTTCCTTCAACCCAAAGAAACTAGTATCAACAACCATATCACCTCCAACAGCTATTTCTGAGTCAAATCAACAAAATCCGCTACAAACTACTTCAACAGGAACTTATATGAACTGGCAAAGCTAAATCAAACTGGATAAGCTTCCAAAATAACTCAAACAAACTTCATTGATCAATTATGATCAATGAAATCACAAGATATTAACAGAAATGCAGGAATGAAGACTTGAGTTAAGTAGATGAAAGTAAGACTGAATTTTGTGTTTTATTGATTTAGGAGGGAAAATTGGTTACAAAAGCTAACTAAATAACTACCTCACAAGTGTGTGTCAAACAATTGAGAAAAGCTAACTAACTGAAAGGAGAAACAGATTTGGGAGAAAAACTAAAAGTATGTGTTTTCACACTTTTACTACACAGTTACAAATGAAGGTCCTAACTGCTATTTATAGAGCTTGGATGATGAAATGTTGGGGAGTGTGATGTGTCTCATCCAATGAGAGAGTGTCAGGTGAAAAGAATTGGTTAATTGCAGATTCTTCATCAAAAACACAAAAGGGGTTTCATAATCCGTTGATGTTCAGTCTAATTAAGTTGTATAGTTGGATTCGTCTTCCCATTTGGAGTCTTTTTCATGTAGAAAGTTTCTCTTCTTATGCAGTGTAGCTCATTCCACGATCTGGGCTCGTTGATAGTTGAAGAAGATGACACGTGTCAATATTTTATTTGCTCATTGCTTCGCACCTGGATCGTTATCTGTTTTGGATATAATAAACATTGAGTGGCTGTTTGTGATTGGTCCATAAAGAGTTAATGGGTGTTACTCTGCAGATCCTTTAATTAATTGCAACTCGAGTTAGTGGCCCAGCTGGAACATTAGGTGGCAATCTGCACCTCTATTTTCTTGCATCCTCATTGGCCCAAAAGATAGTGACATGGATTAAGACCAAAGTTTATGTAGAATTGCCATTTTCAGTCCCTCTCTTTGGCAGAATATTCAAATGAGCTCCTTTCTTCATTCTTTTGGCAATTTAGGTCATTTGACTTGTATTCTTGACTATTTAAGTCCATTGACTTGGTTGACTTGAAGGTTGACCAAGTTTGACTTTAATCTTGACTTTTTCCAAACTTTGCATTTAAGTCCTTTATCTTTTAAATATTGTCAAGATAGGTCCTTTTCTTCAAATGGCTTGTCATCTTTGATCCTTCTCTTGTCTTTTTCATCATAAATGAGCTTGATTTCCCTTGTTTGCTTGAAATTGTATCCTTGTTACCTATTTAAGCACAAACACAAAACATACCACATAATACTGTTTTATAGCACAAAAGTTATGTATTTTCTATGTGTTTTAGGGTGATTTGTTGATTAATTGATATGAGATTTTGCTCATATCAACTAGAAAGAGGTAAATTATCAAAAGATAAATGTGAAAAGTGTCAAGAGCTAAATAGTGGAATTGAGAAACTAAAAGCTAGTCAAGAGGCATTAACCAAACAAAGTCTAAAATTTGTAAAATTTATCCAAAACGCAAAATGTATTGATGAAATGCTCAACTATCAAAGAGATAGCAAGGATAAAACAGGGCTTGGGTATGAGAAACAAAGTGTAGCTTCTAGCTCAAAGATGCCACCACAAATCGACATTTCAAATATCGCAATCACAAAGGACCATGGAACCCGTTCGACCTCTTTGCAGAAGGGTCCGACCCCCTGCAAAGGGTTTGTGGGTCTGATTGATAAACAAAGGAAAAGTCGTGCCGAATTCATGGTTTTCAAAATGTTGAAAGAAACAATAGAGCTAGAAACATATAAAATCGACCCAAACCTTCTTACCCCAAACGCCCCTTTCCAAAAAGCAACCAAAGTGTGCTAGGAAGGTACAATCAAGTTCCATACAACTATGACTACCACAACCAATTCATAGTGGGAAACTTGGTACCTTGGGATGTATTTTGCAACACTCCAATCGGGATTGCAATGAGAAGAATGTTTAACCAAAATGGACCCATGAGAGAATTGGGACCAAACGTTTGAGTTTCAAAATGTGTAGGTATGCTTAAAGGTTGGACTCGAACCGGATGAATGGATCAAGGACATCATATGTTAGAGACACATGATGTGCAATAGATACCTCTTTACCACCTACGCACCAACGGACATAGGTAATGTTATTTTTGCTGGCAACGTCAAAAGCAAAATCATCAGAAAAGGTATGATTTCTAATGACCATATCACCATATATAATGTTGCTTACGTCGAAAACTTACGATTTAACCTACTTAGCATTAGTCAACTTTGTAGTAACAAATACAAAGTCCTTTTCAAAGAAAACGGTAGCAAAATACTAAAAGACAGAATAACAATAGCATCTATGTGATGATGTTCGATTCATCAAAAGATGCTATTTGTTTAACCACCAAAGATGACACCTCAACCCTGTGGCACGGGCGTCTCGGTTATATCAACATGGGTCTTTTACAATATTTGACCAACAAAGATCTTGTGAGAAACTTACCTAAAGTAAAATATTATCAACATTTTTGTGATGCATGTAAAATTGGAAAACAAATACACACAAGACATAAGGCTAAAAATGTGGTCACCACAACAAAGTGTCTAGAACTCCTACATATGGAATTATTTGGTCCATCCGCCGTTCAAAGTTTCCGAGAAAATCTTTAAACTTTAGTTATCGTAGATGACTATTCAAGATTTAGTTGGACAAAGTTTTTGAAAACTAAAAACGAAGATTTTGATCATTTTGAGATTTTAAGTAAGAAAATTGAAAATCAATTACATAGTTGAATTGTGTCAATTCGAACGGATCATGGTCGGAAGTTTGACAATGAAGTGCAATTTGGAGCCTTTTGTGACACCAAGGGTATCACTCACAATTTCTCGGCTCCAAGAACACCTCAATCAAACGGGGTAGTTGAATGCAAAAATAGAACAAGAAATGAGTAGAACAATGTTAAATGAGTGAAACATGCCTCAAAATTTTTGGTGTCATGCGGTTGATACCTCAACTTATATATTAAATCGGCTTTTAATTAGACCACTTCTAAATAAAACTCCATATGAAATATTAAAAGAAAGAAAACCAACCATTGGCTATTTTAGAGTGTTTAGAAGTAAATGTTTTACTCTTAACACTAAGGATTATCTCACTAAGTTCGACCCAAAGTCGTACGAAGGAGTATTTCTTGGATATTCTCAAAATAGAAAAGCTTACGTTGTGTTAAATAAACGAACCATATGTTTCGTGGAATCGTTGAACATAACCTTTGATGAAAGACCACCTCCCTCTAGAACATCACCTTTGGTAGATGATGCTCTATTTGATGGCCAAACCAATAACCAACAAATGGATCTTGAAAAAACAAGGGAAATGAACCATAAAAAATTGAACCTGTAAACATCAAAGAATAAAAAGGACATTCCTTGTAAGATGTCATTGGTAAGTTAAATGAATGAACATTAAGATCAAAAGATCAAAATGAAAGTAATTTCTTTTGTTTCGTATCTCAAATCAAACCTAAAAATATTATTGAAGCTATCATTGATGAAAGTTGGGTTCTTGCTATGTAAGAAGAATTAAATCAGTTTGTGATTAACGATGTTTGGTATTTGGTACCAAGACATAAAAATCAAATGGTAATTGGAACAAAATGGGTTTTTTTGAAATAAACTGGATGAAAACGGCATAGTATCGAGAAACAAGGCTAGGCTTGTTGCTCAAGGATACAATCAACAAGAAGGTATAGAATATTATGAAACCTATGCCCCCGGTTGCTCGTCTTGAGTCCATAAGAATTTTAATTGCTTATGCTTGTGCTCACGATTTCAAACTCTACCAAATGGACATTAAAAGTGCATTCCTAAATGGTTTCATAAACAAGGAAGTGTATGTTGCACAACCTCTTGGTTTTGAAGATTTTGAAAAACCTAATCATGTTTCCAAACTCAAAAAGGCTCTTTATGGTCTCAAGCAAGCACCCAGGGCATGGTACGACCGACTTAAGTCATTTCTAATTAAACATAAATACTCAATGGGTCTAGTAGACAATACATTGTTTACTAAGAAAAAGGAGTCACATATAATTATCGTCTAAATATATGTTGATGACATTTTTTGCGGGTCCACATGTCAAAAACTTTGTAACAAATTTTCTAAAATCATGCATGACGAATTTGAAATGAGTATGATGGGCGAACTTAATTTTTTCTTGGGCCTACAAATTAAGCAAATTGAAGACGGAATTTTCTTCAACCAATCTAAATACATAAAAAATGCTTAAGAAATTTTGATTAGAAGAGTCTAAACCAACAAACACTTCAATGTCAACCGAAACTAAACTTACCAAATATGGTGTTAATGATTTTGTTTATGGTACAAAATATTGTGGCATGATTGACAGCTTACTTTATCTAACGGCTAGTAGGCCAAATATTATGTTTAGTGTTTGTATGTGTGCACGTTTCCAAGATAATCCGAATGTCACATCTTGAAGCAGTCAAGAGAATATTTAGATACATCAAAGGAACAACTCATCTTGGACTTGGGTATCCAAAAGGCACAAGAATGGAAACAGTTATCTTCGAAGACTCGGATCATGCCGGTGACTACATTGATTGAAAAAGTACAAGTGGTGTATGTACTTTCACCGGATGTTTTCTCACCTCTTGGTTTCCAAAGAAGCAACACGCACTTGCCATTTCAACAACCGAGGACGTATCGGAGGGAAAATCATGTCAACAAGCATTATGGATGAAACAAACACTTGTTGATTATAACATCAAGTTGGAAGATATAACAATCCTATGCGACAACAAAGGAACCATTGATCTTAGCAAAAATCCCGTGTTGCATTCTCAAACCAAACATATTGAAATTCGACATCACGTTCTTCGTAACAACGTTCAAAAAGGTAATATCTCTATTGAAAAGGTATCTTCCGAAGATAATATTGTTGACATTTTAACAAAACCGCTTAAGCGTGAGTCTTTTAACCTTTTAAGACTAGGTTTAGGTTTAACGGAAATTTCTTGTTAAGAAAAAATACTTTTATAGTCCCTTGTGTCGACGGAACCCGTCAGACCCTTTCCCACAAGGGTCCGTGTAAGGGTCCGTCTGTCTGAGACTTTGCAAAATCAGCAAAACTATTAGACAAACACCCTCAACACAAACACAAAACCACTCCTACTATGAAAGACGAACCCAACCACCAAAAACTCATCTCTCTACCAATCCTAAGGCGGATTTATATATTTTCTTTGTGTAAATCAATTACTATAAGTATCTCTATCTTATTTACTCCCTCATATCATCACATTATCTTAATTCTAAGTCTAGGGTTGTTTTTAATTGCACAAAATTTAAATTAGGGATTTAATTAGGATAGTGAAATTGATCAATGCATTGTTTGATTAAGTCACTATAACACTTTGTATGCATAATCCCATCAATAAAGTCACTGGGAATCACTAGGAATCCCTAGCTGATCAAAGAATTTTTGAAAGCACATTCTCACTATTTAGGTCATATCAAAAATCCGTTTTTCAAGCATTGTAAATGAAAACACCCAAAAACAAGTTTTAGTCATGGCATAAAGACTTATGAATACTAAAGGAATCGCATAATTCATATGCATTTCAGGTACGTTTATTTGAAGCTACATTGAACATAAGGAGCATTTGGGTTATCTCAAAACTATGCATTTCATACACTCTTAATAAAACTTTTTGAGTCAAGATAACCGCACATCCACATATGTTTCATATAGGCACACACTAGGCAATGGTTTATTCATTTTCTAAAAATTCGACTAACTTGAGAAACTTTTTCCTTAGGATCAAAATGCGTCCCTTATGGACATATGACCACAAGGATACCGCTAGCTATATCCTAAAACACTTCATGTCCACACAAAGAGAACTATGTAAGTAGTTAGAAAACCACACCTTCCACAAAGGTCGCCTTGTCCACCACTCCTTTCTGGATAACACCGACATATGTGAGGTGTTTTCTAGGATAAACTTTGATTACCTCTTAGACATTGCTGAAGAAATTTGTCCTGAATTTTTTCTTGAATTCTATATGACCGTCAATGTCACCTTTGACGAAGACCACATTCTCCTAATAAACTTTCAGACAAATGGTAATAGATACTCATACTCCTTAGAACACTTTGCTAATATTCTCAAAATACCTTGTGATGGAGCATGTTTTTATTCCGGCCTCCATTCTCTCACAACACTTGAGAATACCAAAATAACTAGAGGTACTCAAGTTAGGTATAACACTATGCTTGACGACAAGGACCTTGTCAAAGCAACATTCTTTAATCCTAGAGTCGAGGACACTAGAATTTCAAACACAAGTAGGGTAATCCACAAAGATCAATACGGAATGGATGCTAAAGAACTCAAGGATAAGTATGAAAAATGGGAAAGAGTTCTAAGATGAAACGTTTTGAGCTTAGTATGTAATAGGGATCACATAAACGCATGTGAAAGCTACATGCTTTATTGTTTAGAAAGCGGAAAACCGAACCTCGCCTACAACATAGCCAATAGAATGCCCCATATTCGAAATCTCATCACATCCGTTCTTCCCTATGGCATGCTGCTAACTCGCCTCTACAAACACATAGCACCCATTCCGCCTAGTTCAAATGGGCGAATAGGAGTATACCACCTTGTTGATCGAGTCATGACCCCAATTAGTGACCAAAAGGTAACAAGAACATCAGCAACCTAATCTAGGGGAAAGGGAAAAAGAACTCAACACCCAACAAGTTCTTCATCCTCGGGTAGTGAAAATGACGGTCTTCTAAACTCTATATTGACACCCTTAGAATACCTTAGTCAATTACCCGAGATACCTAATGCTTCTCCTAAGTTCAAGAAAACAAAAGGCATGTTCAAATGTCTCGGTCGATTCCTTACCAAGATGGACTAGAAGAAAGGCAAGTGAAGAACGGTGGTATGGATGGGTGCAAATGGACTTTGTTCCATGGTGACGTGTAAAACAATTTGACACTTATATTTGTGTTTTATTACTTCTTGCCACTCTAACAATTGTTATTGATTAATGTTAGGATTATCTAAAGTTGTTATATGACATATGGATGATTGCTCGTGTTTGGCAAATCACGACTAGGATCTCAAAAAGGTACATTCCCTTGCCCTTGTAAGTCAATTTACAGCCAAACCCGTGTGAAACATTGACCCTCTTCATTCTAAACTCTAAAAACACCTTTCACGAGTCAAAAATCCCTTATTCGCTTCTTGTTCAAAAATCTGGTCACAAACGGGTACGGAACCCGATGGACCCTTCCACAAAGGGTCCCACCGGTTCCATGTATCTCCCTAAAAATTTAAATTTTCAAATTTTTTCTCGTTGTTTGCTGGACCCCGTCGGACCCCTACTCAAAGTGTCCGACCGGTTCCGTGAGTCTGAAGTTTTAATGTTAAACACCATCCTTACAACTAATTATTACTCTCCTATCAAAACTATTTTCTTCTTCAACTTCTTAACCTCATAACTGATTTTCTCCTTTACATTAAATTTTGCTTCCTTCTTCTTCTAATAACATTAATCTAAATTATCACACTCATTCATCTATCTCTCTAGCATAAATCACAGAAATATCACAATGACAAAAGGATCCTCTTCTTCTAGCAAACCTCTTAGAAGAACGACACGTATAAGTGTCCGTCCTTCGTGCTTTGGCATTCCCAAATCTTCAACTCTACCATCACCCTCTTGAAGCCTTCATGAATCACCAATTCATCAAGAAATCCATCAAAAATTAGGAGATATCTTAAGAAAATCAAGATCACCACATTCCTCCACTCCATCCTCACCTATCACCAACTCATCTCCATCAACAAATTCTACTAACATCCAATCCTCATCACCGATAGAAAGCTTTGATACACTACAGCATCACCAAATACCTCATACCCTGTTGTAGCAACTATTACAAATGCATCACCTGTTCCTCAAATGCCTCCTCTACCACCATTCTCCGCACCACCACCACAAACACTCCCTCTACCAACTAGGTCCTTCACCACTACACCACCAAACCCATCATTCATGGACCTAGATGATTCTTTATGGATCGAAGAACCATATTTCCGTCATTTATCATCTGACCCCTCACCAACTAGTGTCTTACCACCCCTACCACTCAAAACCAACGCGACTTCAATCGTCAACAAGCCTTTAACGACATGGTTCGTAGGCATCTACGAGAAACCCAACATCACATTGCCCTACATGGACCTTCACCAACCTCCTCAAATCAAGAGGTCCACCTTCACCTCGCCAATCTCCAAATTTCTCCATAATGTGCCCATTGTCGTTACACTTATTCTCTTGTTACAGATCTTCGTCAAGAGATGCTTATAGCCCTTCATAATGTCCTTGATGGCATTGCTACACTTTTACACCCTCCTTCTCAGTAGCAGACATTCCACAACACTCCCAGGGCACCTACTGTTCTTTTGTTTTTTCTTTCTGTCTCCAGACTTCCTGGACCCCTTCGGACCCTTTACCCCAAGGGCCTGACACCCAAAAGGGTTCGTGGGTCTAACTGTTTCATTTTTATTTCTTTTTTTTATCTTTATGTCAAATGTAAGGCATTCTCTTACCAAATGTTTCACACGCTTCTAGCTATAATTTTACTTGGGGCCAAGATGAATGAACCCATGTTATTCAAATTATGATTTGTACACTTGTGATACATATGTTTGAATGTTGTGTGCTCCTACTATATCTCGACTTTTAGTCTCATGAAACTAACATTTTTTGTAGGAACTCATCTTACATATATGGGTATAAATCTAGGGGGAGTATCAAAACTTCACGAGATTCATTTACATTTTTTATCTTATCGTGAATAAAAGTGTGTGTAAATTACCACATGTAAATGTAACCATGTTGTGTATCTTTCTAACCCTTTTCTTGTAGGATTTTCGAAATCCATGGCTCCCGGTTCTCCAATTTAGGGGAGTTTGAACCAAGGAGGAGTCATGGAAAAATTGTTTGCTATCTATCTTGCTTATAACATGATAACGCAACATCTCTCTCAAACTCTTTTTCCACTAAAAATCTACCCTTTTTATTTCTACAAAAAGGGGAGAAGAGAAATATAAGTCCATATTTCTAAGAAACTTATATGTTGATGTAAATTCCAACTAAAAATAAGTTCTTGTTTTGTCTTCAACAAAAGGGGGAGATTGTAAATGCAAGTATCGCACTAAAACGATATTTACATTTTAATCATACTTAACGTTTTGTTAACGACAAAACATCAAACATATTTTTACGTTTGAATTATAAGAAACACATAAGTATTTTTAGTCTAGAACTTATACACTAAAGTTAGAAAAAATGTACACAAATTATGTAAGTATAAAATGAAAAAGAAAATTGGACTCTATATGTTGACTTTGACTTTTCTTGTCAGATATATAAAGTCAAACAATGTAAGATCTAATACTTACTTTTGATCTTAGAAAAACATTTATGAGGCAACAAAAGTGAGACCTGCTGGACTCCGACGGACCCTTTGGTGAAGGGTATGACGGGTTCCGTGGGGTTCTGTCATGTGCCTATAAATATCAACCTTTTCCAAGCTTAATCCTCACCCATTTTCTCTCTAGTCTCTCTATAATCTCAGTATATTCTAATCTTCTAATCTATCTTGTCTATTCTCTTCTTGCTTGTGAATTTAGATCTTTGCTCTTATCAAGATCGGTCACGAGAAATCTCAACTCTAAGCTTTGATCCTTCAAGGCTTCACCTTGCGTGAATGGGTTAAGTCTTACCTATACAGTCACCATTGTTGTACCCATCTAGCCATCTACTTGTATAATATTGTGGTTGTTGTTGTAAGCCACAAAGTGTATAATTGTATGAGGCTTTGTTGTGCCTTTGTAAAAGACGAGACATCTTAGCTTAGGTGTCGTTAAAGATTGTAAGTTAAAGGTGAAGGTTTCTCCACCGGTGTAAAGGAGATTCATTTACTAGTGAAGTAGAACTATCGAGTGGATACTCGAGGAGTGGAAGTAGGGGCAAGATAAGTGAGATCTAGCTAGGCCGAACCTTTATAAATCTTTGTGCATTGTGGTTTGTTTCTTTACTACTTCAAGTAATTTACGTTACTAATTCACACTTCGTCTATATCCATTCACGATCACAAAAAAGTTTCTAAAATAATTAAAGCTAATCGGTAAAAACTATTCAACCCCCTTCTAGTTTTCTACAGATACGATTCATGATGAAGATGGAAATCCTGTTTCAGTCAACATTAAACAAGCTCATGGTAGGTAAACTGTGCGATTTCACATGAATCAAACTTGTGATAACTGGAATGTAGCGGAGTTTAGATTCTTAAGTGACTCAAACTTGGTTTCATGTTTCTTTGCAAAATCCGTGTGATCTTTCCAGAACATTCAAAGTGGCACTCTTTAGTGTTGATAATGACGAATGGAAATCTTTCTAGTGTTAACCTAAAATAGCACTACGGTAGGTGACTCACAATATTCTTTATGAATCAATCTTGTGACAAACCGGAAAGCAACAATGGTGCGATTCTTAACTGAATCAAACTTGTGATATGTGCTCTTCGCAACACACTAGGTTTTAAATATATAACAAGAATTAGCGATTAATTAAGAACACAAATTCAGGAAAGTATACCCTAGTCATGTTGCAATTAGGTTGGTAAGTCAAGGTCGTCCCATAGGACTTGGTTATACTCAAGTGTAGTTTGTTTGTAACACAATGGTGGTCATGATTGTTACGGATCAAACCACCATGAGAATCGTTTATAGGCACAAGCACACAAAGAACATACATGTATGGATGAATGATCACATGGACATTAGTATGTTTAGTTTGGAAAACACATTATCAAAGGTAATTCTTTCGACATATAGAACCAATAATAATATATTATTGCTTTATAAATCCAATTTACATAAGTCTCAATCAAGTGGTCATCTCATGAGACTTATGCCTAAACAAAAAAAACAAGAATCCTTTTGACCCATAGACTTGATGTTATCAATCCGATATGTTTCATTTACTTGAAAGATGATGGACAATATATTCAAAAGAATCCTTTCGACATAGTCTAATTAAACCTTTACTTGTTATGTTTATTAAGACTCTTGCACAATCGTCACAAAGCACAAGACCAAATCATTTGTCGATTAACGAATTGAAATTAACCTTATTGAGAATCCTTTCGACCCATAGACTCAACAATGATTAACCAAAGTGACAAACAATAACAAGTTCCAATTCAACCAAATATAATGTTATTATCATAGTCCAAAACAAACACTAATAAAATCCAAACATCCATTTATCACAAGTTTTCATATGAACACACAAGTATCAACATATCATTCATAATATCACAAAACACATGAATTATCATAAACATGAACATAAACATGATTTAATAATAATAAAGAAGTTACCAAACATTAGAGTTCATTGAAGCAAAGTATTCAAGTGATTCTAACCAAAATAACAACCAAATTACAATGCATCACGTATAACCTTCTTGTACATCAACATCTTGGTATGAGTATAGAGCCTTTTAGGGTGTTTAGGAATGAGGATTTTTGGAGATTGGATGGTTTAGGGAGGTTTTGGCTTTCTTCTCTACATCCTCCATAGCTTATAACATGAGTATGGCAACCAATTCTACCCCTCACCACCATGGGTGAGGGGTGCTAAGAGAGTAGCAGGGATTGTATGAATCAAGATTAAGATTGGTGATGATATGATATCATAAACACTACCCAGTGGGTCTTATTTATAGGTGAATTAGCCTTGGCCACCAAGTAGTTTTGTTGGAGCCAACGGTGTGTAATGAGGGGTTTAATGAAGCTAGGAAGATAAAACATGGAGTTGTGGCCGGATTGGGGAGCAAGGTGAAGTAATTGGAGTGTTTAATATTGCTTGGAGAAGTGGCAGGAAGAAAGTAGCTGACCACATTTTGGAGTAACTGTCTACCATTTCAAGTTGTTGGCGGCTCGTTTTTGATATTCTGTTGGCCACCATTTGACTTTGATGGTGGCTTTTTTTTATACAACCTCCTTCTTTACCAACTTTCTCTAATTCTTTCTTAAGCCCTTATTCTTTGTTTCTTCCTCTTTCTTTCTTCCAAACATTCCAATAATATTATTCTTTGTATTATTCGTTATACGAGAACTACACTTTCATGTCTCGTTCATCCTTTCTCCTCCAATTCTCGTCTTTTATTCTCATCTTCGCGTTTCTTCTTCCTTTCTCGTAATGTTACCATTGATGAACCTACAATAACAAGTAAGTTTCATTAAGTATCATAAGTTCTTAATAATCACATAAATATATGCATAAATACCACGAATATGCTCCTAGAAATGTGTTAGATTTGAGCGTTATAAAGTCCCCCCACACTTAAGATTTTCTCGTCCCCGAGCAAGGAAAATAAAAACTTTGCTTGCCCTCAAGCAAATAAAAGAAAATTAAAGTTATAAACAAAATACCTAGGATCTAAAAGAAAAGACAATTTAAAATTCTATGAAAATTTGAAAATATTTTTGGTTTTTATAAGAAGTCGCTAAAGGTGCAAACCCCCTCACACTTAAGAGTTTTCTTTTACTCAAGCAAGTAAAAGAAAATACTTCCTACATGGTGCATGAAAATGGTTTAGAAAAATAAGATGCAAGTCTACAAAGTACAAACAAAATTAAACCGAATAGCGTGAGCACAAAGTGTACACATCTAAAGAGGACTTTTATTGGGTTTCAAGGTTAAGGCTTCGGGTTAATGTTATATGGATATGGGGTATTTTATGAGAGGTCTATCACGAATATACAAGTTAAAAGTATAAGTCCCATGTTGCTAGTTGCCGAACAAATCAAAAGCAAAAAAAAGATCATAGCTACGAGCTTTATTCAACATATATCACGTCTTGACACATTGGCCAATCGATATCCAAACATACTTCGTCTTTTTTCATCTTCATAATATAGCTCATTGGTTATTGTCATCATTTGTTTTTTACTTTTTTTTCGATGACTTATTCTTTTTTTTTCTTTTTCTCTTTTCTTATCCTCCTCTTTTTTTCATACATCACATTCTCCCCTCACACTTCGCTTAAGTACACACCACAAAAAAATACAAACACAAAGGAGCTCATCTTCATCTTTGTTGGAATAGCACATATACAAAGCGAAGTGTGGCAACTATAAATCATAAAAAATGATCCAACATACCAAGCAACTAGCAACCCACCATTTGAACTTCGACATTGGTTAGGCTAAGGTTTACGGTTAATTATTTTTTTTCTTTTTAGTGGATTTAACAAAAATGAAAAGAATGGCTCAACGGGTATTCTAAGGGTATCTAGCACTAGATTAGAGTGTTAACAAAAGGATTAATTTAGGTGGTTAGCTAATCGATGCAACTAGCTAAAAAGAAAATAGAAAAGGCTATTTGGTTTTTATTCCTAAGATTGCCTCTTTGTCACGCATATACACTTATATCACACAAGTTTGATCTCACTACACTTAACTTTATTCATTTATTTATTATTTTTATTTTCACCATGGGGACGATTATTGAAATATATTTACTTACAAGCGTGTGAAAACAACTATATCCTAAGGGAAAACAAATACACAACTTTTTTATATTAGCCTAAAAGAAATTTAGATAATAAAAAAAATTGGTTTCGTTTTCCCATTTATTTCCCCTCACACTTAAGTTTTGGATTGGACTCAATATGAAAAATAAACTTCAAAGCATGAAAAGTGAGGAAAATAAATAAATAGTTCAAGAGAAACGAAACTTCCCGGGCTAAGAAAGTGCAATTGGTCTCCATTTGATATGATGCCAAGTTAGGAAGATCAAGAAATTTCATCTCCAACGCGCGTATACACATACAATCCATCAATACGACCAATACATCATCTATAAGTTTTATTGAACCTGCAAAATAAACTAAACTACAAAACACGTAAATTTATTAAGCACACTTTCGTAGGCAACACGATTTCATTTAGCATATGCAACAAGCCTTAAAACCCCTCGGTATCCCGAGTGGACGAGTTGTAATCTCGTGTGGGTTTCTAACGAACACACTCTCAAAGTTTATACATTAACCACATGAACTTAAACAAACACAAACACAAACACGAATGCAAACAAAAAGAAACAAACACAAAACAAATAAAACAAATAAGAACAAACATAATGCATATATAAACATCACACAAATGATAAATAAAAACAATCTAAACACTTAGAAACATGACCCGACTACAAAATAAATAAATAAATAATTTTATTATTTTTTTTAACTGTGAACACGTAGCCGGCTGACTCCTTTTGGGTGTCGGCGACATTATTGTCGTAAAATGAAGCAGCCGGCCGGCACATCAAAGTTTCCGGCGGCATGTTGACCTCAGGAAGAAGTAGCCGACTGGCACATCAAAGTAGCAGGCGGCTTCTTTTTCCTGCAGCAAAAAACATTTTTTTCTTTGATTTTCGATTTCTTTTTTTTTATTTTAATATTTTCTTACGCAAATAAACAAACCTACGAAAATAAAAGCTAACAAAAAGTTAAAGAGGCGAGTAACGAACACAATTGGGTGTGCCATTACTCCCTTTTTCCGCAACATAACTTCCTTTTCCCGATTATCCGTCTCGTGCTTTATTTTATTTTTTTCATTCGGACCATAGCAGTCACCATCACCATGAAGCATGTTCACTAATTCTTTCGAGCTCTTTTCTTCATTAAGGATTTTCGTGAGAATCGTAGCTACAAAACTTCATCACAAAACAACTAACACACGAGATTGGGTTAAAGTTAATATTAAAAAAAATAAAAAATGCATAGTACGATATTTTATAAAACACTTAAGCATTTCTAACTTTTATCAAACTAAAAATAAACAATTTTTTTTAACTAAATGAAACAAAAACACAAAATAAAAGTTTTCTACCAAATCTATTAAACGGGTGGTTTTCTAGACTTCGGGTTCTATCCACGGGGTTTGGGAATTAACCGAAACGAATAGAAATACGAAATAGGCACAAGATGATTAAACGGGGCGGTTGGGTGGGACATAAGCAAACAGTATTAATTGGTTTAAAACTCGAAGAACGGATGTCCAAACGAGTGTAAAACACAATTAGGAATGGTTTTGGTGAAGGCCTGGTTTATATAAAAGAAGATAAAAAGAATTTTTTTTTACAAAATGGAAGTAGCCAGCCGGCTACTTTTGGGCTGCCGGCGGCTACTTTGCTACTGATGTCGAGTTGCGGGCGATAACTCGAAAATGTGGGCGGCTACTCAATTTTTTTTACAAACTTCCTTGTAACATAAAAACTAACAACTTTTGTAAAGACACTTTTATTAAAATGACAAGAACATATATATGAAAAAGCTTATTCCTAACACACCTTTAAGAATAATAAGCACATTTTGCATAAAACAAGGAAAATAAACACAAAACTAAAAGGAAGACTAATAAGCAAGAAAAACAAGTAAAACCACTTAGCACATAACATTCTAAGAACAAAATAAGACATAACACAATTTACATCTGACACATAACATGAAACAAATGACAAAAACAAGATTTCTAACTTATTTTTTATTTTTCATGTATTTTCTATTTATTTTCAAAACAATTTTTTTAATTTTTTATTTTAACAAATATGACTTTAGGTATCAAATACCACTTATTTTAATGAAATGAGTTTTATTGAAAATAGTTGGAAAACCACTAATCCACACGCCCCCTTAAACTACGAAAAACAAAAATATGCATACAATGGATGAATTGCAAACAAGCACATAAGCACATAGACACATAGACACATAAATACATGATAAAAATCACATACAAATAAGACACAAACTCACAAAACAAGAAAAACACATACAAACAAAATTCATGTGGTCAAGTAGTTCTAGCCATCGACTAGAGTGATTCGGGACAAGGTTTTGGGGTTTTGAGAACAAGTACTTCCGAACACATTTATGAAGCAATCTTTGAAACAGTCATTTTTAGAGAACATGAGAAGAAATACCAACACCAAAAATATGATTTTGGCGCCAAGATCATTTAAGCAATTTATGAGAATTAAGAGATTTTAAAAAAATTGAGAGGTTATCATTCAAGCAAACATCATGAGAAAACAACTAGGCAAACAAGAGAAATCATTCAAGAGC
Organism: Glebionis coronaria; assembly: GCA_025667525.1. Taxonomy (NCBI): domain Eukaryota; kingdom Viridiplantae; phylum Streptophyta; class Magnoliopsida; order Asterales; family Asteraceae; genus Glebionis; species Glebionis coronaria. Next base: position 537,978,642 of record CM046877.1, read on the forward strand.
AACTAACAATGGAATTTAGAGCAAATCCAAGCCTCCAATTGAGTAGTCAACCACCAACTGAATTCCCCTATGCGAAATTTGTCCCCCCTATGCGGATAAATGGGGTATAACAACTCTTTTGAGTTAAGTAGTGTAACATCCCGCCTACTCAGACTACAATATTATCCGCTTTTCCCGCAGGCTCACGGCTTTGGTTTGTGGCCCTCTTATAAGTACTTCCCGGCTGGTCACCCAACCTAGTACTACTCTAACATGAGCACGCTTAACTGCCAGTTCCAAAGAACAACACTTGTAGTAGACCACAAAAAGCGTTGTGTCATGAGAAGGGGACTGTTATCTTATAAACCATGGATCTCTCCTGGCTACAGCCCACGTGGGATTTGCTTGAGGTGTCACAATCACCCCCCCCCCCCCCTTCGGGACTCATCGTCCTCGATGAGGTTTGCCCCACCATCCCGAACGGCTCAGGAGTGGCTCTGATACCACTTGTAACATCCCGCCTACTCAGACAACAAATTGTCCCCTTTGCCCACAGGCTCATGACTTTGCTTTGTGGCCCTCTTGTAAGTACTTCCCGGCTGGTCACCCAACCTAGTACTACTCTGACATGAGCACGCTTAACTGCAAGTTCCAATGAACCCCACTTGAAGTAGACCACAGCGTTGTGTCATGAGAAGGCGACTGTTATCTTATAAACCATGGATCTCTCCTGGCCACAGCCGATGTGGGATTTGCTTGGGGTGTCACAAGTAGTAAATGGTGAAACAAACGATTCATCAAACAAGCAAGCAAACAAACCAACAAACCAACAAACAAAAAAGTACAAACTAGCAAGTCACCGGCAGCGCCGCCAAAAACATGATATGTGCTCTTCGCAACACACTAGGTTTTTAATTTATAACAAGAATTACTGATTTTAATTAAGAACAAAAATTTAGGCAAGTATACCCTAGTCATGTTGTAATTAGGTTGGTAAGTCAAGGTCGTCCCATGGAACTTGGTTATAATTAAGTGTAGTTTGTTTGTAACAAAATGGTGGTCATGATTGTCACAGATCATACCACCATGAGAATATTTATAGACACAAGAACACAAAGAACATACATGTATAGACAAATGATCACATGAACATTATGATGTTTAGTTTGGAAAACAAATTATCAAAGGTAATCCTTTCGACCTATAGAACTAATAATAATATATTAGTGCTTAATAAATCCAATTTACGTAAGTCTCAATCAAGTGGTCAACTCATGAGCCTTATGCCTAAACCAACAATAACAAGAATCCTTTCGACCCATAAACTTGATGTTATCAATCCGATATGTTTCATTTACTTGAAAGATGATTTGATCAATATACTCAAAAGACTCATTTCGACATTAGTCTAATTAAACCTTTACTTGTTATGTTTATTAAGTCTCTTGCACAATTGTCACAAATCATAAGACCAAATCATTTGTCGATTAACGAATTGAAATCAACCATATTGAGAATCCTTTCGACCCACTGTAAAACCCGCATGCTTTTACCATGAATAGTACCCTTAAGATCGTACGTACTAGATTAAAACTTTCCTATTTTAGTATGATTACGTTCACATGTTAGAATTTTACGTATTACGTACGTGTTAGAACACGATAAGTATTTATTACGTACGAATACACAATAATTATTTAACAATAATTAATCACGAGCATGCGATCATGAAATCATGAACGTAATTAAATCACGAACTAATATTAATTACGTATATATATATTTATTACGAGCACGAATAAATATATTAGGTCACAGTTAATATTTAACGAGAACACATAAAACACGAACACAAATAAACACGAACGAACACTTAATTAACGAGACACGGAAAACGGTACGGGTACCCCATGTGGGGCCCCCTACCAGCGGCTACATCAAGGAAGATGGGCCAAGCCCATCAAATTTTACTAAGAAGGGGTAAAGGTAAAATCTTGTTTTCATTTTTCACATTACAGTAAACTTAAACAAAAACCTAAAAGATTTTTCTCCTTCTCCTTCTTCCTCTCTTTGGCCGCCGCACCTAAGCACAAGAAAAGGGGTGTTTGTTCAATCTTTGATCTTGATTTTGTACGTGTGTTCGCGTGTGTTCATCCTCGTTAGATCCATGCATTCGGTATACCTTTTTAATCCTTTTTCTTTTGTTTTGATTTAATAAATTAAATAAGAACATGATGTTTTTAAAAACCTAATTAAAAACATAAATCAAACATGTAATTGGTTATGGGGCAAATCAAAACGGAGGTTTTTAGGGGTGTTTGTTTGGCCGACGCCTAAACCGAACCCTAAGGGGGTCTCGGTTTGGCTTATAGACCACCACCGAGACCATATGATCCCGGTTTGGTGGTGTGGGTCCCACGGCAGCAGCAAACAAAAGGGAACCCCGAAGTGGTTCGGGGTATGGTGTCGATTTCAGGTCCGGTTCATGGTTTCTAGTCACGATCCGGTTCATGGTTTATGTTAAAGTTATGTTTTAGTAAATCATATGTTAAAATTAAATTAATAATTATATGACATGATTAATTTAATAAACATGGCTTAGGTTATATTTAATTATTAGATCATGAAATTATTAACCTAAGTATTTATATTTTCTAAACCTTATAATTAATTAATTATTAAAAACAATAGTTATAATTAATTAATTAACATGAATTAGGTTATATTATTAATAAATAATAATACATGTTTTAACCTAAGTATTTAACTTTATTTAATTAAAACATGATATATTTAATTAAATACTTTTAACCTATAGTTTATTTAAATTACATGTAATAATTAATAAACTATACATTATATCATTATGACTTAGAATAATAATCAGGAAACACTTAAGCTTATATACTTAGCTTATTTAACCAGCTTATATCTAATTATGGAAACTTTCTATTTTTAGAAACTTATTTAATTCAGGCAGCTAATCTATTTATGGAAACTTTCTATTTTTAGAAACTTATTTAATTAAGTCAGCTATCTATTTATGGAAACTTTCTATTTTTAGAAACTTATCTATTTTAAGTAGTAATTCTATTTTAGGAAACTTTCTATTTTTGGAAACTTTCTATTTTTGGTAACTTTCTATTTTTGGAAAATTTCTATTTTAGGAAACCTGCTATTTTTAGAAAGTTACATATTATTACACATTAAGTATATTAATACATGAAATACAAGTAATACTTAATCAGAATAGATAGAATATAAGATAAACACAGTTTAAGGCTTAAAACAGTAAAACGTGACATGAACATATAAAATAAGCTAAGACATGATATAAAACTAGTACGTATTTAGTAATCAGATACTTATTCACGTATGTATTTATGTAGCATTAGTGATACCGAAGTAGGATCCTCCTCAGTTCGTCTTCTTCGTTCACTGGACATAAGGTACAGATTCCCGTCCTTTCAGTATGGACATTCTTTTCTTATTAGGATTCCCCGTATGCAGCCAAATGTTTTCCCGTAGTATAAGTTTATATGTTTGACTTGCTTATGTTTAATTTAGAATACCTATAGCCATATACATGCATGACCAGTTTCACCTAGTTATGGAGGTACCATAACCATAACATTAGAGGCACTGATGTTATGACTTCACCACGGCGGAGTGATTGCTCGTGGCGTCCCTTCAGCTTTTGGCCATATTATTATATTATTTATCATGTGGGGCGTATGGGTGCATACTAGTTACATGTTTTTCAGCAGATTACTCAGTGTGAATGTAGTGTGTGCCTTGCATCCTTCACAAGGAGCTGATCCTTCCTACCCAAACCAATATATTAAATTAGAGGCAGCCCCTCTAATTTGCATGAGGAGGTCACCCCTCCAAGTATTCATGCACGGTGGATTTTCATGACCTATATTGGCTAATGGTAGAATATGCTAAATAGTTTTTATAAGATAAACATAAGGATTTTAAAACCATAAACCAGTTTTACCAAGACTTAACCAGGTTATTCGGGACTTAGTTTCTTCTGCTGTTATATGTTATATGCTTATCCTATTCATGCTTTATTGTACATCTATGCACTGAGCGTATTGCTCAGCCGTTTTCCTTTTCTATGTTCCCAAAACGGCAGGTACTCAGGGACGCTCGTAGACTTTAAGCGTACGTGCATATAGACTGGAAGCTTTCTAGCCTTTCTTTACTTTATGCATTATCTATACTTTGATACTCTTGCTATGGACATTGTTTAGTCCTTTCCTTTACAGTACTTATGTTTGTGTGTGATGAGCTTTACTTTTGAACTACCGATGTTTGATTCCGGTATTTTCCTTATATGGTCATGTAACGAATAGACATTTTTCCTTGTATGCTTTGATGACACGCCATAATTACGCGTGACATTCCATTATCAAAATGGGGTGTTACAATTATGGTATCAGAGCCAAGGCTTCGACCTGTAGGCTCTCAAAATATGACATGTGATTAGTGGGTAGTCACTATGGTCTTCCTAGAACTGACAGTCGTTTTCATGCATTCATCATTTTTATGCATACACATATATGTCATTGTCGCAGGTTTATGACTAAGTAATGGTTGGTACAGGACTGGCCCTATTTAGTCGCATGTGTTTTATCGAAACTTTTAAATTTGGGACCGACCCATAGGCGTCGCCTCGCCATGTCTTTTATTTAGGGTGAACTGACCATAGGCGTTCACTCTCGAGCATACAAAAGTTTTCATAAAACTGCATCATGTATTCATACACAAAATTTTCTTGCACAAAATTTTTCTCTTGAAATTTTGGTATAAATTTTTTTCATGTATATATATTTTTATGTTTTGATCTGTTTAATCATATGTTTTATGTTATACTGTCAGATGGTTCTCACATGCGAACAGGAACAACTCAATGCTGCAATCCAAGCTGCAATGCAAGCTTTGCTTCCTCAACTGAGAAACAACATCAGGGCTGAGGTTCAAGCTGCCAACAATCAGCAGCATAACCAGGCACCTCCTCCTCCTCCTCCAGTGACATTAGCAGTATGGCTGGAGAGATTCAACAAACTCCGTCCCGAGCTTTTGAGAAAAAAGATAGCCCCAGTGATGCTGAAAGCTGGTTGTCTAACATCAAGAAGATTTTCAATGTTATGGGTTGTGACCCCGCGTACAAGGCAAGGTTGGCATGCTATCGGTTCGAAGGCGATGTGCTAAATTGGTGGTTAGCGTTGATGCAGTCTGAGGGAGGTGATGAGTGGGTTGCTGGTTTGACTTGGGCTCAGTTCAAGGACTGGGTGATGGAGCAGTTCTTTCCCAAGGCTGAGCAAGACAAGCTCAAGAGGGAGTACCATGGGATCCGACAGAGAGTTGGGGAGAATAGCAACGAGTTTATACAACGCTTTCTTTGCTTAGCTGGTTTCCTTGGTGCAGCAGCAGGTACTCCTGAAGAGCAGGCACACCACTTTAGGTAGGCTCTTCGCACATCGGTCGCAAACAATCTAGTGTGTGCTACGTTCAACACTGTAACACAAGTGGCCGATGCAGCACGTAAGCTGGAGATGCTGCAGGAGAGAGATGAGTTCGGGGAAGCTGAGAGACCCGAAAAGAGGTAAACATTCGTATTCAAGCAGTGATCAATCCGTATTCTTTCTATATATGTCAATTATTCATCTCTTTAAAATGTATCTTCCAGGCAGAAAACTGGGGACCGGTCTCAGTCGGCTACTCAGCAGCAGCCTCATCAGCCCAAGGGAAACGGTCAGACTAACGACCGTTCTGCTACGGATAGGCGTGGCGGTAATGATAATTACTGTAACAACGCTGGACACTCCAACGACAGCAGGTCGTAATACTTACGCATTTTCTTATGATTTCATGTTATAACTCATATTCTGACACTTTAGCAAAACTTCTACCAAGAACCATGGAAACGGTAGGGACCAGAACCAGAGAGGTTCACAGCCTAGTCGTCCAGCTATCACTGGTATTCAATCTTACGATTATCCGCATCGTCCTTTGTACCCTATTATCATGTCTTATGTAAAATATTTTATCAGGTTCTCAGCCAGCCAGAGCACCTGCTGGAGGATATACTCATCCTCTTTGCTCTACTTGCCACCGTAGGCACCCAGAGCCATGTCGTCGTAACACTGACGCATGCTTCAAGTGTGGTCTTCCTGGACATATCATGAAGGATTGCCGTAAGAGCGAGATGGAGGGAACATCAGGACATGTTGATTCCAAGCCGCCTCCTACCACCGGGCGTGTCTACACGACATCTCGAGACCAGGCCAACAAGTCTACAGGTACCATCACTGGAATCTTGTATATGTATGGTCAAGCTGCGTGTGTTCTTTTCGATACGGGTGCTACCCACTCGGTCATTTCTACTGCTTATGCTAAGAACATTAGGATGCTCCCCATGCCACTAGAAAATAGGCTTACTATTTCCACGCCTTTGAGGGACTCTGTATTAATCATCCATGTATACAAGATTCTTCCCCTAGAATTTGACGATAAGGTTCGACCTGTTGACGCACTTCCGCTGGACATGAATGACTTCGACATGATTTTGGGCATGGATTGGCTATCCAAGCATCATGCTACCATAGATTTCCATTCATATCGAGTTATCTTCGGTGATGTAAATGCACCAGAGTACATTCATTACGGGTTCGTACCCGGACGGTCTGTACAAATCATATCTACCCTGCAAGCGCGTGCATTACTGTCACATGAATGCGAGGGTTATCTAGCTACAGTTCACGACATGGATGCTGAATCTCCATCAATTCAGGATCAAACAATAGTGTCGGAATTCAAAGATGTATTTCCAGCAGAACTTCCGGGCATACCACCTACACGAGAGGTGGAATTCAATATCGAGCTTATTCCAGGAGCTGAACCAATCTCCAAGGCTCCTATCGCATGGCTCCCATAGAGCTGAAGGATCAACTGCAAGAACTTCTTGAACGAGGTTTCATTCACCCGAGTGCATCTCCATGGGGCGCATCGGTCTTATTTGTTAAGAAGAAGGACGGCAGTATGCGTCTTTGCATAGACTATCGCGAGCTCAACAAGATTACTATCCGGAATAGGTATCCATTGCCGCGTATAGACGATCTGTTTGACCAACTCCAAGGGGCCAAACACTTCTCCAAGATTGATCTTAGGTCAGGCTACCATCAGCTATGGGTTAAGGAGCAGGACATCGCCAAGACTGCTTTTCGTACCCGCTATGGCCACTACGAGTTTGTAGTTATGCCATTCGGCCTGATAAATGCTCCAGCAGTGTTCATGGACTTGATGAACAGAATCTTCCATGAATTTCTGGACAAGTTCGTCATTGTCTTCATCGATGACATCCTGATTTTCTCAAAGTCCAAGGAGGAACACGAAGACCATCTTCGTACCGTACTATAGATTCTTCGCCAGAAGCAGCTGTATGCTAAAATTCTCCAAGTGTGAGTTCTGGTTAGACAAGGTGGCATTCCTAGGTCACATTGTATCAGCAAAAGGAATCACTATGGATCCAGCGAAGGTTGAGGCCATTACTAAGTGGCCAAGGCCGACATCAGCGACAGAAGTCCGCAGTTTCTTAGGCTTAGCTGGCTATTACCGTAGGTTCGTGGAGAAATTTTCTCGCTTAGCACTACCATTGACCAAACTGATGCGGAAAGGGGAGAAATTCATCTGGACTGAAGAACGAGAGAAGAACTTTGAAGACCTGAAGCAGAAGCTAGTATCTGCACCTATTCTTACTCTCCCATCTGGGACGGGTGGATTTCAAATCTATAGTGATGCATCGGGGAAGGGACTTGGCTGTGTTCTCATGCAACATGAGAAAGTGATCGTGTACGCTTCACGGCAGCTTAAGCCTTATGAAGAAAATTACCCCACGCATGACTTGGAACTTGCTGCAGTCGTGTTTGCATTGAAGATATGGAGGCACTACTTATATGGAGAATCATGTGATATTTTCACGGACCACAAGAGCTTGAAGTATATCTTCACTCAACGTGAATTGAACATGAGGCAGCGGAGATGGTTAGAGCTGTTGAAGGATTATGACATTAATCTACAGTATCATCCCGGAAAAGCAAATGTAGTAGAAGATGATCTTAGCAGGAAGTCTGGAATGATCAACGACATTAAAATTGAGGAGGAAATCATAAGAGACTTGGAGCGAATAGACATTGAGATCATGGTACGTGGACATCATGGTTACTGGGCTAATCTTAGAGTAGAACCCGAGTTACTCTCTAAGATCAATGAAGCTCAGAAAGATGATGGAGAAATCTGGGCGATAGTACAGAATTTGGAGAAACAGACGGAATTCAGAGTAGATGCAGATGGTATCGTATGGCAGGGCACGAGACTTTGTGTTCCTGATGACCAAGAACTCTAGGAAGCCTTGTTAGCTGAAGCTCATAGCTCCCCATTCTCTATACATCCTGGTTTGACTAAGATGTACCATGACATCAAGCAATACTTTTGGTGGAGTGGTATGAAACAGGATGTGGCCACTTACGTCTCCAAATGTCTTACCTGCCAGCAGGTTAAGATCGACCATCAGCGATCTGGCGGCCTCCTTCAACCGTTAGATATTCCAGAGTGGAAGTGGGACAAAATCACCATGGATTTTGTTACTGGTCTTCTGCCTACCAAGAGGAAGCACGATGCAATTTGGGTTATCGTAGATCGACTTACCAAACCAGCTCATTTCTTACCGATCCGCAAGGAAGATCCGGTATTTAAACTCGCCGATACGTATAGAAGAGAGATCATGAGACTCCACGGTGCTCCATCCAGCATCGTCTCAGACAGAGATCCTCGTTTCACTTCGCGATTATGGAAGAGTCTGCAGAAAGCTTGGGGTACACAACTTAAGCTTAGCACGGCTTTTCATCCTCAAATGGACGGACAGTCGGAGCGAACGATTCAGACATTGGAAGACATGTTGAGGTCATGTGCGTTGGAATGGACGGGTGATTGGGATGATTACATCTGTTTGGTGGAGTTTGCCTACAACAACAGTTGGCACACAAGTATCAATTGTGCTCATTTCGAGATGTTGTATGGCAGAAAGTGTTGCGCACTAATCTGCTGGGATCAGGTTGGCGAGCGAACACTTGAAGGACCAGAAATCATAGAGATGACCAATGAAAAGATTGCAGTAGCTAAGCAGAAACTTCAGGAGGCACGGTCACGTCAGAAGAGTTACGCCGATAAGCATCGTAGGGACATACATTTTAACGTAGGAGATCACGTCTTCCTTAAGGTTTCACCGGCACGTGGTGTTAGACGCTTCGGGATTAAAGGGAAACTTAGTCCTCGTTTCATTGGACCGTTTGATATCATTGAACGAGTCGGTGAAGTATCTTACTGGTTAGCGTTACCTCCGCAACTTTCGCATGTACACAATGTGTTTCATGTGTCCTTACTCAGAGGGTAACAGTATCATCCCCTTCACATGGTTCAGTATCCACTGGAACAGATACGTGAAGATCTCACTTTCATAGAAGAACCCGAACGAGTTCTTGACAGACAAGAACGAGTCACGAGAAGGAAGACGATTCCATTCGTCAAAATCCTTTGGAGGGATCATACCGAGCGGGAAGCCACTTGGGAAACAGAGGAGTCTATCCGGGCTTCTTACCCTCATTTCATATTTTGAATTCAGGTATGTTCTTCTTTTCCAGTTTACTTTATCTATAATTCGGGGACGAATTATTCTTTTTAGGGGGAAGAGTTGTAAAACCCGCATGCTTTTACCATGAATAGTACCCTTAAGATCGTACGTACTAGATTAAAACTTTCCTATTATAGTATGATTACGTTCACGTGTTAGAATTTTACGTATTACGTACGTGTTAGAATACGATAAGTATTTATTACGCACGAACACACAATAATTATTTAACAATAATTAATCACGAGCATGCGATCATGAAATCATGAACGTAATTAAATCACGAACTAATATTAATTACGTATATATATATTTATTACGAGCACGAATAAATATATTAGGTCACGGTTAATATTTAACGAGAACACATAAAACACGAACACAAATAAACACGAACGAACACTTATTTAACGAGACATGGAAAACGGTACGGGTACCCCATGTGGGGCCCCCTACCCGCGGCTACATCAAGGAAGATGGGCCAAGCCCATCAAATTTTACTAAGAAGGGGTAAAGGTAAAATCTTGTTTTCATTTTTCACATTACAGTAAACTTAAACAAAAACCTAAAAGATTTTTCTCCTTCTCCTTCTTCCTCTCTTTGGCCGCCGTACCTAAGCACAAGAAAAGGGGTGTTTGTTCGATCTGTGATCTTGATTTTGTACGTGTGTTCGTGTGTGTTCATCCTCGTTAGAACCACGCATTCGGTATACCTTTTTAATCCTTTTTCTTTTGTTTTGATTTAATAAATTAAATGAGAACATGATGTTTTTAAAAACCTAATTAAAAACATAAATCAAACATGTAATTGGTTATGGGGTAAATCAAAACAGAGGTTTTTAGGGGTGTTTGTTTGGCCGACGCCTAAACCGAACCCCAAGGGGGTCTCGGTTTGGCTTATAGACCACCACAGAGACCATATGGTCCCGGTTTGGTGGTGTGGGTCCCACGGCAGCAGCAAACAAAAGGGAACCCCGAAGTGGTTTGGGGTATGGTGTCGATTTCAGGTCCGGTTCATGGTTTCTATTCACGATCCGGTTCATGGTTTATGTTAAGGTTATGTTTTAATAAATCATATGTTAAAATTAAATTAATAATTATATGACATGATTAATTTAATAAACATGGCTTAGGTTATATTTAATTATTAGATCATGAAATTATTAACCTAAGTATTTATATTTTCTCGACCTTATAATTAATTAATTATTAAAAACCATAGTTATAATTAATTAATTAACATGAATTAGGTTATATTATTAATAAATAATAATACATGTTTTAACCTAAGTATTTAACTTTATTTAATTAAAACATGATATATTTAATTAAATACTTTTAACCTATAGTTTATTTAAATTACATGTAATAATTAATAAACTATACATTATATCATTATGACTTAGAATAATAATCAGGAAACACTTAAGCTTATATACTTAGCTTATTTAACCAGCTTATATCTAATTATGGAAACTTTCTATTTTTAGAAACTTATTTAATTCAGGCAGCTAATCTATTTAAGGAAACTTTCTATTTTTAGAAACTTATTTAATTAAGGCAGCTATCTATTTATGGAAACTTTCTATTTTTAGAAACATATCTTCTTTAAGTAGTAATTCTATTTTTGGAAACTTTCTATTTTTGGAAACTTTCTATTTTTGGTAACTTTCTAATTTTGGAAACTTTCTAATTTTGGAAACTTTCTATTTTAGGAAACCTGCTATTTTTAGAAAGTTACTTATTATTACACAGTAAGTATAATAATACATGAAATACAAGTAATACTTAATCAGAATAGATAGAATATAAGATAAACACAGTTTAAGGCTTAAAACAGTAAAACGTGACATGAACGTATAAAATAAGCTAAGACATGATATAAAACCAGTACGTATTTAGTAATCAGATACTTATTCACGTATGTATTTATGTAGCATTAGTGATACCGAAGTAGGATCCTCCTCAGTTCGTCTTCTTCGTTCACTGGACATAAGGTACAGATTCCCGTCCTTTCAGTATGGACATTCTTTTCTTATTAGGATTCCCCGTATGCAGCCAAATGTTTTCCCGTAGTATAAGTTTATATGTTTGACTTGCTTATGTTTAATTTAGAATACCTATAGCCATATACATGCATGACCAGTTTCACCTAGTTATGGAGGTACCATAACCATAACATTAGAGGCACTGATGTTATGACTTCACCACGGCGGAGTGATTGCTCGTGGCGTCCCTTCAGCTTTTGGCCATATTATTATATTATTTATCATGTGGGGCGTATGGGTGCATACTACTTACATGTTTTTCGGCAGATTACTCAGTGTGAATGTAGTGTGTGCCTTGCATCCTTCACAAGGAGCTGATCCCTCATACCCAAACCAGTATATTAAATTAGAGGCAGCCCCTTTAATTTGCATGAGGAGGTCACCCCTCCAAGTATTCATGCACGGTGGATTTTCGTGACCTATATTGGCTAATGGTAGAATATGCTAAAAAGTTTTTATAAGATAAACATAAGGATTTTAAAACCATAAACCAGTTTTACCAAGACTTAACCAGGTTATTCGGGACTTAGTTTCTTCTGCTGTTATATGTTATATGCTTATCCTATTCATGCTTTATTGTACATCTGTGCACTGAGCGTATTGCTCAGCCGTTTTCCTTTTCTATGTTCCCAAAACGGCAGGTACTCAGGGACGCTCGTAGACTTTAAGCGTACGTGCATATGGACTGGAAGCTTTCTAGCCTTTCTTTACTTTATGCATTATCTATACTTTGATACTCTTGCTATGGACATTGTTTAGTCCTTTCCTTTACAGTACTTATGTTTGTGTGTGATGAGCTTTACTTTTGGACTACCGATGTTTGATTCCGGTATTTTCCTTTTATGGTCATGTAATGTTTAGACATTTTTCCTTGTATGCTTTGATGACATGCCATAATTACGCGTGACATTCCATTATCAAAATGGGGTGTTACACCCACAGTCTCAACAATGATTAACCAAAGTGACAAACAATAACAAGTTCCTATTCAACCAAATATAATGTTATTATCATAGTCCAAAACAAACACTAATAAAATCCAAACATCCATTTATCACAAGTTTTCATATGAACACACAAGTATCAAAACATCATTCACAATGTCACAAAACACATGAATTATCATAAACATGAACATAAACATGATTGAACAATAAAGAAGAAGTTACCAAACATTAGAGTTCATTGAACCAAAGTATTCAAGTGGTTTTAACCAAAAGAACAACCAAATTACAATGCATCACCCATAACCTTCTGGACATCAACCTCTTGGTATAAGTATATAGCCTTTTGGGGTGTTTGGGAATGAGGATTGTTGGAGATTGGATGGTTTATGGAGGTCTTGGATTTATTCTCTACATCCTCCATAGCTTATAACATGAGTATGGAAACCAATTCCACCCCTCACCACCATGGGTGAGGGGTGCTAAGAGAGTATCAGGGATTATATGTATCAAGATTAAGATTGGTGATGATATGATATAATAAACACTACCCCATGGGTCTTATTTATAGGTGAATTAGCCTTGGCCACCAAGTAGTTTTCTTGGAACCAAAGGTGTGTAATGAGGGGTTTAATGAAGCTTGGAAGAGAAAACATGGAGTTATGGCCAGGTTGGGGAGCAAGGTGAAGTATTTGTAAGTGTTTAATATTGCTTGGAGAAGTGGCAGGAAGAAAGTAGCTGGCCACATTTTGGAGTATCCGCACACCATTTCAAGTTGCTGGCGGCTCCTTTTTGATATTCTTCTGGCCACCATTTGACTTTGCTGTTGGCTTCTTTTTATGCTGCCTCCTTCTTTACCAACTTTCTCTTATTCCTTCTTAAGTCCTTATTCTTTGTTTCTCCCTCTTTCTTTCTTTCAAACTTTCCAAGACTCTTAATTTTTGTATTATTCGTTATAGGAGAACTACACTTTCATGTCTCGTTCATCCTTTCTCCTCTAATTCTCGTCTTTTATTCTCATCTTCGCGTTTCTTCTTCCTTTCTCGTAATGTAACCATTGATGAACATACAATAACAAGTAAGCTTCATTAAGTATCATAAGTTCATAATAATCAAATAAATATATGCATGAATACCACGAATACGATCCTAGAAATATGTTAGATTTGAGCGTTATCATTGTTCCAGGAATCTAAATTGACGACTCTAATCAGACGGACAATTTATCCAACTAACTCACTTTTACTCTCACAGTCTGCTTTGAGACATTCGAGTAAAGAGAGTATAGATGGGAAACCCTATCAAGGAGGTTCTTAATTGAATCTATCCTATCACAAGTACGATTCTAATACCGTCTAACGGTTTTCATCAAATGGAGGTAAAACGCTACCGAGATAAGACAAATGTCAAAGTCATTTATTCCGTGCTACATATTAAGAAGGTGGTGTCTCGATGTAATAACTGAAGTCGTCTCAACATGTTCACACTAAAAGTTGAAGTCTCCCGCAAACGCTGATGGATACTTGAAAGTCAAACCAGAATTATATACATTGGGTGAGATTGTTAGCCTTTCAAGATATCAATACGATATGAACATGTTAATTTAGAAGTCACAAGAGCACAAGATGAAGATAATCAAGGATAGATTAAAGATCTCAAGCACTCAAAGTGAAAAGACAAAGGCTCAAGATAAAGATCACAAAAACATGAAGGAACAAAGCCGTTACAAACAAGATCAAGACCAAGATACAAGACCTAAGAAGGCAAAGCTCTAAAGTCAAATGAAGATCGCCTCTACAAGAAGGTATTCGGTCAAACATTTTAGGTGTTTTAAGATGACTGATACATTAGGGAAGATTGTTAGCCATATATTTTATATAGTCGAACAAGAATGTAATAGGTTATCTTAGTCGTGATAGATCTTGTATAGTAATAGGATAGTCGAGATAACCGGGCTTAGACTTTAAGCTAATATTGTCCAAGTTAGGGGCTATATGCCAAAGCAAAGCGATGCCCGACCCATGGACAAAGCCCACGAGCCCACTATGTGGCTTCGGTATAAAAGGACCTTCCTAGCCTGTTAGGGAGGTTGTTGGTTTCATTTTTTCTCTCTCTAAACATTTAACCTTCCACCATTCTCTCTATTTTCTCTCTCTAACTTCTCTCTACTTTCTTCTCTTTCTCTCTCTAGTTTCTTAATAAGTCATATGTGTTATGAATTATAAGTGGGATAACACTTATTAAAAACCTTCTTCTTTAGGAAAGCAAAGCGATCCAAATTGTCTAATTAAAATAGGTTTTAGCAATCAAATAAAACTCATTTTTATTGTGTTCTAACTTAAGTAAATATAAAGTCAAAAGACAAGTAAATTTATTTATCAATTTTAATTTTGAAAAATATTTTGCACTTATTAAAACACTAAACAATTTAGGTAAGAAATAAAACAAAATAAAAAAAGATCATGTGACTAACTAATTAAAAGATTACATTAATCAATTATGACATGTATACTAAATAAACAAAAAAATAAACACAAAAAATAAGCATATCTTTAAAAACGAATTATAAGATAACTAGGTGTGATTGACTTATAACCTCAAAAATAGCAAAAAGAATCTTCCCCAATTTTTTTCTATAACTAAAAAGTTGTTCAAAATTATGTGTTAGTTTTAATCACGATAATCAGAGGCTGAAACCATGAAAATTATTTTATAATAATTATTTAGTGGCCAGCTGCACCAAATTCACCCTATAACACCTTTATAAAATCAATCATATACATGCATATATCAATCCAATTGTTATTAATCTAGTTCAAATATCAATTAGCAACATGTTAAACATTAAATTCATGATTCGTTTGCATGATCAAACATGAATTAGTAACCTAAATAATTTAAACATGCATAGCGTATCGTAAAACCCATAAATTCAACATGTAGTTGCATATAACGTTTTGCTATCATATAAAATCATGTAAACTCGTTTTTTTCAGATTATTATGGATATAAATATGTCTATATTAAGCAATATAAGAACCCTAATTAAATCATAATCTAACATCCAGAAAAAATTGATTTTAACACCATTTTTAGCGTTTTATGTAATTACAAATCATATGTCTTTGACTCGTGCTACTACTGTTGGAGTTTAACAATTATATATCACTAGACGAGTACCCGCGCATAGCGGCGGAAATTGTCTAGCAACAGATAATTAACACGATGCGATACTGTGGTAAGTGTTTCGGTGAAGTTCAAAATATAACGTCAAAAGATTAAACTTTTATTTCAAAGCGTTGTAACATGTTATAATTCAAAATATCTTATAAGTATGTTTCAATTGGATGAAAGGGTGCCATTTGTTTAATTAACGAAAGTTTATATCTTTTTTAATGAATAAGATTTGCATGTAGTAGTTTTTAATGGGACCCACATTTTTCAAGCATTCAACATTTTCAACTTTCAACCAAAGGGATACACCATTTATAATGTAATATAAATATACATTAGTGGGACCCACATTTTTCCAGCATTCAACATTTTCAACTTTCAACCAAATGGATACACCCTTTATAATGTAGTATAGATATAGATTAGCGGGACCCATATTTTTCAACCATTTAACATTTTCAACTTTCAACCAAAGGGATACACCCTTTATAATGCAGTATAGATATAGATTAGTGGGACCCATATTTTTCAACCATTCAACATTTTCAACTTTCAACCAAAGAGATACACCATTTATAATGTAGTATAGATATATATTAGTGGGACCCACATTTTTCAACCATTCAACATTTTCAACTTTCAACCAAAGGAATACACCCTTTATAATGTAGTATAAATATAGATTAGTGGGACCCATATTTTTGAACCATTCAACATTTTTAACTTTCAACCAAACGGATACACCCTTTATAATGTAGTATAGATAAATTAGTGGGACCCACATTTTTCAACCATTCAACATTTTCAACTTTCAACCAAAGGGATACACCCTTTATAATGTAGTATAGATATATATTAGTGGGACCCATATTTTTCAACCATTCAATATTTTCAACTTTCAACCAAAGGGATACACCCTTTATAATGTAGTATAGATATAGATTAGTGGGACCCACATTTTTCAACCATTCAACATTTTCAACTTTCAACCAAAGGGATACACCCTTTATAATGTAGTATAGATATAGATTAGCGGGACCCATATTTTTCAACCATTTAACATTTTCAACTTTCATCTAAAGGGATACACCCTTTATAATGCAGTATTGATATAGATTAGTGGGACCCATATTTTTCAACCATTCAACATTTTCAACTTTCAACCAAAGAGATACACCATTTATAATGTAGTATAGATATATATTAGTGGGACCCACATTTTTCAACCATTCAACATTTTCAACTTTCAACCAAAGGGATACACCCTTTATAATGTAGTATAAATATAGATTAGTGGGACCCATATTTTTGAACCATTCAACATTTTTAACTTTCAACCAAACGGATACACCCTTTATAATGTAGTATAGATAAATTAGTGGGACCCACATTTTTCAACCATTCAACATTTTCAACTTTCAACCAAAGGGATACACCCTTTATAATGTAGTATAGATATACATATATATTGACATCAAGAGTATGCAACACAAAGTATAAGAACACATATGCAAATATAGTTAACATTAAAGAAACTAGAACACATACCTTTCTTGGTCAAACAATGGTGAAGAACAAGAACACCAAATCAAGAACCGTCTTAGTATGCCTTACATGAATCACCAACTACAAAATCCAAGATCAAATTATGACCTCTCTAAGTGTATCCACACAACACTTCAAACAACTAGCCTTTAATCCTAGGTCTTACAACATTTGTAATACTTAAATCATGGACAAAATTACCATGGTTTTTCTTACTATAGTACACGACTATAAAGGGAGAGAAATAGAGTTTCTAGTTTTTTTGTGTGCAAGAAATAAAGCCTAAAACCTCTTCTTTATAGGGGAAAACTAGAGCTAAGTTTATAGATTTATTCTCTCAACAACAAAACCAATATTTTGTCCCATTGTCCCCTCCTTCTATATATGCCATACCAAGGCTGTTTATCCCCGTGTGTTGACTTTTTAACTTCTATCCTTTCTATAGTAATCCCATTAATTACTTTGAAGTTTCAAATCATTTCTAGTTAGTTCCTAGTTAAACCTTTTAACTTATATCTAACTACTATTAAATATTCGTTAATGATAAATTAAGTATACACAATAAAAAATACATATATTATTGCATATCTTAATAAAGAGTATTCTAAATGTTTAAGTGTGACATCCCTAAGGCCTACGTACTTCTAGCCATATAAAACTTATAACTTACGCACATCCTAAAATCAACTCGATGAGTTGGACGAATTTTGAAACCAAGCCTATCAAAACTCCCATCCATACAAAGCAAGAACTAAACTCTGCCACAATCGAAAATTCAAAATGAGAAAGAATTCAAAAACGGAAATAAGTTCCACTCTTTCACTCAAAATACAGATTCAAAGAAACGAAACTAAAATCGAGATGGCTTGGACCTTACGTAGTGAAACATCAATATCCAACCGGATATTTTGAACTATACGGTAAAGACGACATGACTTTTATTGTCAATGGCTACAGACTAAAACTCTATCATGAAGAAGAAAGTTATAATGAATGTGAAAGCAATATCACCCCATTCTATGAGAAATAATCACACTGAGAGCGGAGTTATAATGAATCTGAAAGCAAGACCTTTATTGATCTCAGCAATTTTACCTTGAGCCCCGAAAGTACTCAGCTGCCTTAGAAATTAACATTTCCAATTTTATTATTTTATCGGTTCTCACATTGGGGACAATGTGCAACTTAAGCGTGGACGAGAACGCAAATAGAAAAAATGAATAAAAATAGTAATTCTTACATTGAGGACAATGTTCGACTTAGATACTTTCATACAAATCCTATAGAAAGGACAATTAGGCACTGAAATGACCCAAAAAAATTATTGACTCGAGTAACTGGAACCAAGCGAGCTTAATCAGGCTCGGTTCGAATCAACTTTGTGTCGGGTCGGGTTTTCTTAGACACCTTAGTTATGGGTTGATCTGCCATCCCCTTACCCCTAACACATAAATTTTCAGAGACATGATAAATGACATTCGTAGTAATAATATTTTATAGTGGGCGTCCATGATCAATCAACGGGGAGACGGGGAGTAGTATGTGGAGCTTGCCTGACCTTATAAATTTATAACTAATTAATTAAAACAATACCACCCATGGAATACCTCTCTTATAAAGCCATGCATTGAATTAACAAATGCACTCGAAGAAAAAACAGAAACCACCATGGAACCTATGCGTCCCTTGGCCAACTTCCCTCCTTCACTGTGGGGTGATTGCTTCCTATCATTTTCTCTTGACAATTCGGTAAGAGCTCTCAACGTTTATTGACACGAGTTTATTCGACGCACCCTCGCACTAAATTTTGTTCGATATATACATGTTTATTACTATAACCACATGTACGTTTCTAGGAACTGGAAGCATATGCTAAGGCCACAGAGGACCATAAACAAGAACTGAAAAGATTGATACTCAACCCAAACTTTAATTCCAATTCAAAATTATGTTTGATTTATTATTTGTATCGTCTTCGTTTGACATATATTTTCACAGAAGAAATTGATGATCAACTTGATAAGCTTTTCAAGAACCTTAACATGCAAGACTATCATGAAGCTGATCTGTATACAGTTTCAATTCACTTTCAAGTTTTTAGAAACCATGGTTATAAACTATCTTGTGGTAAACACTCGTACAATCACTTAATAAGTCTTCATTTGATAAAAGTCTTATGATGTATTCTTGTAATGCTTTATTTATTTTCAACCTATGATCAATTGCCTATGTATGTTGACACAGATGTTTTTAACAAATTCATGGATAATACCACTGGTGCATCTAAGGAAGACATAACCAATGATGTGAGGGGTATGCTAAGCTTCTACGAGTCTACACAATTAAGAACAAGGGGAGAATCTATCTTAGATGAAGCCTTCATATTCACTGAATCTCACCATAGGAGTGTTGCAAAAACTCTCGAAGGTAATCTCGCACGGCAAGTGAAACATGCGTTGGAAAGACCCTTTCATCGAGGGTTGCCAATGGTAGAAGCAAGGCTATATTTGCTAAACTATTTAGAAGAGTGTTCCACATATGATTCACTTCTAAAGCTTGCCAGAGTACACTTTAACTACTTGCAACTGCTACAAAAGGAAGAACTTCGCATCATCTCAAAGTAAGTGAGCATCAAAGGAAATTAAAGAATATAATTTGCTCATTCAACATTTCAACTCATTACTAAGAGTTTGTATTGGATTACTTCTTATATCATATTATATGCTTCTTAAAGTTTTAAGAAAGAAGATGTAGTTTATGAGTGTGTAAGTTTGTCATTCTTAAAGGAGCAGTTAGTGATGCTAAGCACTGTGAAACCTTTTCAAACCTAAAGAGTTACTAGCTTGTAGTTGATACTTAATTAGACATTTCCCCCAAATGCAAAATAATACTCAAACCATAACAATCTAAAACTTACTTTAGTACTGTATTACCTATTTTAGGTGGTGGAAGGATATGGACTTTCAAGCAGTAACTCCTTATGCAAGAGACAGAGTACCCGAGCTTTATGTATGGATATTGGCGTTATTCATGGAGCCATATTACTCTCAAGTTCGAATAATAACAACAAAGATTATAGTTCTTGTGTTGTTGTTAGACGACACATGTGATGCCTATGCTACCATCGAGGAGATTCGACTTCTAACACATTCTATAAACAGGTATTGCTTATATATTCATCCCACCGTAAAACTATAGGTTCATGACTAAATTTCCTAACCACGTGTTGCGCAGCACATGAAAGAAAGTTTAGCAAATGTTTAGTTAGTCCATCAACCATCAATATGTGAAATGTGAATTTAGTTTTCGCTATACTCAAAAATATATTTGAAACCGGTAATTTTTTTAATATAATTCCCATATACTATAGGAAAAAATTGTGAACCCGGGCACTTTTAGCTATGATTGTATTCTCATGGTAACATAATTAATTGGCTTGCATGTTGCAAAAATGAACCACTAAATGTTGTTACGTACCTTTTGTTTTATAGGTGGGACCATTCTGCCACGGAACAACTTCCGGAATATGTGAAGCCATTTTATGAAATTATAGTGAATGAATATGCTGAACTAGACAAACATCTAGCTAAAGAAGGAAGATCAAATTTGGTTACTGCTTCAAAACAAGCGGTATGCATGATTTATCTTCTGCATTGTTTATCAAAGTAAATCCATATTTATGAATTTATCATGCATGTGATTTATGTGTTTTTGTTTTCATTCACTGCTTTTATGAATCAAGTTTCAAGAACTAGCTAGAGCATATCTTCAAGAGGCTGAATGGAGACACAAAGGAGATGTGCCTTTATTTGATGAGTATATGAAGACCGGGTTAACTACTTCTACCCACGAACTTCTTTCTAAGTCTGCCTTGATGGGTATGGGCAAGATTGTCACTGAAAAGGATTTGGCTTGGTACAACAGTCATCCCAAGATCTTGACAGCTTCAGAGACAATTTCAAGACTCCATGATGATGTGATGACCTTTGAGGTACTTATAAAGTTCATTTTAATTTGCTCTTTTACCCTTAAATACTAAATTGTGTGCAATTATATGACACATAAAAAACTTAATATGGTGAATTTGGAATATCAATGGATCAGAAATCACGTGTATATGACATTAAAGTATAAGTAGTTTACGCCATATATAATCTAACGACGTGATTTGTTTACAAAATGAAGTTCGAGCGTGAAAGAGATGATGCAGCCACAGGTGTAGAGGCGTATATGAAAACTTTTAGGGTCTCAGAAAAAATTGCTATTGAAGAGGTCAAGAAAAAAGTTGAAAATGCATGGAAAGATATAAATGAAGAATGTCTGAAACCAACGCAGGTCCCGGTGGATATACTTGCTCCAATCGTGAATCTAGCACATATGATAGATGTGCCATACAGGTACAATGATGGGTTCACATTTCCAGATAAGACTTTCAAAGAGTATATTAAGCTCTTGTTCCTAGATTCCGTTCCCATGTAATGCTAAGTTTGTGATTGTTATTTTTTAACTTTCAACTTCCTTTGTGTACCACTTGTTAACATCAAATAAAGGACTAGTATTCTTCTTCGTCAACCAACAGGACTTCTTGTTTCCGGATCTATGATGAGTGGTTTTCTTGATGTAAAGATTTTTGAATATCTTGAAATCTAAGAGTTATGAAAAAGAAAACACACAGAGATCCTCATTTATTAGTTTGTGTCGGAAAAAAATGGTTTGTCAAACCGGTTTCAGTTGAACCGGTTTAGATCGATCACAAACCGGTTTGTATCACTTACATATTGTTGCCAAAAAACCGGCTCACAAGCCAATTGACTAAAACATGTTTGGTTAAAAAACTGGCTCACAAGGTCGATGCATTGCAAAGTTGCCACTTCACTCGTTCGTGCAATGAGCATATTTCTCTGATCAAACGTTTTTAAAATGATGAAGTAGGCCATGTAGTAGTACTTTAATATTTTAATATAGTGATAATGCTGATTGAAGTTTGACATCTACTACTTATATATTCAGTTGGTCCAGTCTCTTGTTCATCAATGCATTAGAAATCTAAAAGAAAACACGATTTGTTGACGTGGCAACTGTATTAAACTCAAAATGATCAATTGCATTAAGGATGCCCTAAACAGTCTTGCTTATCTTCTTCATCATTTTTAACTTTCAAGTAATTTCATAACCAGAGTCACAAGATTCTCAACCACCCGTTTCGCAGCAGGCGGTTTAACCAAACCTGACTCACCGAGTCACCTATTAGATCGTAAACTTGATTTGGTCGCTGAAGGTCGTTGAAGGCCACTGAAGGCCCGAGCCCATAAAAGAAGATTCTAGAAGGTCGAAGAACAACCATAGAAAATATCTATGAAAATGTGTAGAAACATATGGATAAGTATGGAAAAATATCTAGTATGAAAAATCTAGATAATGGATAAGTATGAAGTAGGAATAATTTAGAAAACCATGGAAATATCTTGTCTCTAGAAAGTTCCATGGTGTAGTATAAATATGTAGTAGTGTAAGCACTTGTGTAGCATCCGAGAAGTACCAAGAAAAGTTTCAAGCAATAAACTTACTTTCTTAAAACTTATCTCTTCCTCTAGTATTATCCTAAAAGGCCTAGTGTTTCCCAACAAACTGGTATCAGAGCTACGCTGAAGATCAAGATGTCGAGTTCAATGAACTTGTTCCAATTTTCTCGTTTCACCAAAGACAACTATGGTAGTTGGTGTATTCGAATGAAAGCGTTACTTGGCTCACATGATGTGTGGGCGATAGTCGAGAAATGGATTGAAAAGGTTGAAGATGAAAACTCGTTGAGTGATGCCCAAAGGGTAGATCTACAGAAGGCGAGAAAGAAGGATCAAAGTGCTCTAACTCTCATCTATCAATGTCTTGATGATGCGATGTTTGAGAAAGTTGCAAATGCAACCACTTCTAAGGAAGTGTGGGAGATCCTTCAAAATGCTTTCAAAGGAATCGATAAAGTGAAGAAGGTACGTCTTCATACTCTTATAGGAGAGTTCGAAAAACTCCAAATGGTGGAATCCGAAACCATTTCGGATTATTTCACTCGTGTCTTGACCATTTCAAATGAAATGAAGATAAATGGTGAAAGCTTGACTGGCACAAGGGTGATAGAAAAGATTATTTGCTCTTTGCCACCAAGCTTTGATTACATTGTTGTGGCCATAGAGGAGTCAAAAGGAATCGACTCTATGACCGTCGATCAACTCATGGGATCTTTACAAGCCCATGAAGAGAAGTTGAAGAAAAGAGGGGGAAAGAACCCTTAGAGCAAGCTCTATACTCAAAGGTCTCTTTCAAAGAAAGAGAAAAGAGCTTTTTACATGGACACGAGCAACGACGAGGACGTGGTACTTTTCGAGGTCGTGGTGGTTTCCAAGGTCGAGGACGAGGAAGAGAAGATGTTAATAAAGAAGAAGAGAACCAATGGTCTCCTAGTATGAGAAGTCGTGGAAGAGGATACCAATCTCAAAGAGGAGGTAAGTCTCAAATATAATGTTATAATTGTCGAAAGTTTGGTCATTATGCTAGCGAGTGTACTAGCTCAAGACAAGTGGAAGAAAAGGCCAATCTTGTGGAGGTAGATGACGAAGATGAAATTACATTCCTAATGGCGAGACATGGCAAACAAGAAGAGAGGACAGAGCCATGGCATATAGATTCCACTGCCAGTAACCATATGACGGGTGAAAAAGACTTGTTCGTGGAGATGGAGCGAAGTAAAGGGAACGTCACCTTCGGAGATGAGTCAAAGGCACCGGTGAAAGGAAAAGGTAAAATACTTATCCGAGCTAAAGATGGAAGTCACCAATATATTTCAGACGTATACAATGTGCCCAACCTTAAAAGTAACATTTTAAGTGTGGGATAACTGTTGGAGAAAAACTACGATATTCATTTCAAAGATCGCAGTGCCACGATAAGAAATCATGAAGGAAATCTCATAGCAAAAGTGCGTATGACTAAAAACCGAATGTTCATCTTGAACATTCAACATGATGAAGCTAAGTGCTTAAAGAGTTGTTTGAAAGACCATTCGTGGCTTTGGCACATGAGGTACGGGCACTTAAACTTTGGTGACTTAAAGTTTTTATCTTCTAAGGGAATGGTGAAAGGGTTAGATCAAACTGATCATCCCAATCAAGTGTGTGAAGGATGTCTTCTTGGAAAGCATGAAAGGAGTCCGTTTCCAAAGGAAGTGACGTCAAGAGCTAAGGAGCCTGTTGATCCCAAACTTAGATCGATTTAGCTTGTGTAAACGAGATTGAATCAAGTTTAACACGTAGAGAAACTTTGTTGTGTATAAAACAGTTTAAGTATTATGCGGAATTAATACTCAAACAAGAACACACAAACAATGTAAACCAAACTTTCACTTTGATTGGTTAGAAAAAACTTGCTTACAATGAAAGTGTTTAACGAATGAAAACTTATATGAAAACAAAACCTAAAGGTCTTCTTTTATAGACATAAGAAGCCTTGTACAAGAGTCTACGTATCAGCTATTCTAGGTAAAGATAAACATAGAAAATACATTGTTGATCATATCTTTACTACGTGTAGACTAAGTCTTCTATCAGTGTTTGACTTCATCCTATCATCGCTTGACATCTTCCTGTCAACGCTTGATCTGTCAATGTTTGTTTTCTTCTTATCAACGCTTGTTTTCTTCTTGTCAGCGTCCAAGTGTACTGGCTACATTTTATTCCCAACAATCCTCCCCTAAACTTGATATCTACTCTAGTAATCAAGTTTCTGAATAAAAATTAAGAACTAGGTGGAATCTTACAAATCTTATCATATTGGTAATAAACATGCCTAATCAAATCTTTGGCCACGTCACTTAAATAGTCAATCTTCAGCTGTGCTGTCTTAATCTTTTCCAAAACTTCTTTGGACATGCGATACTCAACATCTACAAGAAGATACTCAGCAAACTTTGTAGAACTCAAATGATACACACCAGCAGCTGAATACAAACGCCATTGAAGTCCACTGATATCATCCTCAAGATCCTTACAAACATGATCTTCTTCTTCTGGTGCACACATTCTCTTGAATGTTGACCAAAGCTTTATTCTATTGACTGAAGTAGGTGCTTCAGTCTCATACTTGGCCATCAACAACCTCCAAAGGTCTGCCAAGTCTTCCCTATCCATACTTGCAAAGAGAGACATTAGAGTAGTAAATGTGTGTACCTCTTTCCCATATCTGCCAATCATCCAAAACTTACTTGCATCTTCTTCATAGCTAATGATAGGGTTTCCGACATCAAGAGGTAACACTTGTACCATATCTGAAGCTTCCATGGTTGAGAGCTTAATGCACCTTCTAAGAACAGCTTCACTGGGAGTCGCTTTATTTAAACCTTTAGGGAACTCAAGTGGAACTCCCTTCTTCAAAGGCCTTGGAAGAATCATTGCCTTTTGAATCTCCATCTCTTCTGCAAGTTCTTCTCTCCTTTCATCTGAGAGAAGTCTGATAGTATTCATTTCCTGCACTTTAGCCCAAATGGGATAAGCCTTATACTCCAATTCTTCAAAGGATAATCCCTGCAATTTCTTAAAGGTCTATCCTGTTCCATGACATCTGAGTAACTACAAAAGCTCCCTTCTATCTCTCTTCAGCAGTGAGAAAACATTGCTAGCCTTATGCTTCAGAATTACCTTGCAATCTCTTTGAACTCTTAGAAGAATCTCCAATCCCCAAATTTGATCTGAAATTGTCATATCTGGATTCTCCATAACCTTATCTTCCCAAGCATGGTACATCTGAGCAACTTCTGGCATATCATAGTATACTTGCAACTTTAACTCTCTAAGCTTCTCCCTTGCCAGCTCATCACCATATTCAAGTCTTTCTTGTTGTTCAATTATCATCACACTTGAGTCTGAACTCCCTTCATCACTTCCTTCTTGTTCCTCAGAAGTAACAACAAATGGTGATTCACCAACCTTCCTCATTTCTTGTTCCACAAGTTGTGCAGCCAACTTTGAATCAAACTCTACTTGAGCTGCATCCTTTGGAACCTCTGTTTCTACCATGATTCCTTTACCCTTTATCTAATGGATCAATGATGGGTAAGGATGATGATGGTACATGTGAAGACACTTCCTTGATGATAGCTGATGAATGGAATACATCAACCATATATGTAGGTCTGTCAACGCTCAAATTTTGTGTGTCAGCGCCCAACTTACTCTTGTCAGCGCTTGGTGTGTCAGCGTCCAAAGTCTGCTTGTCAACGCTCACCTTACTCGTCTCAGCGCCTCTTGTGAACTGCTCCATCATAGCTGTAAAGGAAAAGTTCAAGTTTGTAGGAGTAACCAAAGATGTATCAAAACCTGGTTGCTTCTTCAATTCAGTAAGGGCTTCAGCAACACCCAAAGATTCTCCATCATGTGAGCCTTTGTCACTCACATGGATCTGCTCATCCTCCCCTTTGGAAGAATCCTCCACACCACGCCTATTCTTAGCATCCTCCAAAAGAATAATCCTCTCCCTCAATTTCTTGAGTTCAAGGCCTTGCGTACTGACTGTTTGTACCACGTCTACATTTTGCTTTTGCAAGCTAATGCAGACAGCCGTCAATTCCATCATTGTGTATGGTTCCAATCTGCCCTCCTCTAGAATGGGTATTTGACCTCCCAAAGTAGAGTCATGGGGCATGTATGAGGTCTTAAAGATGTTAGGACTGGCTTGGCCTGCATCTAAGCGAGTGCCAATAGTCCCAGCCTCATCCATAGCACCAACCACACTTGTGGTGGTGGTTCTCTCTACAACATGGCTAGGACCACTAGAAGAGAACACTCCAGTAGTCCTTGGGCGTTTCATCAACCTATATTCAGGGGGTGTAGAAGATGATGTGGATTGGGTGGTAGTTTGAAGGTTAAGGGGTGTTTGGGTCTGTGAAGGAAAGGTATCAACGTTTGGATTACTAGTGTCAACGCCAACATTTAACATGTCAGCGTTGAAGGATTCTTGGTCAAGTTCCATGTGTTTAGGTAAAGGTAAGGGATCTGGTATTGGGCCAAGTTGTGGTTGCGGGTTAGGTTGAGGTTGTGCTTGTCACACCCCACCATGGCGGAATATGGGGCGCGACGTATGGATATCATCACAACATGGCGTGTCTATAGAGATAACTATATGAAATAAGAAATGTCAAAAAATGGAGACACAAAGTCATGGCAATATCTCATCAGACTCAGGAGTCTAGGTAAGTAGGTAACAGTCCTACCGCTTACGCAAGACAAACAAATAACATAACCAAACAAATATATGTGCCACAGTATCACTTATTAAAAGAACAAATAAAGACTAGGAAGGAAACGGGGATTCTCCTTCTATATGCATTCCTAAGCTTCTCCAATCCTAGCCACTTATGTTCTCATGCTTAACCATAGTATCACCTGAAAGAGACACTAAAACACGTCAACATAAAGTTGGTGAGAGTCATAGGTTTAGACTCCAACGCTAAATCAATTACAAGCTGTGAATAACGAACACAAATACAATAACATATGGACAATGTGCTACAATTATGTATTAACAACTAGCATTCAAGATCAATCATTCCAAACCAAAATCCAAGGCTCCTACCTTGCCAAACAACATGGTACCATAGATGATCACACTATGTACCTATCTCAAGGCCACTACCTTGTCAAACCACAAGGCCACTACCTTGTCAAACCACAAGGCCACTACCTTGTCAAACCACAATAACTGAGACGGCACGTGTCCCCCGATCCAAATCATACACAATCAAAAATCACATAGCAGTTAATCACATAATGTACACACGAGTCCACCTCAAATCACAAACGCATTCACAGCATCAATTTAGAAAATAACTCAACAAAGTGTCTCTTCCATCCCATCTGGAAGTCAAAATCAATATTAAACATGGGACTATGAAACTCACCTGATAGCTTCTTCACAAGTCCTCGCACTAGCAACAAGCTAACAAACCAAAAACACGAAATCAATACACGAACCAATCACTAAGATGGCTCATCAACCTATGATGGACATCTAGTCTATTCCCGTATAATTACCTCATTGTTAAGCTCTAATCACCCCATTACCCTTCCTTAACAAGTCCCTAACTTGGTTAAGTTTAATAGCTATCCCGTTCATAATTTTACACAAAACAGTCCCAGTTTTAGGTCTCAAAACTTTAAGTCAAACGTCCACTTAAACATACCCATGGTTTCTGTAAAAGGAATATTCACACTTTTATACATGTTAGATAAAACCTCCCACTTGCCCTAACCTTAAAGCTACTGTTAAGGCCCAGATATATGTATATATATTGCTACCTATCCAGAATTCACGGATTTTAAACGTATGAAAAGTTCATTACCATTAGAGGGTCTTACCCAAAACCACAATCTTAGCCCAAGTGCAGATCCTTACTATAATATATAAACCATCTCTCATGTTCGTGAGAAGATCCCAATGCAACCCTAAGTACCCCAAACAACCCAAAACTTAAAAAGAAAACAGGCTGAATTCAAAACTGTTTTGACCTCCGGCTGTTGTAAACTGTTTTTGACCCACTTCCTCACTTCCAATTTAGTTCTCGTTTCTTGATTTAGAAAGCTAACTCAATTACCTATCCAGGGCTAGTTTGATCGCATCTTGAATGTTCCTAGAACTCGAGATATGATCAAAACAATAGACTCAAAATTCTGGCCAGTTTTTAAAAACGGGTTTTAAACAAACTGATCTAATTAATCACCTATAACCCTTCTAATACAAGCCCTAGATTATATGATCATCATATTATGATTAATACATCATTAATCTACTGTTTTTATATAAACTCTAACCCTTAATCCATCATAAGAATGATTAATTAAGCATAAAAACAATTTAATTAAAAAGGTTAATGAAGGTTTTTACCTTAAATCAATGGAACATGAAGAAAACATAATTTTTTTGAAGAACCCTAATTCTCCTCTATGAAACCTACGAATTTTTCTTTGTCTCCAGGGATTTATGTTTTATTTTATTTATTAGATAACCTTATATAGTGTGTACATAAAATCCTAGTCCAAGTATAACACCCAACTTTTCTTTTTTTTTTCCCTTTTTCCCTTTTTCTCTTTCTTTGGTGCGTCTAAACCGACCCAAACACCCAATAAATTCGTTTTTTTTATTTTTTTTTTATTTAATATTATGTTAATAATATTACCTTAATTTTCCTTAATCTATTTCAGCTCCTAAAGCTTCCAAAACCTCAAAACCGTAAAACTAGTCAAATTTACGCGTTTTACCGTAAAACACGTAAAATATACACTTTTATAAAAAATCTCAAATTTTGAAATAAACCTTATAACTAAGTCCTAAATGACTTAAAACCATCCCGAAAAATATTCATATGGATAATTACCTCACCCGAGACCTCTAAATGTTAAACCGTAAATCCTAAAAAAATACTATTACTATAATACTTATACGTATACGTAAACACCACAATATCACCATTTTCATTTCATAGTCACCACTTGTGAGCTCATGAACATGAAATAACCGTTCTACGATTTACTTATGAGTACTCTATACTCATAAACGATAACCACACCAACCTCGTTCACACAAAATAAACACATAAACACACAATTCAAGTAAGCACACACAAAATAACCTAAAAGTAAGACCAAGTGACAAACCCAAAACCACGGTTGTCACATCACTCCCTCCTAATAGAAATCTCGTCCCGAGATTCACTCCCAAACTCAAACTTATTCTCAGCAAACAAACGAGGATGCATATCCCTGATAAAACCTTCACGTTCAAACGTGAACTCAGTTTACACGAAAATAATCTCAACCAACAACACATGAGCCTTAACCGTCCGCGAGGAAACTTATCAAAACCATAAAGTTATGTAACCAACCTAACTAAATCTCGCAACTCATCAAACAAGAACTGTCTTGAAACCAAGTTAGGAGCCGTCACATAACTCAACGGGTTTAAAACTGTCACCCCGATTTCAGTCTTACTCATAAATACTATAAATCAAAACTCATCAAAATATAACCACGTATAATAAGGTCTAAAGAACTCTCAAATTCCTTCCCAACTCATCTCTATGTTAACCCTCCAAGTGTTCATTACCGAAAATTACCCAAAACACGAGTTTAAACCATGTTGTCCGAAAATTAACCTTGAACTCAACACTTGTACAATTAATTCGACCAAGCTACTGACTTCCAATTACGAAACTTTCTGAATATTTGAAAAGTATGTTCCGAGTACATAATTTTAGGCTTTTGAATCACCTAAAAACCTTCAAAAACGAATAAGTTATGACCAAAACGATTTTTCTCAAAATCTGCCTAGGCATTAGCGACAGTTTCTGACAGTTAGCGACATATTTTGACAATTTAGCGACAGTTTCTGCCTACTCCGATTTATACCAAAAAAAAATGATTTTTAAACCCTAAAACCCCCCATTAGTTACCAAAACTAGAACCTAATTTATTTTAATTCCAGAAAATTAAAACTCTATTAATTACATGATTTTAACATATTTCACTAAATAAGAACAAAATTTTTAACTTAAGAACAATAACTTTAGGTGATCAAAACCAAAATATTTTAAAATAACCGAGCCATGCTTATATGTTAAAGAATTTATATTCCACCTTATTTGAAACATGATCCCGACACTTCCTTATTTCATCGACTACCAACAACTATTTTTTTTTCAATTTGCAAGTTCTATTTTTTTTTACCATGTATAACTCGAAACAAAAGACATCGTTACCCCAAAAAAGAAATCTCCACCATCTCAAAATCCTTCACGCCAAAAGTACCGTACAAACAGACACGTGAAATGAGGACCCGAGAAATGCGCTACTACAGAAGTTGAACATCTCAAAGAGAAACGAGCTAGCAACCATCCCAAGAATACAACCGGTAAGTAGAAAATAATTTTACATACATAGGCATAAGCGTACATACACTCAAATCCATCCAACATATACTATACAAGCATGTATTAACTCTCTTTCATGCAATCATACTTGAAAGTCCAGTGGTGTTGTGGCACATATATAATTATGTAGGCCTCCATAATTATACATGTTCCTTTTCACCAATGTACTCCCTCCTATGGTGACACTTATAAGAAATTAATACTACACATAACACGTAATCCAACAACTCACAAGCACATAACCACACAAGATAAGATCCAAAACCCCATGTATTAAAATAACATAGCCAATGCACGAAACACATAAACTCGTAGTCCAGCTGAACCAGCGTAGACAAAATTCAAAATGTATAAAGAACATGAAAACATAATTAAGCGAAATCCAACAATGACTAGCGTATACGACCATGGTTCCACCCGCACTAATCAAAACTCGTAAAGAAAATAACATGTAGTTAAGTATGAACCATAGTAGTTCATAACCTAACAAATACTGCGAAAATAATATTCAAACACATCAATTACTATAAAATGCACACATACTCCTATGGCGCCTATATGCAGGGACCCTTAAACTATAGACTAGGCTACACGACTAGGCAACCTAATTCTCTATAACCATTGTCTCCGATACCATTCTGTCACACCCCACCATAGCGGAATATGGGGCGCGACGTATGGATATCATCACAACATGGCGTGTCTATAGAGATAACTATATGAAATAAGAAATGTCATAAAATGGAGACACAAAGTCATGACAATATCTCATCAGACTCAGGAGTCTAGGTATGTTGGTAACAGTCCTACCGCTTACCCAAGACAAACAAATAACATAACCAAACAAATATATGTGTGCCACAGTATCACTTATTAAAAGAACAAATAAAGACTAGGAAGGAAACGAGGATTCTCCTTCTATATGCATTCCTAAGCTTCTCCAATCCTAGCCACTTATGTTCTCATGCTTAACCATAGTATCACCTGAAAGAGACACTAAAACACGTCAACATAAAGTTGGTGAGAGTCATAGGTTTAGACTCCAACGCTAAATCAATTAAAAGTTATGAATAACGAACACAAATGCAATAACATATGGACAATGTGCTACAATTATGTATTAACAACTAGCATTCAAGATCAATCATTCCAAACCAAAATCCAAGGCTCCTACCTTGCCAAACAACATGGTACCATAGATGATCACACTATGTACCTATCCCAAGGCCACTACCTTGTCAAACCACAAGGCCACTACCTTGTCAAACCACAATAATTGAGACGGCACGTGTCCCCCGATCCAAATCATACACAATCAAAAATCATATAGTAGTTAATCACATAATGTACACACGAGTCCACCTCAAATCACAAACGCATTCACAGCATCAATTTAGAAAATAACTCAACACAGTGTCTCTTCCATCCCATCTGGAAGTCAAAATCAATATTAAACATGGGACTATGAAACTCACCTGATAGCTTCTTCACAAGTCCTCGCACTAGCAACAAGCTAACAAACCAAAAACACGAAATCAATACACGAACCAATCACTAAGATGGCTCATCAACCTATGATGGACATCTAGTCTATTCCCGTATAATTACCTCATTGTTAAGCTCTAATCACCCCATTACCCTTCCTTAACAAGTCCCTAACTTGGTTAAGTGTAATAGCTATCCCGTTCATAATTTTACACAAAACAGTCCCAGTTTTAGGTCTCAAAACTTTAAGTCAAACGTCTACTTAAACATACCCATGGTTTCTGTAAAAGGAATATTCACACTTTTATACATGTTAGCTAAAACCTCCCACTTGCCCTAACCTTAAAGCTACTGTTAAGGCCCAGATATATGTATATATATTGCTACCTATCCAGAATTCACGGATTTTAAACGTATGAAAAGTTCATTACCATTAGAGGGTCTTACCCTAAACCACAATCTTATCCCAAGTGCAGATCCTTACTATAATATATAAACTATCTCTCATGTTCGTGAGAAGATCCCAATGCAACCCTAAGTACCCCAAACAACCCAAAACTTAAAAAGAAAACAGGCTGAATTCAAAACTGTTTTGACCTCCGACTGTTGTAAACTGTTTTTGACCCACTTCCTCACTTCCAATTTAGTTCTCGTTTCTTGATTTAGAAAGCCAACTCAATTACCTATCCAGGGATAGTTTGATCGCATCTTGAATTTTCCTAGAACTCGAGATATGATCAAAACAATAGACTCAAAATTCTGCCCAGTTTTTAAAAACGAGTTTTAAACAAACTGATCTAATTAATCACCTATAACCCTTCTAATACAAGCCCTAGATTATATGATCATTATATTATGATTAATACATCATTAATCTACTGTTTTTATATAAACCCTAACCCTTAATCCATCATAAGAATGATTAATTAAACATAAAAACAATTTAATTAAAAAGGTTAATGAAGGTTTTTACCTTAAATCAATGGAACATGAAGAAAACCTAATTTTTTTGAAGAACCCTAATTCTCCTCTATGAAACCCACGAATTTTTCTTTGTCTCCAGGGATTTATGTTTTATTTTATTTATTAGATAACCTTATATAGTGTGTACATAAAATCCTAGTCCAAGTATAACACCCAACTTTCCTTTTTTTTTCCCTTTTTCCCCTTTTCTCTTTCTTTGGTGCGTCTAAACCGACCCAAACACCCAATAAATTCGTTTTTTTTATTTTTATTATTTAATATTATGTTAATAATATTACCTTAATTTTCCTTAATCTATTTCAGCTCCTAAAGCTTCCAAAACCTCAAAACCGTAAAACTAGTCAAATTTACGCGTTTTACCGTAGAAGACGTAAAATATACACTTTTATAAAAAATCTCAAATTTTGAAATAAACCTTATAACTAAGTCCTAAATGACTTAAAACCATCCCGAAAAATATTCATATGGATAATTACCTCACCCGAGACCTCTAAATGCTAAACCGTAAATCCTAAAAAAATACTATTACTATAATACGTATACGTATACGTAAACACCACAATATCACCATTTTCATTTCATAGTCACCAGTTATGAGCTCATGAACATGAAATAACCGTTCCACGATTTACTTATGAGTACTCTATACTCTTAAACGATAACCACACCAACCTCGTTCACACAAAATAAACACGTAAACACACAATTCAAGTAAGCACACACAAAATAACATAAAAGTAAGACCAAGTGACAAACCCAAAACCATGGTTGTCACAGTGCTGCTGCAATAACAGCAAGCATAGCTTGAGTGAGGGGGTAAGTTCATCTTACTAAAAATAGCTTTCTTTTGCACAGGGATCGCATAAAAATCATCATGATCCCTTGTGCAATACCCTTGGTCATCAAAAATTATTTGTAAAAATTTGGGATAAGCCAAAGTCATCTTATTACCCTTGTTTTTACACATGCCATCAAAAATTAGTTTTGAAAAATTATACTTTTGCCCATTTGTAATGCACACAATTACACTAGCAATTGATCTATTAATTTCATTATGTGCAGTACATTTGGGACTCAAACATTGAAGGATGACATGTATGAGGTACTTCCAGGCTGGGGGAAATTCTTGTTTATGATATTTATTTAAAGTACCCTCTTCAGGGAATGGATACCCCAAAGCCTTAAGTCCTTGTTCTATCTCATTAATGGGGAGAGTGGTTATACCATCTACATCATTAAGATGCAAAGCCTGGCAAACCAAGGCTTCAGTAACCACCCAAGTACGCCCATGAACAATAGCTGTTAATGTAGTAACATTATTAAGCGTTGAGGAACTAACAATGTTCCAAAACTGTTTAATATGAGTGACAAGGATGAGAGGAGCATGAGAAAGTGCATACCTAAGTGGAGATGCATTCAAATACGCCACCATCTGGGTGTATTATGGAAACAAAGTATCATCAGCCTCCAAATAAGCAATCATATTGTGCTGACTCCTGAATCCCAATACCAAGTCACTTGGTTTAAACTTAGGCGCCTAATTAGTGTGTAAACACTTGTCCTTTTGCCACTAAAATCAAGGAAAAACAAGACCTAATCATGTGTTTAATGTCGTAAAAGTCGGAATTATGTGTGGTTTTGTGTTTTTGTGTGAAATAGGTACAAATGATCAAAAGGAAAGAAAACACGGGATTTCGTAGTCAAATGTTGAAGAAAAGTCCAAGAAGAGACGAAGACAAAGTCAAAAGACCAAAAGTGTGCTCAAATTCACGAAAACCGGCTAAACCGACACGAGTTTGAAGAAAATGAACAAGAAAGCAGAAATCAAGCTCGTTTTTAGCGGATTTAATATTTATGGAGTTAAACGGGCTTGTGGGTCCCACAATTGGGTTAATGGGCTCAAAGGCCCATTTGAAAGTTGTATTTTACTTATTAAAAAGTACTTGGCCCAAAATTCCAATAAAATCACACGGATGGGAAGAATATCAAATTTGGGCCAAGCCCATTTTTCTAAACAAGATGAGACGGAAGGGAGTGTTAGGTTTTGGGCCCAAGCCCATTTGATTGAACAAGTTGGAACGGTTATACATTTGTTAGTCAAAAGTAATTTACTTGTTTCAGTCAACTCTCAACAAAACCCTCACACGTGTTTTTCAACAAACACTCCATCTCACACACGATTATTTATTTACCCACTCCCATTATTTGTTCGATAAAAACAAAGTTACAATCATCCACCCTTTTCTCTCCCATTCACATAACCAGACGTACCATTTTTACCCACAAACCCTAATTCCTATCACAAAAATTACTCATATAAATTTGGGGGTTTTACCCTTACTTGCTAATTCACTCAAAGAGAAATTAAATCCCCATAAAAATCGCAGCAAACACCCACAAGGTGGTCCTCATCTCTCTCCGACGTGGCCTATCCTTGGCTTGTGATTGGCCAATACACCTCTCCATATCCCCTCCATCCAATAATCATTTGCCACATCACCTCTAAACAAACACAACAAACACACCCATATCCAGCTTGGCAATCCGTGGCTCACAAAGTTATTTTCAGCCGATGAGAGAGAGAAAGAAGAATGAAGGATTTAATGGCTAGGATTGAATGCTTACCATGGAAGCTATGAAGAAGGTTTCCTAGGGTTTTCCTATAAAAACCCTTAATTTGTAATTTTTAAATTAGCACTTTTCTTTTATTTACTTTTCTGCAAATTAGATTAGGATTAATGTAATTTTCATTTTTCAGTAATTGTAATTCTCTTTTTAATTAATGAAAAGTTATTTTATTTAATTTATCTCTCAATTTAATTTTCGTCTTATTTAAATTTCTGTTAAAGCAAATTCATCTTTAATTTTTTTTAATGATTACTGTTCGAAAGTTTGTTTTTAATTGATAAAAAAAAGAAAAAAAAAGAAACTGATAAATTACTTTCCCCACTGGGAAGTATAAAAGGTTACTGTTGATGGTCCATTGTTCGGTTACTGTTTGGATCGTTTGGTTCGAGACAAAGGAGGTGATTCGAAGGTGGTGACGGTTCATTTCGATTCACAAGGTGGCTCAGCGCCAACCTTCGACCCAACGGTTTCGACAAAAGGTTTTAAATCTCCTTTAGTTTTTATTGTTAATGTTTAGATTAATATTTGAATTTATCTGCTTGTTTTAGTTACTGTTTGTTGGGATCTGCTTGATATTAGTTTAATTCTAGTCTTAAGTTTCTGTTTTTGTTTAGAGTATTGAATCTGCTTATTAAGTCTTATGCTATTTGATTTGTCTAGCTGTTATGTTTAATTTTGTTTAAGTTGTTGATATAGTTTTATTTGGTACTACTTGTGTCTTTTTTTTTTGGATCTGCTTATTAATTGTCTTAGTTTTTTTTTCATCTGCTTATTTTGGTTGTTTAATATTAGCTTATCAGATTATTAGCTTATTTTGGTTGTGAGACTTGTTTTGTTTGTTTATTGGTTTACCTGCTTTTCAGTTTGTTTAAGATTTATTTTGAGTTTGCTTATTTTTCTCTTTTGCTTATCTACTTTTGGCTTATTAGTTCTAGCTTTTTCTGATTTTGCTTAATTGGTTCTTCAGCTGATATTACGTATCTGTGCTTAAGATTTATTTTGAGTTTGCTTATTTTTCTCTTTTGCTTATCTACTTTTGGCTTATTAGTTCTAGCTTTTTCTGATTTTGCTTAATTGGTTCTTCAGCTGATATTACGTATCTGTGCTTATTGTTTTATTGTGCTGATTTTGATATGTTCAAAGTTTCAGACTCATTTAGTCTGAAATTCCAAAAAGTCCAAATTCGAACCCCTGACCTCTCGCTTAGCAACCAACACACCTTCCATCTCATCTGGACTCTTTCTTGTGTTTTACTTTGCGTCATTAAATTAATATAGTGTCTGATCTTGCTGTCAGTTTTTAATATAGTTTTAAATACACATTTTTAGTTTAATTAAATTAAATTAAGAGTTTTTATTTGAGATTTCTTTTATAAAGTTTTTTTTAAAATAAAAAGATAAAAAAATATATTTTATTTAAATTGTATTTACTTTTATAAATTTTAAATTAGTTTTGTTTTGTTTTAAAAAATAGATTTTAATTTTAAACTTAATTTTTGAATTAAATTAGTTTTGTTTTAAAAATAGTTTTCATTTAGAGTAATTAGATTTAAAATTTAGATTTATGTTTTATTTTTATAAATTAGTTTTTTTTACATTAGTTTAAATTTAGTTTATTTCAATTAGATTAAAAAGTTTTTATTATTAAATAGTTTTTAGCTTAAAAATACAAATATATATTTTACCAAAAATAAATTAAGTCCACGTTAAATTTGATTTCAATTCGAGTCGATTTGAGGAACGGAAAATAGACACAAAAGGATTTGCAAAATCCCTAGTATTAGCGCCATAGATGTAGAAAGCTGTTTGTGAAAGATTGTAAAAGATGAATTATAGGAGAAAATTGTTAGACAAGAATATAAGAGTACCCTGTTTAAAAAGTAGGAGCCAAATATATAGGAGTGATAGTCACATGTGATTGGTAAAAAATAAGGCAAGTATTTTCAAAATATAATGATGAAAATATTGAAAAGAAAATAAGTTATCTTGTGCATTAATTAAAAGTTATCTACTCCTAAAATTACGGCCTCAATTTTCGTCAAAAATAACAACTGGGTAGGACCCAATGAGTGTCAACGGTCAAAAATAACCCATCAACGCCTAACGGCTATATTCTTGTCAACGTTTTCAAAAGCCATGTCAACGTCTAATTTGGTCACAACAACGCTTGGAAACATATCTGTCAGCGTCCAAAAATAAAAATAATAAAAAATGAAAAAAAAACCTTAACAAAGTAATTTATCCTAGTGAAGATTGTAACACCCCATTTTGATAAATGGAATGTCACGCGTAATTATGGCGTGTCATCAAAGCATACAAGGATAAATGTCTGAATCATTACATGACCACAGGGATAACCGGAATCAAACATCGGTTCCCAAACATAAGCCCAAAACATAATAAAGTAAAAGAAATGAATGAAAGACTAAGCAAGCATAAGTATGCGAAGGCAAAAAGGAAAAGAAGTCTCTAGCAGCTTCCATCCTATGCACGTCCTCCAAATGCTCGAGTCTTTCCTAGAGTACCTGCCGTTTTGGGACATGGAAAGGAAAGTAACGGCTGAGCAAAACGCTCAGTGCACGGATATAGACATTGTATACATGACTAAAACATAATAAAGACTTAATAGCAGCGGAAATGTATAAGTCCTGGAAAACCTGGAACATGTTCATAAAACTGGTTTTATAGTTTCAAAAGCCTTATGTTTATCTTATGAAAACTGTTTAACATATTTTACCATTAGCCAATATAGGTCATGAAAATCCACCATGCATGAATACTTGGAGGGGTGACCTCATCATGCAAATTAGAGGGGCTGCCTCTAATTTAATATACTGGTTCTGGGTAGGAGGGATCAGCTCCTTGTGAAGGATGCAAGGCACACACCACATTCACCATGAAATCCTGACTGAAAACATGTAGCTAGGATGCACCCATACACCCCACATGATAAATATAATATAAATGGCCAAAAGCTGAAGGGACGCCACGAGCAATCACTCCGCCGTGGTGAAGTCATAACATCAGTGCCTCTAATGTTATGGTTATGGTACCTCCATAACTAGGTGAAACTGGTCATGCATGTATATGGCTTTAGGTATTCTAATTAAACATAAGCAATTCCGAAACATATAAAACATATATAGGGAAAACAGTTGGCTGCATACGGGGAATCCTAATAAGGAAAGAATGTCCATACTGAAAGGACGGGAATCCATACCTTATGTCCAGTGAACGAAGAAGATGAACTGAGAGGAATCCTACTTCCGTATCACTAATGCTACATAAATACATACATGAATAAGTATCTGCTTACTAATACGTAACTGGTTTTATGTCATGTCTTAGCTTATTTTATATGTTCTTATCATGTTTTACTGTTTAAAGCCTTAAACTGTGTTTATCTTATATTCTGTTCACTCTGATTAAGTATTTCTGGTATTTCATGTATTATTATACTTACTGTGTAATAATAAGTAACTTTCCAAAAATAGCAGGTTTCCTAAAATAAAAAGTTACCAAAAATAGAAAGTTTCCAAAAATAGAAAGTTTCCAAAAATAGAAGGTTTCCAAACATAGAAAGTTTCCAAAAATAGAAAGTTTCCAAAAATAGAAAGTTTCCAAAAATAGAAAGTTTCCAAAAATAGAAAGTTTCCAAAAATAGAATTACTGCTTAAAATAGATAAGATTCTAAAAATAGAAAGTTTCCATAAATAGATTAGCTGCCTTATTTAAATAAGTTTCCATAAATTGATTAACTGCCTGAAATAAATAAGTTTCTAAAAGTTGAACGTTTCCATAAATAGATTAGCTGCCTTATTTAAATAAGTTTCTAAAAATAGAAGTTTCCATAATTAGAAATAAGCTGGTTAAATAAGCTAAGTATATAAGCCTAAGTGTTTTCATGATTATTTTCTAAGTCATATGATATAATGTATAGTTTATTAATTATTTCATGTAATTAAAATAAACTATAGGTTAAAATATTTTACTAAAGTATATCATGTTTTTAATTAAATAAAGTTAAATACTTAGGTTAAAACATGTATTATTATTTATTAATAATATAACCTTATTCATGTTAATTAATTAATTATAACCATGGTTTTTAAATAATTAATTAATTATAAGTCTTAAAATATAAAATACTTAGGTTAATAATTTCATGATTTTAATAATTAATATAACCTAAGTCATGTTATTAAATTAATCATGTCATGTTCATTAATTTAATTTTAACATAAGATTATAAAAGAAAAATAATCTTAACATACACCTTGAACCGGATCTTGACTAAGAACCATGAACCGGACATGAAATCGACACCATACCCCGAACCAAATCGGGGTTACCCTTGTCTTGTTGCTTCCGTGGGACCCACACCAACCAACCGGGACCATATGGTCTCGGTGGTGGTCGTGTAGCCAAACCAAGACCCTCTCAGGTTCGGTTTAGGCGGCGGCCAAGAACAAACACCCCTAAAACATCCCTTTTGATTTATTCCAAAACCAATTCCATGTTAGATCTATGATTTAATTAAGTTTTTAAGAAAAACATATCATGTTCTGATTTATTAAAAAGATTAAATAAAAAGAAAAGGGTTAAAAGAATTACCGAATGCGTGGATCTAAACAACGATGAACAGACACGAACACTAGCAATAAATCCAAGATCAAAGATCAATAAACACCTCCTTTGGTGTGTTTGAAGGTGGCGGCCAAAAAGAAAAGAAAGAGGAGGAGAACTTTTAGGTTTTTGTGAAAATCCTCTGTAAAGTGAAAATGAGTAGTGATTTTCCTTTTACCCTTCTTTTGTAAATTTTGATGGGCTTGGCCCATCTTTATTCCTAATTTCGTGGCATATGGGGCCCACATGGGGTAACCCGATCATTTTCCGTGTCTAATTAATAAGTGTGTTCTCGTGTTCGTGTTTTACGTGTTTATTCGTGTTTATTTGTGTTCGCGTTTTGTGTGTTCTCGTTAAATAATTACCGTGACCTAATATATTTATTTACGCTCGTAATAAATATATATACGTAATTAATAATAGTTCGTGATTTAATTATGTTCATGATTTCATGATCGCATGTTCGTGATTAATTATTGTTAAATAATTATTGCATGCTCGTGTGTAGTAAATACTTATCGTGTTCTAACACGTACGTAATACGTAAAATCCTAACACGTAATCGTAATCATGCTATAATTGGAAAGTTTTAATCTAGTACGTACGGTCTTAAGGGTACTATTTATGGTAAAAGCATGCGGGTTTTACAACTCTTCCCCCCCTAAAAAGAATAATTCGTCCCCGAATTATAGATAACCTAACTGAAAGAGAAACATACCCGAATCAAACTGAGAGGGTATGTAAGATAAATGAACGTGCGGGTTTCCTGGCAGAAGGAACGCGGAACGTGACATGTCTTGAAAGGACATGGAACGTGACGTGACTGAAAGGACATATCTAGTTGATAAGAGAAAAACAGATAAAAGTCCGGATGAACTTGTCCGTTCCCAAGTGGCCTCCCTCTTGGAACGGTT
Source organism: Glebionis coronaria (assembly GCA_025667525.1). Classification (NCBI taxonomy): domain Eukaryota; kingdom Viridiplantae; phylum Streptophyta; class Magnoliopsida; order Asterales; family Asteraceae; genus Glebionis; species Glebionis coronaria. The sequence goes on from CM046877.1 coordinate 538,020,630, forward strand.
CCTTCAGAAGATCCTAACACTAATGATAAATCTTGGTCCTCCTGACCTTGACTTGGAATACGAAGAAATTCTTGGTCAACAACGGAAGGTAGATCCCCTAAATTTGATCTAGGGAAAACTAATTAACGTGTATGGGCAACAAAAACGTTATCATGCAAAACACTCTAACTTAACTGATAATTAGCAACGATGCGCGAGACATGAGGAAACGTAGTACGTGAAAAATTTTGAACGTAATACGTGAAAAATTTTGAACGTTGTACGTGGAAATATGATGAGTGTAATATGAGTAAACATATCGTGATCCATGATACGTGTAACATATCTTGATCATGATATGAGGAACGTGAAATGTACATGACATGTGAAACATATCGTGAACATAGAATATAATGGCGGTAACGCCAAACGCTACAAGGTGAGACATAGAATATGACGAGAAACGTCTATCTGAGGATAGGGAGTTATACTAAACTTGGGTCTGGTCTTTCAAGTTCTTGCAAGACTTCCCAGAATGAGAAAAACAAACATAAAATCGTAAGCCGAGATGCCACATGAACGTTAATAGTGTCATGATCGCGAGCGCGAAAGCAAGTCGTGAAATTAGAACAAGGACGTGAAGTAAATAAGGGGCACAATTGCGAATATTTGTCTGACCCGATAACTGAGAAATTGCCAAGTGATCGGATGAGCCTTGGCTGGAACATGTCCGATCAATCTGTTGGTTCTGAAATCCTTACGGATGTAAGGATTCTGCAGACTTGCTCAAACTGTTTGCAATAAACCAGATAGCATCATGCTTCTTCTGAATTTGCGTTAATTTGGTAACCAAAATCCATGGAGATCTTGTCCCATTTCAATTCAAAATTTCATATGATGAAAACATCCCAGTCTGTTGGTGTCGTGTCTTAGCCTGTTTGTATGACAGGTATGAAGATATGAACGTAACTGTATCTTGCTTCATCGAACTTGCTACATAGGAGTTTACGAAACTCTGAGTCTATGAATCCAAACTTCTCTTAGCGTAGGATTTTCTAGAACACCTAATGTAATGTAGGGTTCCCTCCTTCACGCATAAGCTGAGTCATGGTAAGATTAACCATGAAATTCCATGTGATCCAGTGTGTCACTGTAATCAACCAGAATTGGTATTGGAAATTTCCTGGGTGAAATTTCGCTTGTCATAGGATTTGCACCATAGTGTAGATATGGTCTTCCTATTCTTTTCTAGGCCTAGAGGAAATCAGGTCATCCTCAATGAAAACACTAATGAATTTGCTTATGAGTTCATGGAAAATCGTTCTTATAATGTTGTTGGAGCATTGATGAGACTAATTCAAAATCATAAAGCTAGCATGATCGAGTCGTGTACGAATAGTAGTCATGGACATGTCCTGCTCTTTCACTCGTCACTGCTGGCAGCATGATCATGAGTTCGATCTTGGAAAAGTGGTTAACACTATAAGGTCGATTGGACATGTTGTCAATACGTGGAGGAGAATAACGGTCATGAATGGTTATTTGTTTAAATCGACGGTAGTCGACACATAATCTCATGGTACCGTCCTTCTCCTTGTAGGTTCTTCTAGAATATATAGGAAGATTTAGGAATAATCAACTGGCTATGCGTAAAAGACTTAAGTGGTTGTGTCTTACTTATAGCTAGAAAATTTTAGCGACCATGGCTAACAACGCACATGCTTGTAAGCATAGATAAATTGTACAGATTTCCCTGATGGAAAATCAAGCTGAATGTATTCAGGAGCCTGAACATTACTGTACCTAATTATGAATCGTAGCATGGTGTGCTGTTCATAGTCCATAATTAGGATAAAATTCGTCTCGTGTCTGTCCGAGGAAATGCGTTAGCAGCTTGGATCTCATCATTAAGCTGAAGGAAAACCTTCGTATGCGTGGGAATACGAAAGGCGTCCTTCATGGTCATGAATATATGAACCATGGTGAAAGAAATGAAAGTGACATCGCAACATGATAGTTCTCACTGATGCGCCGATAATGGTATAGAAATTCTTGTGGCCTGATTAATACATGGCACAACAAAAATAGATATACCCTTGGAGGGTACCCTGAATTTCTTAGAAATGTTCCATAGTTGGACGTTAGTCATGTGTCTTGACTCGTTTCTTGGAACTATAAGCATGACATATGTCTTGACTGGTGTCTTGACATGTGTCTTCAGGAGGTATACGTGAGACATGTGTCTTGACTGATGTCTTGACATGTGTCTCAAGAAAGTATACATGAGACATGTGTCTTGACTGATGTCTTGACATGTGTCTCGAGACGTAACATAATAGAACTAAAATATTAGGTGATTATGCCAGACTTGGCGCATCGGTTGGACTACTGATCCTTTGTATGTTTGATCACGTCCGCGGCCGGAGCCTCGGTTGCGATTTCTAGGATAGTTCTGTCATAGTAGTGGTTATTATCGTCCTGTCTGTCAGTTCCATGACGGTCATTCGCATGACCGTGATTCATGTAACTATTCAGCTGAGTGGCCGGCTGGTACCGGTTTGCACTCATATGGCTGAAATGACAGCCGAATGACGTGTGACATGTAACTAAGAATTAGGGACAATGATTGATGGAAATCGTCTGATGGTGAAGCCTCTTCTCGTCCAATTGCTTTGCTCTGACGCCTTTGTCTTCGTCTTGTAGGATCTCCAGGTTGTGAACAGCATCCGCATCTCGTAGCGCCTCCGAACGTCAGCAGCATCAACCTTTAGTAACATCTCCAACTTATGAGCGACATCAGCAATCTTGTAGAATATCAGCAATTGAAAATACGCCTGAGATGATTCAGAATCGACTAGCGAATACTCGTGAAGTATTGCAAGTGGAATACACATGGATTAAGGTACATGTAATACACATGAAATACGGTACGTGGAGTACACGTGGAATGCACATGAAATGATCAGTATGGGGTTGATCATTTATCATGATTTAAGGAAAGTATATCGGTTAAACGGTTAGGAAAACCATCATGATAACCTGGCAGTATTAGCATAGACATCATTTTGGTTATATCGAGAAACGTTAAAGTGTAGTTACACAAAATTCAACGATGATTTGCCTGACAGCATGATCGATGAAAACCAACCATGACTGTCATGAAAGCAGAATTCAATGAAATCCAACAATGTCTTGCATGAAGGTATAATAACAAAAGAGGCGTAAGACGTAATCCACATGAAGAAGGAATTATCATGAAGAAACATGAAACGATTTAACATGAAGGAGTGTATAACATAATCAGCATGAAACTAAGTTTAACCGTGACAGAATAAAAACATACTTGACATAAAACATAGTAACTTATGAGGGGACATGAAAAAAAAATTTATGCCAATAAATCATGAGAAAAATTTTATGCATGAAAAACAGTGCATGAATGTATAATGTAGTTTATAAAAACCTTTATATGTGTGAGGGGACGCCTATGGGTCGGTCCCAAAACAAAAGACATTGTGAGGGGACGCCTATGGGTCGGTCCCAAAGTTAAAAGTTTCGATAAAAGCACATGCGACTAAATAGGGCCAGTCCTGTACCAACCATTACTTAGTCATAATCCCTGCAACAATGATATATGAAACATAAATAAATGAAACTTATTTGTCAAAACTTATCAGAAAAAATTTTATGTGACTCATTATGAACTACTGGGGTTCAGTCCACATAGTCACAGTTTACGAGGAACATAAAATCGTAAGCCGAGATGCCACATGAACGTTAATAGTGTCATGATCGCGAGCGCGAAAGCAAGTCGTGAAATTAGAACAAGGACGTGAAGTAAATAAGGGGCACAATTGCGAATATTTGTCTGACCCGATAACTGAGAAATTGCCAAGTGATCGGATGAGCCTTGGCTGGAACATGTCCGATCAATCTGTTGGTTCTGAAATCCTTACGGATGTAAGGATTCTGCAGACTTGCTCAAACTGTTTGCAATAAACCAGATAGCATCATGCTTCTTCTGAATTTGCGTTAATTTGGTAACCAAAATCCATGGAGATCTTGTCCCATTTCAATTCAAAATTTCATATGATGAAAACATCCCAGTCTGTTGGTGTCGTGTCTTAGCCTGTTTGTATGACAGGTATGAAGATATGAACGTAACTGTATCTTGCTTCATCGAACTTGCTACATAGGAGTTTACGAAACTCTGAGTCTATGAATCCAAACTTCTCTTAGCGTAGGATTTTCTAGAACACCTAATGTAATGTAGGGTTCCCTCCTTCACGCATAAGCTGAGTCATGGTAAGATTAACCATGAAATTCCATGTGATCCAGTGTGTCACTGTAATCAACCAGAATTGGTATTGGAAATTTCCTGGGTGAAATTTCGCTTGTCATAGGATTTGCACCATAGTGTAGATATGGTCTTCCTATTCTTTTCTAGGCCTAGAGGAAATCAGGTCATCCTCAATGAAAACACTAATGAATTTGCTTATGAGTTCATGGAAAATCGTTCTTATAATGTTGTTGGAGCATTGATGAGACTAATTCAAAATCATAAAGCTAGCATGATCGAGTCGTGTACGAATAGTAGTCATGGACATGTCCTGCTCTTTCACTCGTCACTGCTGGCAGCATGATCATGAGTTCGATCTTGGAAAAGTGGTTAACACTATAAGGTCGATTGGACATGTTGTCAATACGTGGAGGAGAATAACGGTCATGAATGGTTATTTGTTTAAATCGACGGTAGTCGACACATAATCTCATGGTACCGTCCTTCTCCTTGTAGGTTCTTCTAGAATATATAGGAAGATTTAGGAATAATCAACTGGCTATGCGTAAAAGACTTAAGTGGTTGTGTCTTACTTATAGCTAGAAAATTTTAGCGACCATGGCTAACAACGCACATGCTTGTAAGCATAGATAAATTGTACAGATTTCCCTGATGGAAAATCAAGCTGAATGTATTCAGGAGCCTGAACATTACTGTACCTAATTATGAATCGTAGCATGGTGTGCTGTTCATAGTCCATAATTAGGATAAAATTCGTCTCGTGTCTGTCCGAGGAAATGCGTTAGCAGCTTGGATCTCATCATTAAGCTGAAGGAAAACCTTCGTATGCGTGGGAATACGAAAGGCGTCCTTCATGGTCATGAATATATGAACCATGGTGAAAGAAATGAAAGTGACATCGCAACATGATAGTTCTCACTGATGCGCCGATAATGGTATAGAAATTCTTGTGGCCTGATTAATACATGGCACAACAAAAATAGATATACCCTTGGAGGGTACCCTGAATTTCTTAGAAATGTTCCATAGTTGGACGTTAGTCATGTGTCTTGACTCGTTTCTTGGAACTATAAGCATGACATATGTCTTGACTGGTGTCTTGACATGTGTCTTCAGGAGGTATACGTGAGACATGTGTCTTGACTGATGTCTTGACATGTGTCTCAAGAAAGTATACATGAGACATGTGTCTTGACTGATGTCTTGACATGTGTCTCGAGACGTAACATAATAGAACTAAAATATTAGGTGATTATGCCAGACTTGGCGCATCGGTTGGACTACTGATCCTTTGTATGTTTGATCACGTCCGCGGCCGGAGCCTCGGTTGCGATTTCTAGGATAGTTCTGTCATAGTAGTGGTTATTATCGTCCTGTCTGTCAGTTCCATGACGGTCATTCGCATGACCGTGATTCATGTAACTATTCAGCTGAGTGGCCGGCTGGTACCGGTTTGCACTCATATGGCTGAAATGACAGCCGAATGACGTGTGACATGTAACTAAGAATTAGGGACAATGATTGATGGAAATCGTCTGATGGTGAAGCCTCTTCTCGTCCAATTGCTTTGCTCTGACGCCTTTGTCTTCGTCTTGTAGGATCTCCAGGTTGTGAACAGCATCCGCATCTCGTAGCGCCTCCGAACGTCAGCAGCATCAACCTTTAGTAACATCTCCAACTTATGAGCGACATCAGCAATCTTGTAGAATATCAGCAATTGAAAATACGCCTGAGATGATTCAGAATCGACTAGCGAATACTCGTGAAGTATTGCAAGTGGAATACACATGGATTAAGGTACATGTAATACACATGAAATACGGTACGTGGAGTACACGTGGAATGCACATGAAATGATCAGTATGGGGTTGATCATTTATCATGATTTAAGGAAAGTATATCGGTTAAACGGTTAGGAAAACCATCATGATAACCTGGCAGTATTAGCATAGACATCATTTTGGTTATATCGAGAAACGTTAAAGTGTAGTTACACAAAATTCAACGATGATTTGCCTGACAGCATGATCGATGAAAACCAACCATGACTGTCATGAAAGCAGAATTCAATGAAATCCAACAATGTCTTGCATGAAGGTATAATAACAAAAGAGGCGTAAGACGTAATCCACATGAAGAAGGAATTATCATGAAGAAACATGAAACGATTTAACATGAAGGAGTGTATAACATAATCAGCATGAAACTAAGTTTAACCGTGACAGAATAAAAACATACTTGACATAAAACATAGTAACTTATGAGGGGACATGAAAAAAAAATTTATGCCAATAAATCATGAGAAAAATTTTATGCATGAAAAACAGTGCATGAATGTATAATGTAGTTTATAAAAACCTTTATATGTGTGAGGGGACGCCTATGGGTCGGTCCCAAAACAAAAGACATTGTGAGGGGACGCCTATGGGTCGGTCCCAAAGTTAAAAGTTTCGATAAAAGCACATGCGACTAAATAGGGCCAGTCCTGTACCAACCATTACTTAGTCATAATCCCTGCAACAATGATATATGAAACATAAATAAATGAAACTTATTTGTCAAAACTTATCAGAAAAAATTTTATGTGACTCATTATGAACTACTGGGGTTCAGTCCACATAGTCACAGTTTACGAGGAACATTATGCATGAAACAATGACACATAATTAAATATGAATAACGGTTGTCCATCCATATTAGTAAAACAATATCGATGAAAACATCAAGGTTAAAACCTCAAGGCGCTGAAAACATCATGGTTAAAGCAACAATGCGCTGAAAACATCAATACGTAGAATAACAAACGTTGGCTTAGGAAGCTCCTGGTGACTACCCACTAGTCACAGGTCGAGTTTTAGAGCCTACAGGTCGAAGCCTCGGCTCTGATACCATAATTGTAACATCCCATTTTGATAAATGGAATGTCACGCGTAATTATGGCGTGTCATCAAAGCATACAAGGATAAATGTCTAAAACATTACATGACCATAGGGATAACCGGAATCAAACATCGGTTCCCAAACATAAGCCCAAAACATAATAGAGTAAAAGAAATGAATGAAAGACTAAGCAAGCATAGGTATATGAAGGCAAAATGGAAAATAAGTCTCTAGCAGCTTCCATCCTATGCACGTCCTCCAAATGCTCGAGTCTTTCCTAGAGTACCTGCCGTTTTGGGACATGGAAAGGAAAGTAACGGCTGAGAAAAACGCTCAGTGCACGGATATAGACATATTATACATGACTAAAACATAATAAAGACTTAATAGCAGCGGAAATGTATAAGTCCTGGAAAACCTGGAACATGTTCATAAAACTGGTTTTATAGTTTGAAAAGCCTTATGTTTATCTTATGAAAACTGTTTAACATATTTTACCATTAGCCAATATAGGTCATGAAAATCCACCGTGCATGAATACTTGGAGGGGTGACCTCATCATGCAAATTAGAGGGGCTGCCTCTAATTTAATATACTGGTTCTGGGTAGGAGGGATCAGCTCCTTGTGAAGGATGCAAGGCACACACCACATTCACCATGAAATCCTGACTGAAAACATGTAACTAGGATGCACCCATACGCCCCACATGATAAATATAATATAAATGGCCAAAAGCTGAAGGGACGCCACGAGCAATCACTCCGTCGTGGTGAAGTCATAACATCAGTGCCTCTAATGTTATGGTTATGGTACCTCCATAACTAGGTGAAACTGGTCATGCATGTATATGGCTTTAGGTATTCTAATTAAACATAAGCAATTCCGAAACATATAAAACATATGCTGGGAAAACAGTTGGCTGCATACGGGGAATCCTAATAAGGAAAGAATGTCCATACTGAAAGGACGAGAATCCGTATCTTATGTCCAGTGAACGAAGAAGATGAACTGAGAGGAATCCTACTTCCGTATCACTAATGCTACATAAATACATACATGAATAAGTATCTGCTTACTAATACGTAACTTGTTTTATGTCATGTCTTAGCTTATTTTATATGTTCTTATCATGTTTTACTATTTAAAGCCTTAAACTGTGTTTATCTTATATTCTGTTCACTCTGATTAAGTATTTCTGGTATGTCATGTATTATTATACTTATTGTGTAATAATAAGTAACTTTCCAAAATTAGTAGGTTTCCTAAAATAGGAAGGTACCAAAAATAGAAAATTTCCAAAAATAGAAAGTTTCCAAAAATAGAAAGTTTCCAAAAATAGAAAGTTTCCAAAAATAGAAAGTTTCCAAAAATAGAAAGTTTCCAAAAATAGAAAGTTTCCAAAAATAGAATTACTGCTTAAAATAGATAAGTTTCTAAAAATAGAAAGTTTCCATAAATAGATTAGGTGCCTTATTTAAATAAGTTTCCATAAATAGATTAGCTGCCTGAAATAAATAAGTTTCTAAAAATAGAACGTTTCCATAAATAGATTAGCTGCCTTATTTAAATAAGTTTCTAAAAATAGAAGTTTCCATAATTAGAAATAAGCTGGTTAAATAAGCTAAGTATATAAGCCTAAGTGTTTTCATAATTATTTTCTAAGTCATATGATATAATGTATAGTTTATTAATTATTTCATGTAATTAAAATAAACTATAGGTTAAAATATTTAATTAAAGTATATCATGTTTTTAATTAAATAAAGTTAAATACTTAGGTTAAAACATGTATTATTATTTATTAATAATATAACCTTAGTCATGTTAATTAATTAATTATAACCATGGTTTTAAATAATTAATTAATTATAAGTCTTAAAATATAAAATACTTAGGTTAATAATTTCATGATTTTAATAATTAATATAACCTAAGTCATGTTATTAAATTAATCATGTCATGTTCATTAATTTAATTTTAACATAAGATTATAAAAGAAAAATAATCTTAACATACACCGTGAACCGGATCTTGACTAAGAACCATGAACCAGACATGAAATCGACACCATACCCGGAACCAAATCGGGGTTACCCTTGTCTTGTTGCTGCCATGGGACCCACACCAACCAACCGGGACCATATGGTCTCGGTGGTGGTCGTGTAGCCAAACCGAGACCCTCTCGTGTTCGGTTTAGGCGGCGACCAAGAACAAACACCCCTAAAACATCCCTTTTGATTTATTCCAAAACCAATTCCATGTTAGATTTATGATTTAATTAAGTTTTTAAGAAAAACATATCATGTTCTGAATTATTAAAAAGATTAAATAAAAAGAAAAGGGTTAAAAGAATTACCGAATGCGTGGATCTAAACAACGATGAACAAACACGAACACTAGCAATAAATCCAAGATCAAAGATCAATAAACACCTCCTTTGGTGTGTTTGAAGGTGGCGGCCAAAAAGAAAAGAAGGAGGAGGAGAACTTTTAGGTTTTTGTGAAAATCCTCTGTAAAGTGAAAATGAGTAGTGATTTTTCCTTTTACCCTTCTTTAGTAAATTTTGATGGGCTTGGCCCATCTTTCTTCCTAATTTCATGGCATATGGGGCCCACATGGGGTAACCCGATCATTTTTCGTGTCTAATTAATAAGTGTGTTCTCGTGTTCGTGTTTTACGTGTTTGTTCGTGTTTATTTGTGTTCGCGTTTTGTGTGTTCTCGTTAAATAATTACCGTGACCTAAATTTACCTAAGGCATCACTAGTATCCAATAAAATTAAATGACAACCAAAAGGTTTAAGAAAACCAATATTAGGTTTCCTTCCCCAAAGTAACTCATAAGGTGTTTTGTTATGAATCTTGTCGACTAATGCTTTATTCTTAACATAACAAGCTGTATTCACAGCCTCAGCCCAAAAAGCAATGAGAAAGTGAGCATCAGCCAACATAGTCCTGGCTGCTTCTATGAGGGTTCTATTCTTTCTCTCAGCAACCTCATTTTGTTGTGGGGTTCTGGCTACACTAAACTGTCTAGTAATTCCTTTCTTGGCACAAAAATCATCCAACAGCTTATTTCTAAACTCACCACCATTATCACTTCTAAGCATCTTAAGTTCATTACCAGACTTCTTCTCAATTTGGGTAATAAAGTTGATCAAAGTATCAGCAGTGTCACTTTTCAAAGCTAAAAAGAAAGTCCAAGTAAACCTAGAAAAGTCATCAGTGATAACAAAACAATAAGATTTACCATTCAAACTTTCTATATTAGTTGGACCAAACAGGTCCATATGCAGCAAGTGAAGTGGTTTAGAACTAGAGTGCACCTGTTTAGACTTAAATGAGACCTTGTGCTGTTTGCCTTCAAGGCATGCAACACAAGAGTGTTCATTGTGGAAAGCCTTTTCAGGCAAACCATCAACCAAACCATGTCTCACAAGTCTGTTTATAGTTTTAAAATTAATGTGCCCTAATCTCCTATGCCAAAGATTACTCTCATCAACTGAAGCCTTAGCATAAATACATGACAAGTTATTATTCATCCTAATACCATTAAGATTCACATTATAAATGTCCTTATGCCTAGGTGTTCTATAATCAATGAATTTCTCATCTGGTATTTTAAAATCCTTGCTCAACACCAAGCATTTAGTATCAGTGAAAAGAACCTTATTTTTGTTATCACAAACTTGTGATACACTAAATAGATTATAGTCAAGTTCTTTTACCAGAAACACGTTTTCAAAACGCAAATTGTTGGTGAGAAGAGTTCCTTTGCCTGTGATAGTTCTATATCCGCCTCCAAAGTAAACTTTATCACCATCCTTAATGGGAGTGAAGTTTGTGAGGATAATCTTCCTTCCCAGTCATGTGCCTAGAGCATCCACTATCCCAATAGCCATAATCATTAACCTGCTTTTGAATGCCCTGCACATAAAGAAAACAAATTAGTTTTCTTTGGGAACCCAAGCCTGAGTAGACTTAGATTCATTTGGTTGTTCAACAAGAACAAACTTAGTCCTCATAACAACCCCTTGTTCGTCCCTTCTTGGATTAAACACCCAGTTAACCCCAATTGGTTTTGTGATGACCTTTGAAATATAATTAAATCTGTTACAGGTCATAGAAATCCCATCTGAATTAGGGTTCTGATCTTGCTTAGGTCTCCATGTCAAGCTAGAAGAAGCTTTAGACCCCTTTCCCTTTGGTTGTAAATATTTACCATTATTTGATCTGGCAACGTTTCTGTCAGCGTTTGCTTTGGTCTTGTCAACGCTGAGATTACCCTTATCAGCGTTGAACCTAGGGTTTGCTACAGGAACCCATTGTCTATTAGATCATGTATTGGTCTTCTGAAAAGGTCTTTGTCCATAAGTATTAGACCCTTTAGTAAAGAATGGGGCAGGTCTAACAACTTGTGGACTTTGCTAAACAAAAGTTTTGGGTTTGACAGTGTTTGACTTTTTTTCAGCGTTGACCTTTGAAGCGTTGACACACTTATAGGCTAAATGTGAAAAACTACCACAAGTATAACAGGCTTTTCTAGACATAATTCTAGGTCTAGAAGAAAAGAAACCTGTTCCATCATCACTAATTTGGCTTTTTGGTGACCTAGTTTTTCTATATATTTCTGCATATTTAATACTAGGTTTTCTAACAACGTTTGAGCCATGGTCAACAGTCTTGCCAGTGATTGGGTTTGTTACTTTGATAGGTGTAGACTCATTTGGGCTATCACTAAGCATGTCACCCTTAACAAACAAGGTAGGGTTGGCTTTCTTTCATTGGTCCAAATCAGTCAACTTCTGCCTATATTCTTCTACTGGGGTAAGAACTCTTGGTAGAGGAATAAATTCCTCTTCTTGGAATTCTGGTAAACCAGTCCAAGATAAGTCCTTTCTTTGGACACCATAGAAGTCCCCAGCAGGTGGTGGAACACCAGCATACTCTTTTATCCCAATCCCAGTCATATCCCTAGCATCCCTTTGTTCACTAACACATTTTTCTAGGGTTTGTGAGGCTTTATCAAATCTCTGAATTTTAAGGTCTACATTATCCTTATTTTTGATAGCCTCATCTAACTTAGCCTGTAATTCAGCATTCACCCTCTCCATGATGTTTCTAATATCAATACTAGCATTTAAATCATGTTTTAAGATATTTATTTGATCTTCTAGGTCAAGCTCCATTTTCTTATACTCAGCTACAGTCTTTTCAGTTTGAGTAAGAACAAGTTGATAATTAGACAACTTGCATCTTTCATTACCCACATCTGTTGACAATTTTAAAACTTCTTTGTTAAGTCTTTTAGTGTTTAGACGACAACCCTTACTACAAAAAGCATCATCATATACCTCATTGTCTGATGAAGATGAGGAGTGTGCCATGAGAGCATAGTGAGCATGCTCTTCTTCTTCCATTTCAGCAACCAAAGCTTTATTTTCTTCCTCATCCTTAGCCAAATAGCTCCAATCCCATCCAACACCATCAATTTCTTGCATTGCAACCATGGCTTTGGGATCCTGAGCCTTAATGATTTGGCTTGAGGGTTTTCCAGCATCATATCTTCTTGGAGATCTGCATTCTCTCATAAAGTATCCCATACGATGACAATTGTAACACTCAACCTTAGATTTATCAAATCCAGAAGTGTCCTTAGCATTAAAAGTCATCTTGTTCTTGAATCTTCTATTTCATCTGTCTTCTCTTATACTTGCAAGAGCCATATTCCACTTTATGTCCATCTCCTCCAAATGCTCATCACTAATTTGCTCAAGGTCCTCATAAGTAATCACTGAACCATTGGGCAATGAAGCAATGTATGCACATGCAGTATCTAGATCAATACCAGCAGGATTAATTCTTGGTGAGTCAATTTTGTATGTGTCAGCGTCTGAATGTGAGGCGTTGACAAGATATGATCCAGTGTTGACACAAGTTGATCCAGTAACGGGGTGCATGTATGACTCCTTTTGATCAAATTGACCTTCACTATGTGAGAAGAAGGCCATGTTTCCATTGGTAGACTTGCTTCCATGATCCAAAAGAGTTTCATTCTCTATCAGCCTCAGTTTATTGTAAACATCATCAAAAGTAGAACTTTTGTGAGTGTTATTAGCAATTATAGACCTTTCTTCAATCTTCCATGCATCACCAAGGCTTTTAAGAAAAATAGAGATAATATCAACGTCACCAAGCACTGTTCCCATGAAGGACAGCTTGCTTGTAATGTCAAGAAGTTTGCTTCTCACATTACTTAGCTTCTCATTAGGTTGAGCCTTAAAAACAGCATACTCATGCAAGAGTTGCTTCTTTTTCTCTTGTACAGTATCAGCATTACCACCATACGCAACTTCAAGAGCTGCCCAAAGATCTTTTGCAGACTCATAGCTTCTGTATTTGTGCTGATTTTCTTGCCCCAAGGAGATTTTCAGAATGCTTAGGGTTTTCATGTCAACCCTTCTCTTTGCTATATCTTCAGTTGAGACAGCTCTACCATCTTCAGGTTTTTCTCTTCGATCCTCTTCAGTAGAACCTTGAACATTTGTTCTTTGTAAGATGGCAGCTATAATCTTTTGAGCCTTATTAAATGTGTTTCCATATTCAATAATTTCCCATAGGGTGTAGTCATGGATTTGCAGATATTGCTCAAAGTTAAACTTCCACAGCTCAAAATTGTCTGGGTCTAGCATGGGAATTTTGATGTTGTGGGTTGAGGAGGAGGAGGAGTTTACTTCTGGGGTAGACATGATGTCTTTAGGGTTTTGTGAAAATTAGGGTTTTTGTGTTCTTTAGATCAAAGTTTCTCAACAAGCTCTGATACCACTTATTGATCCCAAACTTAGATCGATTTAGCTTGTGTAAACGAGATTGAATCAAGTTTAACACGTAGAGAAACTTTGTTGTGTATAAAACAATTTAAGTATTATGCGGAATTAATACTCAAACAAGAACACACAAACAATGTAAACCAAACTTTCACTTTGATTGATTAGAACAAACTTGCTTACAATGAAAGTGTTTAACGAATCAAAACTTATATGAAAACAAAAACTAAAGGTCTTCTTTTATAGACATAAGAAGCCTTGTACAAGAGTATACGTATCAGCTATTCTAGGTAAAGATAAACATAGAAAATACATTGTTGATCATATCTTTACTACGTGTAGACTAAGTCTTCTATCAGTGCTTGACTTCATCCTATCAACGCTTGACATCTTCCTATCAACGCTTGATCTGTCAATGTTTGTTTTCTTCTTATCAACACTTGTTTTCTTCTTGTCAGCGTCCAAGTGTACTGGCTACATTTTATTCCCAACAGAGCCTCTACAACTAATTCATACGGATTTGTGCGAACCCATTACTCCATCCTCTCATGGTATAAATCTCTACTTTATGCTTTTTATTGATTATTCTAGAAAGACTTGGGTCTATTTTCTAAAATAAAAATCCAAAGCCTTTGAAGCTTTTAATAAATTTAAAGCTATGGTCGAAAAGGAGAAGGGTTTAAAAATTAAATCCATGAGATCAGATAGAGGTGGAGAATTTGTGTCAAAGGAATTTAATAAATTCTGTGAGGATAATGGGATCCAGAGATTTCTAACGGCTCCTTACTCCCCACAACAAAATAGAGTGGTGGAGAGAAAGAATAGAACCATTCTCAACATGGTCCGAAGCATGTTGATAAGTAAGAAGATGCCAAAAGAGTTTTGGGCTGAAGCAGTTGATTGCGCGTGTATCTATTAAACCGGTGTCCGTCGAAGAGTTTGGACAACAAGACCCCACAAGAAGCTTTTGGAATGGGATGAAGCCTACAGTCTCTCATCTAAGGATATTCGGGAGCATAGCGTATGTTCCCGTTCCGAGTCAAAGGCGAATCAAGCTTGATGATAGAAGCGAGAAGCATGTGTTCGTGGGTTATGACAAGCAATCCAAAGGATACAAGCTCTATAACCCGATCACAAGGAAGGTGGTAGTGAGCAGAGACGTGGAGTTCGATGAGAATGATCATGGGATTAGAGTATGTAGGTCCATAGTTTCTAAGGATTAAGCATGTTATGGTTTATCTATAGAATTACTGCTTAAAATAGATAAGTTTCGAAAAATAGAATTACTGCTTAAAATAGATAAGTCTCTAAAAATAGAAAGTTTCCATAAATAGATTAGCTGCCTTATTTAAATAAGTTTCCATAAATAGATTAGCTGCCTGAAATAAATAAGTTTCTAAAAATAGAACGTTTCCATAAATAGATTAGCTGCCTTATTTAAATAAGTTTCTAAAAATAGAAGTTTCCATAATTAGAAATAAGCTGGTTAAATAAGCTAAGTATATAAGCCTAAGTGTTTTCATAATTATTTTCTAAGTCATATGATATAATGTATAGTTTATTAATTATTTCATGTAATTAAAATAAACTATAGGTTAAAATATTTAATTAAAGTATATCATGTTTTTAATTAAATAAAGTTAAATACTTAGGTTAAAACATGTATTATTATTTATTAATAATATAACCTTAGTCATGTTAATTAATTAATTATAACCATGGTTTTTAAATAATTAATTAATTATAAGTCTTAAAATATAAAATACTTAGGTTAATAATTTCATGATTTTAATAATTAATATAACCTAAGTCATGTTATTAAATTAATCATGTCATGTTCATTAATTTAATTTTAACATAAGATTATAAAAGAAAATTAATCTTAACATACACCGTGACCCGGATCTTGACTAAGAACCATGAACCGGACATGAAATCGACACCATACCCCGAAGCAAATCGGGGTTACCCTTGTCTTGTTGTTGCCGTGGGACCCACACCAACCAACCGGGACCATATGGTCTCGGTGGTGGTCGTGTAGCCAAACCGAGACCCTCTCGGGTTCGGTTTAGGCGGCGGCCAAGAACAAACACCCCTAAAACATCCCTTTTGATTTATTCCAAAACCAATTCCATGTTAGATCTATGATTTAATTAAGTTTTTAAGAAAAACATATCATGTTCTGAATTATTAAAAAGATTAAATAAAAAGAAAAGGGTTAAAAGAATTACCGAATGCGTGGATCTAAACAACGATGAAAAAACACGAACACTAGCAATAAATCCAAGATCAAAGATCAATAAACACCTCCTTTGGTGTGTTTGAAGGTGGCGGCCAAAAAGAAAAGAAGGAGGAGGAGAACTTTTAGGTTTTTGTGAAAATGAGTAGTGATTTTTCCTTTTACCCTTCTTTAGTAAATTTTTGATGGGCTTGGCCCATCTTTCTTCCTAATTTCATGGCATATGGGGCCCACATGGGGTAACCCGATCATTTTCCGTGTCTAATTAATAAGTGTGTTCTCGTGTTCGTGTTTTACGTGTTTGTTCGTGTTTATTTGTGTTCGCGTTTTGTGTGTTCTCGTTAAATAATTACCGTGACCTAATATATTTATTTACGCTCGTAATAAATATATATACATAATTAATAATAGTTCGTGATTTAATTACGTTCATGATTTCATGATCGCATGTTCGTGATTAATTATTGTTAAATAATAATTGCATGCTCGTGCGTAGTAAATACTTATCGTGTTCTAACACGTACGTAATACGTAAAATCCTAACACGTAATCGTAATCATGCTATAATAGGAAAGTTTTAATCTAGTACGTACGATCTTAAGGGTACTATTCATGGTAAAAGCATGCGGGTTTTACAAAGATAACCTATAAACTGAAAATTATTATAGGGCGGCAAGCACTGTCCAGATATGCACACTTGCTTATGCAAGATAGACATAACAGTCCTCTAGTGTCCCTTGCTAACCAAAATTCTTAACAATTAAGTTATCTCATAAAATCCCTTGTAACTCCCAGGTAAACCCAATATAAATCATACCCAAGTCCCCCAACAGACCACATCCAATTCTAGGCCAAAAAGGTCTTGGTAGCATGCATAGTATATCAACTTTGCATGCTACAGTGCCTCATGAGATAGAAAACTAACTCATACTCACCAATAGACACAATCTAGAATAGTGATAAGAGTATCATAAGAATACCCAAAAGTCCTAAAGGTTCCTAAAACCTCCCCTTAAACTGTGATACATAAGTTGCCAAATAACATGCATGTAAATAAAAATTTATGTCAAGATAAGAATATAAATATTCCAACCATCATCCATAAATTGAAACATGCTCTAATGATTCTCCAAGGATCCATAAGCAACTCTGTATCCAATAGTTCAATGCTAACAACGCCTGCACACTTAGATCAAAAACCACAAAACTAACATGTTGCTGACAACGCCACGATAACACTTATCAGCGTTAAGATAACCTTTGTCAGCGTTAGACAAATAATGTGGAAAATATAAAATCACAAATAGACCAATAACAATGCATATCCTGTACATACTTTTACACTAAGACCCTAAAACACATATTAAGTGAGATTGATCATTCCAATACTTGTTACTAAGTATTAAAATCTTCCAGTATCAAAAGGTTTAGTTAATAAATCAGACACATTTTCTTCTGTGTCAACCCAATATGGTTGTATTAACCCTTTTTAAAAACAATCTCTTATAAAATGATGTCTAATTTTTATGTGTTTTGTTTTAGAGTGATGTACAGGATTTTTAATAATGCATAAAGTGATGTTATTATCTACAAAAATCTTGGTATGCATGAAATTATACCCATAATCCAACAGGTGGTTCTGAATCCATAAAACTTGTCCACAACAAGCAGCTGCTGCTACATATTCTGCTTCAGTTGTAGAATTGGCCACCACTGTTTGTTTCTTGCACTGCCAAGATATCAACCTACTCCCAAGAAACTGACATCCACCAGTTGTGGATTTTCTATCAAATTTGTCACCACCATAGTCACTGTCTGAATAGGCAATAATCTCCAATGGTGAATCTTTTGGATACCATAATCCCAGGTCTGGATAACATCTAAGGTATCTAAAGATTCTCTTGACAGCATGAAGATGACACTCTTTGGGAGTCACTTGATGGCGTGCACAAGCACACACAACAAACATAATGTCAGGTCTTGAAGCTGTGAGATACATTAATGAACCAATCATTGATCTATAGTGCTTGACATCCACATCTTTCCCATCTCCAACTTTTCCCCAGGGGTGTTCTCTATCCATAGGAGTGCTAGCCCTTTTCTCATGTGGAGAAAAGCCAAACTTCTTCAAGATTTCTGCTACATATTTATCTTGAGAGATGAAGATACCATCCTCTTTCTGCTGAACTTGTAACCCTAGAAAGAAGTTCATCTCCCCCATTGCACTCATCTTGAATTTTTCTGTCATGAGCTTGGAAAAGTCTTCACTCATCTTTGGACTTGAAGAGCCAAAGATGATATCATCCACATAAACCTGGACAAGTAAGAAATCCTTACCAGTCTTCTTTGTAAATAAGGTATGGTCGATGGTGCCCCTTTTGAATCCATTTTCCACCAGGATATGTTGACAATGTGCCATACCATGCTCTTGGGGCCTGATGAAGTTCATATATAGCTTTCTTGACTCTATATACCTTGTCTGGATGCTCTGAATCTTCAAAACCAGGAGGCTACATTACATAAACCTCCTCTACAATTATGCCATAAAGAAAAGCACTCTTCACATCCATTTGATAGATAGTAAAGCCCATGCTGGAAGCATAGGCTAGAGATATCCTTATAGCCTCAATCCGTGCAACTAGTGGCAAGACCTCCTCATAGTCTATCCCTTCCTCTTGTGTATATCCTTGAGCCACTAAACGTGCCTTGTTTCTGACCACAATGCCTCTTTCATCCTTCTTGTTTCTAAGAACCCATCTTGTCTCAATAGGTCTGACATGTCTGGGACAATCAACCAACTCCCAAACATCCTGTATAGCAAATTGGTGAAGCTCATCCTGCATTGCTTCTACCCAACTTGGTTCTTTGAGAGCATCAAAAATCTTCTTGGGTTCCTGTTGTGACAGAAAACAGGCAAACAAACATGCTTGAACAAGAGGGGTATCAACCTTCTTGTGAATATTGGCAATACATCCTCCAAGATTCTGATGAGATCTTCTAGTTTGAACATGAGACATCACATCACCAATAATTAGAGAAGAGGGGTGATCTTTGATTATAGAAGTAAGCACTCCTCCCTCAAAGAGTGTGTTGTTTTCAATCTCATCTTCCATGTTACCAATATCTTCTCCAAACTCTCTTTCCTCAACATCTGAATGAACCTCTCCACTTCTGTTTGAAGGTTCACCTTGTTCAAAATTGGAAGAGAAAATATGGTCAAGAGAGCTGTCAACGCCTAGATCATGGCTGTCAATGTTTGAACCATCAACGTCTGAAGTTGTCTTGTCAGCGCCAGATTTTCCTTTGTCAGCGCTTGAAAGATCATGTATGTTGTCAATTGGTGATACTTGGGGACCACCATTTTCCTTTCCAGCAGCAGCAAATGCATCTGTCCATATGGGAATAGTGACATACTCAAGTATAGGTGATGATTTGTCTGCTTGTGATCCAACCTCTTCATTAACCTATGTACCTGAAACATCAACAACTGGTTCTTCCACAACATTTGAAGTTACCTTCACAATATTTGGATTAGTAACAGGCATATAATTCAAAGTCCTGGATAGAGGTTCCAAGTCAAATAACCAATTTGGACCACTTTCAAGGGATCACTAGGTTTACTTTCTAAAACCCTAACATGTACTTTTTCAAGTATACGTTTTTCCTTCTTAACGTAAACCCTATATCCTCTACTCTGCACTGAATAACCCATGAAGTAGCCTTCATCACCTTTAGCACTAAATTTACCTAAGGCATGACTAGTATCCAATACAATTACATGACAACCAAAAGGTTTAAGAAAACCAATATTAGGTTTCCTTCCCCAAAGTAACTCATAAGGTGTTTTGTTATGAATCTTGTTGACTAATGCTTTATTCTGAACATAACAAGCTGTATTCACAGCCTCAGCCCAAAAAGCAATGGGAAAGTGAGCATCAGCCAACATAGTCCTGGCTGCTTCTATGAGGGTTTTATTCTTTCTCTCAGCAACCTCATTTTGCTGTGGGGTTCTGGCTACACTAAACTGTCTAGTAATTCCTTTCTTGGCACAAAAATCATCCAACAGCTTATTTCTAAACTCACCACCATTATCACTTCTAAGCATCTTAAGTTCATTACCAGACTTCTTCTCAATTTGGGTAATAAAGTTGATCAAAGTATCAGCAGTGTCACTTTTCAAAGCTAAAAAGAAAGTCCAAGTAAACCTAGAAAAGTCATCAGTGATAACAAAATAATAAGATTTACCATTCAAACTTTCTATATTAGTTGGACCAAACAGGTCCATATGCAGCAAGTGAAGTGATTTAGAACTAGAGTGCACCTGTTTAGACTTGAATGAGACCTTGTGCTGTTTGCCTTCAAGGCATGCAACACAAGAGTGGTCATTGTGGAAAGCCTTTTCAGGCAAACCATCAACCAAACCATGTCTCACAAGTCTGTTTATAGTTTTAAAATTAATGTGCCCTAATCTCCTATGCCAAAGATTACTCTCATCAACTGAAGCCTTAGCATAAAGACATGACAAGTTATTATTCGTCCTAATACCATTAAGATTCACATTATAAATGTCCTTATGCCTAGGTGTTCTATAATCAATGAATTTCTCATCTGGTATTTTAAAATCCTTGCTCAACACCAAGCATTCAGTATCAGTGAAAAGAACCTTATTTTTGTTATCACAAACTTGTGATACACTAAATAGATTATAGTCAAGTTCTTTTACCAGAAACACGTTTTCAAAACGCAAATTGTTGGTGAGAAGAGTTCCTTTGCCTGTGATAGTTCTATATCCGCCTCCAAAGTAAACTTTATCACCATCCTTAATGGGAGTGAAGTTTGTGAGGATAATCTTCCTTCCCAGTCATGTGCCTAGAGCATCCACTATCCTAATAGCCATAATCATTAACCTGCTTTTGAATGCCCTGCAAATAAAGAAAACAAATTATTTTTCTTTGGGAACCCAAGCCTGAGTATACTTAGATTCATTTGGTTGTTCAACAAGAACAGACTTAGTCCTCATAACAACCCCTTGTTCGTCCCTTCTTGGATTAAACACCCAGTTAACCCCAATTGGTTTTGTGATGACCTTTGAAATATAATTAAATCTGTTACAGGTCATAGAAATCCCATTTGAATTAGGGTTCTGATCTTGCTTAGGTCTCCATGTCAAGCTAGAAGAAGCTTTAGACCCCTTTCCCTTTGGTTGTAAATATTTACCATTATTTGATTTGGCAACGTTTCTGTCAGTGTTTGCTTTGGTCTTGTCAACGCTGAGATTACCCTTATCAGCGTTGAACCTAGGGCTTGCTACAGGAACCCATTGTCTATTAGACCATGTATTGGTCTTCTGAAAAGGTCTTTGTCCATAAGTATTAGACCCTTTAGTAAAGAATAGGGTAGGTCTAACAACTTGTGGACTTTGCTAAACAAAAGTTTTGGGTTTGACAGTGTTTGACTTTTTGTCAGCGTTGACCTTTGAAGCGTTGACACACTTATAGGCTAAATGTGAAAAACTACCACAAGTATAACAGGCTTTTCTAGACATAATTCTAGGTCTAGAAGAAAAGAAACCTGTTCCATCATCACTAATTTGGCTTTTTGGTGACCTAGTTTTTCTATACATTTCTGCATATTTAATACTAGGTTTTCTAACAACGTTTGAGCCAAGGTCAACAGTCTTGCCAGTGATTGGGTTTGTTACTTTGATAGGTGTAGACTCATTTGGGCTATCACTAAGCATGCCACCCTTAACAAACAAGGTAAGGTTGGCTTTCTTTCATTGGTCCAAATCAGTCAACTTCTGCCTATATTCTTCTACTGGGGTAAGAACTCTTGGTGAAGGAATAAATTCCTCTTCTTGGAATTCTGGTAAACCAGTCCAAGATAAGTCCTTTCTTTGTACACCATAGAAGTCCCCAGCAGGTGGTGGAACACCAGCATACTCTTTCATCCCAATCCCAGTCATATCCCTAGCATCCCTTTGTTCACTAACACATTTTTCTAGGGTTTGTGAGGCTTTATCAAATCTCTGAATTTTAAGGTCTACATTATCCTTATTTTTGATAGCCTCATCTAACTTAGCCTGTAATTCAGCATTCACCCTCTCCATGATGTTTCTAATATCAATACTAGCATTTAAATCATGTTTTAAGATATTTATTTGATCTTTTAGGTCAAGCTCCATTTTCTTATACTCAGCTACAATCTTTTCAGTTTGAGTAAGAGCAAGTTGATAATTAGACAACTTACATCTTTCATTACCCACATCTGTTGACAATTTTAAAACTTCTTTGTTATGTCTTTCAGTGTTTAGACGACAACCCTTACTACAAAAAGCATCATCATATACCTCATTATCTGATGAAGATGAGGAGTGTGCCATGAGAGCATACTGAGCATGCTCTTCTTCTTCCATTTCAGCAACCAAAGCTTTATTTTCTTCCTCATCCTTAGCCAAATAGCTCCAATCCCATCCAACACCATCAATTTCTTGCATTGCAACCATAGCTTTGGGATCCTGAGCCTTAATGATTTGGCTTGAGGGTTTTCCAGCATCATATCTTCTTGGAGATCTGCATTCTCTCATAAAGTATCCTATACGATGACAATTGTAACACTCAACCTTAGATTTATCAAATCCAGCAGTGTCCTTAGCATTAAAAGTCATCTTCTTCTTGAATCTTCTATTTCATCTGTCTGCTCTTATACTTGCAAGAGCCATATTTCACTTTATGTCCATCTCCTCCAAATGCTCATCACTAATTTGCTCAAGGTCCTCATAAGTAATCACTGAACCATTGGGCAATGAAGCAATGTATGCACACGCAGTATCTAGATCAATACCAGCATGATTAATTCTTGGTGAGTCAATTTTGTATGTGTCAGCGTCTGAATGTGAGGCGTTGACAGGATATGATCCAGCGTTGACACAAGTTGATCCAGTAAAGGGGTGCAAGTATGACTCCTTTTGATCAAATTGACCTTCACTATGTGAGAAGAAGGCCATGTTTCCATTGGTAGACTTGCTTCTATGATCCAAAAGAGTTTCATTCTCTATCAGCCTCAGTTTATTGTAAACATCATCAAAAGTAGAACTTTTGTGAGTGTTATTAGCAATTATAGACCTTGCTTCAATCTTCCATGCATCACCAAGGCTTTTAAGAAAAATAGAGATAATATCAACGTCACCATGCACTGTTCCCATGAAGGGCAGCTTGCTTGTAATGTCAAGAAGTCTGCTTCACACATTACTTAGCTTCTCATTAGGTTGAGCCTTAAAAACAACATACTCATGCAAGAGTTGCTTCTTTTTCTCTTGCACAGTATCAGCATTACCACCATACGCAACTTCAAGAGCTGCCCAAAGATCTTTTGCAGACTCATAGCTTCTGTATTTGTGCTGATTTTCTTGCCCCAAGGAGAGTTTCAGAATGCTTAGGGTTTTCATGTCAACCCTTCTCTTTGCTATATCTTCAGTTGAGACAGCTCTACCATCTTCAGGTTTTTCTCTTCGATCCTCTTTAGTAGAACCTTGAACATTTGTTCTTTGTAAGATGGCAGCTACAATCTTTTGAGCCTTATTGAATGTGTTTCCATATTCAATAATTTCCCATAGGGTGTAGTCATGGATTTGCAGATATTGCTCAAAGTTAAACTTCCATAGCTCAAAATTGTCTGGGTCTAGCATGAGAATTTTGATGTTGTGGGTTGAGGAGGAGGAGGAGTTTACTTCTGGGGTAGAGATGATGTCTTTAGGGTTTTGTGAAAATTAGGGTTTTTGTGTTCTTTAGATCAAAGTTTCTCAACAAGCTCTGATACCACTTGTTGATCCCAAACATAGATCGATTTAGCTTGTGTAAACGAGATTGAATCAAGTTTAACACGTAGATAAACTTTGTTGTGTATAAAACAATTTAAGTATTATGCGGAATTAATACTCAAACAAGAACACACAAACAATGTAAACCAAACTTTCACTTTGATTGATTAGAACAAACTTGCTTACAATGAAAGTGTTTAACGAATGAAAACTTATATGAAAACAAAAACTAAAGGTCTTCTTTTATAGACATAAGAAGCCTTGTACAAGAGTCTACGTATCAGCTATTCTAGGTAAAGATAAACATAGAAAATACATTGTTGATCATATCTTTACTACGTGTAGACTAAGTCTTCTATCAGTGCTTGACTTCATCCTATCAACGCTTGACATCTTCCTGTCAACGCTTGATCTGTCAATGTTTGTTTTCTTCTTATCAACACTTGTTTTCTTCTTGTCAGCGTCCAAGTGTACTGGCTACATTTTATTCCCAACAGAGCCTCTATAACTAATTCATACGGATTTGTGCGAACCCATTACTCCACCCTCTCATGGTATAATCTCTACTTTATGCTTTTTATTGATGATTATTCTAGAAAGACTTGGGTCTATTTTCTAAAATAAAAATCCAAAGCCTTTGAAGCTTTTAAGAAATTTAAAGCTATGGTCCAAAAGGAGAAGGGTTTAAAAATTAAATCCATGAGATCAGATAGAGGTGGAGAATTTTTGTCAAAGGAATTTAATAAATTCTGTGAGGATAATGGGATCCAGAGATTTCTAACGGCTCCTTACTCCCCACAACAAAATAGAGTGGTGGAGAGAAAGAATAGAACCATTCTCAACATGGTCCGAAGCATGTTGATAAGTAAGAAGATGCCAAAGGAGTTTTGGGCTGAAGCAGTTGATTGCGCGTGTATCTATTAAACCGGTGTCCGTCGAAGAGTTTGGACAACAAGACCCCACAAGAAGCTTTTGGAATGGGATGAAGCCTACAGTCTCTCATCTAAGGATATTCGGGAGCATAGCGTATGTTCACGTTCCGAGTCAAAGGCGAATCAAGCTTGATGATAGAAGCGAGAAGCATGTGTTCGTGGGTTATGACAAGCAATCCAAAGGATACAAACTCTATAACCCGATCACAAGGAAGGTGGTAGTGAGCAGAGACGTGGAGTTCGATGAGAATGATCATGGGATTGGAGTATGTAGGTCCATAGTTTCTAAGGATTAAGCATGTTATGGTTTATCTATTGAGATGGATCGAAATGGAAGAACTTAGAGAGAGAAAGGTAGAGAGAGAAAGGAGAGGATGAGATAAAATGGTTGATTGAATGAATGTGTGTATAAATACAAAGTGACCAACCCCTCCTAACATGCTAGGAGGGGGTATATATAGGTCACCCTACATGTGGGCTATATGGGATATATTGGATCACGAGCCCAATATCATTGGAGTGACGATCCTTTCTAAATACGTAAAAACGTATTTCTAACAATCTCCCCCAAAGGGAGGTCACTCCAAGTTACAATGTCCTAAATAGTCTATAGCTCGTGATCTATGCTAACAATGATGTGACCGAGACTTTCCTAGGAAAAACGTATTTCCAACAATCTCCCCCAAAGGGAGGTCACACCATTTTACAAAATCTTAAACCTAGCATACTATGCTTGAGTCTTTGATCTTGTTCTTGTGAATATGCTGATGAGATCTTTGACTTTGGTCTTGAACATGTGTCCTTGCTTTGACCTTGTGCATTCATCACTTGTGATATTTGCCTCCCCGTTACTTCATGTTCCACATACTTATACTTTTATAAATTCTTGAAAGCTTCAGAGTTTGATACAGCGGAAGACTTGACTTTTAGACTTTCTTGAATTTGTTGAAGTATGAAGTGCATACAGTATAAGCATGTGGTGACAAGTTCTTCTGGATTGTACACCGCAATGCCACCTTCTTGTTACGCTGCATAAGACAGTTAGCAACAAAACATATACACGGATGAAATGGCCTTGAACATTTCATTCTAATTCGATAGCATTTACCTCCGGTCGGTGAAGACCATTGGACGATATAAAATATCGTACTTGTGACAGGTAGTTTCAATTAAGAACCTCCTTGACAAGATTTCGCGGGTACACCCGTTCTCTTTATTCGGCCGTCCAAAGCTGACTGCGAACATAGAGAGTGAATCATTTGGATAATAATATCTGCATGATTTGAAGCCGTCAATTCATGTTCCTGGAACAAGTGAAATTCAATTAAGAACCGCACCATCGTTGCTTTTCCAGTTGTCACAATCTTGATTCGTATAGAATCTTGCAAGTTACCTACCAAGTGCTGTTTGAGGTTAACACTAGAAGGATTTCCACTCATCACTGTGAACACTAAGGTATCACTCTGAGTGTTCTGGCAAGATCACTAAGATATTGCATAGAGGCCTGGAACGTGTTTAAATTCATTTAAGAATTAAACCACTGTTGCTTTCCAGTTATCACAAGTTTGATTCATAAAGAATCGCACAAGTCACCTACCATGAGCTTTTTGAAATTCGCTCAAGAAGGATTTCCATCTTCATTGTAAATACTTTCGTATTACTCGGATTGTAACACCCCATTTTGATAAATGGAATGTCACGCGTAATTATGGCGTGTCATCAAAGCATGCAAGGTAACATGTAGTAAAACATACATGACCATAGGGAAAACCGGAATCAAACATCGGTTCCCAACATAAGCCCAAAACATAATAAAGTAAATGAACTGAAAGAAAGACCAAACAAGCATAAATATATGAAGGCAAAAGGAGAAGAAGTCTATGGCAGCTTCCATCCTATGCACGTCCTCCAAATGCTCGACTCTTGGGTACCTGCCGTTTTGGGACATGGAAAGGAAAGTAACGGCTGAGCAAAACGCTCAGTGCACGGATGTACAATATAGCATGAATAGGATAAGCATGTAACATATAACAGCGGAAGACTAAGTTCTGAGTAGACTGGTTAAGTATTGAGAAAACTGGTTTTATAGTTTGAAAAGCCTTATGTTGATCTTATGAAAACTGTTTTAACATACATATACCATAGCCCATATAGGTCATGAAAAGGTCACGTGCATGAATACTTGGAGGGTTGACCTCATCATGCTGATTAGAGGGGATGCCTCTAATTAATATACTGGTTTGGGTAGGAGGGATCAACTCCTTGTGAAGGATGCAAGGCACACACCACATTCACCATGAAATACTGAATAAAACATGTAACTAGGATGCACCCATACGCCCCACATGATATAATAATATGGCCAAAACTGAAAAGGGACGCCACGAGCAATCACTCCGCCGTGGGGAAGTCATAACATTGGTGCCTCCAATGTTATGGTTATGGTACCTCCATAACTAGGTGAAACTGGTCATGCTTGTATATGGCTATAGATTATGCTAATTAAACATAAGCAGTTCAAAACAATAAAACAAATACTGGGGAAAACAGTTGGCTGCATACGGGGAAATCCTAATAAGGAAAGAATGTCCATACTGAAAGGACGGGAATCCGTACCTCAAGTCCAGTGAATGAACGGAAGAACGACTCCTACTTCTGGATCACTAAAGCTACATGAATACACACGTGTATAAGTATCGATTCACTGATTACGTACTGGGTTTTATGTCTCATTTTAGCTGACTTGGTATGTTTTAGGTCATGGTTCACTGTTTAAAGCCTTAAACTGTGTTTATCTTGTATTCTGATTAATCTGATTAAGTATTACTGGTATTTCATGTATTATAATACTTACTGTGTAATAATAAGTAACTTTCCAAAAATAGCAGGTTTCCAAAAATAGCAAGTTTCCAAAAATAGAAAGTTTTCAAAAATAGAAAGTTTCCAAAAATAGAAAGTTTCCAAAAATAGAAAGTTTCCAAAAATAGAAAGTTTCCAAAAATAGAAAGTTACCAAAAATAGAAAGTTTCCAAAAATAGAAAGTTTCCTAAAATAGAATTTACTGCTTAAAATAGATTAGTTTCTAAAAATAGAAAGTTTCCAAAAATAGATCAGTTGCCTTAATTAAATAAGTTTCCATATATAAAAGGTTTCCATGATTAGATTAGCTGCCTGAAATAGATAGATTTCCATATATAGAAGGTTTCCATTAATAGATTAGTTGCCTTATTTAATTAAGTTTCTATAAATAGAAGTTTCCATATTTAGAATTAAGCTGGTTACATAAGCTAACATATAAGTCTAAGTGTTTATAAGCTGATTTCTTAAGTCATATGATATAGTATATAGTTTAATTATTATTTCATGTATTTTAATTAAACTATAGGTTAAGCATTTTAATTAAAGTATAACATGTTTTAATTAAAATGAAATGAAAATACTTAGGTTAAAATGTGTATTATTATTATTAATAATATAACCTAAGTCATGTCTAAATTAATTAATTATAGGCATGTTTTAAATAATTAATTAATTATAACTTATAACATAAAATACTTAGGTTAAATTAATATCATGCTAAATTAATAATTAGAATAACCTAAGTCAAGATTTAATTAATATCTCATGTTATTAATTAATTTATATCCTAAGTTCATGATTCATAAAAATTAACATGTAACATAGATCATGATTTAACCAACGAACCATGAATCGGGCATGAATTCGACACCGTACCCCGAGCCAAACCCGGGGCACGTGTGCCTCCTTGCTGCCGTGGGTCCCACAAGCACCAACCAAGACCAAAAATGGTCTTGGTGGTGGCGGCAATAAGCAAACCAAACCCCCTCGGGTTTGTTTTGCTAGGCGGCTAAAAACAAACACCCTTTTAAATCATTCTTTGATTTTAATTAACCCCAAAACATGTTAGATCAATGTTTAATTATCATGTTTTTAATAAGAAAATAATAACATGTTCATGAAAATAATCAAAGATTAAAAAGAATTAAAAAGAAGGGTTTAGAATGATATACCAACACGTAGCTTGAAAGGGGATGAACAAACACGGTTTCTAGCACTTGTATTTAATGTCAAAAATCAACAACACCCTCCTATGGTGGTGATGTAGGTGGCGGCACAAAGAGAACCAAGGAGGAGGAGGAGAAACTTTTTTAGGGTTTATGTTTTCTTTCTTGAAAAAGTGAAAATGAAAACTAGTTTTACTCTTTACCCCCCTTTACTTGTAAAAGTCCATGGGCTTAGCACATTTCTTGTTGTTGTGCCGTGGGTATGGGGGCCCCACATGGGGTACCCGTACCTTTCTCGTGTCCCGATGTTTCGTGTTCGTTCGTGGTTAAACGTGCTCGTGTTTAAAGTGTTTCTGTTTATTTTATCATGTCGTTTATCGTAATCTTAACGCTCGTAATTATATTATATGTATTTACGTAATTATTCTAGTTCGTATTTTAAATGGTGATCATGATTTAATTATGTTCACGTGACATATTTATTAACTGTTTATCATGAGTTCGTACGTAATCGATACTTGTCATGTCATACACGTATGCACTTGCCTGATTAATAGCACATGAATGTGATCAATACTGAATAAGGTAAGTTTTAATCTAGGACGTACGATCTTAAGGGCACTATTCATGGTAAAAGCATTCGGGTTTTACAATTCTTCCCCCCTAAAAAGAATAATTCGTCCCCGAATTATAGATAAAGTAACTGGAAGCGAAACATACCCGAATCAAACTGGAAAGGTATGCAAAATAACGGAAATGAAGGTGACATGGTAGAAGGGAATGTGGAACGTGACATGTCTTGAAAAGACATGGAACGTGACGTGACTGAAAGGACATATCTAATTGATGAGAAAAACGGATAAAAGTCCGGATGAACTTGTCCGTTTCCAAGTGGCCTCCCTGTTGGAACGGTTCCTTCAGAAGATCCTGACACTAATGATAAATCTTGGTCCTCCTGACCTTGACTTAGAATACGAAGAAATTCTTGGTTATCAACGGAAGGTAGATCCCCTAAATTCGATCGAGGAAAATAAGAGTTAACGTGCAAGGGTAACTGAAACGTTACGATGCAAGACCATCTAACTTAACTGATAATTAGAAACGATGCGCGAGACATAAAGAAACGTAGTACGTGAAAACTTTTGAACGTGATACGTGAAAAATTTCGAACGTGCTACGTGGAGATATGGCGAGTGTAGTATGAGTAAACATATCGTGATCCATGATACGTGTAACATATCTTGATCATGATATGAGGAACGTGGAATGAACATGACATGTGAGACATATCGTGATCATAGAATATAATGGCGGTGACGCCAAACGCTACAAGGTGAGACGTGGAATATGACATGAAACGTCTATCTGATGATGGAGAGTTATACTAAACTTGGGTCTGGTCTCACAAGTTCTTGCAACTTCCCAGAACGAGAAAAGAAATGAACGTAGAATCGTAAGCCAAAATACGATCATGAACGTGAATAGTGTCATGAACGTGAGCGCGAAAGCAAGTCGTGGAATTAGAATGAAGACGTGAAGTAAGTTAGGAGTACAATTACGAATCTTTGTCTGACCCGATAGCTGAGGGATTGCCAAGTGATCGGATGAGCCTTGGCTGGAACATGTTCGTTCAATCTGTTGGTTCTGAAATCCGTACGGATGTAAGGATTCTGCAGACTTGATCAAACTGTTGACAATAACCCAAATAGCATCATGCTTCTTCTGAGTTTGCTGAAATCTGGTAACTAAAATCCATGGAGATCTTGTCCCTTTTCGATTCACAATTTCATATGATGAAAACATCCCAGTTTGTTGGTGTCCTATCTTAACCTGTTGGTATGTCAGGTACCTAGATATGAACGTAACTGTATCTTGCTTCGTAGAACTTGATACCTAGGAGTTTGCGAAACTCTGAGTCTCTGAATCTAGACTTCTCCTAGCGTATAATTTTCTAGAACACCTAATGTAGTGTAGGGTTCTCTCCTTTACGCATAAGCTGAGTCATGGTAAGATTAACCATAGAAACCCATGTGATTCAGTGTGTCACTGTAATCAAACAGAATTGATATTGGAAAAAAAAATTCCAGGGTAGAATTTCTCTTGTCATAGAATTTGCAACATAGTGCAAATATGGTCTTCCTGTTCTTCTCTAGGCTTAGAGGAAATTAGGTTATCCTCAATGAAAACGCTGATGAATTTGTTTAGGAGTTCATGGAAACTCAATTTATTAAGTCCATAATGCGGTTGGAGCATTGATGAGACTAATTCAAAATCATAAATTTAGCATGACCGAGTCGTGTACGAATAGCAGTCATGGACATGTCCTGCTTTTTCACTCGTCACTGTTGGTAGCATGATCGTGAGTTCGATCTTGCAAAAGTGATTAACACCATACGGTTGATTGTACATGTTGTCAATATGTGGAGGAGAATAACGGTCATGAATGGTGATTTGTTTAAGTCGACGGTAGTCGACACATAATCTCATGATACCATCCTTCTCCTAGAAGGTTCTTCTGGAGTGTAAGGAACAATTTTGGAATAATATGTTGGTTATGCGTAAAAGGACCTTAGTAGTCGTGTGTTACTGACAGCTAGAAAATTTTAGCAATTATGGCTAACAAAGCACGTGCTTGAAAAGCATAGATAATTTGTACAGATTTTCCTGATGGAAATCAAGCTGAATGTATTCAGGAGCCTGAACATTACTGTACATAATTATGAATCATAGCATGGTGTGGTGTTCATAGTACATAATTAGGATAAAATTCCTCCCGTGTCTGTCCGAGGAAATGCGTTAGCAGCTTGGATCTTATCATTAAGCTGAAGGAAAACCTTCGTATGCGTGGGAATACGAAAGGCGTCCTTCATGGTTATGAATATATGAACTATGGTGAAAGAAATGAAAGTGACATCGGCAACGTGACAATTCTCACTGATGCGCCGATAATGGTATTGAAATTCTTGTGGCCTGATTAATACATGGCACAACAACATAGATATACCCTTGGAGGGTACCCTGAATTTCTTAGAAATGTTCCATAATTAGACGTGAGTCATGTGTCTTGACTCGTGTCTTGAGAAATGTAAGCGTGACATATGTCTTGACTGGTATCTTGACATGTGTCCTCAGAAAGTATACGTGAGACATGTGTCTTGACTGATGTCTTGACATGTGTCTCGAGATGTGAAACAATTAGAACTACAAATATTAGGTTAATATGCCAGAATTGGCGGATCGGTTGGACTACTGATCATTTGTATGTCTGATCACGTCCGTGGCCGGAGCCTCGGTTGCGATTTCTAGGATAGTTGCTGTCATAGTAGTGGTTACTATCATCTTGTATGTCGGTTCCATGACGGTCATTCTCATGACCGTGACTCATGTAACTATTCAGCTGAGTGGCCGGCTGGTACTGGTTTGCACTCATATGGCTGAAATGACAGCCGAACGACGTGTGACATGTAACTATGAATTTGGGACAATGATTGATGGGAATTGTCTGATGGTGAAGCATCTTCTCGTCCAATTGCTTTGCTCCGACGCCTTTGTCTTCGTCTTTTAGGATCTCCAGGTTGTGAACAGCATCAGCATCAGCATCTCGTAGCGTCTCCCAACATCAGCAGCATCAACCTTCAGTAACATCTCCAAGCTATGAGCGGCATCGACAACCTTGTAGAATATCAGCAAGTGAACATACGCCTGAGATGATTTAGAATCGACTAGCGAATACTCGTGAAGTATTGCAAGTGGAATACACATGGATTAAGGTACATGTAATACACATGAAATACGGTACGTGGAGTACACATGGAATGCACATGAAATGATCGGTATGGGCTCGATCATTTGTCATGATTTAAGGAAAGTAAACCGGTTAAACGGTTAGGAAAACCATCATGATAACCTGGCAGTATTAGCATAGACATCATTCTGGTTGCATAGAGAAACGCTAAAGTGTGGTTACACAAAATTCAACGATGATTTGCCTGACAGCATGATCAATGGGAACCAACCATGACTATCATGAAAGCATGATTCAAGAAATCTAACAATGTCTTGCAGGACAATGTAAATAACAAAAGAGGCGAGAAACATAATCAACATGAAGACGGAATTATCATGAGGAAACATGAAACCATCTATTACAAGAAGTGTATAACATAATCAGCATGAAACTGAAGTTAACCATGACAGTATGAAGGCATACTTGACATAAAAACATAATAACTTATGATGGGACATGAAAAAAAAAATTATGCCAATTTAAATCATGAGAAAAATTTTATGCAAGAAAAACAGTGCATGAATGCGTAATGTAGTTTATAAAACCCTTTATATGTGCGAGGGAACGCCTATGGGTCGGTTCCAAAACAAAAGAAATGGCGAGGGGACGCCTATGGGTCGGTCCCAAAGTTAAAAGTTTCGATAAAAGCACATGCGACTAAATAGGGCCAGTCCTGTACCAACCATTACTTAGTCAAAATTCCTGCAACAGATGACATATGATATAAATGCATGAATGCATGGAACATAATAATTAAAAGTCATTGTCAAAACTTAACAGAAAAATTTTTATGTGAAAATTATGAACTACTGGGGTCAGTCCACATCGTCACAGTTCACGAGGAACATCATGCATAGACAATGACACATAACTAAGTATGGATGACGGTTGTTCATTCCATATTAGTAAGACGATACTAGTGAAAACATCATGGTGAAAACAACAAGGTGCTGAAAACGTCATGGCTAAAACAAAAAGGTGCTGAAAAGATCAATACGTGGAATAACAAACGTTGGCTTAGGAAGCTCCTGGTGACTACCCACTAGTCACAGGTCGAGTTTTAGAGCCTACAGGTCGAAGCCTTGTCTCTGATACCATAATTGTAACACCCCATTTTGATAAATGGAATGTCACGCGTAATTATGGCGTGTCATCAAAGCATGCAAGGTAACATGTAGTAAAACATACATGACCATAGGGAAAACCGGAATCAAACATCGGTTCCCAACATAAGCCCAAAACATAATAAAGTAAATGAACTGAAAGAAAGACCAAACAAGCATAAATATATGAAGGCAAAAGGAGAAGAAGTCTATGGCAGCTTCCATCCTATGCACGTCCTCCAAATGCTCGACTCTTGGGTACCTGCCGTTTTGGGACATGGAAAGGAAAGTAACGGTTGAGCAAAACGCTCAGTGCACGGATGTACAATATAGCATGAATAGGATAAGCATGTAACATATAACAGCGGAAGACTAAGTTCTGAGTAGACTGGTTAAGTATTGAGAAAACTGGTTTAATAGTTTGAAAAGCCTTATGTTGATCTTATGAAAATTGTTTTAACATACATATACCATAGCCCATATAGGTCATGAAAAGGTCACGTGCATGAATACTTGGAGGGGTGACCTCATCATGCTGATTAGAGGGGATGCCTCTAATTAATATACTGGTTTGGGTAGGAGGGATCAACTCCTTGTGAAGGATGCAAGGCACACACCACATTCACCATGAAATACTGAATAAAACATGTAACTAGGATGCACCCATACGCCCCACATGATATAATAATATGGCCAAAACTGAAAAGGGACGCCACGAGCAATCACTCCGCCGTGGGGAAGTCATAACATTGGTGCCTCCAATGTTATGGTTATGGTACCTCCATAACTAGGTGAAACTGATCATGCTTGTATATGGCTATAGATTATGCTAATTAAACATAAGCAGTTCAAAACAATAAAACAAATACTAGGGAAAATAGTTGGCTGCATACGGGGAAATCCTAATAAGGAAAGAATGTCCATACTGAAAGGACGAGAATCCGTACCTCAAGTCCAGTGAATGAACGGAAGAACGACTCCTACTTCTGGATCACTAAAGCTACATGAATACACACGTGTATAAGTATCGATTCACTGATTACGTACTGGGTTTTATGTCTCATTTTAGCTGACTTGGTATGTTTTAGGTCATGGTTCACTGTTTAAAGCCTTAAACTGTGTTTATCTTGTATTCTGATTAATCTGATTAAGTATTACTGGTATTTCATGTATTATTATACTTACTGTGTAATAATAAGTAACTTTCCAAAAATAGCAGGTTTCCAAAAATAGCAAGTTTCCAAAAATAGAAAGTTTCCAAAAATAGAAAGTTTCCAAAAAAAGAAAGTTTCCAAAAATAGAAAGTTTCCAAAAATAGAAAGTTTCCAAAAATAGAAAGTTACCAAAAATAGAAAGTTTCCAAAAATAGAAAGTTTCCTAAAATAGAATTTACTGCTTAAAATAGATTAGTTTCTAAAAATAGAAAGTTTCCAAAAATAGATCAGTTGCCTTAATTAAATAAGTTTCCATATATAAAAGGTTTCCATGATTAGATTAGCTGCCTGAAATAGATAGATTTCCATATATAGAAGGTTTCCATTAATAGATTAGTTGCCTTATTTAATTAAGTTTCTATAAATAGAAGTTTCCATATTTAGAATTAAGCTGGTTACATAAGCTAACATATAAGTCTAAGTGTTTATAAGCTGATTTCTTAAGTCATATGATATAGTATATAGTTTAATTATTATTTCATGTATTTTAATTAAACTATAGGTTAAGCATTTTAATTAAAGTATAACATGTTTTAATTAAAATGAAATGAAAATACTTAGGTTAAAATGTGTATTATTATTATTAATAATATAACCTAAGTCATGTCTAAATTAATTAATTATAGGCATGTTTTAAATAATTAATTAATTATAACTTATAACATAAAATACTTAGGTTAAATTAATATCATGCTAAATTAATAATTAGAATAACCTAAGTCATGATTTAATTAATATCTCATGTTATTAATTAATTTATATCCTAAGTTCATGATTCATAAAAATTAACATGTAACGTAGATCATGATTTAACCAACGAACCATGAATCGGGCATGAATTCGACACCGTACCCCGAGCCAAACCCGGGGCACGTGTGCCTCCTTGCTGCCGTGGGTCCCACAAGCACCAACCAAGACCAAAAATGGTCTTGGTGGTGGCGGCAATAAGCAAACCAAACCCCCTCGGGTTTGTTTTGCTAGGCGGCTAAAAACAAACACCCTTTTAAATCATTCTTTGATTTTAATTAACCCCAAAACATGTTAGATCAATGTTTAATTATCATGTTTTTAATAAAAAAATAATAACATGTTCATGAAAATAATCAAAGATTAAAAAGAATTAAAAAGAAGGGTTTAGAATGATATACCAACACGTAGCTTGAAAGGGGATGAACAAACACGGTTTCTAGCACTTGTATTTAATGTCAAAAATCAACAACACCCTCCTATGGTGGTGATGTAGGTGGCGGCACAAAGAGAACCAAGGAGGAGGAGGAGAAACTTTTTTAGGGTTTATGTTTTCTTTCTTGAAAAAGTGAAAATGAAAACTAGTTTTACTCTTTACCCCCCTTTACTTGTAAAAGTCCATGGGCTTAGCCCATTTCTTGTTGTTGTGCCGTGGGTATGGGGGCCCCACATGGGGTACCCGTACCTTTCTCGTGTCCCGATGTTTCGTGTTCGTTCGTGGTTAAACGTGCTCGTGTTTAAAGTGTTTCTGTTTATTTTATCATGTCGTTTATCGTAATCTTAACGCTCGTAATTATATTATATGTATTTACGTAATTATTCTAGTTCGTATTTTAAATGGTGATCATGATTTAATTATGTTCACGTGACATATTTATTAACTGTTTATCATGAGTTCGTACGTAATCGATACTTGTCATGTCATACACGTATGCACTTGCCTGATTAATAGCACATGAATGTGATCAATACTGAATAAGGTAAGTTTTAATCTAGGACGTACGATCTTAAGGGCACTATTCATGGTAAAAGCATGAGGGTTTTACACGGATGTTCAGGCAAGATCATGAAGATTTTACGTAGGACTCTTAAGATCTTTCTTACTTTTCAAAGTGTGTGAAGAAGCAAGGAAATATGAAAATGTGTCCTAATGAGATATTTGATGATCTCAAATGGCTCTAGACTCAAACGTGCATTTTGGATTGTAGAGATCAGAGGCTGGAGAGGAGTGCCACCATTTCAATACCAATTTATTCAGAGTGAATAAATCAATAGAAATGTGTTGTCTCTGTGTTATTAAAACAAATATCTTTTGAGAGATATCTGAGTTAGCTGGGATGGGTTGTGCATTGCATCACTGGGTCCATGATGTCTGTCTTCAATATCAAGCATCATTAAAAATGATCTCAATAGCATATGTATTGACCCGGTTTCTGCCTAATGTTGTAAGAGGGCTTCTTTCTTTAGACCCTTTATCTTTACAATTCTTTTTCATTCTTCAACCCCTTCAATGCTTACCAATACATCATAACTAGCACCTTGTTGTGATTGTTCCAGTGCTAACTTAAGTACTTGGTCGGCATTCAGCTACGTTCACAATCTTTCTCCATCTTTCCTAAGGACTACTATTTCTAGCTATGAAATGTCCTTGTGAAGATTCCTCAGGTTCTAGAGGAATCATTGGACTTTAACATATCCTACCATCCTTATGTCACCAAAATATTCACCGTCGTGAATAGAGGTGTTTTGGTTAAGTGTATGTCACCATGAAATCCATTTTGAAGTGCAAATCCATTTTGCTCCCCCTTAACATATGCCACGATATCCGAAAACATTTCGCACATGTCGGGATGAGATAGCACGTTAAGTCAAACCATTTGTTATTAATCATTTCCCATATTAAATCACATTTTCTCCCCCATATTAAAAATATTAACCCAATCGATGTTTTTAATATCAATTGATTTAATAGCATTTTAAGAAAATTTGGGGAGAAAAATGCAAATCCAATTATCTTCATGAATTACACAAGCTCCCCCTCAAATTAATTAGGGTGTACTTGAAACGTAAATTAAATACCTTTTAAACACAAGTGTAAGGTATTTATCACGTGCAAAGATCATATATGATAATGAATTTACAATATTAGCAATTTACGAGGTTGGACCTGAATGATGAGAACATCATATGAGAGAATCACATGGTTCTTGTTCACGAATGTTGGTCGCCTCGTCACGTCTGAAGTTATCTCTTGACTCTATGTGTATGATTGATATCGTTGTCTTGACACCAATATGTGAACTTGGTACTTTCAGTGTCAAAGATTCTGAATGCTGGACAATTTCTCCCCCTCAATTGTTGACCCGTGTTCTATTGAAAGAGCTGTAGTCGCCGTTTGATTAGTCGCATCATCGAGTATGTAGATATCAATTGTAAACTGCTACGGTTGGTGGAGATGATAACTTCATTAAAACAAGATTTCTCTTGTTTTAACAAATAAATGCACTGACACGTACATATATTCGTGTTAGATTGTGTTATTACGTAAACACAATCCCTTACATGGTTATAAAGTAAACCATGCCCGAGAAAATTAGTTCCCATTGTTGAGTCAAAGCTTTCCGGTGAAATGCTTGACTTGAATAAGAAAAGCGGTTTAATATCTGAAATAATAGCAAGCCATTTTGAGCATGTTTTAAAACATTTGAACTTCGGCTCGAACTTTATTTACAACCCCGTGTCATTATTGAATGACATTTCTAGTATCGTAAATATTATCGATTCCAGAAGACATGCTCTTTTTATCAAAACATTTTTTGAACACACAATTTTGAAAGATTTAGAAACCTTTTTGAAAAATTCTTGAAAAATTGTGTTCAATCGTACACATGAAAAATGTTTTGGAAACCAATTACTTGAGCTTAAGATGTTGAATATCTTACAAAACGAGCTCAGGTCCAAGAAGTTGTAAACTTCCCGTTGTGAGGATAAGTTTATCATCAGCGATAAACTTCCCTTTTAATTGAAGAACGAGTCCTAAGTTGACATTTACTTTCATTTTCATGAGCTTGAAAAAACTTTTGAATGTTTTAATGTAAAGCTCATGACCGAGAAAGATGAATTTCTCGTTATGAGGAGAAGTTTTGTTATTTAAAAGATACACTTTCCTTTCTGAGCTTAAAACTTGGAATGTTTTATTACACGCTCATGACCGAGAAAATTTAATTTCCCGTTACGAGGATAAGCTATCTTTAAAGATAAGCTTTCTTAAATATGAAGTCTGAGTTACACTCTGATATTTAACTGTAAGTCATAGTGCATGAGCTAAAAAACTTCGAATGTTTTTAACATTAGCTCATGCCCGAGAAAAAAATTAATTTCTCGTTGTAAGGATAAGTTTATCATCGGCGATAAACTTTCCTTTTAATTGAAGAATGAGTTCTAAGCTGATATTTACTTAGAAGTCGTTTTCATGAGCTTGAAAAACTTTGAATGTTTTAACGTAAATCTCATGACCGAGAAAGATGAATTTCTCGTTAAGAAGAAAAGTTCTCTTATTTAAAAGATACACTTTACTTTATGAGCTTAAAACTTGGAATGTTTTAATACAAGCTCATGACCGAGAAAGATGAATTTCTCGTTATGAGGAGAAGTTTTCTTATTTAAAATATACACTTTCCTTTCTTTGAGGTCTGGGTCATTGTCTGACATTTGACAATGAACCATTTTACACGAGCTTAATACCGTTGAATAGTTTTAAAGTAAGCTCGTGTCCGAGAAAATTTAATTTCTCGTTTTTAAGGATAACTTTATCATCGGCGATAAACTTTCCTTTATTTGAAGATCGGGTCATCATCTGATATTTAATGAAGACCCTTAGTGCATGAGCTTAAAAAACTTCAAATGTTTTTAAATTTAGCTCATGCCCGAGAAAACTTAATTTCTCGTTAAGAGGATAAGTTATCGTTGCGTAGATAAACTTCCTTATCTCTGAAGTTCGGGTTGTCGTCTGTAATTTAACGAGGAGCCATATACACGAGCTTAAAACCTTTGAATAGTTTTAAGTTTTCTCGGTTGTGAGGGTAAGTTATCGTTGACGAGATAAGCTTCCCTTTCTCTGAAATTCGGGTCACAGGCTGTGATTTGAATGTGATCCATTAAGTAAGCTTAACCATGAATCCCCTGAGACAGTTGTTTCTCCGATACCTGTTTCTTCAGCAACCGAACTCTAAGAGTGTCCTTAGTTGAATGGTATACAACGATTGGACCGCTTCGTTCTTTTGGAACATCAACCTTGGTACCTGCATTCTCATTAGGAATTTGCATACTTTGACATGGGTTAGCGATATCAATTTTAGAAGCAAGTGGGGGTTCACAGTTATCTTTTCTTGTGCCAGAGGCGACCTGAGTAGTTGATTCACTTGTCTTAGATGGCAAACGTTTCCTTTTATATAAAACCTTAAGTTCAGGCTTAAGTGATGTATCATCCTTTTCAATTTCCTCCCTAGCAGTCTTAGTAGAATTGGAGACTATCCTAGTTAAAGGGCACTCGTTTCCTACAAGAGTGAAATTTCTACCAGTGGGGCGCCACATTTTACCAATGGGTTTGATTTTAGAAACCCACTGGGATTTAAGTCTAGCACGGGAGTTCACCTCATTAAGTAATTTCTTGACACAAGATTCATGATTTGCCGTAAAGACACATTTTGTACATGTTTTACAAGTAGCATATTTAATGTCCGAGTAATTCCTAGATGATTGATCGATGCTCCTAGGAGATGACATGCTATGGTTAGCAGTGTTGGGTAATCTATAAGGCATCTGACTAGGTTTGACATTTCTATCTCTTACATGTGTCTTTTGCTTAGCTTCCCTTAGACCAGATTTATAGCAAACGTCATTTGAACTAGCTCTAGACGTGGTCTTGGTATTTTTAGAGAAACTAGAGGCAATCATATGATTAGGTCTTGCTAAAGCTGTTTTGGTCACATTGAGCCTAGTTGCTGGAGTGACTGGTCTAGAAAGATGAACCAAATCAACTTGGGAGGCAAACCGCAGTCTCGAGGATTGAGATCGCTCGGATCTAAATGCAGTAGGTTGTCTAACAGACAGAATTTGAGGCGGTTTCCCCAAGATTGATGGTTTTCAAGCTTAGTATCCACAATAGATCCTTTAGTTTTTCTCAATTCGTTTTTCAACGCAGCTATAGCAAAAACCTTTTCCTGAACTTGAGCTTTTAAAGTCTCATTCTCTTTGAGCAATATATCTTGGGATGTCAACTTAGATTCTAGCAGTTGAATTTGTTTCAAAAGATTATCCTTTTCAGCTTTAGAATCTAAAACTTTTTGATCCAATTTTCTTTCAAGAACAACGTTTGACTTTTCAAGTTTTTCAAAATATGTTTCAAATTTGTCCGTTTTCTTGGAAAATTCTAATTTGGCATCCTCAAGATCTTTTGATTGTTGAGCTACAATCGTTTCGAGCTCTCTAATCTTGGAATCAGAAGCAGTTATAGGACAATTATCATGATGTTTAGCATTTTGAACGCTTTCTCACCCATTATGACTCACATCGGATGAATCAAAAGTGGTATTTCTATCACTCTTTTCCATCCCATGTTTGTCATAATTAGGTTCAGAATGCTCAATATACGTCATTTCATCAGCATATACATCATAAACAACATTACATTGTACCATGTGTTCAGGCTCTTCGTCATAAACGGGTAAGGGGTCATCAAAAGAAATCTCGTGAGCATTCCCTGACGCGCCACTGATATCATGTTGTCCTCCTGATTCCGCGCTCATGCCATCGTTAGGCTCCAACTTGTCAACCATATGACCATTCTCCTCTTGCATCTGCATCATAGATTCTTGTACTCCATAATCATACGCTTGCTGAAGTCTGGATCTTTCATAAATCGAAGACGAAACCGATGTCATAAATTTCAACAGTTTATCACGGAAGTCTTTAACCGCGTTCTGTGTGTATTGAAGAAATGACCGGTATATCCCTGAATTGTCATACTTGATGATAATGAATTGGAATAAAGGCGTGAGTTGTGTCACAAGAGCCTTATAAGCAAGTGCCGATGTAGAGTGATTAAAGTCTTCTTTTTGAAGTTGATCAGCAAGTTGGTGCAAGTTGAGGAATAGTGAATCGATGAATGTATAATGATTTTGACCAAAGAGTGTCACAAATTCGCTTCCTCCTTGAACCTATGCAATGGTCATAAGATGTGACTGAAGTAGTCGAACTGAAGTGATACCACTTTCTCTTGCTATGTCTTGCATTAGATGCAATTCACCCTCTTGAAACGTTGAAGTCAACGAATCCATTGAAGTTCGATGAAAAATGATTGTGGATGTGGCTGTTTTCGGAATTTACCAATTCGTGAAGAAACTTAGAAAATGGAAACTCTTGGGATATGACAACAACCAACGAAAGAGCCATAAATGACTCTTAAAAATCCTCGTTTGGTGATAATACTCTTGTTAGCCTCAAAATATTGAGTCAAACAAGAATGTTCGGTCATAGGTTTCTATTGTAATATTTATTAGAATGTTGTAATAAGTAGTTATTTAGTCGTGGTTTACGGGCTTGGATTTAAACTAATTAAAGTCCATAAAGACAAGCCCGGCCCAATATATAGTCCATTAAAGCCCGCATGTGGGTGGACTATATATACTACCCTCCTAGCATGTTAGGAGGGTGGATGGTCATTTGTAACTTCTTTTCTTAATCTAATCTCACCAAGTTAATCATCTCCTCTCTACTTTCTCTCACTACTTTCTCTCTCTAGGAATTCATCTCTTCTTCATCTATTTTCTTTCTTTCTTCATTGCTTAATCATCACAAATATATGGGACAACATTTGGTATCAATCGCCACGAGGTAGATTTGTGATTGGTTGGTGTTATTATATTTGATTCGAATGATTTAATCCATAAATCATCTCGGATTCAATGTTTTAATTGCCAAGGTTTTGGGCATATGGCAAAGGAATGCAGGAAGCCGAAAAGGGTTAGAGACTCCAGCTATCACAAGGAAAAGATGTTGCTATGCAAAAAGATGGAAGCAGGGGTCAAACTGTCAGCTGAGGAAGGAGCTATGCTTGATGACACTGATGATGAAGCCTCCGACCAGGAATTAGAAGCACATTACTCGTACATGGCACATGTTGAAGAAGTTCTCAAAGTCACTGAAGATGACAATGGTCCTATCTTTGACACTGAGCCAATCGATAAGGTACACACTACTGATGAATATAATGTGTTTGGTGATATTCCTGAGCATAGTGATCTACCCAATGCCATTAATGACACGTGTATGATGGAAACGGTTGATAGTAATACCACACCCGATTCATCAGACATGTGCAATAATGAGTATGAGGATGATCAACATGCAAATGAATATGATGAAAAGGAACGTATTGCGCTTGCTAATTTAATTGCTACTTTACAAAAAGATGTCACTGAAAATAAAAAGAGTCAAAAGCAATTAAAGAAGGCAAACGCTATGCTCACTCAAAGTTTTGAAGAATGTAAAGCTGCTCTTATCAAATCTACTGAGATGACTGAAAGCTATAGAGATGAGCTCCTTCAGAAAACCAAAGAGCTTGAGGGGTACAAGGGAAGTGCGTTAAAAAGTCAAAAGGACGATTTTGAAAACAAATATAATACCACTCTTGAGTTATTAGCTAAAGAGAAGCGTCAATATAATGTTTTCTTAATGGATGAACGTCAAAAAACGTACCTTGCCACTACCAAAGTTAATGAACTTGAACAAAAGCTCTCTATGACCACTACTGATTCTGCTAAAATTCTAGAGGATAAGAAACAAGAGGTAGATGCGTTAAAACAAGACTTCAAAAGTAGATATGATAAAGAAACCGAAAAAGTTACCAAACTAGAAGCACAAGTCGACTTTTTGAAGAACGTTGTTTATAAAACTCATGATTCTATTCAATCCGTAAGAATGCTAGCACCTCCATCGATGTTTAAGGGTCAAGCTAGCTTTGCAAGTCCTGAGTACCTTGCCAAAGCTCAAGCTGCGAACCCGCATCTTTATCTTGATGAGACTGAAAGGACAGATCTTGATTGCATGCCTCTAAGTGCCAATAGTGAAGAGACTGCCCTTTGGGATGCTGATAGTCAACCATCGGTCAATAAGGAGTTTGTGAAACCATATAATTATGCTTATGAGAATAGTCTTTATGGTCTGTTCCACAAACAAACTCAGAAATCTCGTGAGGAAGTATTTTTAGAATGCAGGCAAAAGAGAATTCAATGGAAGAAAGCGTTTGCCACTAAGAAAACAAACGTTTCTAAGTTCATCAACTACTTGCCCCTAGATGCTTCTAAAAGCAAGAGTAGGCAGATATTTGGGTTTCTTACTCATTACATAGATAATATTAAGTCCATTATTGATAATGATTGGAAACAACGACAAAATGACAAGTGGAAGAAACCAATTCCTCAAGACATAACTGTGCTTGTCAAACAAATCTTAATACCGAACGCGGCCACACTAAAAGAAAATGTTCTTAAATTCGAAAGCTTAATTCGGTCTGAAATGTTTGATGATTTACAATATGTTGAGTCTCTTGAGAAAGCAATTGATGATCTTCAAATGGACAAGTCCGTTTTTTCTGATGAATATGATTTACTCTTGCAAGAATGCGTTTCTAAAGATATTATGTGTGCTTATTTTACATCTTGTGCTGATATTGATGAATATTCTGAAGCTGCATGCCAATATCTTGATAAGATCCAAAGTCAATTCATCAACTGTGTCACCCATTATGGATTCCGTAACACAAGATGTGCATGCACTCAAATCCAAGATGTCGGTTGCAAAAGAACGATGCATGACACACTTTAGATCACTCCAGTCACACCTTCAAGTTCTTTCAAATGACGATTTAAAAGGCACTCGCGTCGAACTTGGATTCAAACGGGTATTCATGTCACTCAC
The DNA here is from genome assembly GCA_025667525.1 of Glebionis coronaria. Classification (NCBI taxonomy): domain Eukaryota; kingdom Viridiplantae; phylum Streptophyta; class Magnoliopsida; order Asterales; family Asteraceae; genus Glebionis; species Glebionis coronaria. The sequence goes on from CM046877.1 coordinate 538,065,460, forward strand.
TGGACAAGATGTTGAGACATTCACAAGCACAATGCTACTCAATTTAGATCACATTGAACAACAACTTGCCAATGATGAATTTCAAGAGGTTGAATCCATAGATGCGGTTTTGGTTCTCGAGAATCAGTTTCAGCAATTCTTTGATACACAGGTCTCTGTACACTATGATCGAGAATTCATCAACAAATACTTCTTTGAATATACTCGGTTAGAAGTTCAAGAATTCAAGGAGACATTTCTTCAACACATGAGTGCTATAAGGAAGTCCATTACTGAAAGAACAAGTCATAAACTAAAAGTTGAAAGAAGGGTGAATAACAGATTAATGCAGCAGAACGAGAGCAATTTAGATGATGGTCAAACATTGGATGCTTGTTCGATTGGCACAGAAAGTAGCGGGACAGAATCAGAAAAGCAGCATACCAGCAACAACTCAGGGAATGATCAAGCAACCGATGATGCAGATATCAGACCCATATATGATGAGGAGCCAATGGCTGAGGTACAATTAAATGTTGTGTATGATGATCATCAATATATTGATTCTAAGATTCATGAGCTTGAAACTATGTTAGCTCAAAAGACAAAAGATTTTGAGGATGCCAAACTCGAGTTTTTAAAGAAAAATGACAAATTTGAATCTTATTTTGAAAAACTTGAAAAAGCAAACGTTGTTCTTGAACAAAAACTGGATCGTAAGATTCAAGATTCTAATACGGAAAAAGAACATTTTGTGAAACAAATAAATTTGTTACAATCAAAGTTGGCTTCTCAAAATCCAAGTCCTCCGCCTGCTTCAATAAGTGGAATATCTGTGCAACCTATCGACATTGTAGATAGTAATGACGCGAATGCTGATAACGACATATTTGATAATATAAACATTAAGTTAGAACAACGTGTCGCTCAATTACTTCTACAAAATGAGCAATTGAAAGCTCAGATTCAGGAAAAGGTTTTTGCATTAACAGCAGTGAAAAATGAATTAAGGAAGCTAAAAGGAAATAGTGTGGATACTAAGTTAGCAAATCAGTCTATCTTGGGGAAACCTCCTACTCAACCATTCAGAAACCGCTCAGTTGCTAGACAACCGAATGCGTTTAAATCTTAACGACCCAAAACATCGAACTCGGGGTTTTCATCCCAAGTTGACATGCGTAGCAATTTGCCAAACACTGTCACTCCACAATCTAGACACTCCTTAAGATATTCTGCCTATGTAAAACCCAATCACATGAATGATTCTAGCAACTCTAGCAATAGCCACAAGAACATGCCTAGGCGAAAGTCAAATGACACGGGTCATACAAGCTATCTAGAGGATGCTAAGATAAAGACACAAGCAAGAGATAGGACCCAACCGAAACCTAGGAGCGCTAATCACACATCTAGGAATTCTAGACCCTTCTATGATGTGCCCAAATCAGCCTATCCTAGGAACACTAGATCCTTCTCAGATGCTAAGCACTTTGTTTGCACGAAATGTAACAAATGTGTGTTTAATGCCATTCATGATGATTGCATCACTAAAGTCCTGAACAAGGTGAACCAAACAGCTAGAGCATCTCAAAGATGGAACCCAATAGGAAATAGTTTTTCTCCAACTAAGTCTTCCTCGGTGCATGCGAAAGCTAAGTTTTCTAGACCCTGTCTTAAGTGGAGACAAACAGGTAGAATCTTCAAAACAACAGGTCTTAAATGGGTTCCTACTGGAAAAATATTTCCCTCTAGCACGACAAAGGTTCACTGTGAACCCCCACATGGTTCTCACAAAGATATAACTAACAAATATGCAAGCATACAAACTACTGATGAAAGTGCAGGTAATCAAGTAAAGGTTCAACAAGAACATAAAGGTTTTCCTTATTCATACCATTCAACAAAAGACACTCTCAGAGTTTGGTTGCTAAAGAAACAAATATCAGAGAAATATGTGTCTCAGGGGTTTCACAAGTAAGCAACACAATGGCACTTGAACAAAACAGTTTAAGTCCCGATCCACAACGACAAACGACTTCCGTTCACAACCGCACGGAACTCGAAACTCAAGACCACAGCAATGAACCGTCAAGTTCAACGCTGGTTCCAGAAAATGTTCCTAGAGCTGATATGACAGTCTACACGACAATTGAAGAGTTGGAAATGTTATATGGACCAATGTATGATGAATATTTCACGGGGGAGAAACAAGTTGTATCGAAGTCTTCCGCTGTCACTCATGATAAGAATGATGATACCGATCATCGTCAACAAATAGATACAACATCTACTTCAACACGGGTTGCTGCAGATTTACCTCCTCAGAATATCACTTCAACAATCGATCCTACTACATCCACAACTACTGTCATTGCTCCAGAGAACACAAATCAAGCAGACAATGCATTATCTGACGAAGACGATTTTATCAACCCATTCGGTACACCGGTACACGAAACTGGAGAGTCTTCTACTCGCCATGTTGATCCGTCAAATATGCATACTTTCTATCAACGACATCCTTCAACACATCATTGGACCCGAGATCATCCTTTGGTTCATGTAATTGGAAACCCTTCACAGCCCGTTCGTACAAGACGACAGCTTCACACTGATGCTGATGCTTGTATGTTCGCACTCGCCGTGAGTTCAGCTGAACCGAAAAACATCAAAGAAGCATTAGCTGATCATGCTTGGATTGAATCGATGACGGATGAACTTCAACAGTTTGAAAGACTTAAAGTCTGGGAACTGGTTGACAGACCATACGATGTAACACCATTAAATCTTCGATGGATCTGGAAAAACAAGATGGATGAAGAGAACACGATCATCAAGAATAAATCTAGGCTAGTGGCTAAAGGGTATGGACAGAAAGAGGGTATTGATTTCGAAGAATCATTTGCACCAGTAGCTCGAATGGAAGCGGTCAGGATTTTCCTTGCCTATGCTGCACATAAGGGATTCATCGTATATCAAATGGACGTAAAGACGGCGTTTCTTAACGGTCCTTTGAAGGAAGAAGTCTATGTCACGCAGCCGGAAGGATTCGTCGATCCTCATTATCCTGACAAGGTGTATCGTCTCCACAAAGCACTTTATGAACTCAAGCAAGCTCCAAGGGCGTGGTACGACGAGCTCTCGAAATTTCTGGTCTCCAAAGGTTTCTCAAAAGGTTCCATTGATTTAACTTTGTTCACTTATAAATATGGGGATGACATTCTGCTTGTGCAAATTTATGTTGATGACATTATTTTCGGGTCTACAAACCCAAAACTTTCAAAATGGTTTGAAAAAGTAATGCACAGCAGATTTGAAATGTCTATGATGGGCGAACTAAAATTCTTTCTAGGAATCCAAGTTCACCAATCCCCAAGTGGTATCTTCATTAACCAAGCTAAGTATTGTCAAGAGATAATCAAAAAGCATGGTATGACATCATGTGACCCCGTTGGGACACCATTATCAACCACATCCCTAGATGCTGATTTGGAGGGATTACCCATAGATCAAACGAGATATCGTTCCATGATCGGGTCCCTCATGTATCTGACAGCAAGCAGGCCTGATATACATCATGCTACATGCTATTGTGCCCGATATCAAGCACGACCCACTGAAAAGCACCTCAAGGAGGTTAAACGGATCTTTCGGTACCTTAAGAATACCATTCACATGGGACTCTGGTATCCGAGGGAAACCGGTTTCTTTCTAACGGCCTATTCAGATTCTGATCATGCAGGGTGTCTTGATACACGTAAAAGTACTTCTGGTGGTGCACAATTTCTAGGTCAAGACAAGCTTGTGGGATGGTCTTCCAAGAAGCAGGATTGCACGTCACTTTCATCAGCCGAAGCGGAGTATGTGTCTCTATCTGCGTGTTGTGCTCAAGTTCTTTGGATGAGAACACAACTCACGGATTATGGCTTCTATTTTGATAAAGTACCTATGTACTGTGACTCAAAGTCGGCCATAGCCATCTCCTGCAACCCGGTACAGCATTCCCGCACGAAGCACATCGATGTCCGATATCACTTCATTAAGGAACAAGTTGAAAGAGGTATTGTTGAATTATACTTTGTTGGACCTGATTACCAATTAGCTGACTTGTTTACAAAAGCTCTTTCGAAAGAGAGGTTTGCGTATCTAGTTAGGCAAATTGGTATGAGATGTTTGACTCCAGCAGAACTGGAGGTTCTGGCAAAGAAGCCTGCTTGATTCATCTATCAAACATCTACCTGTAAATATTAATCAAAAAGCAAAATACAAAAGTAAAAAATCTTTGATAATCCAAAAATATTCTTCTCGACATGTCTTTCAGTATCGATAATATGGACATACCTAGAAATGTCGCTCAATAACGACATGGGTGTGTACATAAAGCTCGAATGAAAGTTGTAAATATTTTTCAAAACATGTCATTTCTATATTTTCAAAAGGAAATTGTCTATTTTGGACAATACTTCCAACAACGGGTAGAGCAATCTATCTCGGGTTGAGCTTGTCACAAAACATTCAACGTTTTGAGCTCAACACAATGGCTTGTAATCACTTTCAGATTGCAACCCGGATCTAAATTCACGGGGAAGTGTACGCTTTTGTACTCTTACCCTTAGCAAAAGAAGTTAAATCTTCTTCCACTTGAGTGGATTCGTCAAGACATTCAAAGTCTATGAACTCAAGTTTATGCTTTAGAAAAACCTTTTCGTCTAAAAGAATTGATTTTTCAAAAAGCGTTGAACACAATTTTTTCAAGAATTTCTCAATGATATTCAAAATCTTTAAAAAAAATTGTGTGTTCAACAACTCCTATCCTCAAAAGTTTAATGTGGATCAAATCCTCGTAATGACAATTCCATTGGATCAATTTTTGAGGGGGAGCAATTCAACTTCATGCAAAAGATTAACACATCTTTCTCCCGAAGATTTTCAAGACTATTTTTCAAAATATATTTTAATCAAATTTGGTATCTCTAATATCAAAAGATTTTATATATTAGAGATAGGGGGAGAAAATGTGATTAAAATGTGATCTATAAGACTCAAGCACTTTAACTCTTACCCACATGTGCGAAACACTTTCGATTATCGATGCACATGTGAAGGGGGAGCATTTCTGAAACGACAAAACTAGCAAGGTGTTAAATGCTTTTCAAACACTTTGTTAGAATTTAAAGTGGTTTTCATGGTTACGATCAAATACCCACAACATCTTTAATTTCACGACGTTATTGGTGTCAAAAGGGTGGTTAGGTTTAAGTCCTATGATCCAACCAGAACCGGAGGGATCTTCCCAGGGACAATCCAATAGATTATTAGAAGTCCTTAGGAAAGATGGAGTAGAATGTGAACGTAGCTGAATGCCGACTAAGTACTGATGATAGCACTGGAACAATCACAACAAGGTGCTATTAATGATGTCTTGGTAAGCATTGAAGGGGTTGAAGAATGAAAAAGAAATGTAAGGATAAAGTGTCTAAAGAAAGAAGCCCTCCATACAACTTAGGCAGAAACCGGGTCAACCCATCATGAAGACAAACTCATCATGGACCCAGTGATGTGAAGCACAACCCTTTCCTAGCTACTCAGGCTTCTCTCAAAAGAAGTTTGTTTTATTGTCACGGAGATCAACACGACTTCTATTGACTTTCTCACTCCGAGATAGTTGATATTGAATAGGTGGCATCTGCTCCAGCCTCCGACCACTAAAAGTGCACAAATCGAGTCTAGAGCCAAGAGATCAATCAAATATCGTTAGGACACACAGATGAAGATCAAGAGAGTCCTACGCTATATCCTTGTGATATTGCTAGAACACTCAGAGTGATACTACTTAGTATTCACGATGATGAGTGGAAATCCTTCCAGTGTTAACATCAAACAGCACTGCGGTAGGTCATATGCAAGATTCTTTATGAATTGAACATATGTAAAACTGAAAAGCAACAGTGGTTTGATTCTGAATTGATTCAAACTCGTTTCAGGTTTCTATGCAATATCTTTATGGTCTTGCCAGAACATTCAGAGTGATATTTATTAATATTCACAGTGACGAATGGAAATCCTTCTAGCGTCAACATCAAACAGCGCTACGGTAGGTGACTTGTGAGATTCTTATGAATCAAACTTGTGTCAACTGGAAAGCAACAATGGTAAGATTCTTAATGAATCAAACTTGTTCCAGGAATTTGAATTGACGACTTTAATCAAGCGGATATCTATCCAATTGATTCACTCTTTATGTTCGCAGTCTTGCTTTGAGACGGTCGAGTAAAGAGAACGGCTAGTACAGCTGCGAAACCCTGTCAAGGAGATTCTTAATTGAATCTACCTGATCACAGGTACGATATTTAATATCGTATAACGGTCTTCACCGACCGGAGGTAAAACGCTACCGATTTAGGACGAATGTCAAAGCCATTCAGTCCGTGTCTAGGTTTTGTCTCGAGAAGGTGGCGTCACGGTGTACTCAGCAAAGTCAAAGATTCACAACCACATATTCATGCCCAAAGACTTATCCAACAATTGATAGTGTGAGCATGTGGACAAAGACACAAGATCGCAAAATGGCAATGACAAGTCAAGGATGATTTGAAGATCTCAAGACTAAAAGACAAAGTCGAAAGACAACGACAAAGGCTCAAAGATCACAACATGAAGGAACAAAACTACTGTTACACGTTCAAGAATCATTTATGACGAAATTCATAAATCTCCATTGGAATCCAAATATCAAAGAGGAATGACCTCACATTGGGGGAGATTGTTAGCCTCAAAATATTGAGTCAAACAAGAATGTTCGGTCATAGGTTTCTATTGTAATATTTATTAGAACGTTGTAATAAGTAGTTATTTAGTCGTGGTTTACGGGCTTGGATTTAAACTAATTAAAGTCCATAAAGACAAGCCCGGCCCAATATATAGTCCATTAAAGCCCGCATGTGGGTGGACTATATATACTACCCTCCTAGCATGTTAGGAGGGTGGATGGTCATTTGTAACTTCTTTTCTTAATCTAATCTCACCAAGTTAATCATCTCCTCTCTACTTTCTCTCACTATTTTCTCTCTCTAGGAATTCATCTCTTCTTCATCTATTTTTCTCTCTTTCTTCATTGCTTAATCATCACAAATATACGGGACAACAACTCTTTTCTCGGCTCAATAACTTCTTGGTCGGCACACTTTGTCTCGATATTTGTCTTCAAATCTTGTCACCTTTGTCTCGTCACTTTTGTCTTTAAATCTTGTCACCTTTGTCTCGTCACTTTTGTCTTCAAATCCGGACACAAACAACTTTTTACCCGTCAAATATTTTACCACTTTGGTTCTTCTGAAATACCCGCCTCAACACGATGTGCCAAATCCAAATATATCGATTGACAAATATACAAAATTAATTTAACTAAAAAATTAACTTTAAAATATAAAAATATAAAAAGTTAACTTAACTTAAAAAATTAACTTAACCAAAATTCAAAAAAAAAAAAATCTAATATATATGTGACTTTTCAAAAAAATCAACCATGCGTTTTAAAAAATCTGAAAGTTTTGATTTGTCAAATTGAATAAGTACCCCCACGTGACCAAATACCCTAAAACGTGACAGATGATCAGTTTTAGCTATCTTTGTTTTCTCCGTCCCACTCACCACAAGTATACTTACTACACGTGCCCCAAAGGTCACTTTGTAACCTCCGCCCCTATATCTTTGACTTAAGCAACCAAATATAAACTCTCAATATCTCTCTCTCTCCTCACTCAAACACTCAGCCTAGTAAATTCCGTCTCTATTCTCCCAAAACTCAGCTTCTTCTTAATCTCTCACAAGACAAACAAACCCTTCAATCTCAATCCATGTCAACTTAACAAACAAATCTCCAAAGAAAACAAGGTGCTTAAACCATCTCACAAGACACACAGTCACCTCCACCCTACTTGTTTACACCGCCCCTTTTACTATCGATGCTCTCTCTATACTCCTTCAACAGAAACTTTCAAATCATTTACCAAAAACAAACAAGATGAATTTATATCTTCAAGATGATCTCAATCCGAGAAGTTTCAAGATCTTTTTCAGAAAGATCTCAGGTAGGTATTTGACTCGCGTGTGTGTTTGTGTTATGATTTATGTTTTGAGTTCTTGATCGATGATGTTTTTGCCGCGGAGATCTTGATTTGTGGAGGGTGTGTCTTGTTTGTGTGTGGGTTTATTACTGAGATCAATGAGTGTTGTTTGATTTCAAAAAAATTTCGAGTGTTGGGTGATTATGAGATGAATCTGTTTTGGTTTAGAGAGACTGATGAGTCGAGGGTGTGAGTTTGATTGATGTGAGTCTTTGTTGTCTTTTCTGTTGGGTTCGAGAGTCAGTCTTGGTGTGCTTGTTGTAACAGTTGAGAGGTGAGGGTGTTTGGTGGTCGTGTTTTGTCTCGATGAGTCGCGTGAGTGTTTGGATGTCGTAGAGTCTGTGTGAGTGAGAGGGTCTAATGAGTCAAAAAGTCGAGTCTAGTTGGGTTTATGTTGTGTTCTTGTTGGACGAGAGGTGAGAGTTCGAGGGTGTCAGTTTGATTGATGTGAGTCGAGAGTGTTTGATATGTTTTGGTCTGAAGATCTGATGATGGGAGAGTCTAAGTCAAAATGGTTTTTGGGTCAAGTCGAGTTAAGTTAGTTCGTGATTTTTGAGTCGTTTGTGATGAGGCTGTTGATACGAGAGTCTAGTCTTTGGTCACTTGGTTGGGTCGAGTCGAGTGAATGAGTCTTTTTGTTCTAGTTATCAAAACTTAACCATCGGAATGTCACACATAAAAACCATCGGAATGTCAAAAACAAAAACACCATCCGAATACAAGCAGTCGGAATGCAATCCAATGTAACCGATCAGAATGCTATCCGAATAAGGCCATCAGAATATAGAGAAAACTGTACTGTCGGAATATATAAGATCCAGTCGGAATGTGATCGGAAAGACCCTTGTCGGAATGTGATCGGAAAGACCTTCGCCGGAATGTGATCGGAAAGACCCTTGTCGGAATGTGATCGGAAAGACCTTTGTCGGAATGTGATCGGAAAGGCCCTTGTCGGAATACCTAAATAAACCTGTCGGAATGATAACACACCTTTTGACCGTCGGAAAAAGGTCGGAATGTAAAACCCTTTTCCGACAGAAACACAGACAAAGACCATTTGAAAAAGGAAGTTGATAACAAGGATAAAAATTGATGCTTTATAGAATTTTGTGACAAAACCTAAATCGAGACAAGGAAAACACAGATCGAGACACAAAAAACAGGTATAAATAGTATTTAATAACTAAAGGATATTTTCCGTGACAAATTTTGAATATGAAATTCAAAAGTAAGAAAACAATTATAACAAAAAACAATACTAGATCAAAAGTAATACCGGATTTGGAAGCGAAAGAAAAAAAATTTGACCACAAAATCAATAGATAAAGCTCCGCCAATCCTAAGATTCAACCATAGCTCTGATACCAATTGTAGGTCCATAGTTTCTAAGGATTAAGCATGTTATGGTTTATCTATTGAGATGGATGGAAATGGAAGAACATAGAGAGAGAAAGGTAGAGAGAGAAAGGAGAGGATGAGAGAAAATGGTTGATTGAATGAATGTGTGTATAAACACAAAGTGACCAACCCCTCCTAACATGCTAGGAGGGGGTATATATAGCCCACCCTACATGTGGGCTATATGGGCTATATTGGATCACGAGCCCAATATCATTGGAGAGACTGATCCTTTCTAAATACGTAAAAACGTATTTCCAACAATCTCCCCCAAAGGGAGGTCACTCCAAGTTACAATGTCCTAAATAGTCTATAGTTCGTGATCTATGCTAACAATGATGTGACCGAGACTTTCCTAGGAAAAACGTATTTCCAACAGAGTATTAAGGAAAATGAAAGATATCATTTTCTTCCTATGACCGACGACGAAGAAGAGACATGTGAATCAGGCGGAGAAGTCCAACCACCTGAAGGTCTAGCTCCAACTCCAACTCCAACCCAAGGTTCGCCAGCAAGTTCAAGTGAAAGAGAACCAAAGACTAGAAGTCTATTGGAGCTTTACGAGGTAACTGATGAGATACCCCTACTTTGTTTATATGCTGATTTTGAACCTTTAGCCTTTGTTGAGGCTATGAAAGGAAAGAAACGCAGACAAGCCATGGATAAAGAGATACATTCAAAGAATAATATGCGAGATTCGAGGAACCTTCTAAAATGCCAAAAGGCTAGTGGAGTCAAGTGGGTATACAAGGAAAATAGAAACGGCAAAGGTATAATGGAGAAGCACAAGGCAAGTCATGTGGCAAAATGCTACAAGAAGAAGCATGAGATCGACTTAGTGAGTAATCGAGTCTACCATGATCTAAGTAAGCATACCAACACTCGTTATCACTTTATATGGAAGTGCATCACAAGGAAGGATGGCCGAGTAATACATACGACGTCCAAAGATGAAGTTGCAGATATCTTTACCAAGCCGCTCAACGAGCGAGATTTCTCAAGACAAAGGATGATGCTTGGAATCAGGAAATCAAGTTTAAAGGGGGTGTTAGATCGTAAACTTGATTTGGTCGCTGAAGGTCGTTGAAGTCCACTGAAGGCCCGAGCCTATAAAAGAAGATTCTAGAAGGTCGAAGAAAGAACCATAGAAAATATCTATGGAAATGTGTAGAAACATATGGATAAGTATGGAAAAGTATTTAGTATGAAATATCTAGATAATGGATAAGTATGAAGTAGGAATAATCTAGAAAACTATGGAAATATCTTGTCTCTAGAAAGTTCCATGGTGTAGTATAAATATGTAGTAGTGTAAGCATTTGTGTAGCATCCGAGAAGTACCAAGAAAAGTTTCAAGCAATAAACTTACTTTCTTAAAACTTATCTCTTCCTCTAGTATTAGCCTAAAAGGCCCCGTGTTTCCCAACATCGCTGTTATCAACAAAATGCCCAAACAACATCTCATTATTTGCATCATTATACTCCTCAAAATGATCCGCCCCTCCAAGATGATCAACATTCAAGAAAACTTCCCACTCAACATCATTAACTTCACCATAGTTGACCCTATCTATATTCACACGATTGCCTTCAACGTACGTATTCAAGAACTCTTCCATCTTTAAATCTAAATCGTCATTCTCATAATTCTTCTTCAAAAACACGTTCAACACTTTCATCAACTACACCCTCCACTTCCCCCTCGTCAATATCAACATTATGATCATGAATATTCTCTAACTGAAACTTTCCCAACAAACCCTTAACTTTTTTCATCCTCATTTATGCCAAAGGTATCGTCCTAGTGTGAATCATAAACACTTAATCTACAGTCATTATCATCATCATTGTCATAAAAATGAAAAGTTTCTAACCCTAAATCAAAATCATCAAAATTTGTGTCAATGTTCTGAGGATGATTATGGTGAATGAAATAATTATCATCTATGATTACATGCAGTAAAGATGAAGAAGAATGTGATTGATGAAACATGTGTGATGGATTAGAGATTCGATGGCGAGAAGTGAAATCGAGATCTAAAAGTTGGAGAGGGAAATGGTCGTGGTGTTCGTCACTGTCGGTGTCAGCGTGGAGACAGAGATAGGTCACATCCGCCACTGATGATGATGTTAAGGTATGTTTGTTTTGTTGAGGGTAACCACTTTTTCAAGTGGGCTTATCCATTTGGACTTGGGTTTGATTTCTCGATGATGACAATTTTAGGATCTGGGTTTTTCGAGATTTGATGTTTTGTGGTGCAGTGTATGTGTGTTTGTTATTAAAGTGGGGGAAAAGAAACAAAAAACTGACTTGTAAAAAAAGGTTGTTAATAAAAAAAAATATTGTATGAACTACAAATTTCGTCCCTCGACTTTACGAAAATGAAAATTTTGTCACCGATTGCAAACTTCAATCAATATTGTCATTATGCATGAAAATATCGTTCAATTTTGCCATCGAGTTGACTTTTTTTTACTTTGGTACGTTTTCCACGTTAACTCTCACACGTGACTGGCACGAAAGTGAATATTCATCATTTTCCATCGTTTCTAGCCTACTCACATTTCATTTCATGCAAAAAACGTCCTCGAAAGGATTTCCCACCCGCCACTTTAACAACCACCTTTCGTATGAAAAAAATTCGAGCAAAAAGCACTCTTGGCAGTCCAATGTCTGACACACTTTCAAGGATGTATTTTGCACCACCTTTGAAAGACTTAACGCATTTAACTCCCTAGACTCTTCGATTTAGGGACCTAAGTTACAAACTTGCTAGCAACATTCACGACGGTTCATGAACATCAATCATCAATGTCAGTTCTACTCTACCGTATAAATATCAGTACCCCTAACCACAATTTGAAACCCAAAATTATACTTAAAGAGTTGTAATAATTAAATGGCAAACCAAAACGGAGGTTCTAGGATATTTGTATTCTATCATAGATTGGCCCGTGATGCAAACTCGTCTCACATGGAGAGACAGTTGTTTTTCAATTTGGCAGGAAATGGGATCAGCATCTTGTAGATGTTAGGGACCTTCAGGTCCTAATTGAAATAATTAAGGAGAGGATTAACCATCAGAACCTCTTGATTAATGAGGTGGGCATTTTGACGGGTTGCATTCCTGCGGTAGGAGGTACCATGAAACTGAAGAATGCTCGTGAGCGTAATGAGGAAATGGTGGCGAAGTTGAACGAGCTGGTGATAGCAGTTCGCCGTGCCGTAATAGCCAGCATTGTGTTCATGACTAGAACTATTTCACGTCTTAGTGATTAAGTGTTGCTTGCTGGGAATTTATCACATGTTTTGTAATCTTATATCATTATATGTACTATGTTTTTCACTTATGAAATGATAATTAAGTCTTATGGTTGTGGTTTTTTTAAGGGGTATTTGGATGTGGTGTTGTAACCAAACTATTGTTTGGTACATGGTTGCAACCGCCAGTAACAACAACTATGACGCGTAATAATAAGTGTGAAAACACTTATCCTTTTACCACTTATTTCTAGTAATAACAAGACCAAAACGTGTATTTAATGTCGTAAAAGGAGGAATTATGCGTGGTTTGTGTTTTTATTGTGTTTTAAGACAAAAATATGAAAAAGAAAGAAAACACGGGCTTTCACGGGATTTTATCAAGAAAAATACAAAAGACGAAGTCAAAAGGTCAAAAGTGCAAGAAGAACGGAAGTCAAAGTCCTATTTTGAAGATTTATCGAAGAAAAAGTCTAAAGACGGAAGTTTAACGAAGTCGAAGAACCAAGTATACTAAAAGAAGAAAAATAGAAGACGAGTTCAAGTTATCATTCGACTAATCCCGAGACAAAATCGAGAAAGACGAGTTATTTTAGAAGACAAGAAGAAAGAAAGAAGAAACAAGCACCTTCCCCTCTCCTATATATAGTTTTCTAAATGGTCATTAAGGAAGTTAGTCTTTAATTTTTATTTTAGTAGGTAATTAGTGTGTGTTTTATTTTTCTTCTCTCTAGTTTTTCTTTCAAGCTTATTAACCTTTCACCTTGTAATCTTGGATCTTAATCTTTAATATAATCAAGCTTTTAATAAATTCTCATTCTACCTTTCTTAATCATAATTTATTGTTTTGCTTAATTAATCGTGTAGTTGATTTCATCTTTTTGATTGTGTGATTGGTTGGCTTATTGGATTGTGCTTATAGAGTTGGTGTGTTTAAAGTTTTAAGATTATTGTGCTTATTTCTTAATTTGTATGTTTGTTAGTTTTTAAATAACTTGATTTTGTTGGATTAATATTTTTATAAAAAGTTGCTTTTTAATATTTGCTTATTTAGTGTTTTTAAAAGTTTTTAAATTGTATCTTATTAGCTTTTTCAAAAATTTGATTTGGTTTAAGTTTTGGTAAGTGCTTATTTGACTTTTGCTTATTTTGAGTTAATTCGGGTTTTCAAAACCCTATTATTCCGACTTGTGTGAAATCCTTTTTATTCCGACTTAACTCAGTTTAATTATCCCGACTTATATGCAAACCCCAGTATCCCGAATTAACTATAGAACATATACATTCCGACTTAGCTTTATTTTCCCACCAAAACCACAACTCCATTTCCCGAACTAGATCTTGATCCTCCATATTCTGAATTAGATGCATTCCGAATTAAGTACAGCATTCCCTTTTCCGAATTAGGTCCAAGCTCATTTCCCAAATTAGGTTTAGGACTACGAATTCCGGATTAATTTCAGACTCCTTGATTCCGAACTACATCAGAAGTTATATTCCGAATTGGGTTCGAGACAGCTATATTTCGGATTAGGAGTGTGATGTGGATTCCGACTTAGGTGTGGGACGTGTGGATTCCGAATTACTTCAAGAAGGTGTATTCCGGATTACATCCGGAACATTGATTCCGGATTGGGTCAGGAAGTAGCAGATTCCGAATTAAGTACGGAACACGGACTCCGGATTGTCTGTGGAACTTGTATTCCGAACTAGGTCAAAGATTGAGGATTCCGAACTACATACAAATATCCATATTCTGACTTAAGTGTGAGGTGTTATTCCGGATTAAGTGAAACTTTCATTTCCCGACTTATGTTCAAGTTTGGTGTATTCCGACTTATGTTTTAATTAAATTGTTTTAATTTTCAAACTTTACTTTTTCCCGCCAAGTTTACTTAGTTTATTTTCAAAAGTGTTTTGTCTTAGTTATTTTCAAGTTTACATTTTTATACAGTTTACAAAGTTTTAAGTTTTCAAATTTACTTTTTATCTAGTTTAAGTTTTCGTCATTTATCTTAATTTTTAGTTTAACTTTTAAAAGCTTTTATTTTTTTACTCAACGACTTTTACAATTTTAACTTTATTTTAAAATAGATAATTACCTTTAACTATTTTCACCAAGTTCTATTGTGCAGCATTCATTCTGGAAAAGCAATCAAGGTTAGACATTCTTCTTTATTTTTAATAGTTTTTACGTTTATGATATTTGTAGACTTAGAAAATCAAGCTCCCCCTTTTAGTGACCAACACCAATAATTCCACCCTAAATCGTGATCAATTGGATTAGATACCGAGAACGATTGAGTACACATATGCAAAACCATTAAATCAAATGGCGCCGCTGCTGGCTCTTTTCGTAAAGATTAACGGTTTTGAGTGAGAAAAATTGGATTTTGGGATCCGTTCTTTTGGGAACGTTATTTTCAAGCATAAAAATTTTCAAAAAAATCCTAAAAAATATAAAATTCTCAAAAAAATCCAAAAAAATAAAAAAGATAAATAAACCAAAAATATTGTATTTCATTTTTAGTGTATGCGTACTCGATCTTCGTCTTATTCTGAGCCCGAGACTCTTGAAGACTTAGATATGACCGGTGTGCATAACAATAATAATCCACCTCACCCCAATTTGAATAATAACAACCATGCTCCTCCACCCGACCTTCGTACGATGGAGGAGCTTTGTCAACCAACCATGAACAGACGTGGAGGACCGATTGCGTCGATGCAAATCACGGCTCCTGAATTTTCGTTGAAGCATCACATGATCCAACAAGTTCAAAACGCTTGTCCATTTCGCGGATTACCGGATGATGATGCCAATAAACACCTCGATAAATTCATAACCGTCACTCAAAGCATGAAATTGCCCGATGTTTCCATGGATTTTCTTCGCCTTCATCTTTTTCCACACACTCTATCCCACCATGCCGAAAAATGGTTTGATCGTCTTCCCAAAAACTCAATTCATACATGGGACGAAATGATTCAAAAAATATTTGTCGCTCTACTTTCCATCATCCATGGTCACTAGTCTTCGCAATCAAATCAGTGGTTTCACTCAAGAACCTGATGAGTCACTTTTCTATGCTTGGGAACGTTATAATGTCTTGATCGATCGTTATCCAAATCGTAATATGCTCCCCGTCACTTTGATTGATACTTTATAGAATGGTTTAACTTTTCGTGATCGTGATACGATAAATGTTGCCGCTGGTGGTACATTCATGAAGAGAAGACCTGAGGAGTGTAGAGAGCTTATAGAGAACATGACCACTCACCACAAAAAATGGGATTCATCCGCATCTTCAAGAAATACCCCGAGGGACAATGTTTCTTCTACTTCATCAAACCCCGAGATAACCGAACTTACCCGCCAAATAGCCGAGATGAACAAAAACTTCTTAACCATGGCTACGAACCAATTTCAACAAGCTAAAGTTGTAGCAACTTCTTGTGAGATTTGCGGTGGTTCTCATTCATACACCGTTTGTCCTTCTACTCATGACAATCCGGAAAATGTGTATGCGGCTAACGGTAACTTTTCCACGGGAGGCTATCAAGCTCGTCCTAAAGGTGACCGCAATTTGCTAAGTTATCGTTCAAACAACTTCCTTTCACCACCCGGTTTTCCTCCTCAAAACCAAAACAACGTCAATCACAAGAATCAAAACCAAACTCGAGCTCCCAATCAATATCAAACCCAAATAAACCCATATCCACCTCAAGGAAACAATCAAGTTTACCAACAACCCACTTATCAACCACCCGCTTACCAAGTTCCCCATCCCAACCAACCCACGGCATACAATCAAGAGGTTGAAACGTACATGAGGACTAATGACGCGCTGGTGAAGAATATTCAGAGTCAAATCATCAACTTGAAAGGTGACATGGCGAAACAAGGGAATGATCTTCGAGCCGAGCTTATGAATTATATGCGAAACTCTTAAATCAGTCAAACGAATGACTTAAGGGATATGATGGCTAGTTTCTTCCCAAGTAGTCAACCCTTTGCTTCGGGTTCTCTTCCAAGTAACACCGTTGCCAATCCAAGAGGGGAGATGAAAGCAATCACCACCCGAAGTGGAAAAGGTTATAAGGAACCCGATATTCCTACACCTACACCGATAATTGTGACAAAGGAAAACGAACCCCCTTCACCGATTCCTCCACCTTCTATTTCTACCCCTCCACCACCCAAGGATGTGAGTGAGAATTCCATTCCAAAGCCTTCATCTCAACCCGATATACCTTACCCTTCAAGGTTGAAGAAAGAGAAGTTGAAGAATAAGGATGATATTCAAGTTTCAAACTTTCTTAAAATGTTTAAACAATTGAATTTCAACATCTCCTTTGTTGAGGCTCTCGCTCACATGCCTAAATATGCTAAAATGTTTAAATATCTTCTCAGTGATAATGAAAAACTCCTTGATATTGCTCAAACCCAACTTAATGAGAATTGCTCCGCGGTTCTCTTAAGGAAATTACCAACCAAACTTGGTGATCCGGGTCGCTTTCTCATTCCTTGTAACTTCCCCGGGGTAGAGAATTGTATGGCCCTAGCCGATCTAGGTGCTAGTATTAACTTAATGCCATTAAGTGTTTGGAAATAATTATCTCTACCCGAGCTAGTCCCCACATGAATGACATTGGAGTTAGCTAACCGTACGGTTGCTTATCCGGTGGGGATAGCCTAAGATGTCTTCGTTGGTGTCGACAAGTTCACCTTTCCGGCGGATTTTGTTGTCGTTGACTACGAGATGGATCCCCGTGTTCCATTAATCGTTGGACGTCCATTCTTGAGGAACGATCGCACTCTTATTGATGTAGCCGCGGGCGAATTAATCATGAGAGTTGGTGACGACAAAATCGTTTTCAACATGGGTAAACTTTCTAAGCAACCTTATGAACACGAGAACGTCAATTTCATTGACGTACTTGATGAGGCTTGTGAAGAACATTTCAAAGACGCTTGTAAAAGTGGTTTTTCTTTTCCACCCATTGTTGATACCGTTGCCTCTATTGCTCCCTCACTAACTCCATTTGGAGAAAGTGACTTCCTTTTGAAAGAATTTGAAGCAAGCTTAGGGGATGTGGACTTAAAATATGACGACTCTCCCTCTGATTGGGACGAAGACATTCATGCCATTGAGAAACTTCTCAATGAGGACCATATTTCTCCACCGTCTCCTAAGGAGATCTTAAACGATGATCCGAATTTTACTACGCCTTCCGTCGACAATCCTCCGGATTTAGAGCTTAAGGATTTACCGTCTCATCTCGAATACGTTTTCCTAGAAGACAATAAGAAGTTACCCGTCATCATTGCAAAGGACTTAAAAGAGGATGAAAAATCTCGACTTATCGATGTGCTCAAAAATCATAAAAAAGCAATTGCTTGGAAAATTTCCGACATTCGCGGAATTGATCCTAACTTTTGTACTCATAAAATTATCATGGAAGATGACTTTAAACCCGCAATCCAAAGCCAAAGACAGGTTAATCCAAAAATTCATGACATCATCAAGAAAGAAGTTATCAAACTTATAGATGTCAGAATGATTTACCCTATTTCGGATTCGCCATGGGTTAGTCCCGTCCACTGTGTGCCTAAGAAAGGCGGAATAACCGTTGTTCCCAATGAAAACAACGAGTTTATTCCTACTCGACTTGTCACGGGTTGGCGAGTTTGCATAGACTATTGCAAGCTCAATGATGCCACTCGCAAGGATCATTTTCCTCTTCCTTTCATCGATCAAATGCTCGAGCGTTTAGCGGGTAATGACTACTATTGCTTCTTAGACGGTTTCTCCGGGTATTTTCAAATTCCCATCGATCTAAAATACCAAGATAAAACCACATTCACTTGTCCTTATGGAACATTTGCTTACAAAAGAATGCCTTTCGGCTTATGTAATGCTCCCGGGACTTTCCAAAGGTATGATGGCTATATTCCATGACATGGTTGAAGAAACTATGGAAGTCTTTATGGATGATTTCTCGGTCTATGGTGATTCTTTCTCTACTTGCCTTGCCAATTTATAACGTATGCTTAAACGGTGTGAAGACACTCGTCTTGTTGTAAATTGGGAAAAATTCCATTTCATGGTAAAAGAAGGTATTGTTCTTGGACATAAAATTTCCAAAGTCGGTATTCAAGTTGACCGTGCTAAGTCGATGTGATTGCTAAATTACCTCCTCCTTCAACCGTGAAGGGTGTGAGAAGTTTTCTTAGTCATGCGGGCTTCTATCGTTGATTCATTCAAGATTTTTCTAAGATCGCTCGCCCGATGACCCACCTCTTGGAAAAAGATACTTCTTTTATCTTTTCTAAAGAGTGTATCGAATCTTTCAATCTTCTTAAGGATAAATTAACTAAGGCACCGGTCTTAGTTACTCCTAATTGGGAGTTACCTTTTGAATTGATGTGTGATGCTAGCGACTTTGCTATTGGAGCGGTTTTGGGACAAAGAATTAACAAACATTTCCAACCAATCAATTATGCTAGCAAGACAATGACGGGGGCTCAATTGCATTATACTAATACAAGGATTTTACTAGTTGAAAAGTTCGTTTCTCGGTATCTTAACGAATTGATTTCCGGTTCAAAGTACGACTCAATTGTTTTTTGGTGAAAAAGAGTATTTTTGGTTGTTTTAAAATAAATGTGCAAGACTTAAAAGAAAATGACGTTAATTTAAATCTAAGTCTAATTTAAAATAAATGACAAGTATTTAAAAGCGTGACGGAAAATTAAAAGGCAATTAAATTAAATAACGCAAACTTAAATCTAACCTAAGGCAAACTTAAAACGCAACTAAAACTTAAACTAAGGCAAGACTAAAATAAATCTAAGGCAATTAAACTAAAAGTGCGACTAAGGAAAAAGGCGGGAAAAATAAAGATTGAAAATTAAAAACAGAAAGTTAAAACTGAAACTAAAAAGAACCTGAAAACAGCTCATCCAGAATAAACCTTCGTTCGGAATAATCACTCATCCGGAATGTCACCTTCGTTCGGAATGATTCTTCTTCACTCGGAATACTTACCAAAACCCTGATCCGGAATAAATCCTTTATCCGAAATATGTCACTTATCCGGAATAAAGTCTTGATTCGGAATACTTAAGCTTGATCCGGAATGTTGCTGATCCGGAATATTTTGAATCCCCTTGATCCAGAATGTTAAAGATTCCGGATAAAGACCTTGATCCGGAATAATTAATTATTCCGAATAAAACTCCTTGATCCGGAATATATGGTATTTCGAATGAAAGGTTTGATCCGGAATGTTAAATTATTCCGAATAAACAAGACCGATCCGGAATGTCTCCTTGATCCGGAATGTTGGATATTCTGGATGAACACTTTGGCTAAACCTTTGATCCGGAATGTTTGGTTGATTCGGAATGAGAGGCTGATCCGGAAAATTTCACTTATTCCGGATGAACGCCCTTGATCCGGAACTTTTTCAATAAACACCTTCACTCGGAATATCTGGGCTTGATCCGGAATGTACCTGGGTATCAGTAACAACAACGAAGAACAAGGAACAAACAGATAACACGAATCTAAACAAATATCATCAATTAAACCAAAAGATTAAGCAATACTAATCAATAAACATCAACTAATCATAAACAAACAATCCAAATCAATAAAACTAACAAAACTAATCAAAATAATCAAAACCCACTTAATCAATTTAACAAAAACTCAAGTACATGAACATGAACAAATAAAGCATGAAGATTAAGATCAAATAAAGAAAGGTAGATAGGAGATTGACAATAAAAATAAAGATTGACAAGAATTAAAAGGAAACTTACTTGAAATTAAATGTATTTAAGGTGCAAGACAATTAATGTAAATGGACATAAATTTAAATGTGCAAAAATTAAAGTGGAAGAGCATAGTTTGTCAAACTAGCCAACAAGAGAAAAATGAATCCTATCTAATCTATTTATAGGGGAGGATTAAGGAGTGCTTAGGAAGCTTCCTCCTCTCTTTCTTCTTTCCTTAATTGCATGTTTAGTCCTTAATCTCCAAATTCTTCGACTTTAGTCTTTTAATCTTTTAAGTTCTTCGACTTTTGTCTCGGGATCAATAACTCGTCTTGTAATTTCTTCAATAATTTAGACATGAGTTCTTTGGCTTTTAGTAAACTTCCGTCTTTTGACTTTTTCTTCGATAAATCTTCAGAATTGGTCTTGGACTTCCGTTCTTTTTGCACTCTTGACTTCTTGACTTCGTCTTTCGTCTTTTTCTTTGATAAAAGCCCGTGAATGCCCGTGTTTTCTCCACTTTTAACCTTTTCGTCCTAAATCACAACAATAACACAAACCACGCATAACTCCGACATAAATGACATAAAATACACGTTTTGGCTCGGTTATTATTGTAATTAACTGGTAAAAAGGATGGGTGTTTACATACCTATCAAATCCCCTACACTTGACCATTGCAATGTCCTCATGCAATGCATTAGTTACAAAGCACGTTTACATTTTTCATCAAAATCAATCCACCTTGGCCTTTATTAAAGAGATAGAAAACTATAAACATTCAAAGTAAAGAAATCAAAAACATACCTTGGGTTTTGTAAATGTCATGAATGATCATCATCCTCAAGTTTTCACTTTCTCCAAGCTAAGCTTAAAAACGAGATCATTATTATTATAAGTTAGCAAACCAACACGAACTCATGTGGGCTAATTATTCACTTAGACTCCCTTATTCCTAGGTATATCTCTTATATTTTATTTTTGTCTTGAATGATCACGAGGATGCATTGTTTGACTTATTTCGATAGTTATTTAGGCCGAAAATAAAGTGGGACGATTTAATCAATAGTTAGCTAAAGGACAAAATCTTTTAAAACTGCTTCTCGGGACCTTATAAAGTTCATATCTTGGCATAACTTGCTTCGCGATTTGAGACCTTTCTCGGACCGATATTTGGCTGCGACTTCATACTTCAAATCTTGAGAGACGTTCATGAAATAATGGTCTTCTCTTCATAATAGGAATTTCTTCACTTGAAATTTTGAGAGATTCTTCATATTTGGACCACGACTTCTTCATTTTTCTCCAATCTTTATTTTGGACTTTGATATACAACGATCCGCCTCCTTTTTGGACTTGAATCTATTTATCCTCATACCTTGTTAGGGCCTTTTCGGATAGACTTCTCCATGACTTTTGGGGAGTTTTTGCTTTTCGTCGTGTGTCTCGATCCTTCATATTGATTTTCGATAAATGATTCTTCACATCACTTTTGGATATTTAGCAACAAAACGTAGCCCTCATGCCTTGTTAGGGCCTTTTCGGACTCGCCAATCTTCGCATCCCGCTTCAATAATTTATGCCTTGGCTATGAACTCTAATCCATACCGAGCAACTTTTAAACGATCTTGGGCTAGAAGCTAAGTAACTTTTCAAATCGTACAACCTTATTTATTGCAGATAAATTTATTAGCAAGTGATGGGATAATAGGCTTATAATTAACTCACATAAATTCACGAAAGAATACCAAACTTATAATTGTCTCTATCATCTCTCGTTCTCCACAGTTTAAAATCTCAAGGAATGAGACTCGTGGATGCTTAGCCTATCAAATCAAAGTTTTGGGTTTTCGAGTCGTCTATAGGATCTTGCAAACTCTTAGACTTTTTCAAGTTTAGAAATCGCATTTTAAAGTTCCCTTGATAAACGACTCTCTAGGATCAATTATAGGAACTTGCGAAAAGTTCTTGTTCTTAACCCGTGAGAGTTAAGAATTTCGCATTTTATAGCTCCCTATATAAAAGCCTAGCAAAACTTGACTTAAACACGTTAAGGATACTAGCTAGAGTAAACTTAGATAAGTAAACTCGAGTTGAGTCAAAAGATTCACAACGTTTGAAAATAAAAACCACTTTATTAAAAATTTATTCTAGTAAAGAAAGAAAATAACTATACAAAGGAAAAACTAATAGGCCAAAATAGATCAAAATTTTTGAAAAATGTCGAAAAATTGATTTTCCGGTTAAAATGAGGATAAATACAAGGAAAAGGCCACTTAACTTCGATAGAAGTCCCCCCTACACTTAATATAAACATTGTCCTCAATGTTTAAGCATGTGGGAGTAAACTCCCCCTACACTTAGGACATTGTGCACTTTGTTTAAATCTCGCTAAGGAAAAGACAACTAAAGAGATTCCTATTTTAATATTGAGAAAATATAAAATAGTGAATCAAAAAGAGATTAGGATAGAACCGGGAAGATGGGAACATGGAATCACGGGTCGTCAAGAATCATCAAGAGTGGATTATTGAGCGCTCGAATCCCTGAATAGTAGAAGAGAGGAAATAGCAAACACCAACGGGTCTCCCCCCTACACTTATGGTAAAAACAAAGAAAAAGATAGATAGATAGTCGGGTTGCCTCCCGAGAAGCGCTTGTTTTTCTTAACTGAGTCACGAGCCTGACTCGTCCCCGAATTAAATGGTCCATGGGGAAGCCTCGAATGTAATACCGGGATCAAAGACCTTGTCCTCGTTCCCGGAAGAATATAACAAAGGAGAGGCAGGAGGATAAGTCTTGAATGGAAGGAAGGTCCTTTCAACATACGAGAAGTATGTGAAATCTTGATCCACGGGAGGTGGGGTGGGTAAAGGAATCACATTGTCATCCTCCAAAGACAATGGATGCTGACCAATTGGCAAAGCCGTAAGGTTATCAATCATAGAATGGTCATTTTCACCTCCCGGGTCAAAGCACTCATCCTCATTTCCTAGAGAGTGAAATTGATACATCACCCGCTTGGGCGTACATTCAGTGGGATGAGGGGGCAATATAGTAGGAGAAGTAAGAGAAGAATTACCTTCCACCTGCGGTACCTTTCCAGTAGAGTCAGATTTCTCCACCTCTGTGATAGAATGGGGCATGGCTAACAAAGTATGTTCAGTAATAGCAGGAGAATAAGAGCTATCAATGTCCTCAATCCCTTCGTCAAAGAGAGGATTCACCTCACTGGATATGTAAGCGTCATCAAAATCAAATAAAGGGTTCAAATAAATCTTGAAAGTTTCCTTCGGAACGTCTTCATCAGATAGTGACTCGTCATCACTAGAAGTAAAATCATCATCTTGATCAAAAAGAGGATTAGAGAAAGCCAAAGAATCCTCTCCCAAAGTGTTGGTGGAAGGAACATCATCAGAAGAAAGTGCATCATACTCATCGTCACTGTCGGATGTCAACTCAGATTCACATGGAATTGGGACAAGGTTATCAGCACTAGACTTATTGAATTCGTCGGATTCCTTTGCAGGAATTGTGCTAAGATCCTCATCCCCTAGGATGGTTGAATCCTTAGGCTCCAGAGCCGGCAAGTCGGGAGAAGGAATAGAATTCTCATCGTTCCACGAAATAGGACTCTCATCGTCATCACTATCATAATAATATGGAGGCACAAGAGGAGGAGTATAAGCATTAAGGTTAGATACTTGCTCTTGTTGCTGATCCGCTTGACATTTCTCCATGATCTTGTTGCAAGCTTCTTGAACTTTTTGAAAGTTGTCAAAAAGTGTGGCCATTTGCTCAGGAGGAAGTGCACAAAAGGGTTGATGATTGACGGTGTGACGTGGGGGCTCAAAGTTATACACACTGGGATGATAGCACGGAACTTTCTCAAAGACCTTCGACGGATCACAAGAAGAAGCATCGTGAGGGCCCCCACAAATATAGCACCACGGGTATGGAGAAAAACCCGGTGCATCTTGAGGATAAGGATTGTCATAGACGGGAGTTGGTGAGAAAGTATTGTAAGAGGAGAAGTATGAATTTGTTGAATTGCAAAATGGACAAAATCCAAATTGTGTATCGTCGATATCAAAACCACACCGCTCACAAGTACACCATTGACATGTTTGAAAACCATGCCATGGTCTCCCACACCGTACGCAAGACGAATCCATGAAGAATTATAAATAGGAGGGGTAAAGAAAAGAATTAAACATAATAGAGGATAAAGAGGAATATTTTTGGTGCAAAACTTTTGAAAAAGAAATGCTTTTTATGATTTTTTCAAATGTTTTTGGGATTTTTTGAAAATTTTTGACACGAAAAATAACGTTCACGAGTGAACGGATCCCAAAAGGCAACGCGTCTCTCACAGAAAACCGTTAATCTTCACGAAAAGAGCCGGCAGCGGCGCCATTTTAATACAAGGATTTTACTAGTTGAATAGTTCGTTTCTCGGTATCTTAACGAATTGATTTCCGGTTCAAAGTACGACTCAATTGTTTTTGGTGAAAAAGAATATTTTTGGTTGTTTTAAAATAAATGTGCAAGACTTAAAAGAAAATGACGTTAATTTATATCTAAGTCTAATTTAAAATAAATGACAAGTATTTAAAAGCGTGACGGAAAATTAAAAGGCAATTAAAGTAAATAACGCAAACTTAAATCTAACCTAAGGCAAACTTAAAACGCAACTAAAACTTAAACTAAGGCAAGACTAAAATAAATCTAAGGCAATTAAACTAAAAGTGCGACTAAGGAAAAAGGCGGGAAAAATAAAGCTTGAAAATTAAAAACAGAAAGTTAAAAACTGAAACTAAAAAGAACCTGAAAACAGCTCATCCGGAATAAACCTTCGTTCAGAATAATCACTCATCCGGAATGTCACCTTCGTTCGGAATGATTCTTCTTCACTCGGAATATTTACCAAAACCCTGATCCGGAATAAATCCTTTATCCGGAATATGTCACTTATCCGGAATAAAGTCTTGATTCGGAATACTTAAGCTTGATCTGGAATGTTGCTGATCCGGAATATTTTGAATCCCCTTGATCCGGAATGTTGAAGATTCCGGATGAAGACCTTGATCCGGAATAATTAATTATTCCGAATAAAACTCCTTGATCCGGAATATATGGTATTCCGAATGAAAGGTTTGATCCAGAATGTTAAATTATTCCAAATAAACAAGACCGATCCGGAATGTCTCCTTGATCCGGAATGTTGGATATTTCGGATGAACACTTTGGCTAAACCTTTGATCCGGAATGTTTGGTTGATTCGGAATGAGAGGCTGATCCGGAATATGTCACTTATTCCGGATGAACGCCCTTGATCCGGAACTTTTTCAACAAACACCTTCACTAGGAATATCTAGGCTTGATTCGGAATGTGCCTGGGTATCAGTAACAACAGCGAAGAACAAGGAACAAACAGATAACACGAATCTAAACAAATATCATCAAATTAAACCAAAAGATTAAGCAATACTAATCAATAAACATCAACTAATCATAAACAAACAATCCAAATCAATAAACCTAACAAAACTAATCAAAATAATCAAAACCCACTTAATCAATTTAACAAAAACTCAAGAATATGAACATGAACAAATAAAGCATGAAGATTAAGATCAAATAAAGAAAGGTAGATAGGAGATTGACAATAAAAATAAAGATTGACAAGAATTAAAAGGAAACTTACTTGAAATTAAATGTATTTAAGGTGCAAGACAATTAATGTAAATGGACATGAATTTAAATGTGCAAAAATTAAAGTGGAAGAGCATAGTTTGTCAAACTAGCCAACAAGAGAAAAATGAATCCTATCTAATCTATTTATAGGGGAGGATTAGGGAGTGCTTAGGAAGCTTCCTCCTCTCTTTCTTCTTTCCTTAATTGCATGTTTAGTCCTTAATCTCCAAATTCTTCGACTTTAGTCTTTTAATCTTTTAAGTTCTTCGACTTTTGTCTCGGGATCAATAACTCGTCTTGTAATTTCTTCAATAATTTAGACTTGAGTTCTTCGGCTTTTAGTAAACTTCCGTCTTTTGACTTTTTCTTCGATAAATCTTCAGAATTGGTCTTGGACTTCCGTTCTTTTTGCACTCTTGACTTCTTGACTTCGTCTTTCGTCTTTTTCTTCGATAAAAGCCCGTGAATGCCCGTGTTTTCTCCACTTTTCACCTTTTCGTCCTAAATCACAACAAAAACACAAACCACGCATAATTCCGACATAAATGACATAAAATACACGTTTTGGCTCGGTTATTATTGTAATTAAGTGGTAAAAAGGATGGGTGTTTACACACCTATCAAATCCCCTACACTTGACCATTGCAATGTCCTCATGCAATGCATTAGTTACAAAGCACGTTTACATTTTTCATCAAAATCAATCCACCTTGGCCTTTATTAAAGAGATAGAAAACTATAAACATTCAAAGTAAATAAATCAAAAACATACCTTGGGTTTTGGAAATGTCATGAATGATCATCATCCTCAAGTTTTCACTTTCTCCAAACTAAGCTTAAAAACGAGATCATTGTTGTTATAAGTTAGCAAACCAACACGAACTCATGTGGGCCAATTATTCACTTAGACTCCCTTATTCCTAGGTGTATCTCTTATATTTTATTTTTGTCTTGAATGATCACGAGGATGCATTGTTTGACTTATTTCGATAGTTATTTAGGCCGAAAATAAAGTGGGACGATTTAATCAATAGTTAGCCAAAGGACAAAATCTTTTAAAACTGCTTCTCGGGACCTCATAAAGTTCATATCTTGGCATAACTCGCTTCGCGATTTGAGACCTTTCCCCGATATTTGGCAGCGACTTCATACTTCAAATCTTGAGAGACGTTCATGAAATAATGGTCTTCTCTTCATAATAGGAATTTCTTCACTTGAAATTTTGAGAGATTCTTCATATTTGGACCACGACTTCTTCATTTTTCTCCAATCTTTATTTTGGACTTTGATATACAACGATCCGCCTCCTTTTTGGACTTGGATCTATTTATCCTCATACCTTGTTAGGGCCTTTTCGGATAGACTTCTCCATGACTTTTGGGGAGTTTTTGCTTTTTGTTGTGTGTCTCGATCCTTCATATTGATTTTAGATAAATGATTCTTCACATCACTTTTGGATCTTTAGGAGAAAACCAAGCTCATTCATGATTCTAAGATCAAAAACCGAGAGTTCAAAATTGGTGATCAAGTTTTACTCTTTAACTCTCGGTTGAAAATTTTTTCGGGCAAGCTTAAGAGCCGTTGGTCTGGTCCATTCACCGTCGCCAAAGTTTTACCTTATGGCACCATTGAGTTATCGTAACCAAATGGGCCAAACTTCAAAGTGAATGGCCAGCGTGTGAAGTTATACTTTGGTGAGGACATCTCTCATGAGATGATTCCATCCCTCACCACGTTTCCCTTGGTGAGGACATCCCTCACTACATCTCTCATGACATCTTGGTAAATGTTTTTTCATGAAGGATTTGGGAGATGCTGCATATATTCTAGGAATTAAAATCTATCGAGATAGGAAAAGACGGTTAATTGGTCTTAGTCAAGATGCTTATATTGATAAGATGTTGAAGAAGTATAACATGCATTACTCTAAGAAAGGTTTTCAACCTATGTAGGTTAAGCATGAATTAAGTCATGAGTTAGATGCATCAACACCCGAAGAGGTGGCTTACATGCAGAAGGTGCCTTATGCTTCGGCTGTAGGATCTATTATGTATGTTGTAAGATGCACAAGGGCTGATGTGGCGTTTTCTCAGAACTTGGTTAGTCATTACCAACAGAATTCAGGAAAGCTTAATTGGACTGCTGTTAAACATATACTAAAGTATTTGAGGAGTACGAAAGATATGTTTTTGGTATTTGGGGGTAAACCAGACACAAAACTAAATGTTACAGGTTTCTGTGATGCATCCTGGCAATGTGATAAAGACGATACGAAGTCTCAGACGGGTTATGTGTTTGTCATCAATGGAGGAGCAGTTGACTAGAAGAGCAAGAAGCAGACAACCATTGCTATGCATGCGACTCAATCGGAGTACATGGCCGCTTCAGAAGCTACAATGGAAGCTGTTTGGATTTGGAATTTTATTGGAGATCTTGGAGTGATGCCTTCATTTAAAGAACCTATTGATATATATTGTGAAAATTCTGCTGCAATAATATTCGCCAATGATTCTGGAGTCATGAAAGGCGCCAGACACTTTAAACGTAGATATCACTACGTTCGAGAAAAAGTTGAAGTTCGTGAAATAAAATTAATAAATGTTCACACAGATGATAACGTAGCTGATCCTTTTACTAAGGCTTTGCCTAGACCAAAGGTAGTTAAGCATGCCAAGGCTATTGGGCTGCAACTAGCTAACGAACTCATGCAATAAATCTGTGATTAGTATTTGGATAAAGGATGTTAAGACATTATTGAATTGATGAAGTAAAGATTGATTTTCATTTATTTTTCTGTTATTTGATTTTGTATCCTATTTTACATGTTTTTAATCCATGAATAATTGTTATGTTCTAAATGTCCATTATCGATTAATAATATGGGAATATTATTAAACTAAGACAATTCAAAATAGTGACAGAGTATACTTGAAAGTATATTGGTCAATTTTAGATGATATTTGATGAATCAAATATTGGACTTATCCCAACTATATGATTTTACTTTATGGATCTTTGTCATTAAGTAGATCATAAATAGTTATCCTTGAGATACCAGGAAACTACATTGAATGTAGTGCATTTCTGTAAGGTAACCTAACGCTAAACGTAACTGGTAGCTATAAGGGTTATATTCAGAAGTGTTGCAAAGTTCGTAAGTTTCGCTTGTAGTCAAAATGGGGTTTGTTTCCTTCAAATTATTTTGAAGTATAATACAGCTGGGCCCTTCGAGGAAGTAGTAAGATGTTTGTGTGGCCACACCCAAATTTGTTTTAGTAATCTTGCTATATCCGTAAACGAGAAACAGAATGGTTAATGAAGGAATTACTGAGATCCAAATCCTATTAACGTTGTATTTGAAATGAAAGGATAATAATAATGATGAATCATTAAAAGGTTTTGTCCAAGAGACCTTACTCGAGTTGTACTAGTGACATTGCTAGTGTAACTAGACGCTAGTCAATGTAATCACGATATTCGAATTTTGTCCAAGTGGGAGCTGAAAGTTTATAGACATAAAATTAATAGTCGTGTGATAGGATCAAACTCGGGATTACGGGATTGCACAAAATACGTAAAGGGTTCATTTTATTTATTAAATATATTTATTATATTTATTAAATTGAACCGAAGCTTAACTAACGATCGTTAAATAAATTAAGAGTTAAGTTAAACGATCGTTATGAAATTAAATAGAAGAAAAGAAGGAGACGTAAAATTCCGGAAGCCTCCTTTGGGTTGGCTTAGGCCGACGGCTACAAGGGAAAAAGGAGAAGAAAAAAAAGATTTTCTTTCCTAAATTGTTTAGTTTTTTAGCCTATATAAACAACCTTTTAGCCCTCATAATTTTTGCTCATCCCTCCCTCTTCTTTCTTGCGATCAAACCAAAAGGCAAACACCTTTTTTTAGGGTTCCTTTTAACCTCTTGATTTTGATTTCCTGAATCTAGTCCTAGCCCCTCTCTGGTAGATTATTCCACAAGCGTAGAAGCTTCGTTTATACGTGCTAGACTCACGGTTAGCCCGTCGCATTACGTGTGTACAAGAGCGTAGTATAGTTTTACATTAAACTATATCTTGGTACTGTTCTACATAAACCCTATTGGTGATCTTGTGGATCTTTGCTAAGATAAAGGTATGTAACCTAATTCGATTAATTATAATTGTGTTATTATAATCTTGTTAAATCGTTTTCGCTATTACGTGCTTTGATCTTTCCTTATAATTATATAATTGTTATGAACTTCATAAACCATCAATACAAATCCTATACAAAGGACAATTAGGCACTGAAATGAACAAAAAAATTATTGACTCGAGTAACTGGAACCAAACGAGCTTAATCAGGCTCGGTTCGAATCAACTTTGCGTCGGGTCGGATTTTCTTAGACATCTTAGTTATGGGTTGATCTGCCATCCCCTTGCCCCTAACACATAAATTTTCAGATACATGATAAATGACATTCGTAGTAATAATATTTTATAGTGGGCGTCCATGATCAATCAACGGGGAGACGGGGAGTAGTATGTGGAGCTTGCCTGACCTTATAAATTTATAACTAATTAATTAAAACAATACCACCCATGGAATACCTCTCTTATAAAGCCATGCATTGAATTAACAAATGCACTCGAAGAAAAAACAGAAACCACCATGGAACCTATGCGTCCCTTGGCCAACTTCCCTCCTTCACTGTGGGGTGATTGCTTCCTATCATTTTCTCTTGACAATTCGGTAAGAGCTCTCAACGTTTATTGACACGAGTTTATTCGACGCACCCTCGCACTAAATTTTGTTCGATATATACATGTTTATTACTATAACCACATGTACGTTTCTAGGAACTGGAAGCATATGCTAAGGCCACAGAGGACCATAAACAAGAACTGAAAAGATTGATACTCAACCCAAACTTTAATTCCAATTCAAAATTAAGTTTGATTTATTATTTGTATCGTCTTCGTTTGACATATATTTTCACAGAAGAAATTGATGATCAACTTCATAAGCTTTTCAAGAACCTTAACATACAAGACTATCATGAAGCTGATCTGTATACAGTTTCAATTCACTTTCAAGTTTTCAGAAACCATGGTTATAAACTATCTTGTGGTAAACACTCGTACAATCACCTAATAAGTCTTCATTTGATAAAAGTCTTATGATGTATTCTTGTAATGCTTTATTTATTTTCAACCTATGATTCATAATTGCCTATGTATGTACTGTTGACACAGATGTTTTTAACAAATTCATGGATAATACCACTGGTGCATCTAAGGAAGACATAACCAATGATGTGAGGGGTATGCTAAGCTTCTACGAGTCTACACAATTAAGAACAAGGGGAGAATCTATCTTAGATGAAGCCTTCATATTCACTGAATCTCACCTTAGGAGTGTTGCAAAAACTCTCGAAGGTAATCTCGCACGGCAAGTGAAACATGCGTTGGAAAGACCCTTTCATCGAGGGTTGCCAATGGTAGAAGCAAGGCTATATTTGCTTAACTATTTAGAAGAGTGTTCCACATATGATTCACTTCTAAAGCTTGCCAGAGTACACTTTAACTACTTGCAACTGCTACAAAAGGAAGAACTTCGCATCATCTCAAAGTAAGTGAGCATCAAAGGAAATTAAAGAATATAATTTGCTCATGCTCATTCAACATTTCAACTCATTACTAAGGGTTTGTATTGGATTACTTCTTATATCATATTATATGCTTCTTAAAGTTTTAAGAAAGAAGATGTAGTTTATGAGTGTGTAAGTTTGTCATTCTTAAAGGAGCAGTTAGTGATGCTAAGCACTGTGAAACCTTTTCAAACCTAAAGAGTTACTAGCTTGTAGTTGATACTTAATTAGACATTTCCCCCAAATGCAAAATAATACTCAAACCATAACAATCTAAAACTTACTTTAGTACTGTATTACCTATTTTAGGTGGTGGAAGGATATGGACTTTCAAGCAGTAACTCCTTATGCAAGAGACAGAGTACCCGAGCTTTATGTATGGATATTGGTGTTATTCATGGAGCCATATTACTCTCAAGTTCGAATAATAACAACAAAGATTATAGTTCTTGTGTTGTTGTTAGACGACACATGTGATGCCTATGCTACCATCGAGGAGATTCGACTTCTAACACATTCTATAAACAGGTATTGCTTATATATTCATCCCACCGTAAAACTATAGGTTCATGACTAAATTTCCTAACCACGTGTTGCGCAGCACATGAAAGAAAGTTTAGCAAATGTTTAGTTAGTCCATCAACCATCAATATGTGAAATGTGAATTTAGTTTTCGCTATACTCAAAAATATATTTGAAACCGGTAATTTTTTTAATATAATTCCCATATACTATAGGAAAAAATTGTGAACCCGGGCACTTTTAGCTATGATTGTATTCTCATGGTAACATAATTAATTGGCTTGCATGTTGCAAAAATGAACCACTAAATGTTGTTACGTACCTTTTGTTTTATAGGTGGGACCATTCTGCCACGGAACAACTTCCGGAATATGTGAAGCCATTTTATGAAATTATACTGAATGAATATGCTGAACTAGACAAACATCTAGCTAAAGAAGGAAGATCAAATTTGGTTACTGCTTCAAAACAAGCGGTATGCATGATTTATCTTCTGCATTGTTTATCAAAGTAAATCCGTATTTATGAATTTATCATGCATGTGATTTATGTGTTTTTGTTTTCATTCACTGCTTTTATGAATCAAGTTTCAAGAACTAGCTAGAGCATATCTTCAAGAGGCTGAATGGAGACACAAAGGAGATGTGCCTTTATTTGATGAGTATATGAAGACCGGGTTAACTACTTCTACCCACGAACTTCTTTCTAAGTCTGCCTTGATGGGTATGGGCAAGATTGTCACTGAAAAGGATTTGGCTTGGTACAACAGTCATCCCAAGATCTTGACAGCTTCAGAGACAATTTCAAGACTCCATGATGATGTGATGACCTTTGAGGTACTTATAAAGTTCATTTTAATTTGCTCTTTTACCCTCAAATACTAAATTGTGTGCAATTATATGACACATAAAAAACTTAATATGGTGAATTTGGAATATCAATGGATCAGAAATCACGTGTATATGACATTAAAGTATAAGTAGTTTACACCATATATAATCTAACGACGTGATTTGTTTACAAAATGAAGTTCGAGCGTGAAAGAGATGATGCAGCCACAGGTGTAGAGGCGTATATGAAAACTTTTAGTGTCTCAGAAAAAATTGCTATTAAAGAGGTCAAGAAAAAAGTTGAAAATGCATGGAAAGATATAAATGAAGAATGTCTGAAACCAACGCAGGTCCCGGTGGATATACTTGCTCCAATCGTGAATCTAGCACATATGATAGATGTGGCATACAGGTACAATGATGGGTTCACATTTCCAGATAAGACTTTCAAAGAGTATATTAAGCTCTTGTTCCTAGATTCCGTTCCCATGTAATGCTAAGTTTGTGATTGTTATTTTTTAACTTTCAACTTCCTTTGTGTACCACTTGTTAACATCAAATAAAGGACTAGTATTCTTCTTCGTCAACCAACAGGACTTCTTGTTTCCGGATCTATGATGAGTGGTTTTCTTGATGTAAAGATTTTTGAGTATCTTGAAATCTAAGGGTGTGTTTGGTTTGCTGTATTTTGAAGGTTTGTGGAGGGTTTTAATTTAAAATTCGACTTAAAACGTGTTTGGTTGCTTTTTTTCAGCATTTTATAATATTGGAAAGGCCAACATTGGTGGGGTTAAAAAAACGTATGGTGAGGCTGTGTTTTCAAACACGGGAGTTTATAAGGTTAAGATTAGTCTTTTATACCCTCTCCTAATGTGTACTTTTTTTTTCAATTTTCTTCACAATTGATCATCTTATCTTCCATTTGACTATCTCGAATTTTTCCAATACCAAATCTTCATCCTTTAACGCTAGTTCATCAGATTAAAAAAGAAAGAAACAAAACTTCAACATCTATTCATCAATTTTATTTCAGATCTCATCTGGGTATCTCATATACATCGATAAGATCTAAATTTAAACAATGATCATTAGTTCTTCATATATCTTGTTTTCTCCATACTTGTTCATCGCCATCATCATGATTTATCTTTTTGTTTATCTTCTTGTTTTAACATCATGTTTTAACATCATGTTCATCCGACTTGTGTTATATATCACACACGAATTTGTTTTTTGGTAATATACAAATCGTTGCTTTAATTCTTTTTTAAGCAACACTGGAATATTTTACTGCCACAAAGTTGTGATTTTGAGTTCTTGTGGTTTGTGGGGAGAAAGAGGACATGATAGTGGGATGTATTGTTGTAACTGTTGCACAGGGGTATACACATGTATACGAATATCACAAGATCGATTTGAACAAGATTGACAAGAAGGATTCATTAATATTTACAACGTAAAGTGTTACATTGTTTTATCAGACACGCGACATACACAATACATATGTCGAGTATATATAAGCCACGAAGAGTTACAAGCCAACCATCGTGCCTTTTCCTAATCGGTATCATTGAACCGATACAACCTTTCTAACCAAAATAACTACCTATAACCGCTTTTCGGTTATTAACTATCAAACGTACACTATTGGTCCTTTATGTTACAAGACTTTGACAATTAAGGCCAACATTTTCCCCCCTAATTGTTTAAGTCTTGTTCCTCTAGTCTTTCATCTTGTTCTTCTCGGTTGTCTCTTCCATGTTGCCTTCCAAACTAACACCCAATCTCTTACAGTCCTGCGTTTCTTCCTTGGAGTTCCATCTAGTGCATCCCCTACTTCAACACTTATCTTTGCAAAAGCCCGTGGTTCCTTTATCCAAGCAGTCCCTCTGCTATTCCCGACCACATCTTCTCCTGGCCTTTCCTGCTTCGATCTTTGTGCTCCCTCGTAGCATATCTTCACCATCCCTATGTACTCCTTTTCGCTTTCCTTGACCGCTTCTTTATTCGTTTGTGTTAGTCTAAGTAACAACCTTATTCCCTTTATGCCTCGAGTCTCCAAACAACCCTTACACAAGTTTATATCGAAACAATTGTTTCTATTTTTGATAAAATAAACCAAAGCATTTCGTTCCTGCTTTTCCTTTTCTTGTCCGACAACTTCCAACGATTGTCCGATTTGGTCTTTCTTCTCCAAATTTGCTTCCTTGACAAACAAATACCATGTTTGTTCTTCTTCCGTGTGCTTCGAAGTCCATACGACCTTCGCACAACATCTGCACCGAAACAAAAAATCCTTTGTTTCTGATTTAGGCAACAAACGAATTGTTTGTTCCTGCCTCTTTTCCTTGCTGTTGTCTTTTCTTTGTGTCGTTCCAACACTTTTCCACAACAACGTCCTAAGCGATGTACCCTCGCGTCTTCCTTTCGACTTTATCTCTTGTATCCGGATTCAAGACAAAGGTTTCCCACTCGTTTATTAACCAAAACGACGTGTTTGCTTTGTTTATCTGTGTTAATTGTTGTACTATTGCTTTCGATTTCACAGGTTTCTTGGGAATTCACACAGAATTTTGACTTTTATTTACAAACAATCGACACTTGTTTTTCTGTGGTTGTGACTTTATATAGTCAACCAACCGGTACAATGTTTCCTACAGACACGACTCTTCCTATATAACCGTCTTTTCACTTTCTAACTTGATTTTACCACACAGGTTAACACCACAAAGGTTCTACCACGAAGGTTTGTTCCACGAAGGATTTGTACCACTAAGGTTTGTTCCACGAAGGGTTTCTACCACTAAGGTTTGCTCCACGAAGGGTTTCTACCACTAAGGTTTGTTCCACGAAGGGTTTCTACCACTAAGGTTTTAGATTCTTGCCTACTATACCACAAAGGTTATGATTCTTTTCTATCTTACTTTATTTTCCTTCCTTACTTTCGTACTAATGTTAAAATCCTAACTTCTTACTAATTTTGAAAATAGGATTCTAATTGCTTACTAAAGGTTTGAGGCACAAACAGGTTTTTTTAAGGTTTCGCAAAAAAAAATCACAAACATAAGAATACTAAACTTATTTTGTGAATTTATAAAAACCTGTATGTTTGTTCCTTTGTTGTGCGACACAGCCTTCTTGTTTTTCTGGTAGTGGTCGACACAAAACAGCCCCTCTTCTTCTCTGTTGGTGGTCGACACAGAAAACAAACAGCCCCTCTTTTTCTCTGTTGGTGGTCGACACAGAAAACAAACAGCCCCTCTTTTTCTTTCTTTCCTGGTTGATGTCGTCACAGAAAACAAACAACCCTTTTCTTGGTGGATGTTGTTAAAGAAAAACAACCCTCTTTCTTTGATGATTTGTTGACGCAGTAAAACGAAACACCAACAGCCTTTTGATCGATTGAGAATAAAACTTCTTCTTCTTCCCTGAATCGTTCTTGCTCTGATACCAATGTTGCACAGGGGTATACACATGTATACGAATATCACAAGATCGATTCGAACAAGATTGACAAGAAGGATTCATTAATATTTACAACGTAAAGTGTTACATTGTTTTATCAGACACGCGACATACACAATACATATGTCGAGTATATATAAGCCACGAAGAGTTACAAGCCAACCATCGTGCCTTTTCCTAATCAGTATCATTGAACCGATACAACCTTTCTAACCAAAATAACTACCTATAACCGCTTTTCGGTTATTAACTATCAAACGTACACTATTGGTCCTTTATGTTACAAGACTTTGACAATTAAGGCCAACAGTAACCAAGGGAGGGTAGACATGTAATTTATTATGATGTAAGTGTCAGATTTTTCTTCACATTTCAGCCAACCAAACATGTAGCGGTATTGATAATTACAAGATTTGTATTTGCTAATATTTGAAACACTGCAAGGTTTTAAATACATGTATTTCAAACTAGCGAACCAAACGGCCCCTAAGAGTTATGCAAAAGAAAACACACAGAGATCCTCATTTATTAGTTTGTGTCGGAAAAAAATGGTTTGTTAAACCGGTTTCAGTTGAACCGGTTTAGATCGATCACAAACCGGTTTGTATCACTTACATATTGTTGCCAAAAAACCGGCTCACAAGCCAATTGACTAAAACATGTTTGGTTAAAAAAACTGGCTCACAAGGTCGATGCATTGCAAAGTTGCCACTTCACTCGTTCGTGTAATGAGCATATTTCTCTGATCAAACGTTTTTAAAATGATGAAGTAGGCCATGTAGTAGTACTTTAATATTTTAATATAGTGATAATGCTGATTGAAGTTTGACATCTACTACTTATATATTCAGTTGGTCCAGTCTCTTGTTCATCAATGCATTAGAAATCTAAAAGAAAACACGATTTGTTGACGTGGCAACTATATTAAACTCAAAATGATCAATTGCATTAAGGATGCCCTAAACAGTCTTGCTTATCTTCTTCATCCTTTTTAACTTTCAAGTAATTTCATAACCAGAGTCACAAGATTCTCAACCACCCATTTCGCAGCAGGCGGTTTAACCAAACCTGACTCACCGAGTCACCTGTTAGATCGTAAACTTGATTTGGTCGCTGAAGGTCGTTGAAGGCCACTGAAGGCCCGAGCCCATAAAAGAAGATTCTAGAAGGTCGAAGAACAACCATAGAAAATATCTATGGAAATGTGTAGAAAAATATGGATAAGTATGGAAAAATATCTAGTATGAAAAATCTAGATAATAGATAAGTATGAAGTAGGAATAATTTAGAAAACCATGGAAATATCTTGTCTCTAGAAAGTTCCATGGTGTAGTATAAATATGTAGTAGTGTAAGCACTTGTGTAGCATCCGAGAAGTACCAAGAAAAGTTTCAAGCAATAAACTTACTTTCTTAAAACTTATATCTTCATCTAGTATTAGCCTAAAAGGCCCAGTTTTTCCTAACAAACTGGTATCAGAGCTACGTTGAAGATCAAGATGTCGAGTTCAATGAACTTGTTCCAATTTCCTCGTCTCACCAAAGACAACTATGATAGTTGGAGTATTCGAATGAAAGCGTTACTTGGCTCACATAATGTGTGGGCGATAGTCGAGAAATGGATTGAAAATGTTGAAGATGAAAACTCGTTGAGTGATGCCCAAAGGGTAGATCTACAGAAGGCGAGAAAGAAGGATCAAAGTGCTCTAACTCTCATCTATCAATGTCTTGATGATGCGATGTTTGAGAAAGTTGCAAATGCAACCACTTTTAAGGTAGCGTGGGAGATCCTTCAAAATGCTTTCAAAGGAATCGATAAAGTGAAGAAGGTACGTCTTCAAAATCTTAGAGGGGAGTTCGAAAAACTCCAAATGGAGGAATCCGAAAGCATTTCGGATTATTTCACTCGTGTCTTGACCATTTCAAATGAAATGAAGAGAAATGGTGAAAGCTTGACTGGCACAAGGGTGATAGAAAAGATTATTTGCTCTTTGCCACCAAGCTTCGATTACATTGTTGTGGCCATAGAGGAGTCAAAAGGAATCGACTCTATGACCGTCGATCAACTCATGGGATCTTTACAAGCCCATGAAGAGAAGTTGAAGAAAAGAGGGGGAAAGAACCCTTAGAGCAAGCTCTATACTCAAAGGTCTCTTTCAAAGAAAGAGAAAATAGCGTGTAGAAACTAGAAGGGGGGTTGAATAGTTTCTTAAAATTTACTTGTTAAAATATGGTTTCCAAAAATCCTTTTTCAAAAAACTTAGGCTTGAGGAAATATGTGAAATCTTCTTATGCACAAATATGAACAATGATAGTGTAGCTAAACTAATACTAACAAAAATATATCCACAAAGAATAAAGAATAATAGTGTAGCTAATCTAATATTAACACATGTATATGCAAAAAGTAATAAGGAATGTAAAGAGTTAAGGGTAAAGAAAGATCAAACCGAACACCAAGGATTTATAGTGGTTCGGCAACGAAGCTCACTCCTCGTTCCTACTCCACTCCTCGAGTACTCCTTACTCGAGAGTTCACTACACAACAAGCTCCTTATGGTGGAGAAAACCGTACACGTCGCTTAACCAATTTCCGACTCTAAGCTAAAAGTCGAGCCCTAATCGTAGCTAGGACCAATCTACACAACTATACTTAGTACATACACAACTTCCAAATAGACACAACTACTTGGATCTTCACAACTATGACACAACTACAAGTATATAAAAATTGATCTTCAATGGATCTTTGGTGGTGGACTCAACACTTCACTAGGATAGTGTTCTTCTCTTTGCACTTGGAGAGGAAGAGATGGAAGAACAAGATTCACTTCTTAAACAAGTAATAATCAAACAAATGATCAAAGATTTGAGTGATTAAAGAAGGGGTTTGAATCTGGAAATGAATGTGCAAAAGAGGTGAGGTGAAAAGCTGAGAATGGCCAACTATTTAAAGGACAAAGGAGCCAACGGCTAGTTCTGCCCGCGGTACCTTATCACAGCCCGCGGTACCTTATCGATAAGGTACCGCCTAGGCGCTAAGGTACCGCCGGACTAGACTCCGCTCCTTTTTGTCCTTTAGTGGTGGAGGTCTTATCTGGGTATAAAAATATCCTGAAAGGATATTCTTAACAGAATAAGAATATGCCATTTTCAATTATCAAATAATTAATTTAATAAAACATTTTCTTAAAAATAAAGTTTAATAAAAACTTGTCACATTTAATAAAAAGTGAGTTTTAAGAAAAGATTAAATCAGATCACTTGATTAAGGTTAGTACTTGTTTATCCATACCTTAAGTGAAAATGGGTAAAATGAAAAAATACTTGAACTCAAGAATTCGTTTTTCGTTGTTTTTGTAAATGCTTGTTTTTACATATTGTCGTAATCAAAACTAAGCGAGACCGAAAAATGCAAGTAACGTTTTTAGTCATTATTGCATTAACAATCTCCCCCTTTTTGATTCCGACAATACATAAACTCAATCACAAAAAAAAAGATTTTCGAAGACGAGTTTATTCATTTCTCCCCCTT
The DNA here is from genome assembly GCA_025667525.1 of Glebionis coronaria. Classification (NCBI taxonomy): domain Eukaryota; kingdom Viridiplantae; phylum Streptophyta; class Magnoliopsida; order Asterales; family Asteraceae; genus Glebionis; species Glebionis coronaria. The sequence goes on from CM046877.1 coordinate 538,105,691, forward strand.
TGTCGAAGCAAAAAGGTTGCGTAAGCCGGTGTTGAAGAAACGGACTTTGCAAAGACTCCCCCTTGGTGCTTACTCCCCCTAGCTTGGGGCACCGGGGAATCGAGATATGATGACAAGATACATAGAAGGGTTAGTTGAACAAAAGAAACAACCAACAATATATAGCAATAGGTCACAAAAAAAATTAAAAGAGAAGAAAACACAATGACGAAGATCCAAGATAGGTTACTAAAGAAACATCATACAAGGAAGTATGAAAAGAAAAAACAAAAAAGGAAACAAGCCAAAAGCATAAATCTAATCCTAGTTATTCTAGAATTCTAAGATTTGCTTGAATTTGGTGTCTTGAGGATAAGCAACCAATGCTTATATGAAAGACAAGGTAATAGCGGAGGGTGGTGGTGGTGGCTTGTTGGAGATCTCATAATCAAAATGAAGAGGAGGCTTGATTAAGAGACTCTTAATGTAGCTCAACTCCTCATAGATGTGTGCCATAGCAAGATGTTGATATTGACAACAATGACAATATGTTCCATGATGCATGACATTATCATGAGAAGGAGGAAGAACACTAAAGGGTGGTGGTGGAAGGAAGGAAGTTCCACAATCAACATTCTTGGTAGGAGAAATGTGATTAAGAGTGTTCTTGGGTGGGTTTGGATTGAAAGCAATTGGAGAAAATGGAGGAGATTCAAGGCTTTCATTTGGAGAAAAAGAAATTTTGGATGTGAAGAATGCAAAATGCTTATGGTTTAAATAGGGAAGGCTTAAGGTATTTTTGGGGTGGTCAAAGGGTTTGAAACAAAGATTCTCAAAAAGGTTGGAGCAAATCTGGAGTTTCAGACAAAAACCCGAAAAGGAAGGCCACTGTAGGCGGTTCCTTATCTATGGTGGCGGTACCTTATCAATAAGGTACCGCGGCTCACTTATGGAACCGCCTGCAGAAGCAGGGTTTGGTGTTTGGAGAAAGATTTTTCAGCAAATCTTATTTTTCTAGTCTAACTTATCATAGGGATGTGCTTAAAAGCTAAGATAGACAAGAAAAGTATATGCAAACTTACCAAATAGAGATTTGACTAAAATACAAAAAAGAAAAATCAATGTAGGAGGTGTGTAAGACAAGACCTTATGACACAATGATCCTCCATGATTCAATCTTGTTCTTGCTATGTTTGAGAGAATCATACATATGAATTATGTAAGCTCTATATTAATAGCGAGAATCTATGAAAAATCGTTTTTAGATTGAATTAACAATGTTAAACGAGTTTCTCAACCGTTTTCGAAAGAGACTTTGAGAGTTTTGAAAAGAAGATGAGAAGATTTTTCAAAAGAATCTTAAAAGACTCAAGGACTCAAGGTGGTAGGAGAAAACACACAAGAAGAAAAGAATTTAAGGAAGATGTTCCATTAATCCTAGACCTAGACGCAAGTAATAAAAAGGTTCCCTCTTAAGTGGCTTAGTGAAGATATCGGCTAAGTTGTCCTCGGAGGGCACTTTTTCGATAGTAATGTTCCCCTTTTGAACATTATCTCTAAGGAAATGGTGTCTAATTTCTATGTGTTTGGTTCGCGAATGTTGCACGGGATTCTTGCTTAGGTCTAAAGCGCCTTTATTATCGCACATGATGGGAACATCATCAAGAGAAATCCCGTAATCAACAAGCGCTTGCTTCATCCATAGAGCTTGTTGGCATGCTTTACCGGCCTCACATACTCGGCTTCCGTGGTGGATATTGCAAGAGCGGTTTGTTTCTTGGAGAACCAAGAAGTTAAACAACAACCCATGAAGGTACAAACTCCACTAATGCTTTTCCGGTCCACATAGTCTCCCGCATGATCCGAGTCCGCGTAGACAATGGTTTCTACGCCGGTCCCTTTAGGATACCATAATCCTAAATGTATAGTGCCTTTAATGTATCGGAAGATACGCTTAACCGCTTCAAGGTGAGAGGTTTTGGGAGCCTCTTGGAAGCGAGCACAAAGGCAAACACTAAACATGATATCCGGTCGACTTGCCGTTAGGTACAACAAACTACCAATCATACCTCTATATTTGGTGTTGTCTACCGACTCACAATCATCATCTACGGTGAGTTTAGTATCCGAGGCCATAGGGGTCTTCATTGGTCTAGATTCTTCTAATCCAAATTTCTTTAGCATTTCTTTAGCGTACTTAGATTGACTAAAGAAAATACCATCGTCCATTTGTTTAATTTGGAGTCCTAAAAAGAAGTTAAGTTCTCCCATCATACTCATTTCAAACTCATCATGCATGATTTTGGCAAAGTCATCACACAATTCTTGACAAGTTGAGCCAAATATAATGTCATCAACATATATTTGTACGATTGTGAGGTGAGGACCTTTCTTCTTTGTAAAGAGTGTATTGTCAACCATACCCATGGTATACTCATGTTTAACAAGAAACGCTTTAAGTCTATCATACCAAGCTTTGGGTGCTTGTTTGAGTCCATAAAGTGCTTGCTTAAGCTTGTAAACATGGTCCGGTTTCTCAAAATCAATGAAGCCGGGAGGTTGAGCCACATATACCTCCTCATTGATCAAACAGTTAAGAAATGCACTCTTTACATCCATTTGTTGAAGCTTAATATCTAAGGCACAAGCGTAGGCTAAAAGGATTCTAATTGATTCTAATCTAGCTACCGGTGCATATGTCTCGTCATAATCAATCCCTTCTTGTTGATTATAACCTTGAGCTGCAAGTCTAGCCTTGTTACGAGACACAACACCATTCTCATCTAGCTTATTCCTAAATACCCATTTGGTTCCGATAATGGTAGAACTTCTAGGTGGAGGAACAAGTTCCCAAACATCATTGGCAACGAATTGATTCAATTCTTCTTGCATCGCAATGACCCAACTCTCATCCGTCAAGGCTTCTTTAACATTCTTAGGTTCAATCAAGGAGACAAAACAAAAGAAGTTGCTTTGGTTTTGGACTTGAGATCTTAGGGTCCTTTGATTTAAGTCACCAATGACATTATTGAGAGTATGATCCCTAGACTCCTTAATGTTTACTTCCTTTTCAACGCTAAGGTCTTCAACTCCTATTTTTCTAACCTCTTTGGCTTTAACTACTTCTAATTCATCCAAGTCATCATCAACCAATGGTGGTGTCTTGGGTGAAGGAGGGGTTTCATCAAAGGTTACGTTGAGTGATTCTTCAATAACCCCTGAGGTTCTATTTAGGACTATGTAGGCCTTACTAGTTTGGGAATAACCTAAAAGGATACCTTCGTAAGACTTTGGGTCAAACTTGGTAAGGTAGTCTTTGGTGTTGAGGATAAAGCACTTGCTTCCAAACACCCTAAAGTATTCTAATGAGGGTTTCTTACCTTTAAGAATCTCATAGGGGGTCTTTCCTAGGAAAGGTCGAATAAGAATTCGGTTGAGAATATAAGTCGATGTATCTACGGCATTGCACCAAAACTTTTGAGGCAACGATTGCTCGTTTAACATCGTCCTACTCATCTCTTGGAGAGTCCTATTCTTCCTTTCAACTACCCCATTTGATTGTGGAGTTCGAGGAGCCGAGAAGTTATGGGTAATACCATGAGCTTCACAAAAGGCACCAAATTGCACTTCATTATCAAATTCCCTACCATGATCCGTCCTAATAGAAACAATTGAACATCCTAGTTGATTTTGAATTCTCCGACTAAAGATTTCGAAGTGATCGAAAGCTTAATTCTTAGATGCCAAAAATCTAGTCCAAGTGAATCTGGGAATAGTCGTCAACTATAACTAGGGTATAAAGTTACCTCCATAACTCCGTATGGCGGAAGGTCCAAAGAGATCCATATGTAGGAGCTCTAAGCACCGAGAGGTCGAAACCAAATTCTTGGCTTTGTGACTTGAGTGAACTTGCTTTCCAACTTTGCAAGCATCACAAAAGTGACTATCAAACTTAATCTTGGGGAGGTGTCTTACCAACTCCTTAGAAACTAAAGATTGAATTAAACGCATATTAGCGTGACCTAATCTCCTATGCCAAAGAGTAGAACTATCATCTATAGTCGCAAGACATATGTTGTCTTTTGACTTCTTATTAACCTTCATGACATAAAGCCCATGCTTTCTAACACCTTTTCCAATGACTTTTCCATCTTTTACGATTTCACTGTCATGTTCCGAAAAGATGACCTTACACTTATTATCACAAATTTGACCTATACTTAAAAGTTTAAAACCTAAGTTATCTACGTGCTCAACATTTTCAATAGTCATGGAGTCAAGAGAAACCGTACCTTTGCCAATGATTTTACCACGTAGACTACTAGCGAATGTGACGTTACCTCCATCATATGCTTTGTAATGCGAGAACAAACTTCGATTACCCGTCATGTGTTTAGAACATCCACTATCCTTAATCCACTCATCGGGCTCCAAATCAATTCCCAAGCATATCTAGGTAACAATACACAAGATCAAACATTTGGTCCCCAATATCTCATGGGTCCAAAATTGTTAGTTCCAAACATCCCTTGCATTTGGTTGGGATGAATGAATGAGGTGGGGATTCCCCATGGAGAACAAAATGGAGGAGGGTAGTAATTCATGTAACCATTTTGTTGTTTATTACTTCTCCTAGGTGTGTTTGATCTAGGTTTAAAGTTATTATTATTCTTTCTAGGTGTTGGAGTTTTACTTCTAGTTCGTGAGTTGTTTTGATTATCTCTTGTAGGCGTTGTCGTTCTACTTCTAGGCTTAGACTCATTCCGTACTCTAGGTGGAGTAGAAGATAGTCTAGATAAACTTCTATTTCCCATGAGAGGTTTACTTAACGGCTTATAGAACTTACTAATAGTATTGTCGTCAAGTATGGGTAATTGAACCTTATTAACAGTAAGATGCTTTGGTTTTTCATTTAACTTAGATTTTTCAGAAAGTTCAGAGTTTTCACAAAAATCAACTTCTGGCCGCGGTACCTTATCTATGGCCGCGGTTCCATAGTGATAAGGAACCGCGCCATACTATGTGGAACCGCGTCCAGAAGGTGTTTTTTTGTGAAAACCTGACTTGTTTTGGTTCACTAGTTGAGGCTTCATTTGAGTTAAAACCTAGACCAAGTTTTTCCTTAGAATGAACTTGTTTGTTTAACATATCATCAAGAGCACTAGTACCTTTCATGAACTTTTCCAATTTAATGGAGGTGCTCTTGAGATCATCATTCTCTAATCTAAGTTTCTCACAACTTAAGCAACCTAAATCAACCTCTTTGTTTTTCTCAAGTTTAGCCAATTTCTCCCTAAGTTCAATGATCTCATTTTCAAGCTTAGTTTTGGTTGATTTTAAGGTTTTATTCTTTTCTATGAATTTAAGACTAAGTTTGTGTAAGCTATCATATTTGCCTTCAAATTCAATATCATCGAAAGTGGAACTATCATTGCTATAATATTCGGTTTCGGAATGTACCTCTTTAGAAGTGTGAGCCATAAGACATTTCTCCTCTTTGGGGTTGTCATCATCATCTTCACCGCTATCGCTCCAACCGCCACTAACGAATGCCGTGTGGTTCTTATCACGAGCGGGCTTTGGACAATCACCAATGAAGTGATTTGGATCACCACATCTAAAGCAACTTCTATCACCTTTTTCGTTCTTGACAAACCGATTCTTTGACAATGGTTTCTTGTCATAGTTTGGTTGCCTAACGTGTTGACCTCGTCTCTTGAAGAACTTCTTGAAATCTCTCACCGCCAATGCATACTCCTCGTCATCACTTTCCGAGGAACTATCATGGTCACTCTGTGCCTTCTTGGCTTTAAGTGCAAGAGATTTCCTTTCACTCTTGGTTTTTACTAATTCCGAGTCCTTCAAAATTATCATCTCATGAACCTTCAAGTTTCCTATGAGTTCATCGAGTGATAAAGTTGAGAGATCTTTCGACTCTTCAATAGCCGTGACTTTTGCTCTCCACTTTGGATGTAAGGCCCTTAGAAACTTCCTAACATTGTTCTTGCTAGAAAAACCTTCATCAAGTGCTTTTAGACTAGTAATAATGGTGTTAAACCTAGCAAATGCACTACCAATATTTTCATCTTCTAAGATGACAAATTGTTCATATTGTTGGACAAGAAGATCGATTTTACTTTCTTTGACTTGGTTATTACCTTGGTGGGTTACTAAAAGAGTGTTCCAAATATCTTTAGCGGTTTCACACATAAAAATTCTTTCATACTCTTTCTTAGGCAAAGCATTATAAATCACCATTTTAGCCTCATTATTTTTTGAAAGTTTCTTTTTAGTATCATCATTAGCTTTGTCAAAAGTGACTAATTCTTTTGTTTTAGAAACTTCATTAAATTGAAAGGGTAAAAAATCACCATTGGTAATAACATGCCAAAGATCTAAATCTTTTGATTTCACATAAGTTTCAAATCTATTTTTCCAATAAATAAAACTATCGGTTTCAAAAAGTGGTGGTCTTTGCATAGATTGCCCTTCTAGGTACTTGTTGGAATCCATAGATCGATTCAAGTTTTAAAATACAATATACTTTAAAAATTCTTGAGCAACCCGCTCTGATACCAATTGTAGAAACTAGAAGGGGGGTTGAATAGTTTCTTAAAATTTACTTGTTAAAATATGGTTTCCAAAAATCCTTTTTCAAAAAACTTAGGCTTGAGGAAATATGTGAAATCTTCTTATGCACAAATATGAACAATGATAGTGTAGCTAAACTAATACTAACAAAAATATATCCACAAAGAATAAAGAATAATAGTGTAGCTAATCTAATATTAACACATGTATATGCAAAAAGTAATAAGGAATGTAAAGAGTTAAGGGTAAAGAAAGATCAAACCGAACACCAAGGATTTATAGTGGTTCGGCAACGAAGCTCACTCCTCGTTCCTACTCCACTCCTCGAGTACTCCTTACTCGAGAGTTCACTACACAACAAGCTCCTTATGGTGGAGAAAACCGTACACGTCGCTTAACCAATTTCCGACTCTAAGCTAAAAGTCGAGCCCTAATCGTAGCTAGGACCAATCTACACAACTATACTTAGTACATACACAACTTCTAAATAGACACAACTACTTGGATCTTCACAACTATGACACAACTACAAGTATATAAAAATTGATCTTCAATGGATCTTTGGTGGTGGACTCAACACTTCACTAGGATAGTGTTCTTCTCTTTGCACTTGGAGAGGAAGAGATGGAAGAACAAGATTCACTTCTTAAACAAGTAATAATCAAACAAATGATTAAAGATTTGAGTGATTAAAGAAGGGGTTTGAATATGGAAATGAATGTGCAAAAGAGGTGAGGTGAAAAGCTGAGAATGGCCAACTATTTAAAGGACAAAGGAGCCAACGGCTAGTTCTGCCCGCGGTATCTTATCACAGCCCGCGGTACCTTATCGATAAGGTACCGCCTAGGCGCTAAGGTACTGCCGGACTAGACTCCGCTCCTTTTTGTCCTTTAGTGGTGGAGGTCTTATCTGGGTATAAAAATATCCTGAAAGGATATTCTTAACAGAATAAGAATATGCCATTTTCAAATTTCAAATAATTAATTTAATAAAACATTTTCTTAAAAATAAAGTTTAATAAAAACTTGTCACATTTAATAAAAAGTGAGTTTTAAGAAAAGATTAAATCACTTGATCACTTGATTAAGGTTAGTACTTGTTTATCCATACCTTAATTGAAAATGGGTAAAATGAAAAAATACTTGAACTCAAGAATTCGTTTTTCGTTGTTTTCGTAAATGCTTGTTTTTACATATTGTCGTAATCAAAACTAAGCGAGACCGAAAAATGCAAGTAACGTTTTTAGTCATTATTGCATTAACAGAGCTTTTTACATGGACGCGAGCAACGACGAGGACGTGGTACTTTTCGAGGTCGTGGTGGTTTCCAAGGTCGATGACAAGGAAGAGAAGATGTTAATAAAGAAGAAGAGAACCAATGGTCTCCTAGTATGAGAAGTCGTGGAAGAGGATACCAATCTCAAAGAGGAGGTAAGTCTCAAATACAATGTTATAATTGTCGAAAGTTTGGTCATTATGCTAGCGAGTGTACTAGCTCAAGACAAGTGGAAGAAAATGTGAGACCCCCAAAATCTGACATGAAACAACTAGGCAACGAGGGGGTAACACGTCATAGTACAAGAAACAATGAATTACAGTTCATACAAAGCTGACGAAATAAAAACATGTACATTACATCATAAAAGGTCAGAGGTTTTTAAGCATAAGTCCCAGAGTTTTAGAAGTGGAAAATTATATTATTTCGTCTCTATTTATAACATAAAGTTGTCCAAAAGATAAAATAAACTCCTGACAGTTTATATAAAACCAATCTCTCAAAAGTATCACGGAAATCTCCAAGTTGCGATAATATCCTGCGGGCTCCCATCCAAGAAAAGCTAAGTAATAATACCTGAGATTAAACATGTAAAATCGTCAACATAAAGTTGAGTGATATTCATAGGTTTAGCAGTAAAGTTGTGGAACACAAGCATTCATTTGTAAAAAACGTAGTATGGAGTTTGGTTCGTCAACCATAGTCCGAAATCATTATTATTGCTGTTCAGTTCATGAACCGAAGCTTAACTCAGTGTAAGTTCCTCTAGGGAGTATTCAGCCTAAATACTCAAGTAATAAACAAATATCAGTGTGTCATGGTACTTGAGACGGGGATAGTCAATCCCGATGGATCCACCCACAACATTCGCGCTTAGTACTCGAAATTAACAGTTCATGATCGGAGAGGAAACTTAAGGCTAGACTAAAAGCAATAATAATATTGAAAACCTGAAATCATACATGTTCTGGATAGCATACAAGTTCTGGATAGCATACAGTTTCTGGATAGCATACAGTTTTTAAATGGTTGTGTTCCACCATGTAAAATCTCACCCCGTGTTTAGAAACCATGTACAAGTAAAAAGGGGCTATGAACTCACCTTAGCCACGAGGTAAGTCAATCACAGTACTCAGCAACTGAGTAGAAACGGTAGTGATAAGACGATCACCGACGATATGGATTCCCGGGAAACACGAAAACCGCAACCTATCAAAATAAGGCGCGCGTTAAGACTCGAACTCAAGTATCGATATGTACCAAATATAATATAACTCAAATGTTTTCCAAAGTATTTATATTTCAAAACCATTGACACGAATCAAATGAATTCATACGAACTCATTTATTCCAACACTACACGTTAAAACACTAGAACACTTGAAAATGACTCGTCATACGACGCCAAGTCAACGCAAGTCAAATTATCCTTTACCCTTACTTGGACCAATAGCTAAGTCATTTATATAATGACTAAGAACTTGAATAAGTCATCATGTCCGATGATGAATACTCAAACTCACGCAACACAAACATTGAACTACGTGTCCAAAATTAAAATCAGCAAGTACACTTCGAATGTACACACCGATCTCCCTATCTAGACTTGTCCGTTTTACATGAAAATTGGTGTCAAGGTCACTTATAACCTGTATAAGACCTCACCAAAATTTGAGCCAAATTTCACACTTTAAAATCCATCAGCTCGACACTTTACTCGACTCCAAATTTGGGACAGATTTATACACTTGTTTGTAAAACCGTTTGGACCACTTTAAAAGTACTAACTCGACAATCCGTCTTTTGAAACCACTACTAGACTCATCAATCTCAGTTTGTAAACTTTGAAAACCACTAGATACATTTATCTAACCAAGCCTAAAGTCCCCGAGAGTCGACCCAAAATCAGCCACAATTTCGGATTGTGCCGACTTGCGTCTCCCGGTACACGAAAACTAAAACTAGCATAACTTTTGACTCGTAATGACTTAGAAGCTCTATCTTATACCAAAACGACCGTATCGGAAAACTCTACAACAATTTCAGATAATCTCAGTCTTTCACAGACCTTAAACCCACGAAACAATCTGTTTAAAGTTGCTGTCCCAAAATACCTTTTTAGAAAACAAGTCAAATCAATTTTCCAAGCAACACCACTCATTCCTATACCTATAGAATCATCATACTATCATACCCATCATCCAAACACTCCTAAAAACACTTGCATGTAAAATCTAACAAAATCAAAGATTAAAAATAAGACTTTTAAAGATTAAAATGTGATGATCTTACCAAAAACAATACATGCAAGATGATTTAAACATCAATCCATCATGGAATTATAAAATCTTTATAACTTGATGCATGTAAGAGATTTTTGTATCATTGGAATCACCATTAGATTATAAGGTTGGGTCTTAAATTAGTTTTGATTAGATCATAATAGAATTTGTGATTTATGGTGGTTTTAAGTGGTGAAGGTGGTGGAAATTAGAGAGAAGAAAAGAGGGGAGGAGAAAATTTCTTGTGTGTGTGTTTTTTAGAAGGAAAAATGAGTGGAATGATTAAAAAAATGAATATATAGTGGTGTTAGGGTAGATTTTGCTATTATTGAATAGTTTTGGGCCAAAATGAAATTAAATAGTTTAAAGGGTATAAAATGACTATTAGTAAATATTGAAAATATTTACGGGGTTCGGGTTTCGTAAAAATACTTTTCAAAAGTTACAATGCATCATAAAAATGATTATACAATTTCTCGACACGACTTAATACGTAATTAAAACGACATCATCGAAAATATTAATTATCGAAACAATCGATAAATAAACGTAATATTTTGGGCATCCGTCGGTATCGCGATCACTATGAATTCTCGTTGTACATTGATTTTGAATAAACTCGTTGTAAAACGCACGCGGGTGATTTTAAATCAAAAGCTTTGATTTAAATAAATATAGAAAAATAAAATAAGAATTTTATAATTCCATGCAAAGTATTTATCGATGATCAGAAAAATACTTAAAAAGTATAGTTTAAAAATCTCAGGATTTACATATAGAAATACAAGAAAACGTAATACGTTGGAAAATTCAAGAAGCACGAATAAAAAGAATAAAATAATGCTGAGAACGTACGGGTTCTCACAGTATTCCTCCCTAAAGGAACTCTGGTCCCCAGAGTTCTCCTGAAAACAGTAGAAGATGCAAACGAGAGGAGGTACAAAGTGTAGAACAAAATTCATTGCTTCTCAGGTAATTTTCGTACCACGACGAATCTTAACGGTTAGAATTCTCTATGCTTCAGTTTCTTAACTCCTTTTCGTATAACTTTTCAGTCTTGGATTAAGATAACGATCTTTCAATACGGAGATACATTGAGAGATAGAGTTGTTGGAAATACGTGCGATAAACTAACATGAATGAACACAAGAATCGCTTAAACAGGAAAAGTGCCATAAAATGAATCAAGATTGTAAATCAACAAGGGGTCGCAAATCGTGCAACTGTAAAACGTGAAAGTCTTAAAATGTAAGAGTCTAGTCACAAGCGAAATAGAAGAGAAAAATGAATAATATATGATCATTTAAAATACAAGCTGTCAAAATCAGTTGTCTATTATTTTGTTATTACTTTAAAACTCAGTTTATATATATTTTCTTGATTAAAAGAAAATCTACAAGGTGTAGTGATTTAAAATCAAACTATCTATATTTAGGGAGTAAGTTGTTGCTATATCTTTTTCTTGATCAGGATTTTCAAAGCAAAAGTAGAACAGTTCAAAATAGTTTTTTTTTTCAGCTTAAGAGCTTTTCGGGTGACTGTATGAAATCATTGTTAAAACCTCAGGTTTATCGTTACCATTAGAAAAAATTCAGATTTTTCCAAGTTATTTAGAAACATTGTTTAGAAATTATAATTAAATTTAATAATTTCATTATATTGACAGTAAAGTACGATATAATCAAATACTTTAAAAGATACAGTTTGATATACTTTTTAAATACTAGTTATAAATTTACCAAAGAGGATGTATAGATCCTGTACTTAACTTGAAACAGTTATTTTGGTAATTTAAACATTTGATAAAATGTATAAAACGTTCTTAAAAATTAATAATAATTTTAAGAAATTCAAGAAAGTGTTTAAGGTATCAAATGATAAACACGTAACATTTTTTGGTTTTCAAAAGGTGACAAGACAACAACGAATATGAATCATATAAAGGTCAACAATCTGCAGCGATCAATAACACAAAGGGATAAAACGAAAGTCGTATCAATTCTTAACAAACGTGATAGAATAGACGCGTTGATGATAAAAATAATAAGAAACATAGGATTATAGCAAGTCATCATTCCTTGAGTGCAGTTGGTGTTACCAACAACGGCTTATTAAGTTCTTGGTGGTCGATACACGATCGAAAGAGAAAAGCCGCACAATAATTTTCGAATCACAGAAAATTCTTAAGATGTCACTTGAGAGTAATTCCAGCAAAATGAACAACATTAACAATGAAAGGAAAAAAATCAACACATGATTCACACAAATGAATTTTTCAAGGAGATAGTGTCTTAACACATATCATGACAATTACACAAAATCATCGTTCGTCCAGTCATAAATCATTAGTCGCATCCAGAGGCTTTTTCATAGGTCTACCAAGATAGATAAAGAAGATCGACCGATGAAGAGGCATAATAACGTTGAAACTTTCAAGTCTGGTATCAATGGTAAGAATTTAGGCAAATGGTAACGAAAATCGTATCATGAGGATGATGAGGTAACGAGTAAGCCAATGATCGTCGAGTATGGAAATATGTGTTTGAGGCATGTACTTTGTTCAAGAAAAGATAAGGGTTCATATGTGTATGTTGCGAACTGTTGATACTCGCATAAGAAGTAAAAGTTTTCAAAATTTACATTTATCTAACTTTTTAAGAAACATAACAAAAAAATTGATTGTGGGTCAAATATTTAAGGCGACTACTATTCGGCCTCGCATGGCTCCTTCTAAATTAACCATAGGTGATCAGGCCATGCATAATTTAGGACTAGCAATGCGATGCTCAGCTTCATCAAACTAGTATTACATAACATATGATTTAAAATATGTATATAATAGCATTTGTAAAAACAGAAATCAAAATAACATATGAAACTACCTCGTAAAATTTATGTCATTTAATTTTATAAAGTAGCGTTCAAGTATCTTGTAAAGCCCAAGTAAGTTATTTTTTAAATTGGTTTGCAAACAATATCTGCTTGAGTTTATATGGTATCTTATAAAATAGCGAGTGGGTTACATGAGGGTAATAAAGGGTAGTTCAATACAGTCAATGAAATGGTTACAAGGTGCTAAGATTTCAAGAGGTTTAGCAGGAATCGTCGGGAGACACATGTCAAGATGATAATGAACGATGAAAATAAGAACTTCAATCTCGGTCCAAATCAGTGGTACGATAGAAGAAAAGAAAGACAACGTAGAATGACAAATAAGTCATATATAAAAGAAAGGATAAAGGAATCCGTATGTGTGCACATCGTGATTAATTTGACAATAATATACTTTTAAGAAAGTAGTGCATCAGTTAACCAATAGTACAATTACTCCGAAAGGTTTCTATATTAGGAAGTTACCGAATTTTCAAAAGTTCAAGATCTATGTATATGTATGACCGAATTCAAAGTTACTATTTATACTTCTTCAAACGCAATCATTGTTTTTAGTTTGCAAAATATCATTAGTTAAAGGTTTACGAGCTCAAACGAACTCAAAAACGCTTGAAATCATATTTTTAAAGTCTATCAGTTTTGACTTTTGGGTTTGACTAGACCAATTAACTCGCTAAACGATATTCTAAGACTCAAAGTCTAATGCATCTCGATGTAAAACAATGTTTTGAACAACTTTCTAGTTTTATCCAAGACTTGAAACGGAATAAAAATAGACAAAAATGCCCTTGCATTAAATCTGTCAGCAAAACGATATTTTAGAACTACGCAAAAATAAGTTCTTAAGTTTTACCATCTCAAATAAGCGTAACTTGCTCGATTCTAAAGTTTACTGGTCAAATTGTATGTCCTAAACGGACGTCTCAACAAGTAGAAATATATATTTTTATGTCTAAAGTTATAAAAATATTTTCTCGACACTGTTAAATTTCCTGTAGAGTTTCTGTACAAAGTATATTTTTCGACACAGCTTGAAATTAAATCCAATTCAATAATAACCCAGAATTAATGTACACACAAGACTTGTGGATTCCATAAAGACGAAAGAAGATAAACTGTATAGTTAATCATGTAAAGAAAACACAGTACGGAAATGGTTCAAGAATGCCAACGATAATCTGAGAGATCAAAAACGACGCATATCATCCGTGTCTTCGGCTGCAAGATGCAATGCAGAAAGGTCTCTTGGCGGCGTGATTTTCCAAAATCACAAGACATACCGAGAAAGAAAACAAAATATTAACAAGTCACACTCCTGAGGCGAGGAGGTTTAATGAAAAAGGGAGGATACAAGTAGGATCGTATTCCAAACAATTGTCACATAATAACTGACGATCATTTGTTCAAGGTACAACGGATGTTGTAAGTCGAAGTCGAAACGTAGAATGGTCAATGAAATAAGATGTAATCCATGTACAAGTGTCGTGTAAAACGGTGGCGTAAAGGTAAATCAAAATTATGAAGACCCACAATATTATTCAGGTACTGATTCAACGAAGGCTTCGAGATGTGTGACTCACATGGTGTCCATTAGTCTTTTCCGGAGACACATTGAGATACACAATGGTCTATAGACTAGACATTCAATTACGAATGGTCGGTAAACAATTTGGGTATCTACATAGATATTTTAAAGGAAATAAACAATGAAAGCAACATGCACGGTAGTAGAATGAAAATCAGAAGATTTATCGAAAGCAACACATATTCAATCCCGGACAATGGTATCACGAGATTATGCACAACATGTAACAGCGAGTCGAGAAAAACAGATGATTCAAAACGAACAAGCATATGAAGTCAGTCGTATCACGCATAAATGAAATAGCAATAGTACTCAGAAAATTGAGCATGAAAAGTTGGCAGTACACGCGCTCTGAATACAAGTATGTAACGTCATAACAATGTAAAAATCATCGTAACCAGATCAGTTCACAAGAACAAGAATTCCAGAAATACAGTAAGAGCAGATGAAATCACGGTAACAACCAATAATAATTCATGAAGCACAAAGGCTTTGAAAAGACACAGTAATTATCGTCATCAGGGTAACGTAATATTTCAACATGTAATCAAGAGATGAAATACTATAACGATAATTAAAAGTAAATAGTAAGGATTAGAGAGTTACCCGCGCAGATATCGAACAACATTGGCAGATTATGTGGTTGACACTTAAAACATGAAATAGTTGAACTTTCGGTTATAGACTAAGTTTTGAAAAAAATGACTCAGTTCCCTATAACCATCGCTTTGATACCACTCTGTGAGACCCCCAAAATCTGACATGGAACAACTAGGCAACGAGGGGGTAACACGTCATAGTACAAGAAACAATGAATTACAGTTCATACAAAGCTGACGAAATAAAAACATGTATATTACATCATAAAAGGTCAGAGTTTTTAAGCATAGGTCCCAGAGTTTTAGAAGTGGAAAATTATATTATTTCGTCTCTATTTATAACATAAAGTTGCTTAAAAGATAAAATAAACTCCTGACAGTTTATATATAACCAATCTCTCAAAAGCATCACAGAAATCTCCAAGCTGCGATAATATCCTGCGGGCTCCCATCCAAGCAAAGCTAAGTAATAATACCTGAGATTAAACATGTAAAATCGTCAACATAAAGTTGAGTGATATTCATAGGTTTAGCAGTAAAGGTGTGGAATACAAGCATTCATTTGTAAAAAAAGTTGTATGGAGTTTGGTTCGTCAACCATAGTCCGAAATCATTATTATTGCTGTTCAGTTCATGAACCGAAGCTTAACTCAGTGTAAGTTCCTCTAGGGAGTATTCAGCCTAAATACTCAAGTAATAAACAAATATCAGTGTGTCAAGGTACTTGAGACGGGGATAGTCAATCCCGATGGATCCACCCACAACATTCGCGCTTAGTACTCGAAATTAACGGTTCATGATCGGGAGAGGAAACTTAAGGCTAGACTAAAAGCAATAATAATATTGAAAACCTGAAATCATACATGTTCTGGATAGCATACAAGTTCTGGATAGCATACAGTTTCTGGATAGCATACAGTTTTTAAATGGTTGTGTTCCACCATGTAAAATCTCACCCCGTGTTTAGAAACCATGTACAAATAAAAAGGGGCTATGAACTCACCTTAGCCACGAGGTAAGTCAATCACAGTACTCAACAACTGAGTAGAAACGGTAGTGATAAGACGATCACCGACGATATGGATGCCCGGGAAACACGAAAACCGCAACCTATCAAAATAAGGCGCGCGTTAAGACTCGAACTCAAGTATCGATATGTACCAAATATAATATAACTCAAATGTTTTCCAAAGTATTTATATTTCAAAACCATTGACACGAATCAAATGAATTCATACTAACTCATTTATTCCAACACTACACGTTAAAACACTATACCACTTGAAAATGACTCGTCATACGACGCCAAGTCAACGCAAGTCAAACTATCCTTTACCCTTACTTGGACCAGTAGCTAAGTCATTTATATAATGACTAAGCACTTGAATAAGTCATCATGTCCGATGATGAATACTCAAACTCACGCAACACGAACATTGAACTACGTGTCCAAAATTAAAATCAGCAAGTACACTCCGAATGTACACACCGATCTACCCTATCTAGACTTGTCCGTTTTACATGAAAATTGGTGTCAAGGTCACTTATAACCTGTATAAGACCTCACCAAAATTTGAGCCAAAGTTTATACTTTAAAATCCATCAGCCCGACACTTTACTCGACTCCAAATTTGGGACAGATTTATACACTTGTTTGTAAAACCGTTTGGACCACTTTAATAGTACTAACTCGACAATCCGTCTCTTGAAACCACTACAAGACTCATCAATCTCAGTTTGTAAACTTTGAAAACCAGTAGATACATTTATCTAACCAAGCCTAAAGTCCCCGAGAGTCGACCCAAAATCAGCCACAATTTCGGATTGTGCCGACTTGCGTCTCCCGGTACACGAAAACTAAAACTAGCATAACTTTTGACTCGTAATGACTTAGAAGCTCTATCTTATACCAAAACGACCGTATCGGAAAACTCTACAACAATTTCAGATAATCTCAGTCTTTCACAGACCTTAAACCCACGAAACAATCTGTTTAAAGCTGCTGTCCCAAAATACCTTTTTAGAAAACAAGTCAAATCAATTTTCCAAGCAACACCACTCATTCCTATACATATAGAATCATCATACTATCATACCCATCATCCAAACACTCCTAAAAACACTTGCATGTAAAATCTAACAAAATCAAAGATTAAAAACAAGACTTTTAAAGATTAAAATGTGATGATCTTACCAAAAACAATACATGCAAGATGATTTAAACATCAATCCACCATGGAATTATAAAATCTTTATAACTTGATGCATGTAAGAGATTTTTGTATCATTGGAATCACCATTGGATTATAAGGTTGGGTCTTAAATTAGTTTTGATTAGATCATAATAGAATTTGAGATTTTTGGTGGTTTTAGGTGATGAAGGTGGCGGAAATTAGAGAGAAGAAAAGAGGGGAGGAGAAAATTTCTTGTGTGTGTTTTTTAGAAGGAAAAATGAGTGGAATGATTAAAAAAATGAATATATAGTGGTGTTAGGGTAGATTTTGCTATTATTGAATAGTTTTGGGCCAAAATGAAATTAAATAGTTTAAAAGGTATAAAATGACTATTAGTAAATATTGAAAATATTTACGGGGTTCGGGTTTCGTAAAAATACTTTTCAAAAGTTACCATGCATCATAAAAATGATTATACAATTTCTCGACACGACTTAATACGTAATTAAAACGACATCATCGAAAATATTAATTATCGAAACAATCGATAAATAAACGTAATATTTTGGGCATCCATCGGTATCGCGATCACTATGAATTCTCGTTGTACATTGATTTTGAATAAACTCGTTGTAAAACGCACGCGGGTGATTTTAAATCAAAAACTCTGATTTAAATAAATATAGAAAAATAAAATAAGAATTTTATAATTCCATGAAAAGTATTTATCGATGATCAGAAAAATACTTAAAAATTATAGTTTAAAAATCTCAGGATTTACATATAGAAATACAAGAAAACGTAATACGTTGGAAAATTCAAGAAGCACGAATAAAAAGAATAAAATAATGCTGAGAACGTACGGGTTCTCATAGAAAAGGCCAATCTTGTGGAGGTAGATGACGAAGATGAAATTGCTTTGCTAATGGCGAGACATGGCGAACAAGAAGAGAGGACAGAGCCATGGCATATAGATTCCGCTGCCAGTAACCATATGACGGGTGAAGAAGACTTGTTCGTAGAGATGGAGCAAAGTAAAGGGAACGTCACCTTCGGAGATGAGTCAAAGGCACCGGTGAAAGGAAAAGGTAAAATACTTATCCGAGCTAAAGATGGAAGTCACCAATATATTTCAGACGTATTCAATGTGCCCAACCTTAAAAGTAACATTTTAAGTGTGGGACAACTGTTGGATAAAAACTACGATATTCATTTCAAAGATCGCAGTGCCACGATAAGAAATCATGAAGGAAAGCTCATAGCAAAAGTGCGTATGACTAAAAACTAAATGTTCATCTTGAACATTCAACATGATGAAGCTAAGTGCTTAAAGTGTTGTTTGAAAGACCATTCGTGGCTTTGGCACATGAGGTACGGGCACTTAAACTTTGGTGACTTAAAGTTTTTATCTTCTAAGGGAATGGTGAAAGGGTTAGATCAAATTGATCATCCCAATCAAGTGTGTGAAGGATGTCTTCTTGGAAAGCATGAAAGGAGTCTGTTTCCAAAGGAAGCGACGTCAAGAGCTAAGGAGCCTCTACAACTAATTCACACGGATTTGTGCGAACCCATTACTCCACCCTCTCATGGTATAAATCTCTACTTTATGCTTTTTATTGATGATTATTCTAGAAGACTTGGGTCTATTTTCTAAAATAAAAATCCCAAGCCTTTGAAGCTTTTAAGAAATTTAAAGCTATGGTCGAAAAGGAGAAGGGTTTAAAAATTAAGTCCATGAGATCAAATAGAGGTGGAGAATTTTTGTCAAAGGAATTTAATAAATTCTGTGAGGATAATAGGATCCGGAGATTTCTAACGGCTCCTTACTCCCCAAAACAAAATGGAGTGGTGGAGAGAAAGAATAGAACCATTCTCAACATGGTCCGAAGCATGTTGATAAGTAAGAAGATGCCAAAAGAGTTTTGGGCTGAAGCAGTTGATTGCGCGTGTATCTATTAAACCGGTGTCCGTCGAAGAGTTTGGACAACAAGACCCCACAAGAAGCTTTTGGAATGGGATGAAGCCTACAGTCTCTCATCTAAGGATATTCGGGAGCATAGCGTATGTTCACGTTCCGAGTCAAAGGCGAATCAAGCTTGATGATAGAAGCGAGAAGCATGTGTTCGTGGGTTATGACAAGCAATCCAAAGGATACAAGCTCTATAACTCGATCACAAGGAAGGTGGTAGTGAGCAGAGACGTGGAGTTCGATGAAGAATGATCATGGGGTTGGAGTATTAAAGAAAATGAAAGATATCATTTTCTTCCTATGACCGACGACGAAGAAGAGACAGGTGAATCAGGCGGAGAAGTCCAACCACCTGAAGGTCTAGCTCTAACTCCAACTCCAACCCAAGGTTCGCCAGCAAGTTCAAGTGAAAGAAAACCAAAGACTAGAAGTCTATTAGAGCTTTACGAGGTAACTGATGAGATACCTCTACTTTGTTTATATGCTGATTTTGAACCTTTAGCCTTTGTGGAGTCTATGAAAGGAAAGAGACGTAGACAAGCCATGGATAAGGAGATACATTCAAAGAAGAATATGCGAGATTCGAGGAACCATCTAAAATGCCAAAAAGCTAGTGGAGTCAAGTGGGTATACAAGGAAAATAGAAACGGCAAAGGCGTAATGGAGAAGCCCAAGGCAAGTCATGTGGCAAAATGCTACAAGAAGAAGCATGAGATCGTCTTAGTAAGTAATCGAGTCTACCATGATCTAAGTAAGCATACCAACACTCATTATCACTTTATATGGAAGTGCATCACAAGGAAGGATGGCCGAGTAATACATATGAGGTCCAAAGATGAAGTTGCATATATCTTTACCAAGCCGCTCAACGAGCGAGATTTCTCAAGACAAAGGATGATGCTTGGAATCAGGAAATCAAGTTTAAAGGGGGGGTGTTAGATCGTAAACTTGATTTGGTCGCTGAAGGTCGTTGAAGGCCACTGAAGGCCCGAGCCTATAAAAGAAGATTCTAGAAGGTCGAAGAAAGAAGCATAGAAAATATCTATGGAAATGTGTAGAAACATATGGATGAAGTATGGAAAAATATTTAGTATGAAATATCTAGATAATGGATAAGTATGAAGTAGGAATAATCTAGAAAACCATAGAAATATCTTGTCTCTAGAAAGTTCCATGGTGTAGTATAAATATGTAGTAGTGTAAGCCTTTGTGTAGCATCCGAGAAGTACCAAGAAAAATTTCAAGCAATAAACTTACTTTCTTAAAACTTATCTCTTCCTCTAGTATTAGCCTAAAAGGCCCCGTGTTTCCCAACATCACCGTTATCAACAAAATGCCCAAACAACATCTCATTATTTGCATCATTATACTCCTCAAATTGATCCGCCCCTCCAAGATGACCAACATTCAAGAAAACTTCCCACTCAACATCATTAACTTCACCATAGTTGACCCTATCTATATTCACACGATTGCCTTCAACGTGCGTATTCAAGAACTCTTCCAGCTTTAAATCTAAATCCTCATTCACATAATTCTTCTTCAAAAAACACGTTCAACACTTTCATTAACTACACCCTCCACTTCCCCCTCGTCAATATCAACATTATGATCATGAATATTCTATAACTGAAACTTTCCCAACAAACCCTTAACTTTCTTCATCGTCATTTATGCCAAAAATATCGTCCTAGTGTGAATCATAAACACTTAATCCACAGTCATTATCATCATCATTGTCATAAAAATGAAAAGTTTCTAACCCTAAATCAAAATCATCAAAATTTGTGTCAATGTTCTGAGGATGATTATGGTGAATGAAATAATTATCATCTATGATTACATGCAGTGAAGATGAAGAAGAATGTGATTGATGAAACATGTGTGATGGATTAGAGATTCGATGGCGAGAAGTGAAATCAAGATCTAAAAGTTGGAGAGGGAAATGGTCGTGGTGTTCGTCAGTGTTGGTGTCGGCGTGGAGACAGAGATAGGTCACATCCGCCATTGATGATAATGTTAAGGTATGTTTGTTTTGTTGAGGGTAACCACTTTTTCAAGTGGGCTTATCCATTTGGACTTGGGTTTGATTTCTCGATGATGACAATTTTAGGATCTGGGTTTTTCGAGATTTGATGTTTTGTGGTGCAGTGTATGTGTGTTTGTTATTAAAATGGGGGAAAAGAAACAAAAAACTGACTTGTAAAAAAAGGTTGTTAATAAAAAATAAATATTGTATGAACTACAAGTTTCGTCCCTCGACTTTATGAAAATGAAAATTTTGTCACCGATTGCAAACTTCAATCAATATTGTCATTATGCTTGAAAATATCGTGCAATTTTGCCATCGAGTTGACTTTTTTTTACTTTGGTACGTTTTCCACGTTAACTCTCACACGTGACTGGCACGAAAGGGAATATTCATCATTTTCCATCGTTTCCAGCCTACTCACATTTCGTTTCATGCAAAAAAACGTCCTCGAAAGGATTTCCCACCCGCCACTTTAACAACCACCTTTCGTATGAAAAAAAATTCGAGCAAAAAGCACTCTTGGCAGTCCAATGTCTGACACACTTTCAAGGACGTATTTTGCACCACCTTTGAAAGACTTAACGCATTTAACTCCCTAGACTCATCGATTCAGGGACCTAAGTTTCAAACTTGCTAGCAACATTCACGACGGTTCATGAACATCAATCATCAATGTCAGTTCTACTCTACCGTATAAATATCAGTACCCCTAACCACAATTTAAAACCCAAAATTATACTTAAAGAGTTGTAATAATTAAATGGCAAACCAAAACGGAGGTTCTAGGATATTGGTATTCTGTGATAGATTGGACCGTGATGCAAACTCGTCTCACATGGAGAGACAGTTGTTTTTCAATTTGGCAGGAAATGGGATCAGCATCTTGTAGATGTTAGGGACCTTCAGGTCCTAATTGAAATAATTAAGGAGAGGATTAACATCGGAACCTCTTGATCAATAAGGTGGGTATTTTGACGGGTTGCATTCCTACGGTAGGATGTACCGTGAAACTGAAGAACGCTCGTGAGCGTAATGAGGAAATGGTGGCGAAGTTGAACGAGCTGGTGATAGCAGTTCGTCGTGCCGTAACAGCCAACATTGTGTTCATGACTAGAACTATTTCACGTCTTAGTGATTAAGTGTTGCTTGCTGGGAATTTATCACATGTTTTGTAGTCTTATATCATTATATGTACTATGTTTTTCACTTATGAAATGATAATGAAGTCTTATGGTTGTGGTTTTTGTTAAGGGGTATTTGGATGTGGTGTTGTAACCAAACTATTGTTTGGTACATGGTTGCAACCGCTAGTAACAACAACTATGACGCGTAATAATAAGTGTGAAAACACTTATCCTTTTACCACTTATTTCTAATAATAACAAGACCAAAATGTGTATTTAATTTCGTAAAAGGCGGAATTATGCGTGGTTTGTGTTTTTATTGTGTTTTAGGACAAAAATATAAAAAGGAAGAAAACACGGGCTTTCACGGGCTTTTATCAAGAAAAAGACAAAAGACGAAGTCAAAAGGTCAAAAGTGCAAGAAGCACGGAAGTCAAAGGCCTATTCTGAAGATTTATCGAAGAAAAAGTCTAAAGACGGAAGTTTAACGAAGTCGAAGAACCAAGTATACTAAAAGAAGAAAAATAGAAGACGAGTTCAAGTTATCATTCGACTAATCCCGAGACAAAATCTAGAAAGACGAGTTATTTTAGAAGACAAGAAGAAAGAAAGAAGAAACAAGCACCTTCCCCTCTCCTATATATAGTTTTCTAAATGGTCATTAAGGAAGTTAGTCTTTAATTTTTATTTTAGTAGGTAATTAGTGTGTGTTTTATTTTTCTTCTCTCTAGTTTTTCTTTCAAACTTATTAACCTTTCAGCTTGTAATCTTGGATCTTAATCTTTAATATAATCAAGCTTTTAATAAATTCTCATTCTACCTTTCTTAATCATAATCTATTGTTTTGCTTAATTAATCATGTAGTTAAATTTCATCTTTTTGATTTTGTGATTGGTTGGCTTATTGGATTGTGCTTATTGAGTTGGTGTGTTTAAAGTTTTCAGATTATTGTGCTTATTGCTTAATTTTTTTGTTTGTTAGTTTTTAAATAAGTTGATTTTGTTGGATTAATATTTTTATAAAAAGTTGCATTTTAATATTTGCTTATTTAGTGTTTTTAAAAGTTTTTAAAAGTTTTAAATTGTATCTTATTAGCTTTTTCAAAAATTTGATTTGGTTTAAGTTTTTGTAAGTGCTTATTTGACTTTTGCTTATTTTGAGTTAATCCGGGTTTTCAAAACCCTATTATTCCGATTTGTGTGAAATCCTTTTTATTCCGACTTAACAGTTTAATTATCCCGACTTATATGCAAACCCCAGTATCCCGAATTAACTATAGAACATATACATTCCGACTTAACTTTATTTTCCCTCCAAAACCACAACTCCATTTCCCGAACTAGATCTTGATCCTCCATATTCTGAATTAAATGCATTCCGAATTAATTACAGCATTCCCTTTTCCGAATTAGGTCCAAGCTCATTTCCCGAATTAGGTTGAGGACTACGGATTAATTTCAAACTCCTTGATTCCGAACTACATCAGAAGTTATATTCCGAATTTGGTTCGAGACAGCTATATTCCGGATTAGGAGTGTGATGTGGATTCCGACTTAGGTGTGGGACGTGTGGATTCCGAATTACTTCAAGAAGGTGTATTCCGGATTACATCCTGAACATTGATTCCGGATTGGGTCAAGAAGTAGCAGATTCCGAATTAAGTACGGAACACGGATTCCGGATTGTCTGTGGAACTTGTATTCCGAACTAGGTCAAAGATTGAGGATTCCGAACTACATACAAATATCCATATTCCGACTTAAGTGTGAGGTGTTATTCCGGATTAAGTGAAACTTTCATTTCCCGACTTATGTTCAAGTTTGGTGTATTCCGACTTATGTTTTAATTAAATTGTTTTAATTTTCAAACTTTACTTTTTCCCGCCAAGTTTACTTAGTTTATTTTCAAAAGTGTTTTTTCTTAGTTATTTTCAAGTTTACATTTTTATAAAGTTTACAAAGTTTTAAGTTTTCAAAATTACTTTTTATCTAGTTTAAGTTTTCGTCATTTATCTTAATTTTTAGTTTAACTTTTAAAAGCTTTTATTTTTTTACTCAACGACTTTTACATTTTCAACTTTATTTTAGAATAGATAATTACCTTTAGCTATTTTCACCAAGTTCTACTGTGCAGCATTCATTCTGGAAAAGCAATCAAGGTTAGACATTCTTCTTTATTTTTAATAGTTTTTACGTTTATGATATTTGTAGACTTAGAAAATCAAGCTCCCCCTTTTAGTGACCAACACCAATAATTCCACCCTAAATCGTGATCAATTTGATTAGATACCGAGAACGATTGAGTACACATATGCAAAACCATTAAATCAAATGGCGCCGCTGCCGGCTCTTTTCGTAAAGATTAACGGTTTTTAGCGAGAAAAATTGGATTTTGGGATCCATTCTTTTGGGAACGTTATTTTCAAGCATAAAAATTTTCAAAAAAAATCCAAAAAAATAAAAATGATAAAAAAACCAAAAATATTGTATTTCATTTTTAGTGTATGCGTACTCGATCTTCGTCTTATTCTGAGCCCGAGACTCTTGAAGACTTAGATATGACCGGTGTGCATAACAATAATAATCCACCTCACCCCAATTTGAATAATAACAACCATGCTCCTCCACCCGACCTTCGTACGATGGAGGAGCTTTGTCAACCAACCATGAACGGACGTGGAGGCCGATTGCGTCGATGCAAATCACGGCTCCTGAATTTTCGTTGAAGCATCACATGATCCAACAAGTTCAAAACGCTTGTCTATTTCGCGGATTACCGGATGATGATGCCATCAAACACCTCGATAAATTCATAACCGTCACTCAAAGCATGAAATTGCCCGATGTTTCCATCGATTTTCTTCGCCTTCATCTTTTTCCACACACTCTATCCTACCATGTCGAAAATGGTTTGATCGTCTTCCCAAAAACTCAATTCATACATGGGACGAAATGACTCAAAAAATTTTGTCGCGCTACTTTCCACCATCCATGGTCACTAGTCTTCGCAATCAAATCAGTGGTTTCACTCAAGAACCTGATGAGTCGCTTTTTAATGCTTGGGAACGTTATAATGTCTTGATCGATCGTTGTCCAAATCATAATATGCTCCCCGTCACTTTGATTGATACTTTCTACAATGGTTTAACTTTTCGTGATCGTGATACGATAAATGCTGCCGCTGGTGGTACATTCATGAAGATAAGACCTGAGGAGTGTAGAGAGCTTATAGAGAACATGACCACTCACCACAAAAATTGGGAGTCATCCGCATCTTCAAGAAATACCCCGAGGGACAATGTTTCTTCTACTTCATCAAACCCCGAGATAACCGAACTTACCCGCCAAATAGCCGAGATGAACAAAAACTTCTTAACCATGGCTACTAACCAATTTCAACAAGCTAAAGTTGTAGCAACTTCTTGTGAGATTTGCGGTGGTTCTCATTCATACACCAATTGTCCTTCTACTCATGACAATCCGGAAAATGTGTATGCGGCTAACGGTAACTTTTCCACGGGAGGCTATCAAGCTCGTCCTCAAGGTGACCGAAATTTGCTAAGTTATCGTTCAAACAACTTCCTTTCACCACCCGATTTTCCTCCTCAAAACCAAAACAACTTTAATCGCAACAATCAAAACCAAACTCGAGCTCCCAATCAATATGAAACCCAAAGAAACCCATATCCACCTCAAGGAAACAATCAAGTTTACCAACAACCCACTTATCAACCACCCGCTTACCAAGTTCCCCATCCCAACCAACCCACGCCATACAATCAAGAGGTTGAAACGTACATGAGGACTAATGACGCGCTGGTGAAGAATATTCAGAGTCAAATCATCAACTTGAAAGGTGACATGGCGAAACAAGGGAATGATCTTCAAGCCGAGCTTATGAATTATTTGCAAAACTCTTTAAGCAGTCAAACGAATGACTTAAGGGATATGATGGCTAGTTTCTTCCCAAGTAGTCAACCCTCTGCTTCGGGTTCTCTTCCGAGTAACACCGTTGCCAATCCAAGAGGGGAGATGAAAGTAATCACCACCCGAAGTGGAAAAGGTTATAAGGAACCCGAGATTCCTACACCTACACCGGTAATTGTGACAAAGGAAAATGAACCCCCTTCATCGATTCCTCCACCTTCTATTTCTACCCCTCCACCATCCAAGGATGTGAGTGAGAATTCCATTACAAAGCCTTCATCTCAACCCGATATACCTTACCCTTCAAGGTTGATGAAAGAGAAGTTGAAGAACAAGGATGATATTCAAGTTTCGAACTTTCTTAAAATGTTTAAACAATTGAATTTCAACATCTCCTTTGCTGAGGCTCTCGCTCACATGCCTAAATATGCTAAAATGTTTAAATATCTTCTCAGTGATAAGGAAAAACTCCTTGATATTTCTCAAACCCAACTTAATGAGAATTGCTCCGCGGTTCTCTTAAGGAAATTACCAACCAAACTTGGTGATCCGGGTCGCTTTCTCATTCCTTGTAACTTCCCCGGGATAGAGAATTGTATGGACCTAGCCGATCTAGGTGCTAGTATTAACTTAATGCCATTAAGTGTTTGAAAATAATTATCTCTACCCGAGCTAGTCCCCACACGAATGACATTGGAGTTAGCTAACCGTACGGTTGCTTATCCGGTGGGGATAGCGAAGATGTCTTCGTCGGTGTCGATAAATTCACCTTTCCGGCGGATTTTGTTGTCGTTGACTACGAGATGGATCCCCGTGTTCCATTAATCGTTGGACGTCCATTCTTGAGGACCGGTCGCACTCTTATTGATGTAGCCGCGGGCGAATTAATCATGAGAGTTGGTGACGACAAAATCGTTTTCAACATGGGTAAACTTTCTAAGCAAGCTTATTAACATGAGAACGTCAATTTCATTGACGTACTTGATGAGGCTTGTGAAGAACATTTCAAAGACGCTTGTAAAAGTGGTTTTTCTTTTCCACCCATTGTTGAGACCGTTGCCTCTATTGCTCCCTCACTGACTCCATTTGGAGAAAGTGACTTCCTTTTGAAAGAATTTGAAGCAAGCTTAGGGGATGTGGACTTAAAATATGACGATTCTCCCTCCGATTGGGACGAAGACATTCGTACCATTGAGAAACTTCTCAATGAGGACCATATTTCTCCACCGTCTCCTAAGGAAATCTTAAACGATGACCCGAATTTTACTACGCCTTCCGTCGACAATCCTCCGGATTTAGAGCTTAAGGATTTACCGTCTCATCTTGAATACGTTTTCCTAGAAGACAACAAGAAGTTACTCGTCATCATTGCAAAGGACTTAAAAGAGGATGAAAAATCTCGACTTATCGATGTGCTCAAAAATCATAAAAAAACAATTGCTTGGAAAATTTCCGACATTCGCGGAATTGATCCTAACTTTTGTACTCATAAAATTCTCATGGAAGATGACTTTAAACCCGCAATCCAAAGCCAAAGACGGGTTAATCCAAAAATTCATGACGTCATCAAGAAAGAAGTTATCAAACTTCTAGATGCCGGAATGATTTACCCTATTTCGGATTCGCCATGGGTTAGTCCCGTCCATTGTGTGCCTAAGAAAGGCGGAATAACCGTTGTTGCCAATGAAAACAACGAGTTGATTCCTACTCGACTTGTCACGGGTTGGCGAGTTTGCATAGACTATCGCAAGCTCAATGATGCCACTCGCAAGGATCATTTTCCTCTTCCTTTCATCGATCAAATGCTCGAGCGTTTAGCCGGTAATGACTACTATTGCTTCTTAGACGGTTTCACCGGGTATTTTCAAATTCCCATCGATCCAAAATACCAAGATAAAACCACATTCACTTGTCCTTATGGAATATTTTCTTACAAAAGAATGCCTTTCGGCTTATGCAATGCTCCCGGGACTTTCCAAAGGTGTATGATGGCTATATTCCATGACATGGTTGAAGAAACTATGGAAGTCTTTATGGATGATTTATCGGTCTATGGTGATTCTTTCTCTACTTGCCTTGCTAATTTAGAACGTATGCTTAAACGGTGTGAAGACACTCGTCTTGTTCTAAATTGGGAAAAATGCCATTTCATGGGAAAAGAAGGTATTGTTCTTGGACATAAAATTTCCAAAGCCGGTATTGAAGTTGACCGTGCTAAGTCGATGTGATTGCTAAATTACCTCCTCCTTCAACCGTGAAGGGTGTGAGAAGTTTTCTTGGTCATGCGGGCTTCTATCGTCGATTCATTCAAGATTTTTCTAAGATCGCTCGCCCGATGACCCACCTCTTGGAAAAAGATACTCCTTTTATCTTTTCTAAAGAGTGTATCGAATCTTTCAATCTTCTTAAGGATAAATTAACTAAGGCATCGGTCTTAGTTATTCCTAATTGGGAGTTACCTATTGGAGCGGTTTTGGGACAAAGAATTAACAAACATTTCCAACCAATCCATTATGCTAGCAAGACAATGACGGGGGCTCAATTGCATTATACCACTACCTAAAAAGAGCTTTTAGCTGTAGTGTATGCTTTTGAAAAATTCCGCCCCTATCTTGTCCTTTCCACCACCATTGTGTATACCGATCATTCCGCGTTGAAGTACTTGTTAACTAAACAAGATTCTAAACCAAGACTTCTTCGTTGGGTTCTAATCCTTCAAGACTTCAAAACTGAAATTCGTGACAAAAAGGGAGCAGAAAACCTAGCCTCGGATTATCTTAGTAGACTCGAGGATCCTTATCAATGGGAGCTCCCAAATCAAGAGATTAATGAATCTTTTCCCCTTGAGGCCTTGATGTCTATTAACTTCAATCTTGATGAGACCCCATGGTTTGCGTACTTTGCAAACTACTTGGCGGGTGGCATTCTCATCGAAGGGTTATCGTCCCAGCAAAAGAAGAAATTCTTCAAGGATGTGAAAACTTACTATTGGGATGATACTTATCTCTTCAAACAATGTGCTGACTTGATCCTTCGTCGGTGTGTTGACGGGCCTGCAGCTTTACAAATCCTTGAAGCCTGTCATAAAGGACCCACTGGTGGTCACTTTGGTCCTAATTACACCGCGAGGAAAGTTTTCGATTCTGGATTTTATTGGCCCACCATTTATCGTAATGCACACGAAATGGTTAAGCATGGTGATGCTTGCCAAAGACAAGGTAAGATCACACATAAAGATGAGATGCCTCAAACTTTCATCCAAGAATGTGAAATCTTTGACGTATGGGGCATCGACTTTATGGGGCCATTTCCATCATCCAAAGGGAACACGTACATCCTCGTAGTCGTTGACTACGTATCAAAATGGGTTGAAGCAAAGGCTTTACCTACTAACGATGCGAGGGTGGTTGTGAACTTTCTGAAACAGTTATTTGCTCGATTCGGTGTTCCTCGTGCTATCATCAGTGACCGCGGAACTCATTTTTGCAATGATCAATTTGCTCGAGTCATGGCTAAGTACAGTGTCAAACATCGTCTTTCCATCGCATATCATCCACAAACAAATGGTCAAGCCGAGATTTCAAACCGTGGACTTAAGAGAATCTTAGAGCGAACTGTGGGAGAGCATCGTGCCTCATGGGCCGATAAGTTAGATGATGCTTTGTGGGCTTTCCGTACTGCATATAAGACACCTATTGGTTGCACTCCATGTCGTCTTGTGTACGGAAAGGCGTGCCAACTCCCCATTAAGTTGGAGCATAAGGCTTATTGGTCCTTGAAATGGGATATTTTTGATATCAACAAAGCCGGTGATCTTAGGAAAATCCAACTCAATGAACTTAATGAACTAAGGAATGAAGCTTATGAGAATTCGTTGATTTATTAGAAGAAAACCAAGCTCATTCATGATTCTAAGATCAAAAACCGAGAGTCCAAAATTGGTGATCAAGTTTTACTCTTTAACTCTCGGTTGAAAATTTTTTTGGGCAAGCTTAAGAGCCGTTGGTCTGGTCTATTCACCGTCGCCAAAGTTTTCCTTTATGGCACCATTTAGTTATCGCAACCAAATGGGCCAAACTTCAAAGTGAATGGCCAGCGTCTGAAGTTGTACTTTGGTGAGGACATCTCTCATGAGATGATTCCATCCCTCACCACGTTTCCCTTGAATTAGTTCTGGGTCGAGTCAGGCTCGTGACTCGGTTAACAAAAACAAGCGCTTCTCGGGACGTAACCCGTTGATCTATCCTTTTTACCTGTTTTCATAACAAGTGTAGGGGGAGCTACATAGGGTTTGTTGTCTTGTTTCTTATGATGTGCAGGGATTAAAGCTTCAAAGAGCACTTTTGATGATATTTGACGACCCGTGCTCCCGTGTACCCGTGTACCCGTCTTCCCGGTTCTATCCTAAACTATCGTGATTCAATATTTCATATCTTATATGTTCACATTGAAATCACTATAGTTGTCTCTTCCTTAGCAAGATTTAAACAAAGTGCACAATGTCCTAAGTGTAGGGGAGTTTACTCCCAATGCTTAAACATTGAGGACAATGTTTATATCAAGTGTAGGGGGACTTCTATCGTAGTTAAGTGGGCTTTTCCATTAATTTGTCCTCATTTTAACCGGAAAATCTAATTTTTCGACATTTTTCAAAATTTTTAATCTATTTTGGCCAAGTAGTATTTTTCAATTATTCTCTTTTATGTTCTTTCCTTTTGTTATCGTATCGTATGTATATATTTCATTTCAAAAATAAAGTTGAATAAAATGGTTATAATGAGTTTAGATATCCTTGATATATTAGGTCCGTCATGAATCTTTTGACTCAACCCGAGTTTACTTATCTAAGTTTACTCTAGCTAGTATCCTTAACGTGTTTAAGCCAAGTTTTGCTAGGCTTTTATATAGGGAACTTTAAAACGCGCAAGTCTTAACTCTTACGGGTTAAGAACAAGAACTTTTCGCAAGTTCCTATAATTGATCCTATAAAGCCGTTTATCAAGGGAACTTTAAAATGCGAATTCTAAACTTGAAAAAGTCTAAGAAGATGCAAGATCCTATAGATGACTTGAAAACCCAAAACTTTGATTTAATTGGCTAAGCATCCACGAGTCTCATTCCTTGAGATTTTAAATTGTGGAGAACGAGAGATGAAAAAAGTCAATTATAAGTTTGGTATTCTTTCATGAATTTATGTGAGTAAATTATGAGCTTTTTCTCCGATCGCTTGTTAATAAATTTAATTGCAATAAGTAAGGTTGTACGATTTGAAAAGTTACTTAGCTTCTAGCACAAGATCGTTTATAAGTTGCTCGGTATTAATTAGAGTTCATAGCCAAGTCATAACTTATTGAAGCGGGATGCGGAGATTGGCGAGTCTGAAAAGGCCCTAACAAGGCATGAGGGCTACATTTTGTTGCTAATAGATCCCAAGTGATGTGAAGAATCATCTATCAAAAATCAATATGAAGGATCAAGACACACGACGAAAAGCAAATACTCCCCTAAAGATCATGGAGAAGTCTATCCGAAAAGACCCTAGCAAGGTATGAGGATAAATAGATCCAAGTCCTAAAAGGAGGCGGATCGTCGTATATCAAAATCCAAAATAAAGATTGGAGAAAAATGAAGAAGTCGTGGTCCAAGTATGAAGAATCTCTCAAAAACTTCAAGTGAAGAAATTCCTATTATGAAGAGAAGACCATAATTTCAAGAACGTCTCTCAAGATTCGAAGTATGAAGTCACTCCCAAATATCGGTCCGAGAAAGGTCTCAAATCGTGAAGTGAGTTATGCCAAGATATGAACTTTATGAGGTCCCGAGAAGCAGTTTTAAAAGATTTTGTTTTTAGCTAACTATTGATTAAATCGTCCTACTTTATTTTCGGCCTAAATAAACTATCGAAATAAGTCAACAATGCATCCTCGTGATCATTCAAGACAAGAATAAAATATAAGAGATACACCTAGGAATAAGGGGTTCTAAGTGAATAATTGGGCCACATGAGTTTGTGTTAGTTTACTAACTTATAATAACAATGATCTCGTTTATAAGCTTGGTGTGGGGACCGTGAAACTTGAGGGTGATAAACATTCATGATGACCAAAGCCCTAATATAAGTCTTCGATCTCTTTACTTGTTCTTCCTTTAAGCATTTTGTATATGTTTATATCCTTTTAAGTCTTCTTAAGTGTCTAGTATTTAATAAAGGCCAAGATGGGTTAATTATGATGAAAAATGTAAACCGTGCTTTGAAATTAATGCATTGCATGAGGGCATTGCAATGGTCAAGTGTATGGGATTTAATAAGTGTGAAAACACTTATCCTTTTACCACTTATTTCTAATAATAACAAGACCAAAACGTGTATTTAATGTAGTAAAAGGCGGAATTATGTGTGGTTTGTGTTTTTATTGTGTTTTAGGACAAAAATATGAAAAAGGAAGAAAACACGGGCTTTCACGGGCTTTTATCAAGAAAAATACAAAAGACGAAGTCAAAAGGTCAAAAGTGCAAGAAGAACGGAAGTCAAAGGCCTATTCTAAAGATTTATCAAAAAAAAGTCTAAAGGCGGAAGTTTAACGAAGTCGAAGAACCAAGTCTACTAAAAGAAGAAAAATAGAAGACGAGTTCAAGTTATCATTCGACTAATCCCGAGACAAAATCGAGAAAGACGAGTTATTTCAGAAGACAAGAAGAAAGAAAGAAGAAACAAGCACCTTCCCCTCTCCTATATATAGTTTTCTAAATGGTCATTAAGGAAGTTAGTCTTTAATTTTTATTTTAGTAGGTAATTAGTGTGTGTTTTATTTTTCTTTTCTCTAGTTTTCCTTTCAAGCTGATATGTGGGAAAACACACATCTTTTCTACCACTTAATTACAATAATAACCGGACCAAAACGAGTATTTTATGTCTTTTATGTCGGAATTATGCGTGGTTTGTGTTTTTGTTGTGATTTAGGACGAAAAGGTGAAAAGTGGAGAAAACACGGGAATTCACGAGCATTTACGGACTTTTATTGAAGAAAAAGATTGAAAGACGAAGTCAAGAAGTCAAGAGTGCAAAAAGAACGGAAGTCCAGGACTATTTCTAAAGATTTATCGAGGAAAGAGTCAAAAGACGGAAGTTCACTTTAAGCCAAGGAACTCAAGTCTTATTTATTGAAGAATTAAAAGACGAGTCCAAAGCAATCCCGAGCCAAAAGTCGTTAAAGTCCAAGATTAAAGAAGATTTGAAGGCTTAAGGACTAATGGCGCAATTAACAAAAAGATTAAAGAAGAGGAGGGACCTAAGCATGCAATTAAGGAAGAAAGGAAGGAGAGGAGGAAGCTTCCTCTAACCTCCTCCCTAATCCCCTATATATAGTCATTAGCTAATCACTTTTCATGTGGTTGGTGGCTTGACAAACCATTCTTCCACCTTTATTTTATGCACCTTTAATTACTTGCACATTTAAATACACGTTTTGCACCTTTAATTAGCTTTAATTTCAAGTAAGTGTTTCTTTCAATTACTTGCACCTTTACTTTATCTTGTTAATCTTCTTCTACCTTTCTTTAATCTTTGATTTACACGTTTTCATCTTGTTAAGTTGTTTAAAGATTTGATTTTTATGCTTTTGATTGTTTTAAATCTCTTATTTTCATAGCTTATTTGATTTATTTTCAAGTTTATATAGTTTTTACAAAAGTTATTTTTATATAAAAAGTTGTTTTTCTTAAAGTTCATTAATTTCGTGTCTTAAAAGTTTTTAACTTTCGGTTTCGTAGCTTATTTTTACACGTTTTTACCTTAGGATTTAGTATTGTGCTTATTAGAAACTTAGCTTATTTGTGTAGCTTAATTTATGTACTTTTCCCCGTTTTCCGATCGTGACAATCGGAAAAGGGTTTTAACATTCCGATTGGAGGTGTTTCTTGGTATTCCGATTGGATTAAGGTAGTGGTATTCCGATCGAATGTAAGTGACAAACATTCCGATTGGTATCTTCATTCCTAATTCCGATCGAGGTGCATGTTCAGTATTCCGATTGGACCAGTGACAGTATTCCGATTAGAGTTTTCCGATCAGCATTCCGACCAGGTCCACCATTATTCCGATCAAGGTAAGGCAAACATTCCGATCTGAAGGTGTTGGTTATTCCGATTGGGTGAGTGACAGCATTCCGATTTGGGGCCGACCGTTATTCCGATCTGAGGTGATTGTGCACCAATCGGAATATATTCCGATTAGGGGTTTATTTTCCATACTTTGTCTTGCTTAATTTTTAGCTTATGTTTTTTATACTTGTCTAATTTTAAATTTCCGTCACACGCTTTTATTTTTAGTAATTTAATTAATTAACTTTCCATCAAGTTTTTTTTAATATCGCACCTTTCTTTTAATTAGACTTAGATTTATTTTCACGCACTTTATTTTAACGCTCTTTAAATACTTGCCCTTTACTTAACGACATTTGCTTTTAAGTCTTGCACATTTAAATTTAAAAACAACCAAAAATATTCTTTTTCACCAAAGATCAATAGAGTCACACATTAAACACAAGTTTTTCAATTCGAAAAGAACACTAGAACGATAATTTTTATACGGGCTAAAAGCCTTGTATTACAAGCTTATTAACATTTCACCTTGTAATCTTGGATCTTAATCTTTAATATAATCTAGCTTTTAATAAATTCTCATTCTACCTTTCTTAATCATAATCTATTGTTTTGCTTAATTAATCATGTAGTTGATTTCATCTTTTTGATAGTGTGATTGGTTGGCTTATTGGATTGTGCTTATTGAGTTGGTGTGTTTAAAGTTTTTAGATTATTGTGCTTATTGCTTAATTTTTATGTTTGTTAGTTTTTAAATAAGTTGATTTTGTTGGATTAATATTTTTATAAAAAGTTGCTTTTTAATATTTGCTTATTTAGTGTTTTTAAAAGTTTTTAGATTGTATCTTATTAGCTTTTTCAAAAATTTTATTTGATTTAAGTTTTGGTAAGTGCTTATTTGACTTTTGCTTATTTTGAGTTAATCCGGGTTTTCAAAACCCTATTATTTCGACTTGTGTGAAATCCTTTTTATTCCGACTTAACTCAGTTTAATTATCCCGACTTATATGCAAACCCCAGTATCCCGAATTAACTATAGAACATATACATTCCGACTTAACTTTATTTTTCCTCCAAAACCACAACTCCATTTCCCGAACTAGATCTTGATCCTCCATATTCCGAATTAGATGCATTCCGAATTAAGTACAGCATTCCCTTTTCCGAATTAGGTCCAAGCTCATTTCCCGAATTAGGTTGAGGACTACGGATTCCGGATTAGTTTCAAACTCCTTGATTCTGAACTACATCAGAAGTTATATTTCGAATTGGGTTCGAGACAGCTATATTCCGGATTAGGAGTGTGATGTGGATTCCGACTTAGGTGTGGGACGTGTGGATTCTAAATTACTTCAAGAAGGTGTATTCCGGATTACATCCGGAACATTGATTCCGGATTGGGTCAGGAAGTAGCAGATTCCAAATTAAGTACGGAACACGGATTCCGGATTGTCTGTGGAACTTGTATTCTGAACTAGGTCAAAGATTGAGGATTCCGAACTACATACAAATATCCATATTCCGACTTAAGTGTGAGGTGTTATTCCGGATTAAGTGAAATTTTTATTTCCTGACTTATGTTCAAGTTTGGTGTATTCCGACTTATGTTTTAGTTAAATTGTTTTAATTTTCAAACTTTACTTTTTCCCGCCAAGTTTACTTAGTTTATTTTCAAAAGTGTTTTGTCTTAGTTATTTTCAAGTTTACATTTTTATAAAGTTTACAAAGTTTTAAGTTTTCAAATTTACTTTTTATCTAGTTTAAGTTTTCGTCATTTATCTTAATTTTTAGTTTAACTTTTAAAAGCTTTTATTTTTTTACTCAACGACTTTTACATTTTCAAATTTATTTTAGAATAGATAATTACCTTTAGCTATTTTCACCAAGTTCTACTGTGCAGCATTCATTCTGGAAAAAGCAATCAAGGTTAGACATTCTTCTTTATTTTTAATAGCTTTTACGTTTATGATATTTGTAGACTTAGAAAATCAAGCTCCCCCTTTTAGTGACCAACACCAATAATTCCACCCTAAACCGTGGTCAATTCGATTAGATACCGAGAACGATTGAGTACACATATGCAAAACCATTAAATCAAGTAACAAAAAAAAACTAATTTGTATGCATCAATGGCAGATTATGAAGATTTTGAAAGGGCTTCGATGATCTTGAAATCAGGATACAAAATTTAGAAAAGATTTTTCAAGCAGCAAAGGAACGAATGCTATTGAAGAAAGGTAAATATATTCTCGTAAAAATTTTCATTAATGGCATTTGAAAAAAAAAATATGTTGTTCCAAACATCCCTTTTAGCATTTGATTTTTAGCTTAGAATCATATCTTAATTGCAAAAGTAATAACAACCGAGTCGAACTCCGAAACTGAAAAGCATGAAGTGAATGATCATGTTAAGCCATGTTCAACTTCTAATGATTATAGCTAAATTGAGGTCCAACAAGAAAGTTGAACAATCTGTTGTTCCAGGAAAAATGCCACCTGTAATAAGGAATTGCATATTAGGGCTTCCATCAGTGACCACATGGGACAAAATTGTGAAGAAGGAATTTAGAAAATCCTAAACAATCTATGCAAAAACAATTGAAAACGTTGTGTTGCATCTTTTGTATAAACATTATGTTGGGTTTGGATTTTGATTTTGACTTTTTTAAGTCAACCTTCTATAAAGTTGTACCCTTTTTTGGTCTAAATGATCACTGCTTAGTCTTGTTTCTGATTTTGATAGTGTTGTGCATAGAAGTTCAAGCAATTTTAACTTCTAACTTTAACTTTCATTAATAAAAAAAATACAAGAACTCATATGGATTTAAGGAGTGTTTGGGTTTATGTCATAATTATTCACTACTTGCATATAGGCGTTAGGCTTAGTTGCATTAGTTCATCTAGGATTATTCAAGCTTATTTATGTCTTTGTTTGTATAAAAACATAAAACCCAAAAAAAATATGTAGCGGTTAAGTTTTTGTCAATTTCATATCATTTTCTTCAAATCTAGGATTAAAGTTGTTAAAACTAGTTGTATTTGGCATAAATTTACTTGTATTATTGTTTTATGCGGTTTAGAAGTATTACTTTAAGTTCCATACACTTATAGCTCAAAAAAAGCCATCCACTAGTTCATACTTGACAAAAATTGATCAAGCATTTTGCACAACACATAAGCAAGTATTTAAGGGGTCAAAACCTAGGTTTTAGGAATTGAAACTTGGTACACTCTTAGAATAAGTCGTGAAGTAATTCTGTTTGAGGTTTTCTTGGATTTTAGAGCTGAATTGTAGCTTATAATTAAGCCAAACTTCACTATTAGTACTGTTATACCATAGGATGAGTACTATGGTATAAGCAAACTCCTTATATTCCAGCTTATTATGTCCAAAAAGTAAATTGAATTTGCGTGAAGCAAAAAGGACACCAGGATTCGACCTTGTGACCTCCTCACACCACACACCTTAACACATACTCACTTGAACCAGTTTCCTCTTGGGAATTTTTCATTTCTTCGTTTCTTTCTTTTTCTTTTATTAATTGTTTATATTACTAAGTTGCGAAACTACATATGGCTTATTGTGCTTAATGTAAACCCTTAAGTGTATATGAAAGCTTTTTGTTGCTAACCAATGATCCAAACAAGCCTTAAGTAGCAGCAACACAATCAATATATATGAGCGTTAATATGGTAAATTCGAAGATTTTCATACAAAACATTGATTCCAGCGAGCCTTTCAAACTAGTACTTTTTCATGTGACCAAGAAAACAACAAGCAACTACAACCTAGAACAAGTAAACGACCCCAAGCACATGATACTCAACTTACATTACCACTTATGCCACTACAATTTCAATGAATGTGTCCTTCCTAAAAACCTTAACTATGTTTTTTAGTTATATCCTTTTTAAGATCCTCTACGGGAAGGACTTTGTGGTGAACTGCACTAGATAAAGACCTCGAAAGGTCTTTAAGTGTTACTGTTAGATCGCCCAAACAGTTCACTTGATTATCACAATCACTTGCTCAAATTTCCCATTGTTAAGAAAGTTATTTACATTGCCTAAACACCCACTCACAATACCCCCATTAAAATTCACAAACTCAACCGCGATAACCCACATGCCACGACTATAATCTTCATCCTCGCCAACATCCTCAATGCTAGGAATAAGCGTATGTGTATTAGTTCCCCCTGCTGGTTGGTCAAAGTTCCCCCTGCTAGAGTAAGTTGCCCCTGCTGAATAACAAAGGCAGGGGGATTGGTCCCCCTACTAGAAGTCAATGACCCTGCTAAAAGATACTTGGAAGAGATATTAGCGCGTTTCTGTTACTACTCCAGAATAGTTTCCAAGTTTGTTAGTAGTGACCTTGTACATGAGTCCTTGTGCTATAAAAGGACTCATTAGGTTTTCATGTTTCATATATCTTTCTATCATTTTCATTCAATAACTTTAAGGTTGTAAAACCCTAACACCATCATTGGGTATTCGTGTATCTTTGATATATTAAAGTTTAAACGTTTGATTCAATGTTCTTGTGCTAAACACTATTTTTCGCATCTTGTTTAGTTACTTTGTGTAGTGCAAAGTTTCTTTAGTAGTAGTTTGAATTCATTCTTCCTACTACAACCCTTAAACAAGCTAAGGTTTAAGATCTGAGTTTGGGATAAACAAGTGGTATCAAAGCTTGTTGAGAAACTTTGATTAAACCAAGAATAACATAAAACCTCACATCCATACAATCATGTTTCTACTGACTCTATTTCATCCATAAACAACAATGCACTCAAACTTCCTATGTTGGATCCTGAAAACTTTAAAATATGGGAATTCAAGATTCAACAGTTTCTCAAAATGGAACATTATGCCCTCTGGGAGGTCATATAACTTGGTGATCATTAACCCAAAACAATACCAGTTGAAGATAAGAATAAGGAAAAGGTAGATGGTGGTGAAAGCTCCAAAGGTGATGGAAAGAAAAAGTTTGCTGCTGTTTCTGGCAAAGAGATCCAACTGAGAAGGCATGATGTTAGAGCTCATAGTTCTTTGCTGTTGGCTCTACCTGATAGACATCAGCTAAGGTTTAGAAAGCATAAGACGGCTAAGGATCTTTAGGAAGCAATTGGTAACACATTTGGAGGAGATGAGGCTGCCAAAGGAATTGATGAAGAAGAAGACATCTCTCAAAAGGACGGACAACCAGTCTCTTCCCCTGCTAAGCCAAATCATGAAAGTAGTAGAATGTTTGAAAGCAGTGGAATCATGGATTCCTCTACTGGAGTAAATGCTTCCCCTCCTGTTGAAGAACCAGTTGTGAATGTTATAAATGAGCAGAAACAGAATCCCCACTTATTTCTACATCTTCATCAATTTATTAAGCAGTGGAAGCAAAATCATTAGGCATGGAGGTCCAAGTTACTCAGAGTTGCACTCAGCTCACCAACATCCATCTCTAGGCCATGCAGTATCCTTTGGGAACTCCTTTGAAGAATTCTTTCCCAATCAAGATAGTCCAATAGATACTGACTTGGTAAATGATGAAACTGAAGTCATCATAAATATGCAGCCCACCTACATGATCAATAAAGATCATCCCCAATCTCAAATCATTGGTGATCTTGATACTCCCAGACAAACAAGGTATTCAGTAAAGAAACACAGCTTCATTGCCAACATCACAATGAAATTTAATCATGACAATATGCAATGTTGTCCGTTCACTGCCTTTTTGTCATAAGAGGAGCCTAAGAAGATTTTTTAGGCATTAAATGATCCTAGCTAGGTAGAGGCTATGCAAGAAGAGCTACTACAATTTGATATTCAAGAGGTTTGGATTTTGGTAGATTGTCCAAAATGGGCAAGACCCATTGGGACCAAATGGGTGCTCAGAAACAAGAAGGATGAGAGGGGCATAGTGGTCAGAAACAAAGCCAGACTAGTAGCACAAGGCTATACACAAGAGGAGGGAATTGATTATGATGAAGTCTTTGGACCTATTGCTAGAATTGAATCTATCATATTGTTTCTGGCATATGCTTCTTACATGGACTTTATTGTGTACTAGATGGATGTTAAGAGTGCCTTCTTGTATGGTACAATTGATGAAGAAGTGTATGCTATGCAGCCTCTAGGTTTTGAAGATCCAGAACATATAGACAAGGTCTACAAGGTAAAGAAGGCAATGTATGGGCTTCATCAAGCTCCTAGGGCCTGGTACGGGACGCTATCCAAGTATCTCTTGGATAATGGCTTCAACAGGGGGAAAATTGATCAGACCCTGTTTATTAAGAAGCAAAAAGGTGACTTTCTTTTAGTACAAGTTTATGTAGATGATATCATTTTTGGATCCACAAACTCCATTCTTAGCAAGGAGTTTGCAAAATTGATGCAAGACAAATTCCAAATGAGTGCAATGGGAGAGCTCAACTTTTTCTTAGGGTTACAAGTTCAGCGGAGGAAAGATGGGATCTTTATTTCCCAAGACAAATATGTTGCTGAGATTGTGAAAAAGTTTGGAATAAGTGAAGGAAAGAAAGTCTCCACTCCTATGGACAAAGAACATCCTAGGGGAAAAGAGGGCCCAGGGAAACCTCTTGATGTTAGAACCTATTGATCCATGATTGGATCTCTCATGTATCTCACATCTTCACGACCTGACATCATGTTTGTTGTGTGTGTGTGTGTGTGCAAGATACCAAGTGACACCAATGGAATGTCGTCTGTTTGTTGTGAAGAGAATCTTTAGATATCTCAAGTGTCACCCTACTTTGGCACTTTGGTATCCAAAAGAGTCACCCTTTGAGCTGGTAGCTTATTCAGATAGTGACTATGAAGGTGAATACAATGATAGGAAGTCCACAACAGGTGGATGTCAATTTTTGGGGAGCAGGCTTATATCTTGGCAGTGTAAAAAGCAAACTATTATGGCAACTTCCATTACTGAAGCTGAATATGCGGCAGCTGCTGCATGCTGTAGACAAGTCCTTTGGATTCAGAATCAGTTGCTTGATTATGGGTATAATTTTCTTAAAACCAAGATATTCATTGACAATAACAGCACAATTTGCATAACTAAGAATCCTGTTTTTCACAACCAAAACTAAACACATTGAAATCAGACATCATTTTATTAAAGATTGTTTTGAAAAAGGGTTGGTTGTCCCGACAATTGATACAGAACTTAATGTTGCTGATCTTTTGAAAAAACCTTTTGATATAGGGAGGTTCCAGTACTTGGTTGAAAGTATTGGTATGGTCAATCCCTAAAACAGATGTCTGTAGCTTTGTGTGTATATTCAGGATTGTATTAGTGCTTGTTATTGTATAATTGCTAGTCATTTTTCCATAATTTCAATGCCACTGCTTTTGGACAGAGTTTCCCCTGCTTGGGTTAATTCCCCTGCTAGGATAATTTACCCTGCTTAGGGTTTGTTCTTTTTATGTGGTTACATGTGGTTTTTAGACTAACAATGCAGAGCTTGCTATGGATTATGGTATACCTTATGGAAAAATCTGGTATGTACTCTATGTTTCAAGGGAGGTTAGGTCACACCTTTAGGACTCATGGTATCCTTAGGATACCCATATATGATTCTAGATCATATCCACTGGTGAGTAAGGGTTTGGGACAATGAAAACTTGCTGCAAAGCTTGTTGGAGTTTTGAAACCCTGAGGCACTGCAATCTGTACTTCAAACTCTTGATTGGGCATCTTGTTGCATAAAATGGAGCTTTTGAGTACATGTTGCCAAGACCAATTAACCATAGGAAGGAAATGGTAGGGATGGAGTCCTGGGTATGCTTATTTTATGGGTTGACCTGGTGCAGGGTTACTTATGTGTTAACTTTTTCTGCTTAGGACTTTGCTAAATGGTGGACTCTTGAGCTTCTATGTATCTAGCTTGCTTATGCAGGTGTGTACACTAGAACAGAGCTGTTTAGCATTGCCCTATTTCAGATTAACTTAATACCCTTAGGAAAGTTTCCCCTGCTTTTGATTTTCATTCCCCTGCTAGTATAACTTTCCCCTGCTTTGCTATACATTCCCCTGTTTGATCGTTGACCGACAATACCGTTGCCCTGCTTATAGCCGTTGGGCCTGCTTGCTAACTTTTCGGTTAAAAATATTTTATTAATTTCAAAAGATATTTAAGGCGCTTTCTTCGCTGATTGGTAACCTCTTTATTATCATTTCAAATAAATTACTTTCTTAACAAGATTTATTTCTGATCTTCTTGCAAATTGATAATTTGGTCCAATCACAGTCCTTCAATTCGCCTATATAAACTCAATTCCCTTAACCAGCAGGCCTAACTGATTAGTCGATCATATCCCACTACTTTTTACAAATTATAAACCTTTAAATTCTTCAAACGTTTCCAATGACTCTCAAAATCGCTCATAACCATAAACAAATTGCTATTTTATCTAAAGAGTCTGCTGAATTCACTGATCTTGTTGCTTATCTCAAATCTAGCTATTTCAGGTTAGCTCTTGTGATTAGTCAAAGGATATACACCTCACACATCCAACAGTTTTGGTCTAATGTCACGACTGAAATAGTGGATGGAGAGGTAACACTTAAGAGTCTGGTTGATGGCCATCCCAAGGTGATTACACCTGCCTCCATTCGAGACAAATTAGTCTTGAATGAT
Source organism: Glebionis coronaria (assembly GCA_025667525.1). NCBI lineage: Eukaryota > Viridiplantae > Streptophyta > Magnoliopsida > Asterales > Asteraceae > Glebionis > Glebionis coronaria. The sequence continues at coordinate 538,148,879 of CM046877.1, forward strand.
GGGGGTGGTTACCTTACCAGAGTCTGAAATTTTTGAGGGTCTCACAAACTTGGGGTACATCATTTCTGCTAATAAAAAATGTAAGTTTGCAAAAGGTCAGTTTGCACCCTATTGGAAGTATTTGATTCATATTATTTTGCAACGTTTATCATCTAAAACTACAGCTTTTAATGAATTTAGGAGTCAAGTTGCTTCTGCTCTGATTTGCTTGGCAACATGGCGAAAATATTGTTTTTTTCTCAAATGATTTTTGAAGGTATGATCAAAAATGTCACAAGCATTTCAAAGTTTTGTATGTATCCAAGGTTTATAGAAATTTTGTTGGATATGAGTCAACATGGTGAAATTCGTCACAAACATCATTTTGAAGCTAACCCCCACACAACCAAACTATTCACCACCCTTGCAGCACCCACCCCATAATTTTCTGGCAGAGCAGTTCCTCTAACTCAAACTATGATGAATCAGATAAGAAGAGAAGCTGCTTCCCAACCAAGAGCAGCCCAAACCACTCTTGATGATGCCCCTGCTAGTCAACTTCCCCCTGCCAACCCACAACAAGAAAATAGAACCAAAACCAGGTTTGCTAGGTCTTCCTTGCCTAGTGATCCTTCACAAGTAGCAGAGAGGAGAGTCTCCAAGGGTTTGGAGTAAACTGGGGGTTTGGCTGCCACTACTATCTCATCCCCAAGGGGTGAGCAGGCTAGTGACACCATAAGTAAGTCCTCTCCCTCACTCAGTGATACCAAAAAAGAGAGAAATCTCCTTCCAGGGTTGAGAGCAGCCTGAAACCACTATCCTTATCAGAATTGACGGCTATGTGTATGAGCTTGAAAAAGCAAAATACATAACTGGTACAAACTGTCAAACAGCAAGGTCTGGTCATTAATAGCTTGGAGACCACACTTGCTACACTTGAGGGGCGGAGAAGACCAAAGCTGATCATTTCCACAGATGAGGATGCTTCCAAAGGGGATGAAGTACCTCAAACAGATGAGTCTACTCAGTGGTATGCTTTTCCAAGTGACCAAGAACTTGGTAAAGAGAAAGTAGTCAGTGATGAGAAGGGGAGTGACAAGGGGAGTGCAACAAAGGATATAGCCCAGACATTGCTAAACTTGGGTCATCAAGAAGAAGCCCCTGCTACAACAAAAGATTCCCCTGCTAGCAATATTCCCCCTGCTATAAGTAATCCCCCTACTATTACTATTACACCATCAAAAGCAGCTTTTTCTCAAACCTTTACAAGGAAAAGGAGTCAGCCAGCTCAAAAGGGGATAAAGATTGGAGAGACTGCTCCCAAAGCAAAACCAGCAGTGGATCCAAAAGACAAAGGAAAGGGGGAGATGATTGAACAACCAAAGAGGAACTACAAGCATAAAACACCTGAACAACTAATGACACAATCTGAACATGATGAACTTGTAGCTCTAAGAGTACATGAAGATTAGCTACACATACAAGAACAGAGAATGCAAAAGAGGAGAAAGGAGGCACAACTAGATGTCTCCAAGATAGATCTCTCAGAACAGGAACAGGTACGAATGAATCCTAGAGAAATGCTCAAACAGGTTAAAATAATGCATAGAGAGTTGGATGACAGGGTACCTAATGTTAAAGAATTCCTGGAACAATGGGACAAAGAATTAGTAAATGCTCCTTTGGAAGAAAGGTATGAACTGACTCTTCTGATCTTCAATTTTCAAAAAGAATACTTGGAAAGAAGAACAATGCAAATTCAGAAGGAGAAATACTTAAAGTCTGAAAAGGGAAGGCTGGAAGATTACAAGGTTATTTTTAAAAGGTTCAAGAGGTGGACTGATCAACATTTCAAGGCATGACCTTTGCTGAAATAGAGAAGGCAACCATTCCAGTAATGAGGGCCACAAGTGTTGAGAACTTCATTGGGAAAGGTACTCCTGAAGAAGATGAGTACATCAGAAGACAAAGTGAAATGATGAAGAAGGATATGGAGGATATAAAAAGGAAAGCTGAAGGGCAAACAGGTGAAACTATGAAAATAGTGGAAGCATCACAAGTAGGTGGATCTTTCTTAGTAGCTGAAAGATCTGCTCTTAACTCACAAAGAGAAGCCAAAGAATGAAGAGAATGGAGAAAATTGGAACAGTCACTAAGGAAAGTCAGCATCCTTCCATGAAGAAATAGATCGACATTTAATCTTGGAGGAAAATGATGAAATTGCACCAAGTGAGTTTGGGAAGAAGTACACTATAGTAGAGTATGCAGTTCATGAGCATAAAGGTATGTCCTGGTGGAAACTTACTAGGGCTGACAACACAACACAAACCTTTCTAAGCCTAGATATGTTATTTCAAATACTGGATAGAGAAGACTTAGATGATCTATGGAAGATTCTGAAAGGGGCATTTGCTGCAAATCCTCCTACTATGGATGGTGTAGAGAAAGATTGGGTGATTTGGGATAGCATGCACAATATGTATGAGCATGAGTTGAATGGCCCTCTTTTTGATGCACAGAATGGAGCAAAGATGTTGTATTGGAAGCTGTTTACAAATTCTGGTGTCTATGAGTTGGCCATGGAAGGTGTAAGTGTCTATTTGCTCAATAATCATTATTATCCTTTCACCCAAGAGACCTTGAAGAAGATATCACAGACTGAATTGATTGTGGATGTTAAGGAGCATGTTGCTTATCATCTGGTTAGGTTTATTCACAGTCAACTTTGGCCAGGAAGTTTGTAAGCATCCTCATCAACCAGCATTTGTTCATAAACTTGTAATTTAGATGAAAGCACAAGTTTAGGGGAGGATTGTTGGGAATAAATGTATGTGTATTAGTTCCCCCTTCTGGTTGGTCAAAGTTCTCCCCTGTTAGAGTACGTTGCCCCTGCTGAATAACAAAGGCAGGGGGATTGGTCCCCCTGCTAGAAGTCAATGACCCTGCTACAAAGATAAACTTGGAAGAGATATTAGCGCGTTTTTGTTACTACTCCAGAATAGTTTCCAAGTTTGTTAGTAGTGATCTTGTACATGAGTCCTTGTGCTATAAAAGGACTCATTAGGTTTTCATGTTTCATATATCTTTCTGTCATTTTCATTTCATAACTTTAAGGTTGTAAAACCCTAATACTATCATTGGGTATTCGTGTATCTTTGATATGTTAAAGCTTAAACGTTTGATTCAATATTTGTTCTTGTGCTAAACACTATTTTCCGCATCTTGTTTAGTTACTTTGTGTAGTGCAAAGTTTCTTTAGTAGTAGTTTGAATTCATTCTTCCTATTACAACCCTTAAACAAGCTAAGGTTTAAGATCTGAGTTTGGGATCAACACTCAATAACTTTCCTAATATACTCTTGTGTGGACATCACGACCTCCTGGTCACAATCCCGGGTATCCGCTAATTTACGGATTTTGGCTGCTTGAGCAATACCAGAGGGGCCTGGTATTATCCTAACCGTTTTTGCATCCAAATTATCGACAATATGTTTTTGCAATGAAACAATGGTTTCAGTGGTGGTGGTTGTCCTAACCGGCATATCATCACAATTATCAACATTGTGGTTATCAACAATTGGGTTTTGCGCTGAAACTATGGTTCCGGTGGTGGTGGTCCTAATCGGATTTTAGCACAATAATTAACATTAGGGTATCAATAATTGGCTTTTCTGATGCAACTATGAGCTTGGTGGTCGTGGTGGTACTGACAACATTCTGTTGGTTGTTGCAGGGACGGATTGAGGGCGTTAGTCGGGGATCGGAATTGTCTATATCAAGCGATAATACCCAATCATGATCATCATTTTATGAGGAATTAATTTTGATACTAGCCGAAACGAAGTGTCAAACAACCATTTATCATGTTGTGCAAACCAGTGGTTGTGGCTTGAGCGGCGAGAAAATTCTTTCGAGGACGTTTTTTGCATGAAACGAAAGGTGGGTAGGCTGGAAACGATGGGAAATGATGAATATACCCTCACGTGCCACGCACGTGTGGGAGTTTAAAGGGGAAACGTCCCAAAGTAAAAAAAAAAGTTAACTCGGTGGCAAAATTGCACGAAATTTTCAAGTATAGTGGCAATAATGATTGAAGTTTGCACTCGGTGGTAAAATTACCGTTTTCACAAAGTCGATGGACGAAATTTGCAGTTTACCCTTAAATATTTATGCCAACATGGAATGATAGTGCCAGCGTATCAGTTACAAGTTACTATATTGATGAAGATGGAACAAATTTGAAAGTTCATTATTACAGTTAAAAGAAAACTTAACAAGTGTTTAAAATCTATGCATTCGAAAAAGTAAATTGATGTTGTTTAACTTTTATGTTTATTTTTATGACTCAAGTGATCTATATAATGTTTAAACATTTTTATGTTTCATAAAAATAAAATTAGTATATACTTATAAAACAAACAATATTATTTGATTTAAATGTAAAAATTTATGTTTCAAATTTAAATGTGTAATGCAAATTTAGATTTAAAGTTTCTTAATACAAACAAGATCAGCAAAACTTAAAGAGTCTCTAACTAACTTTAGATAATGTTTTTAGAATTTTAAATACCTTTTTTAAAATTATAGTTTAATATATTATTTTTGAACGTTTTAATTAATAATTCATTTTTAAAAAACGATATTGAATATATATTAAGTTTATCATACTATTTTTACTTAATTAAAGAGTATAAATGTTAATCCATATAAATTAGACGTGTGCCAATTATGTTATAGAAAGAGGTGAGATCCACATAGAATATGCATCCAAAAAAGAAGGAAGGAAACAATCTCAACCATTCATTTTTTCCATCAAAAAATAAAAACTCATCTTTCACCTTTTTCTTAAAAACATCATATCTTTCAAACGATAAATCGTCAGATTACGAAAAATACACCATTGCGACGAAAAAATTCTTATCTTTCAGTAGATAGGCACTTTGATATATTTTTGACGATTTTTTATTATTGCGATTTTCGACTATAAAAATCACACGTGATTCGGAAAAATTACTTGTGATTTTTTTATAAAAAAAAATAATTTTTTATAGAATAAATAAATAACTTTTATTATTATTTATTAGTGTAATATTTACATAGTCGAATGTAAACACGTAACAAGTTACGCCACTAGCTTTTTCATATTAGTCTCGATGATTTTTTGTTGAAATTTTCGTCAAAAAAATTACACATAATTTGTAAAATCACTAGTAACTTGTAAAATCATTTGTGATTTGTATTTCTAAAATGCATGTGTGATTCCATATATCGCATGTGATTTCAGAAATTTACATTTGATATTAAAGTAACAAATCGCGTGTGATTTCAGAAATCCTTAAATTGTAAATGATTTTATAAATTCACGTGTGCTTTATAAAGTAATAAATCACATGTGATCCGTGAGTGCGGAAACTATGAAATCGTCGAAAGTATATAGAAGTATGTATCATTAAAAAGATAATTTATCACAAATCACATGTGATTTGGTAAAAATCATGACACAAATCACAAGTGTTTGAAAAAATTACTTACGGTTTTGCGAAAATTATGATTTTGGATTTCGTATAAGTAACTTGTTATTCGGATCAATCACATGTAATTATCATTAAATCCATGTAATTTAAGCAGAATTACATGTGATTAAAATAAACTCATAACTAATTCAAAAGAAAATTTGCTTTATATATTTTACATGAATCACATGTAAAAACACATAGAGAATCACATGTAATTCAAGTAAAATTACATGTGATCAAAACAAAATCACATGTAATTCAGAAGCCAGTTTACTTTCTATATTTTATATGAATGACAACAAAACATTTTTATATATTGACAGAATCACATGTGATTCAAACAAAATCACATGTGATTCATCTAAAGTGGGATTGTTAGAAGAAGTTAAGGTTTCGAAATGTTTGAATCACATGTAATGCAAGCAAAATCACATGTAATTATCATCGAATTACATGTGATTCAATGCAAGCAAAATCACATGTAATTATCATCGAATTACATGTAATTCAAGCAGACAATTTAATATATTAACAAGATTACATGTGATTAAAAAATCACATGTAATTCATATAAAATGGGTTTGTTAGAAGAAATTAAGGTTTCAGAATGCTTGAATCACATGTAACACAAGCAAAATCATATGTAATTATCACAGAATCGCATGCAATTCAAGCAGAATTACATGTGATTCAAACAAAATCACATGTAATTTAGAAGCCAATTTGTTCTATATATTTTACATAAATGAAAACAGATAATACATAATTAAAAAAATCACATGTGATTCATCTAAAGTGGGTTTGTTAGAAAAAGTTAAGGTTTCGAAATGTTTGAATCACATGTAATGCAATCAAAATCATATGTAATTATCACTGAATCACATGCAATTCAAGCATAATTACATGTGATTCAAACAAAATCACATATAATTTAGAAGCCAATTTGTTTTACATATTTTACATAAACAAAAACAGATAATACATGATTTAAAAAATCACATATTATTCATCTAATGTGGGTTTGTTAGAAAAGTTACGATTTCGGAATGCTTGAATCACATGTAATGCAAGCAAAATCACATGTAATTATCACCGAATCACATGTAATTCAGAAGCCAATTTGTTTTACATATATTTTTTTGGGTAAAGGGGACTCCACCCCGGTAAAATGAACATATTTTATATAAATGACAATAAATATTTTAATATATTGACAAAATTACATGTGATTCAAACATTTTAGTGTAATTCGCATAAATCACATGTGATTTTAAAGTAATAACGAAAATATTTTTGTCATTTAATAGACGGTTATTTTCATATACTTTTAACGATTTTATAATGTTGAAATTCTCGTAAAAAAAAATACACGTGATTTTCACAAATCGTGTGTGACATTACAAATTCAAATGTGATTTTAAAATAATAAATCAAACATGAGTTTTCGAGAATCACATGTAATTTTTCGAGAATCACATGTGATTTTTTTACGAAAATTTTTAAAAAAAGTTCGCCGAAAGTATATAGAAGTGCATATCTATAGAAAGATAATTTAATTCCCGTCGTGACGGTATAATTATTTTTCATAACGATTAACGGTTTGAAAGATATTTAATTTTTAAGAAATAGGATGAAAGGTGTTTTTTTTAATTAAATTTAAAAAGATTAATATATACAATTGTATGTGATTTAAATGAATCGTGAAGATTGATTCATTTTTTTCTTTTTTAGATGCATGTTCCTTAGGGAACTTTTGTCGTTATATAAATGTGTAAAATATTTTACATTATTAAATTGTGTGTTTTGTGAGAATGAATTATAATTATGGGACCAAAGGATAATGTTTTACTACATGATATGGGATAAAATAGAAAAGTGTGAACCGCTTGCATGACGTTGACATGGATGAATCTCCTCTGGTCAACATCAATAATGATTTGGTCAACGGCTTCGTTGACTACAAAAACCGTCCAGTCCTCCGTTCAAAATCCGGTTGCTGGAGATCCTCTTATTTCATCATTGGTAATTTTAATCATACTATAATTAGTAAGATATGTTTTTTATAAGTTTTTTAATGTGTTTTATATATATTAAAATGAAGGTGTTGAAGTAGCAGAAAGATTTGCATATTATGGAGTCAGTTCTAATTTGATTATGTACTTGACTGGTCCATTGGGCCAGTCAACGGCTACTGCTGCTGAAAATGTGAATGTGTGGTCTGGAACTGCTTCGCTTCTTCCGTTAGTTGGCGCGTTTATTGCTGATGCGTTTCTCGGTCGTTATTTAACCATTCTCATTGCTTCTCTGCTCTATATTCTGGTTTGTTATAGATACCTACCTCTTCATTGTTAATATGATATATTATCGCGTTTATCGCAGTTGTGTTTTATTAGGTGTTTATAGCAGGATTTATCAATAGATACATAGAAAAATGATTAGTTGCTCCCGGTCTCAAATTGTTTGTCCATTACCAAATTAGTAGTCGACTGCTATAGATTGGAAAGTTTGATCTGACTTAGCATTTTACCCTTTAGTTAAAAGCAACGTGCGTTAATTTACACCCTTCATGTAATCTTTTTTGGCGCCACCGAAGCTAAGCTATGACACCGTTGCCCGATTATGTGACTATGGTTTGCGACTGTGTCTACCCGCCACATCAATTTTTCACTCTTCATCGAATCCACCTACAATCAAAATAACCACCACATCCTAATGAAACTAACACCACCAAACACATACATTTTTGCCTTTTTCCACATGGGGGTGGTGGTGGTGGTGTCTTATGGCTCTACTTGCGGTGGAAGCCTTATTACACCCGGTCTAATATAGTGACTTTATAAGTTTGCCTTTCTAAAGGGGTGTTTATTGGAGCTTTTTACTTAGGTTTACAGGCATATTTGGTCTGGCCTCATAAGCTCATTTTTTTCCGGCTTATATTAAGACGTATAAGCTTATTATGTGCTTATAAAATTTGGATCTGAACAAAGAAGCTAATACGCTCAAGTACAAAGCTTAAACAAACACCCTCTAACAGATAACGAGCTCCTAAATTACAAAATAAGTCTGGACTCTGGAAAATATGAGTTTATAAAATTTTGATTTTGAACCAAATAAGCTCAAAATTAAGGTCAAACAATGACCCTCTAATAGAAAATAAAGATTAACTGTGTAGATGCATCCTAATAGTTTTCTACTTGTGTTTAATTAAATATGTTGTATAAAGTATGACTTATGAATATCAAATAGGACTATCTTTTTATAGCCTCTTTCGAAAATCTATATAAATAATGTGGATGAAGATGACATAATGACATGTACATAGATTTATCACCGTCTTATTTTTATCTTTACTAGGTGTACTCTTACACTCGAAACTTATTAACAGGCACTAGCATTGCTGGCTTTTTCAACTTTGGTTCCTTCTACTTGTGAAAATGTGGTTGCTTCGTCATCATGCTCTTCTCAGATGCAAGTTATCCTGTTTTTCATTTCGCTATATCTTTTCGCATTTGCACAAGGTGGGCACAAGCCCTGTGTTCAGGCTTTCGGGGCTGACCAGTTTGATGCCAATAATCCAGAAGAGCGCAAAGCCAAAAGCTCATTCTTCAACTGGTGGTATTTTGGATTATGTGCTGGATCTACTATCGGCATCTTTGTTCTTAGTTACATTCAAGACAATCTTAGTTGGGGGCTTGGATTTGGGATTCCTTGCATCATCATGGTTTTTGCGCTGTTAATATTTTTGAGTGGAACCATGACTTACCGGTTTCGAGAGAAAACTGAGGATAAAAACGCTTTTGTCAGAATCAGTCATGTGTTTGTTAAAGCGGTTCAGAATCGTCAGACCACACCTTCAGAAATACTACACGAGCAAGCTTGTGGAACGTTGCATAATCAAGATTCTCAGGAATTTAGGTAAGAGTAAATAGATCTCTCTATTTAAAATTCTATCCGGGAAGATGGTATTAGAGCACGTAAATGCGTAATACTCCGTCTGGAATTGTTTATGAAAGTAGTGTTATTAGAGGTGGACAATGTTTTAAGTTATTACTAATATTTTGATATTTGTTAAATGGCAGATTTCTCAACAAAGCTTTGCTTTCCCCTGGTGGATTAAATGAAGACAGAACTGTTTGCAGCGTTGATGAGGTGGAAGAAGCGAAAGCGGTTCTTAGACTAATTCCAGTATGGGCTAGCTTGTTAGGGTATGGAATTGTATTTGCCCAAATTTCCACTTTATTTACCAAACAAGGAGCTACATTGGACAAGTCAATCGGAGCAAGTTTTGACATTCCAGCTGCCGCACTACAATCTTTCATTGGCCTCACTATTGTCATCCTCATTCCGATATATGACACCATTTTGGTTCCTCTTAGCCGATCTATTACTAAAACACCATCGGGTATAACAATGCTTCAGAGAATTGGAACCGGCATCTTCATATCTATTATTTCAATGGTTGTTGCTGCAATCGTCGAGACAAAAAGACTCAAAACTGCTCGTGAGTATGGATTAGTAGATGATCCGAATGCAATGGTTCCAATGAAGATATGGTGGTTATTACCTCAATATCTTTTAGCTGGAGCGGGTGAAGTGTTTATAATGGTGGGTATGCCAGAGTTCTTCTATGACCAAATGCCGAGTGATCTCAAGAGTATAGGTCTAGCGCTTTACCTCAGTGTTATAGGAATCGGAAACTTCTTGAGCAGTTTTTTAATTTCAGTCGTTCAGAAAACGACAGGTGGAAACGGTCAAGATGGTTGGATATCTGATAACATAAATCAAGGACATGTAGATTATTTTTACTACCTTCTTACGGGAATTAATGCAGGGTCATTTGTGATTTTCATATATGTAGCAAAGTCGTACATATATAGTCAAAGGAGAGCCTTGTGATCTATTTTGCCGAATTGTGCACCTGGGCAGCCTGTGCAAATGGTCTTTCTATTAAGCCGAGAATATATGCTGTAAAATAAAATTGTAAGATACAGCAACATTATATTGTTGTAATGGTAATAGTTTATGCCTACTGCTTAGCATATAGAATAGATTTTCTACGTTTACTTAAAAGTTTATCCCAGATTTTCTAATCTGTATCTGTATGTGACATTTGTTATATCATTATGAGGCAGATTTTGATTTTGAGATCAAAAGTAAATGTTATCTCATCATAGAAAGGCATACGAGCAAATACGGTTGTCAGTTACGCCATACTAGCTAGCTATGTACTTTAATACAGTACTTTGTTTGTAAACTATAAAGTTCACTTGTAAGCATCTGAATGTTGTGTTGGTTAGTATATTGATTTGCTAAGTATGTGCTCCATAACAGTTACTCAAGTTTCTAGCCAGCATGTTTACGTGGTGACTGGTGAATACTGACCGCAGTGTGGTATGGTGTCGCCCTAGATGTTATGGTGCTGGCTACGTTGTACTTGTTAAACTTGTTCCAAAAACCTATTACATATTTTACTTTCAAAAATTGAACTGGACCCAAAATTTGGGTTAAATTAAACCGAAAAACCAAATTTGAAATAATTTATTTTAAGGAAAGAGTTTAGACGGATTTTGATTCGTTTCGGTTTAATTTTGTCAAAATCACATCCAAACTAAAAACCAAATATATATTCGATTCGTTTTAGTTTTAGTTTCGGTTCATGTGAGTATTACTATTACCCGATTTATGAACAAAGGACAAGAATGGATTTAGGTGATTTTATGAGATTGTATGTAGCCACTAGCCAGTAACCAGAAATAACTTCGGGCTATGGTGAGGTCCTCGCCTAATTTTCAGACTATACAATGTGCTAGCTAAGAAATTAACAACGGTCAGGTGTTAATAAGTGGACCAATATGGATAATGAAGTTAATGGGTATTGATAAATTTGTCCCTGATGTAACTTTTTTTAATCTGGGTAAAACGCCTATACATTATTTCTTTTTGGATTAAATCTTAACGGGAATGAGTCACTTTTTAAGATGCTCACGAATGTATTTAGGGTATTTACATTGTTTGGGATGAACCGTCAGACGCGTAGCTCTGTTGTTCAGAAGAAGAGGACTTTTCGTTGCTTTATAAGTGATATCATGCTCTTCAGTTGTTTTAGAGAATAGGGCAAGTGACGTATCCCTCTGTTTGTACATTTTTATGTCATAGAAACAACGGTATATTAAAAAGCAATAACTGATGATGAAGGTTAAAATGGAATGTAGTTATCATGTGGGTGGGATGAAAAACTAAAGTAGAGGCTTAGAAGACCGTTAAATGGGGCCAAAATAGTCATTTGGTCCTGGTTCATAAGACATCATGGGTCAGGGCCCACGGATCCGACAGAGCACATGTGCATAACAAGGACTATTGATCCAGACAGTTCCTGTCGGGTATGAATCTAGTTAGACAATTTCTATTCACTTCTAGTTCGTATCCAGCATTTGTTCCCTCTGTATTCATTAAATTTGATTCTTGGTGAAATTGGATTCCTTTTTAAACCGTTTCTGTTTAAGCAAACAGTTACAGTATTATTTGTGTTTTAGAATTTTGTTTTCACTGGGTTGGTTAGAGTGTTGTCTCTTAAAATTTATTTATTTATTTATTTGTTTTTATAATTTTGTTTGTGTCATAAAACTGTAAAATAAAAAAATCTAAATAAAAATCATACAGTTTGATAAGTTAAAAATAGTAAAACATAAAAAATACGAAACAATAAAACATAAAAAAAACCTATCAAAAGTAGTTAAACAAGTAAAAACTGTAAGATGTAAAAAATACGGAACCAAAAAAAATAAAAAAATAAACTATTTTTTCATGTCAATATATCGATCATTAAGGGGGTATTATTTGTAAGGGGTATCAATAACCACATCCATTTTCATTTGGTTATATATGTTAATATAACATTTAGAAGGTGGCAGAAGGTTTCAGCTTCTCCGTCTGATACAACTATAGAATCCAGAGAGAGCAATGGAGGAAATGGGCTATGGCGGAAAAAATCGTTTACATACAAAACGAAGTTAGAAATGAAGAATGGACTCTACACTATTTATACAAATGAGAATGCTCCGAGAAGCTTTAACAAACTAAAGAAGACATCTAACACTACATCTTCTTGCAATCAACACTGGCTTCATAGTGTAGGAAGAATTTATTTGGAACATTTGACTTTTACGTTGAGTTTGATACGTTATTGATCTTGTGAATTGTCTCTTATGTTGTTGATGTTGAGTTGGTGTTCTTTGTGCTTGTAATATCACATTTACCCCCCCCCCCCTTTCCCACCCCAAGTTGGCAGTGTGAAAAGATCACAAATGCCAAACTTGCTAAGACAGTTGTAGTGGAGCTTTTTTTGCAGTCATTTGGTAAAAACATCATCTACTTGAAACCTTGTAAAGATGTAATAGGTAGGATCTGCTTATCATTGATTTTGTCTCTCACAAAATGATATTCAATTGATTGGATTTGAAGCAAGGTTGAGTGTTGATTCACTGTCACATAAAATCGAGACTCGATAAGACATAACAAGGTTAAGATCTTAAAAAAGACTCTTGAGCCAAGTAATCTCACATGTCTAGTCTGCTGAGTCCCTATATTCAGCTTTAGTTGATGATATTGAGATAGCTAGTCCCTCTTTAAAATCCATGAGATGAGTCAATTATCAAGAAAAATGCATAGCTTGTAACTGACCTTCGGGTTATTGGACATGCAACCCGACGACTATCACAATTAGCTAAAAGAGATGGTTTTGGCTTGTTTAGGAAGTGTAATACTTATCGTATAAAAAGTTTGATATACTTCATTACCCTTAGTAAATCATTCATGTGAATGCTGGTAGGATTTAGTGTGAACTAACTAAGTACTTGAGCTGCAAAGGATAAGTTAAACCTTGTAATGTTAACGTAAATAAGCTTTCCAACCCAGGTTCCATCGAGAGATGCATTAGGAAAAAGTGACTACATCTTTGTTGTTGAGAGATACTATAGATTCTTGCTATGATAGAACTTAGAGAGGGAAAGAGTGGTTGGAGGTTATTTCTAGAGAGAGAAACTAGAGAAAAATGTGTGTTTATTTAGTGAAATAATGAACCAACAACCAGCCTCTCCATAAAATGGAGAGGGTTTATATACCTAAGCCCATTAGATGGGCTTGGGTCGCCAGCCAAGCTAAGTGTTTAGGTCGAATTTGCTAACAATATTAAACATTAACTTACTACGAGCCCATAATGCTATTGTTGGAGTGACCGAGTCTTCTAACGGTAAAAATCGTATTTCCAACAATCCCCCCTAAGGGAGGTGTCACACCCCACCATGGCGGAATATGGGGCGCGACGTATGGATATCATCACAACAAACGGTGTCTCTATAGAGAAAACTAAAATGCAACTATAATGTCATAAAGAGGTGACACAAATGTCATGACAATATCTCAACCAATGCAGGAGTCTAGGTAAGTAGGTAACAGTCCTACCACTTACCCAAGACAAACAATAAACATAAACCAAATAAACATATAGGTGCCAACATGTATCACTTATAAAAAAAACATAAAGGTAAACTAAGAAGGAACGGGGATCTCCTTCTATATGCAATCCTAAGGCATCCAAGTCTAGCCACTTCTATCCTCAAGCTTAACCACATTCACACCTGAAAGAGACACTAAAACACGTCAACATAAAGTTGGTGAGAGTCATAGGTTTAGACTCAAAACACCAAAATCATACCATAAGCTGTGAGTACAACCAAAAGTTAAAAACGTATGGACAATGTGATACTAATATGCATTAACAAACTAACATTAAAGATTAAACAACCAAACCAAATCCAAAACCAAGGCTCCCAGCCTTACCAAACACCATACTCCCATAGGCGTCCAAACACCTATGAACCAATCCCAAGGCCCCGCCTTGCCAATATCCCCTTGGTACCAAGTCAAAACATAAACAATCAAGAATCAACTAGCAGTTAATCATATAAGTATGCACACACAAGTCCATTACCAACGCAAAACATTCACAACATAAATTTATAAATAACAACACAGTGTCTCTTCCATCCCATCTGGAAGTCATAAACATTTGTAAACATGGGACTATGAAACTCACCTGATTGAGCTTCCCCAAACATCCGCGCACTAGCAAAAAGCTAACAACCAAAAACACATAATCAAAACATGAACCAAACACTAAAATGGCTCATCAACCTATGATGGACATCTAACCTTCTCCCATATATATACCTCATATATATGCTCTAAGCATCTCATTACACCCCTCTATAAAGCCCTTAACTCGTTTTACTTCATAACACATCCCGTTAACATTTTATCAAAAAACAGTCCCAGTTTTAGGTCTCCAAACTATAAGCCAAACACCCACCTAAACACACCCATGATCTCTGTAAAGGGAATATTTATGCCCTTACATACGTTAGCTAACACCTCCCACTTGCCCAAACCTTTAAGATACTATTAAGGCCCTGATATATATATATATACTTTTGTCATTCCAGATTTACTGATTTTAAATATACAAAAAGTTTGTTATGATTAGGGGGTCTTACCCTAAACCACAACCTTAGCCCAAGTGCAGATACTTGCTAAAATATATAAACCATCTCTCATGTTCGTTAGAAGATTCCAATGCAACCCTAAGTACCCCAAACAATCCAATACTTAAAAAGAAAACAGGCTGACTTCAAAACTGTTTTGACCTCCGAATGTTGTAACCTGTTTTTGACCCACTTTCCGACCTCCAATTTAGTTCTCGTTTCTTCTATTAGAAAGCCAGTTCAATTACCTTTTCAGGGATACTTTGATCGTAAAATAAGAGTTTGTAGAACTCCCAATATGATCAAAACAATTGACTCAAAATTCTGCCCAGTTTTTAAAAACGGGTTTAATCAAATTAACCTCATTAATTAACTCTAATCCCACTAATTACAAGCCCTAATTTATGTAATCATTATAATATCATTATTATAACATTAATATACTATTTTTAAATTAAACCCTAACCTAAATCCATCATAAGATGATTAAAGAAAACATTAAAATAATTAAATTAAAAACGGTTATGAAGGTTTACCTTTAATTTAATGGAAGATAAAAATTTAATGGAAGATAAAAAAAACTATAAAAACCCTAAAAAAACTCCAAGAACCGTTGACCTTTTTTTTCTCCAGGGATTATGACTTTTGGTTTAGAATAAACTATTATATAGGGTATGGGTGAATCCTAGTCCAACCCATAGCCCACTTTCCTTTTTCTCCTTTTTTCCTTTTTCCCTTTCTTTTCTTGCGTCCACCAAACCGACCCAACACCCCCTTATTTCGTTTTTTTCCTTTTTATTATTAATATATGTATTAATAATATTACCTTAATTTTCCTTAATTTATTTCAGCTCCTAAAGCCTCCAAAACCCCAAAACCGTAAAACTAGTCAGTTTTTACGCGTTTTACCGTAAAAGACGTAAAATATACACTTTATAAAAAATCTCAAATTTTGAAATAAACTTTATAACTAAGTCCTAAATGACTTAAAACCATCCCGAAAATATCAATATGACTAATTACCTCATCCGAGACCTCTAACTGTTAAACCGCAAATCGTAAAAACCCGATTTTCTATAATACATATACGTATACGTAAAACCACTAAATAACACCATCTCACTTCATAGTCACTACAATGTGAACTCATGAACATGAAATCATCACACATCGTTTCACTCACAAGGTACTCCGTACCGGAAACGATATCCAAACCACAATCTATACACACCAATAAGCACATAAACACGTAAAGACACGTAACTAGCACAAAATAAAACTAAGTGACGAACCTCGAAACCAAGGTTGTCACATCACTCCCTCCTAATAGAAATCTCGTCCCGAGATTTACTCCTTAGGATCAAACACAACAACAACAAATCACATGAGGATACTTGTTCTAAACGAACTCCCCTCATTTCCACGTGAACTTTTGTTCAAGTTTCAAAATACCACATATACAAACCAATAATAATTAAACTTATTGCCAAACTCTTGACCTCACAGTCAATAAATCTCACAGGTGACTCTTTGATAAAACAAAAACTCTTATTAATACAAGTCCCGAATAACCTTACATGCAAAATGCATTCTCAAACAACCTTTACCAATCTCAATACATGAAATGTATCATGTATACAACTCATTTTCCCCAGGTAATTCTATGCTCATAAGCTAATGGTCCTATCTTTCCAAAGATCATAAATGGACCTACAAAACTCTACATCAACTCTTCCATTTTACCAAAACATACCACCCGTTACTATGGTTGAAACTTCCTACATAACTTTGTCACTAACTCTAGTGGTTTCCTCCTTTTCTACATAGCATCCCTTGTTGCTCTCATCCTTTCCACAACATCATTACCACATTAGTAGCCTCTTTTACCAATTCTAGTCCACAATAGGGACAACTCACCCTATCCTTTCATATAGTGCCTCAAATGGCATTTATCGACTTCTAGTATGATAACTATCATTATATGAAAACTCAGCCATCACTAACGAGTTTCCTAACTACCTCTAAATCAATCACCCATGTCCTCAGTGTAACTCCTAAGGTTGTATAAATATCTCACCTGCCTATCCTTTTCCCAGTTAGCTGGATATACTCATATCCAATCATGTTCATCAACTCCCTTCAGTCCGTACCCCAAGCTACTTAAAAATTCCAATTCCCTTACAAAGTGACCTATGACGGTCTTTCACATATCCATTAGTTCTTCCAATCCAAATCATCTTATGATCAATACACATCATCAAAAGGACGGTTAACTCAGTTAGACCAAGCCCTTCGTCCCTATGGCACATCACACCTATAACTCCTCATCCATTCGATTATCGATACTAAGCCTCCCAAACAATCAGTATAAGTCAGTGCCATTTCCTTTTCTACACTACGACCGTATTAGCCTGCGTTGTGCTTCATTCTACTCATTAAGCTCTACCAAAGTTTTACCTCCGGTTCCTATCTCGACCTATTTCATTCATGCTTCGCTTCTATACACACTTCCTTCTTCCTCCTCAACTCATACCATACATCACGATGTGATGCTTCCCATCGTTTCTTCCCTTGCCATAATCCTTCTTAAGGCATTCCATACATATTAGGTTAACTTATACACAAAACCTCCTATTCCATCGCATCTGTACGCAATCCTTCCAACTTCTCAACTATGTGACTTCCCATTCCTCTTGAATTGTGAGATGAATTAGTCAGTCTATCGACTATCACCCAACTCTCGTCGTACTTATTCCTCCACCCCATTATGTATCCCTTTTACCAACTTCGTCCTTACATCGCTCTTTCTAAGTTACTCCTATCTACGTAGAAAGTATAGTCTACATCCCTTTTCTCCATACGATTGTCCAAGCCACGCAACATACACGTTGACGCGTTCTCTGCTTTAGACAACTCAACTCGTGCAACCTATATCCTTTATCCAAACCGCCTTAATACGTCATCCCTATAGTTCAAGTTCGTCTCAGCTTCACCTAATCCTTCTTATTCCATGTCTCATCGACCATGCTTGCCTTTCCCAGATGGTACTTGGCCTTGAAATTTTCTTTCATCAATTAACTCCACCCATCACATTTGCCAAATGTTCAATCAAGATGATTGAATATGTGTAGGAGACGTTCATGATCCGTATAGATCATTCTCCACGTCTCGTACACCAAATGCCTATAGCATTCTAGGCAGATATAACAGTCCAGCTCCACTAAGTAAGTCTATCCAGTTCTTCCAAATCTTCAGTTCCTGCAACGTATAAGCGATCACCTTTCTTTGTCGTCCTCGTACGCGTCCAAATCCTTGCTCCACGTATCGTCATGCTTAGCGAGTTCATCCAGTCCTTCCGATAATGTCAAGATCGACTCATTATCCTATCCACTTCTTCAGCTTCCAAAGTGCTTCCTCATCCTTCTTCACTTCGCCCCTTGCTGGTTCCATGATATGTCATCATCTCTAACTACTCATCATGGTAAACCTAATACTAAAACTCACACTCGAAAATCTCACGTATAACTCCACTCCAAAACCAACACATAATTCGCCTCACTCTCCTTCTCAGATTTGAGTAGATCAAGACGTCGTCGATGCTCCCGATGACAACTCGTTTATATACGTTCATGAACAATCGGTTCATTGACTCTATGAAAACCGCTAGTGCTTTGGCGAAACCAAATGCATAACCGTAAACCCAAAGCGTTCATACAACATCCTTAGCAGTTTCAACTATGTCCTCCTTGCACCCTCTCTTAGCGGCAATACGAATAAATTCCTACCTCGTTCTACTTGCAAAATTCTACACGCATCTTAAAAGACCGGTACTTCCTCTCATCGGACCACTCAACCTCTTTCCACATCCAATCTACTACTAAGCAACTCAACTTTTATCCGACATTCCTTGCAATTTCTAACAGCTCTTGTTTTTAAATCACTCCATCAACGATTTGCCTTGGAAATGCACTAACTACAACTCCTCTCACCTCCCCTACTTGTTCTATTTATGGTTCTACCTCATAGTATTACGCAAATCTACTAAATTTCAGGAAATTTTTGGAAAACTTACATGCCCTACGAACAATCATAAATACCTTTGAGGTACTGTATCCCCTTCCAACACTCTCTATGGCGCGTTACTTGTGCTAGTATCCCACAAATCTCTATTCATCTCCTTGGTACTCCTAAGAGACCTCATGACCACATTAGTTCGTCTACGAACTTCTTTCCTCCCCCACTAAGGGTATTCCGACCGTTCTCTCATGGTCACCTACTTAAGCGTGTAGGCGCGGCCAAGTCTTTCATATGACTACCTCAACACTCCCGAACAATACGAAACCAAAACTACATCCTGAATCCATCAGATACAATCAACGAATCAAACCCACAGATAACTAACGACATTTCACGTGCACCAATTAAAACAAGTCAAAAACCACGAGACTCAAAAGAAAACTCAAACCCAGAACATGTATCAATTCAAAATGACCATGACAACGAAAAATAATCCAAGAAACACCCAATGGCAACCAAAACGTATTACGCCCCGCGACATATTATTTAAACCGTGCAAAAGACCGACCTTTCTAAAAGAATATACTATTTTTTTTACCTCCCCACATCTATGTGACTCAAACCATCTACAAACAACCTTCTAGGCGATCTCAAAACTCAACCCAAAGACTAGGTATCCCATGCACCCCAAATAAAAATAAACTACTATTCAAAACTCAACCTTGAACCCGACACTTGTACAACAATTCTGACCAATCCACTGACCTCTCATGACTATACTTTTTGAATATTTGAAAAGTACGTTCTGAGTACATAATTTTAGGCTTTTGAATCATCCAAAAAGCTTTAGAAACGAACAAGTTATGACCAAAACAGTTTTATATTAATGAGAGGTAAAATTGTATGTGAAATCTTCATAAGCTCAATTTAACCTTGTATTAATAATTATAAATGACGCGAATCGGTTAAACTCAATTATATAAACTATGTAAGTAGAAAGAAATTTTACTTCGCTTTATTTTAAAGAAAGTCTTTTAGAATGTAAAATAAATAAGTGTTGATTAAAATGAAATCTTATGTTACATCTTGTTTGAAACACGACCCCAACACCTTACCCTTATTTTACCGAATTCAACCAGCTATCTAACCCTATCTTACATTTCCAAGTCCCCCTTTTTCTCAATATATACCGACCAAAAGAAATGTAATACCCAACACAAAAGATTTCATTATCTCAAAAGAAATCCCAAGTTATTTCAATAGACTTAAAACCAAGAACACCATTTTAAAACGTACACGTGAAATACGAAACTCAAAGAATACGCTACCAGACGCACTTCAAAAGATTCAAAACGTCGTTGAAACTCCACCAAACTCGAGCACTAATAAATTGTTTAAACACAAGAGAGCACTAGGTACGTTCAAGTTATAATAACTACTGAACGACCGTAAATCATAACATAACATCTACTAGTATATATCAATGTTGTAAAACAAGGCCTAGGCGGCCGCCTAGGCGTCGCCTAGGCGCTAGGCGGTCATACTCCGCCTAGGTGGCGCCTAGGAGCTAGGCGGTCAAAAAAGTCAAGAAAGTCAACAGAAAGTCAATATTTTTTTATAAAAAATAAAGGGTTTTCTTTCTAATATATAGTGCCCATATTTATTTTAACGTAACATCTTAAAATGATAGATAAACGAATGATTGTAAACATAAAGTAATGGGTTTTTCGTATAAAATTGGAACCAATTGAAGTATATGTCCACGTTTGAAGTTTTAAGCAATTAAATTGTTATGTTCTATTTGTCTATTTTGCAAGAACTTCGAATTATTTGAAATTAGAAGTATTTTCTATGTCATACATATTATTTATAATATTTATATGCATAAAATTCCAATCCGCCTAGGCGGCGCCTAGGCGCCGCTTAGATGAATTCCGCCTCGAAGGTCGTCGACCGCCTCACTAGCGCCTAGCGATTTCTACAACCTTGGTATATATACATCCGCATATATATACCTATTGAATCTCCCAAACATACTCGTTATCATACACGCAAGTCAATCAATCGCTTTATATGCTCGTTTTTCCATACGAGTAATCACCATCTCACCGTGCCACAACAAGGCATAAAGCCCACCTCCAAAACCAAACCATATCGTGTGACCTCATAATCACACAACAAAACTATAACCCAAAACATGTAACACAAAAAGAACAATAACCATATCATAGGCAGCCATTACATAAACCCATATATGATACGTATACCCAAATTCTACATCTCATCATATACAAGCATGTACTAGCCCTCTTTCATGCAATCATACTTGAGAACCCATTGAAGTTGTGGTACTTGTATAACTATGTTGGCCACCATACTTATACAATTACCCTTTCCCCAATGCACTCCCTCCTATGATGACACTTATAAGAATCAATACAACATATAACACATAAATCCATCTACTCACATAAGCTCATAACCACATAACCAAATAGGTCCAAAACCCTATCTATTAAAATAACAGAATAAAACTCTTGGAATACAGAAATCCATAGTCTAGCTAAAACAGCCTAGACTAAATCCAAAACGAAAACATAATCAGTTATAAGTCACGTCGCCCATAAGATTGGAAGCAGCATAAAATCCTTCATACCCACCTACTCCTAATAACTCGAACCACCACATGATTCTTAGGGAACATGACTTAAACATCAAAAGAAAAATAACATACCTCAGGTATGTAAAATAACTCGACAAAAGATAGAAACTACCTTGTACCAAATTATGTACTATAATGTACAATTTAAGCAAAATACAACAATGACTAGTGTGGACGATTATGGTTCAACCCGCACTAGTCACAAACCCGAAAAGAAAATAACATGTGACTAAGTATGAACATACTACGGGTCAATTCATACTAGTCAAAACATCGCAATCAATAACATCCAAACACATCAATTATTATAAAATTCACACATACTCCTATGACGCCTATATGCAGGGACCCTTAAGCTATAGACTAGGCTACGCGACTAGGCAACCTAATTCTCTATGACAATTGGCTCTGATACCATTCTGTCACACCCCACCATGGCGGAATATGGGGCGCGACGTATGGATATCATCACAACAAACGGTGTCTCTATAGAGAAAACTAAAATGCAACTATAATGTCATAAAGAGGTGACACAAATGTCATGACAATATCTCAACCAATGCAGGAGTCTAGGTAAGTAGGTAACAGTCTTACCACTTACCCAAGACAAACAATAAACATAAACCAAACAAACATATAGGTGCCAACATGTATCACTTATAAAAAAACATAAAGGTAAACTAAGAAGGAACGAGGATCTCCTTCTATATGCAATCCTAAGGCATCCAAGTCTAGCCACTTCTATCCTCAAGCTTAACCACATTCACACCTGAAAGAGACACTAAAACACGTCAACATAAAGTTGGTGAGATTCATAGGTTTAGACTCAAACGCCAAAATCATATCATAAGCTGTGAGTACAACCAAAAGTTAAAAACGTATGGACAATGTGATACTAATATGCATTAACAAACTAACATTCAAGATTAAACAACCAAACCAAATCCAAAACCAAGGCTCCCAGTCTTACCAAACACCATACTCCCATAGGCGTCCAAACACCTATGAACCAATCCCAAGGCCCTGCCTTGTTAATATCCCCTTGGTACCAAGTCAAAACATAAACAATCAAGAATCAACTAGCAGTTAATCATATAAGTATGCACACACAAGTCCATTACCAACGCAAAACAATCACAGCATAAATTTATAAATAACAACACAGTGTCTCTTCCATCCCATCTGGAAGTCATAAACATTAGTAAACATGGGACTATGAACTCACCTGATTGAGCTTCCCCAAACATCTGCGCACTAGAAAAAAGATAACAACCAAAAACACATAATCAAAACATGAACCAAACACTAAAATGGCTCATCAACCTATGATGGAAATCTAACCTTCTCCCATATATATACCTCATATATATGCTCTAAGCATCTCATTACACCCCTCTATAAATCCCTTAACTCGTTTTACTTCATAACACATCCTGTTAACATTTTATCAAAAACAGTCCCAGTTTTAGGTCTCCAAACTATAAGCCAAACACCCACCTAAACACACCCATGATCTATGTAAAGGGAATATTTATGCCCTTACATACGTTAGCTAACACCTCCCACTTGCCCTAACCTTAAAGCTACTGTTAAGGCCCTGATATATATATATATATATATATATATATATATATATATATATATATATATATATATATATATATATATATATATATATATATATATATATATATATATATATATATATATATATATATATATATATATATATATATATATATATATATATATATATATATATATATATATATATATATATATATATATATATATATATATATATATATATATATATATATATATATATATATATATATATATATATATATATATATATATATATATATATATATACTTTCGTCATTCCAGATTTACTGATTTTAAACATACAAAAAGTTTGTTATGATTAGGGGGTCTTACCCTAAACCATAACCTTAGCCCAAGTGCAGATACTTAGTACAATATATAAACCATCTCTCATGTTCGTTAGAAGATCCCAATGCAACCCTAAGTACCCCAAACAATCCAATACTTAAAAAGAAAACAGGCTGACTTCAAAACTGTTTGAACCTCCGACTGTTGTAACCTGTTTTTGACCCACTTCCCGACCTCCAATTTAGTTCTAATTTCTTGCATTAGAAAGCCACTTCAATTACCTTTTCAGGGATACTTGGATCGTAAAATAAGAGTTTGTGGAACTCCCAATATGATCAAAACAATTGACTCAAAATTCTGCCCAGTTTTTAAAAACGGGTTTAATCAAATTAACCTCATTAATTAACCCTAATCCCACTAATTACAAGCCCTAATTTATGTAATCATTATAACATCATTATTATAACATTAATATACTGTTTTTAAATTAAACCCTAACCTAAATCCATCATAAGATGATTAAAGAAAACATTAAAATAATTAAATTAAAAAGGGTTATGAAGGTTTACCTTTAATTTAATGGAAGATAAAAAAAAACTATGAAAACCCTAAAAAAACTCCAAGAACCGTCGACCTTTTTTTTTCTCCAGGGATTATGACTTTTGTTTTAGAATAAAACATTATATAGGGTATGGGTGAATCCTAGTCCAACCCATAGCCCACTTTCCTTTTTCTCCTTTTTTCCTTTTTCCCTTTCTTTTCTTGCGTCCACCAAACTGACCCAACACCCCCTTATTTCGTTTTTTTTCCTTTTTATTATTAATATATGTATTAATAACATTACCTTAATTTTCCTTAATTTATTTAATCTCCAAAAGCCTCCAAAACCCCAAAACCGTAAAACTAGTCAGTTTTTACGCGTTTTACCGTAAAAGACGTAAAATATACACTTTTATAAAAAATCTCAAATTTTGAAATAAAATTTATAACTAAGTCCTGAATGACTTAAAACCATCCCGAAAAATATCCATATGAATAATTAC
The DNA here is from genome assembly GCA_025667525.1 of Glebionis coronaria. NCBI lineage: Eukaryota > Viridiplantae > Streptophyta > Magnoliopsida > Asterales > Asteraceae > Glebionis > Glebionis coronaria. Next base: position 538,173,530 of record CM046877.1, read on the forward strand.
CTCATTCGAGACCTCTAAATGTTAAACCGCAAATCGTAAAAACCCGATTTTCTATAATACATATACGTATACGTAAAACCACTAAATAACACCATCTCACTTCATAGTCACTACCATGTGAACTCATGAACATGAAATCATCACACATCGTTTCACTCACAAGGTACCCCGTACCGGAAACGATATCCAAACCACAATCTATACACACCAATAAACACATAAACACGTAAAGACACGTAACTAGCACAAAATAAAACTAAGTGACGAAACTCAAAACCAGGGTTGTCACAGGAGGTCACTCCAAATTACAAAAGTTCTAAACCTAGCATATGATACTAGATCTTCATTCCTGTGCTCGTAGTTCCTTCTCTTTGTAATTTCTTTTCTTTTTCTTTATGAATATGTGGTGACAGTCTTTAGGCTTTAGGCTTGAAGCATGTTCTTTTGACCTTGACTTGTATGTGATTATGAGAGCATCTTGAGATCATCTTTATGTGAGACCTTTTACTTCTTGTGATAATTGCCTCCTCGTGACTTCTTTTCCCACACACTTATACTTTGTTGAAGTCTTAAAAGCTTCAGAGTTTGATACAACGGAAGTCTTGATTTTGAGCTTTCTTGAATTGTTTTAGTATTTGATGCTGAAAGTATAAGCATTTGGGGACGACTTCTTCTGGTACACCGCAACGCCACCATCTTCAAATGCAGCAACATAAGTAGATACGAACGGAATGGCTTTGAACATTTCTTCCTAATTAGGTAGCATTTCACCTCCGGTCGGTGAAGACTGTTAGACAATATTAAATATCGTACATGTGGCAGGTAGTTTCAATTAAGAACCTCCTTATAGGATTTCGCGGGTGTTCCCGTTCTCTTTACTCGACCGTCTCAAAGAAGCCTGTAAACATAAAGAGTGAATTATTTGGATAATATTATCCTCATGACTGAAGGCATCAATTTAGATTCAGAACAAGTTTGATTCAATTAAGAATCTAACCGTCGTTGCTTTCCAGTTGTCACAAGCTTGATTCATATAGAATCTTGCTTGTCACCTATCGCAGTGTTGTTTAATGTTAAGGAAGGATTCCTACTCATCAGTGTGCACACTAAAGAGTGTTACTCTGAGTATTTTGGTAAGATCACTTAGATATTGCGTAGAGGCCTGGAACAAGTTTGAATTTAGTTAAGAATCAAACCATCGTTTCTTTCCAGTTATCACAAGCTTAGTTCATAAAGAACCGCGCATGTCACCTACCATGAGCTTGTTTGTTGTTGGCTCAAGCAGGATTTCCATCTTCATTGTAATACTTTCGTATCACTCAGATGTTCTGGCAATATTACAAGAATATTGCGTAGTACTCTTACTATCTTTCTTACTTTTCACAGTGTGTGAAAACGCAAGGAATAATTGGATAGTGTCTGATGTGTGTTTCGCAAGTCTTAAATTTATATTACTTGAGATTACCAAACAAGGGACTAAAAACCCAACACCGGAAAGTATACCCTTTCGTGTATAGTATAGGCTAAGGTAAGTCCAGGTCGTTCCACGGGATTGTTGTTAACAAGTAAAAATAATTATCATTAGGGTGTCACAAGTTCTATAGATTTAAGCTTCTCCAAATGATGATTTAAAGGTGCATGTGGTTAAGGCTAAGAACATAGAAATGATATATAGCAAAGATGAATTACAAGTACATAAACAATGCATGAATACAAGTGGATGACTAGTCTCACGAGCAACAACTATTTAACATAAAAAGAAATCCTTTCGACCTATAGATCTTGCTATATCAAATGCATTAAGATCGGTTTATGTTGGTTTATATAATTCAAGTGCTCGTCGAGCCACACTCTTTTGAACCTATGGCAACGAATTAAACAAAATCATACAAGAGTTAATATGTATTTTATTCGCCAACTTCTACAAGGCAAATATCAAGATTCATTTACTAGATGACATGAAATCTAATCAATCATATAAGAACTTTCGAACATCTTATAAGCAAGAGTGAACCAAATACATAACAAGTATCAAATACAATAGTATCGAGCAACAAGAAAATCTCAACCAAGCTTATAATCACGAACTAGGTAGAAAGTGCGACGCACAAAACTAATTGTGCGACGCCCTTCGACCCTGTGAAGCAAAATAAATCAATTCAATAACCAATATCACAAGCATCATTAAACTTAGAAACATATCAATATGATCAGTAAAGAAATGTACCAAATCCATTTATGCGAGTAATTCATATATAAAGTACCAAAACAATATTACGACTACAACAACCATAAATCCAAAACCAATAATTCCATGATCAACCAACACCCAAATGCTACTGAATATGCCCAAGGGAATGGAGTTTGAAGGTGGTAAATTCGTGGCTTATGAGGATGGTAGTAATATGGTGGTATACAATGGATTAGAGGAGTGTTTAGATCATTGGATCCAAGGATCCTCACCTAACTCTCTCTTCTACAATAGAGGTTTTTGATATGTTATTAGAGATATGTTCTTCTGTGTTTTTGGGATGTATATAAAGTGATTCTAACACTTGGGGACCAAGGTAAATTATGCCGCACTTTTGAGCTGTGTAGAGGGAAAGTACGCCGCACTTTTGAGATTGTACACCGCACATTTTAACAGCACAAAGTACTCCTCACATATTGGTAAAACCGGCACACATCTGGGCATGTTTCAGCATTTGGACCAAAGCAAAGTTGTAGATAATTCTCGTGCACGCGCGTGGGCGCCTAAACTAAGTCCAACGAACATCGTATGCTCAAGTTACGACCAAAACATTGGACATGTATCGGGAGGTCTTAAGCTTGACTTTATTTCTTCGTTTAAGCTTCATGTCTTCGTGTTATCTTCCATTTCCTCCACGACATGCCCTTGGAACCTGTAACATCAAATATACTCCATTAAGTATTGATACTTCACATAATTAACCTCAATATATACAGATAACGCACACGCAAACATGTATAATTTGAATGTTATCAGTGTCCTGATGAGATATTTGATGATCTCAAGGCTCTAGACTCAATAGTGTGTTTTGGTTTAGTGATCGGAGGCTGGAGAGGATTGCCACCTTTTCAATACTAATTTATTCAGAATGAATAAACCGATAGATAATGTGTTGAAATATGTGACTTTAAAACAAATACCTTTTGCGAGATATTTAAGTTAGTTAGGAAGGGTTGTGGATTGCATCATTGGTTCCATGATGTCTATCTTCAATATCAAGCATAATTTAAAATGATCTTGATAGCATATGTTTTGACCCGGTTTCTGCCTAAGTTGTAAGGAGGGCTTCTTTATTTTCACCCTTTATCTTTACAATTCTTTTTCATTCTTCAACCCCTTCAATGGTTACCAATACGTCATTACTAGCACCTTGTTGTGATTGTTCCAGTGCTAGCTTAAGTACTTGGTCGGCATTTTGCTTTGTTCATAATCTTTCTCAATTTTTCCTAAGGACTACTATTTCTAACTATGGATTGTCCTTAGGAAGATTCCTCTAGTTCTGGAAGAATCATTGGACTTATACCTATCCTACCATCCTTTTGTCACCACAAACGTTGTAAATTGGGTATGTTTCGGTAAGTATATTAATGGATTAACCGGTCGAGGTTAAATTAAATTATGATTGGCCTTAGAACATATGAATTCCCCCTCAAATTAATGAGGTTTAAGTTGTAGTTTTCGAGTAGGTTTTATGAAAGATTCCGAACTTCATGAGAAATTGTTAAAAAAATTCATACTCCACCTTGCCACACAAGCCTAGTATATACAAATACACATATTCACGAGAGTTTTGAAATGACCTTTTTGATGTCGAACAACACTCACATGGTTCAAGATAGCAGCTTGTAGCCAATCCTGGACGTTCATCCTCCAACGAACCGTTCGAGGTTCCTAATCAACCTCCTCTCGTACAACCGTTTATAAATTTTTGTTATCATTATTTTGGCTCTTCGCTTTTCTGAATCTTGTCAGTTAAGATTTGGTAAAACTTCTACGTTGTTTCTAGCAATGAGATGATACAACATTGACCGAACATGATTCAGAGTTCCATCACCATACTTGTGTAGTTCATCAGTTCTCATAAATCGTTTTGCACCGACTCTAATAATGTAGAAGATGCCTTCGATAGGTTTGTTGACTCCCGTGTAAGCATATTTGGAATTTTACTCTGGACGAACATTGTCTGATCGAGTCAAGTTTAGTTTCTTTTGGTAGTTTCCACTCCTAATTGAAGATATTAAACTCTTTCTCGAATAACCGTCCTTCTTGTGTATCCAAGCCGCTACATTTAATGCATATCTTTTTGGAATAGAGAGGTTACCAATCCCATGTCGAGTGATGAGAAGAAGTAAATCTTCTATATCTTCAAGGGGAAGTCTCGGAAAATCGCCTTCACGCTACATGAAACATGATCATCTTCTCGTCTAACGTGGATTTACTCCAAGTAGTCATAGTCGTAGAAGATCATGATTATGAGCCGGCCGACACTCGTGATTTGATATTTTGACAACACATCATAATTTGATTCTATAAAGTAGACATAATTGTATAAAGATTGCCTCTTCTTTCCCTAAAGATAGATCCCCTAGTGCGTGTATATGTTGTACTTTATGACCTTGGGTACTCTATCTTCCAACCAAAGAGTAGAGTCCAACAATGCGGCTTTTTTCTAGGTCACATAAGTAGTATATTTCATTGGATTGGGACCATTCTTTAGATATTCTTAGTCATTGTTGATGAAGTATCTTTCATGAACATTCTTAACTCCGTGACCACTTATGTTAATATGTAATAGTTTGGTAGGATCATGGGGAAAGTCTTCCACTTCCGGGTCGCTACACTTTAGTGTTTCAAAAGTAGCTTTCAGCAATTCTTGCGATTGATATTTGTTCTCAACTTTGCTCATGAATGAATTGTTGAACAACTCTTTAGGGTTTGCAAGCATTGTTAAAGTAACATGATTGACAAATAATTTTTACATGATGTAGGTTGTGAAGTCAATTGTTATGTCATAAAGCTCATTAAAGGAATCCTTTATTCCTTGAGAAATTGCAGCAGTAGATACCCAAGATTGACCATGTTCATCTTTGTCCACACTTACTCTTTCGTAAAGCTCATTAAAGGAATCCTTAATTCCTTGAGAAATTGCAGCAGTAGATACCCAAGATTGACCATGTTCATCTTTGTCCACACTTACTCTTTCGTGCCATTCCGGATCTGGAGTTCTTGTCATAGTGTCTTTTGTGAACCACTCCATGTTGTCTGGCAATTCTTTCTGAGGTGTAACTTTGAAAGTTCCATGATTACTGGTGGCTAAATCAGACTCAGATTCATCAAGAGATTCTTCTTCTCTTAATTTAGGAACCTTTGAGCTAAAACCCGACCAGCTGGCATAAAATTCCATCACTTGTCGTCTACTCCTTTCGAGACCCAACCTTAAAGTCTGATCGTTTGTTAGTCCTTCAAAACTTATTTCCTCCGTAGCTACTGGACTTGGTTTCTGTTTCTTTGCAAGTTTTGAAACCTTGGCAGTTGCCTCCTTTCTTTGACCTCTAACAGCTATAGGCTTGGTTGGTTTTTCTTGGGTTCTGAACCTGCTTTAGAACAAACATACATTTGCTTGGGTACTAATGACCCTAACATGTAGCCTAATAACTTCTCAAAGGAATTGATGGCCTTTGTTTCTATAGTAAGCATAGATTTTGGAATCGATGTACCATATTTCTGAGTATCTTCATTTTGTTGATGAACCTCATGGTATTTAGAGTGTGATCTTACTGAGCAAGGTGATAGTTGTGCCTACTTCTAACAGAGATTGCACGAATTTTTTTTCCATCAAATGGGCAGTAATGCACTTTGTGAAGTGAGGATACGCTAGGTGTTTTTCTTTCTTCTTGGCTTGAACCTGATAGCATAAGTCCTCCCAAATTAACGATAGGAAATATACATGTTTTCCATGATACTAGCCCTACAAAATTTGAGCTTGTGACAAACAAATTTTCTCTACCCTAGTATACTTCCCAGTAAGGCATTTGTTGATGAGATTTAAGATCGTTCTTAATGGTTGTCTTAGATAGTCAATGGAGACTTATGAGACAGTGTTGAACGGTTTATCATATCCCAATATTATGAAGAATTCCTTATGTCTTGTGTGCTTGGAGAGCAATAAAAGGTTTGCCTTCTTTGTGTGGGCAGATATCGATGATTTCCCTAAACGTTTCCATGTCAAGATTGACCTTCTGCCTATTTATGGTGAACGAAATGATGTTGTCATTGAATGTTGCTTATGCCAAGAACTCTTGCTGTTGGAATATTACACACGAAAACTAAGATACAAATTTGGTGAAGATCAATGATACGTGAATATAGAGACGAGATGAATATGATATGATGAATAAGACACTAAAACTAAACAAGATGAAGAATCAAGATTAAAACAAAAAAATAAAGATTAGATTAAGAAAGAAGAAAGAAAGAAAAACTACAAAGGTGGTGAGTTTTCCGATAGAGAGATACAAACAACTTTCTCTCTCTAAAAATATGAAATGGAAAAGCACACACACAAATAAGGTTGGATTTGCCTTTTATACTAAGGCATACATGCGTAGGAGGCCTTCCTCATTTGTGTGTTCGGGACTAATTCCCATTACATACATAACATTAACATAGAACTCTCGAAACCATTGAATAACAATTTCTACGAGCTTCGCAACGGAATATTATATGACCATCACTTTAAATACGGCTAACAATCTCCCCCTAAGGGGTGGTCATGTAATATGTTACTTCACTTCTTTGTTGTTGCAGACTTTGAAGCTCGTTGTCTTGAGAGTTTCTTCATAGTTCCTTTCATGACTTGTGATCTTGGATCTATGATCTTTGCCTTGACTTGATCTTGAAACTTTGACAACTTGTGTTCTTGTGTCTTTCCTCACATACTCATACTTCGCGTTGACTTGAAAGTTGGTTAACAATCTCCCTTGATGATCAGAGTAGCGGAAGTCTTTGTCTTTAGATGTTCTTGAGCTTTCTTCATTTACTTGAGTATGTGGTATTGAATCACGACTCTTGAAGTTATGACACCGTTTGCATTCCTCCGGTTTCCCGTTATACAGTACAAGTGCTGTACCTGTGATTATGTAAGTTTAAAGAACTTCCTTGACAGGGTTTCCGGTTGTGGTAGCCGTTCTCAATACTTGAACATCTCGAAAGATAATTCATAGTAAAGAGTGAATCATGCAGTTCCATTCTGCTAATTAAATCTTCAATTCATTTCCTGGAACAAGTTTGAATCAATTAAGAATCAAACCATTGTTGCTTTCCAGTTGACACAAGTTTGATTCATATAGAATCTCACAAGTTACCTACCGCAGTGCTATTTGATGATGAAACTGGAAGGATTTCCATTCGTCACTGTAAATACTAATAAGTATTACTCTGAATGTTCTGGAAAGATCATAAACATATTGCGTCGAGACCTGGAACGAGTTTGAATCAAGAAAGAATCAAACCACTGTTGCTTTCCAGTTAACATATGTTCAATTCAAGTGAATCTTACATATGACATACCTCAGTGCTATTTGATGTTAACACTGGAAGGGTTTCCATTCATCACTGTGTATACTAGAGAGTATCACTCTGAATGTTCTGGCAATATCACAAGGATAAAGCGAAGGACTCTGTAACTTATCGCATGTGTTCAATGACGGACAACAATTGATATACGGAATTAGTGTCCTAATGAGATTTTTTGATGAATCTATTTGGCTCTAGACTCTATAAGTGCACGTTTAGTTGGTGATCGGAGGCTGGAGCAGACTGCCACCTATTCAATATCTACTATCTCGGAGTGAGAAAGACGATAGACATGAGTTGAACTCCGTGACAATAAAACAAACTTCTTTTGAGAGAAGCTTCAGTAGGCTGGGATGGGTTGTGCATTGCATCGCTGGGTCCACGATGCTTTGTCTTCAATACCAGAAATCATCTAAGTGAGTCTGATAGTAGATGTGTTGACCCGGTTTCTGTATAAGTTGTATGGAGGGCTGCTTTCTTTACACCTTTTATCCTTACATTTCTTTTTCATTCTTCAACCCCTTCAATGCTTACCAAGACATCATTACTAGCACCTTGTTTTGATTGTTCCAGTGCTACCTTAAGTCATTAGTCGACATTATTCCCGTACACTCAACTACTTCATCTTTCCTAAGGACTTCTAAGTTCTAATGGATTGTCCCTGGGAAGATCCCTCCGATTCTGGTTGGATCACAGGACGAATACCTAACCACCTTTTGACACCAATACCGTCGTGAATTAATTAATTAAATAATGGTTTTGAAGGATTTACCTTAGAAACAATTGGAAGATAATGATTTTTGGAACCCTAATTGATAAAATCTACTGAATAAAGGTTTGAGGGTAATTGAAATTTGTTTTTGGGGTTATAGGACTCTTATTTATGGTTAAATCCAACCCATAGTCCTACTAGAACTCAAATTGGGGCCCCTTTTCCCTTACTTAAGCTTAAGTCGGCCCAAAACCAATCCCAAACCTCTTAGGTCGACTTTTATACCCTATTTACTGACATTTAGTCGTTTTTAAACTTAATGGTACTCTCAGGTAACTTTCGGGCCAAAACTTGAAAGACTTAAATTAATTTTTCGACTTTTTACGCGATTAACATAAAATACGTAAAATATACAGTTTTATGAAAATTCTTAAAATAAGTTAATAACTAAATAACTAAGTCTATAATAACTTAAAACTAACCCGTAAGTTATTCCCGACATTAAATCCTTAGTCTGAGACCTCTAAACAGTAAATCTCGTATCGTAAATATACGATTTATTATAATACATATACGTACACATAAAATATTAAAATAACACTATATTCTTACATAATCACAACCATGTGAACTAATGAACACGAACTAACCCCATAATAACATCATATAATATACTACGCACTACATAAACGATGACTAACATCAAATCAAAGGCTCAAATATAAACATATAACACATAAACGCACATTAAGCACAAAAATCAAATGACAAACATTCATAAGTGACAAATCCTAAAATCTAGAGTTGTCACACCTTTAGGTTCGAGTTTACCAATATCTTCACGATCATTATTTGGATAACACAATTCCCCGAATACATGTAGAAACGGTATATCCGGTTTTCGTCCATTAATGATCTCATAAGGTGTTTTATTGAATCGGGTGTGAATAATGGAGCGGTTTTGAGTATGACATGCAGTTGAAATGGCATCAGCCCAAAGAAATAACGACGCACTGGAGGAGAGAAGCATAGTCTGAGCAGCTTCAACAAGCGTACGATTCCTCCGTTCCACAACTCCATTCTGCTCTGGAGGTCTTACAGGCGATGTTTGATGAGAAATCCCAACTTCGTCAAAATAAGCTTTCAGTTGCTGATTGGTGAATTATGTGCCGTTATCCGTTCTTACAATGATGACAAGGGCTTGCAGTAGCACTAATGTTTTCTTTAAGATATTAATAATTACACCAAGGGCTTCATCTGTTGAAGGAAGAAAATGAACCCATGTGTAACGAGAATAATCATCTACAATCAGAGAGATATACCGCTTTCCATTAATGCTTTTGATTCTCATTGGGCCACACAAATCCATATGTAGGAGATGTAACCTATTTGTGGAATTGGGAACAGGTTTGGGTTAGTGAGGCTTCTTCTTACTTTTGCCTTGCTCACATGATGGACAAAGATGGTCCTTTGTATATTTGAACTTTGGAAGACCGGCAACGAGATCATTTTTTGCTAGTTGGGTGATGGCATCGAAATTGAGATGAGATAACCTATGATGCCATAACCATGACTTTGTTGATGTGGCCCGGGCCATGAGACAAATTGGAGAAGCAGCCGACATTTTAAAGAGATCAATGGTGTAAAGGTTGGTGGTATGATTTCCTTTTAACAAATCAATCCCTTCAAGACCTCTTACAAAACACGTATGACTTCTGAAGGCTGCCTCTAAGTCTGCGTCATAAAATTGGCCAACCGAGACCAGATTGTCTCCCAAGCCATCAACAAAAGAGACTTTGTTGATAATGCTATTTCCCCAATAAAGATCAACATAGCCTAGAATAGTCGCGACATGATCATTTCCAAATCGAATAGTTCCCATGAATCGCCAGACAAATTTCTTGAGAAGATTTCGATTCCCATTCATGTGCTTTGAACAGCCCGAATCCACGCACCAAAGACAAATTTCAATAGCCTACCAATGATAAGAGAAAAAATATTTTGGCAATCGATGAAATAGGTTCCTGTATGGTTAGATGAAAATTACGCCTTATCACATACCGATACTTCACTGTCAGTATCAGATCTACCAGTGTCGATAACTTTGCCACTACTGTCGAAATTTCTACTAGGCAACCAGTTAGAGGTAAATCTAGGTCTACTAGGGTTAACAAGACTTTTTGTGGACCCCACGTGCGTACTTTTCGGAACATACACCTTAGCCTTAGGAGTGTTAAGTATTTCACTTATGGAAAGCTTGTAAATTCGGGTGTATCCACCATAGTTCAAACCATTCATCGTCAAACCACAAGCATCATGACTAATAGTAAAGAAACATTTATTACATGTAACACAAATAACTTCAGATTCTTCATTCCGAATAGCAAGCTTAAAGTCATTACATTCAGATGAATTATGTTTTTGATTATGATTCAAAAGCGGTAAATTCCCAGGGTGTTCTTCTACTTCCACATTATTGATCTTGGGGCGACTACTTCTAGAGGCAAAAGGGACCCTATCATTCATTGTATTGCTCGTAGGTTGTGGCCTTCTGCTCTTAGTGTAGTTGTTTATTCCTGTAGAATAAGACACATGTCTATTAGAATAAGCAGTTTTTAAATCGATGACTTGCGGTTGAGATATAGTGGTCGGTTTTATCCTAACGCTTGCTTTACGTTGTTTGCTAGGCACAGAGGTATCTACCCTTAGTTGAGAGGAAGGACTAACTCGAAACATTCCTAGGGCAATTGTACTAGGCTCAGAAGTCTTGTCTTTTAACAAGGCCTTTAACTTTCACTTCTCACATATTTTATCAATTAGTTTCTGGTAGACAGACTTGACGTTTTTTACAGCCCGCATATATGAAACAATCTCAGATTCTAACTCTACAATCTTAGCCTTAAGCGTTTGAACATTCCCATCACTGGCATTCTCTAACCTAGGAGAAGCTAGATTCTTTCCCTTAACACCTCCTAACTAAGCTTGTAACCGTTCAATTTTTTGTTGCATTTCATTGTAAGTTTTATCGTATGAACTTTTGTCATATTTGCATTCATCACATTTTTTGACATATTTATTCCAAAGATCGGTGAATTCGTCATCCTTTTTAATGACATAAGATTCCATTTTCTCTTTCGTACGTTCAAGCTCAGTTTTGAGGGTTTCATAATCCGATACACAGATATTTAACGCAATGGGACTACTATTGCCAGTGTCACTTGCTTTAGAGAGACGTTCAAGATTTTTTTTTTGGTAAAGAGACGTTCAAGATTGTTTTCTAAAACTTTAATTTTATCAAGAGATTCATCAGCCTCCTTCGCCAAAGATTTAAAGTCTTGAACAAAGTTAGCTGCTTCTTTTAGAAAAGTATTTTCAAAATTTCTTATCATAGGATCAACTTGATTAATAATCGAATTAATATCGTTTTGAAGAATTTTTTGAACCTTAATCTGAACGGGTGATGTATAATTTCATCCAGTAATTTTGGAATTAACAACACCTTTAAGAATGACAAAGTTATCTTTTACCTCGTTTAGAAATCATCGTGCAACACTCGATTTAGGATGGTCATCCGACAATTCCTCACTTGGTATCAAAAACATTTCAGTACTAGTTTTAGACCGAACAAAAGTTGTTGGAGGATTAATTTTCGGATAATAAACCTGTGTGATTTCTCTATTAAGCTTTTGCAATCGTAAGTGACTCTCTTCGGCAAGTTCAACGGTTTCCTCCGAATCATACACAACAGGAGGATCATGCTTATCTAGAAACACATTACCATTATATAAACTTTGTTGGGTGGCCTGAGCTTGCTTAAGACATTCAGTATTAGGAGGAAGAGGACAACCTAAAGCCAGTTTGTAACGGGTATGATACATCTCATTCACTTTGGTGGCGAGTATGTTAATAATTTGCATAGATTGACCACATTTTATCAACATGTTGTCTAATTCCCTAATCTTATCCTTAGCATTGCAAATATCCTCAAGAAGCCCATCTTTCCAAATTTTGAAATCATGTTTCAACTTTTTTCTTTCTTCTTTTAGATCAGAAATAATATATTGTTCATTTGAAAGCTGTTTATTAAGAGAGGTGATTTCATCATTCAAATCGCTTTTCTTTTTAGCACTACTTAAATGTAAAGCATTTAATTTCTTCGTCGTACATTTTTCTTGATAAACCGATGTAACATGAGCTTGTTCAAGTTCCTTAATTTTAGCATGATAAATTTCAGAACTTTTCTCCCTTTCCTTATATCCCACAAGCTCAGTGGTCAATTTGACATTATTTTCTCTAAACTTATTGTTAACCACCTTGACATGATCAATGTCCTTAGCTAGCTTATCGAATAATGATTTGTAATACACATGCGTCTCATCAGGAAGGGTTGTAGGCTGGGGGACTTGATCTACACTAAGGCCCACACTGGGCGCATTCGAAATAATATTACTATTATTTGTTTGATCCATGTCTGTCTCAGTGTAAGGCTCAAATATCTCAGTATACTCTTCTTCTTGATTAGACATACTATATATATCATTATCATCAAAACGTGGGTGTACCTCAGAGGGACCGTCTGAATTATAGACGGGAGCTCTGTCATCATGTATTCCCGAGGTTGATGCTTGCTGCAAGTTTATCATCAAGATGTAGTTGGCATTCACCTCTTCTTCCTCGTCATATTCTGCTGCAGAAGCCATAAGATCAGATTCCTCAGCTTGAAGTGGAATTCCTGCCTCTTCCTTTTGTGCTATGAGAAGCTTAGTCTGAAGGTAAGCATCATCCCTCTTCTTCTTGGCTGTGCAATCACGAGCATAATGACATGCCCTGCAGTTGTAGCACTGACCCTAACGATTATTGTTTCCATTACCCGTACCGGTATTTTCAGCCCTTGCAGCCACTATATTTACCATCTGATTACCAACCGCTGGCACAACAATTAACCCATTCTGATTACCCACATTTTGAATGTGACAACCACGGTTTTAAGGTTCGTCACTTAGTTTTATTTTGTGAATATTTTGTGAAATTACGTGTCTTTATGTGTTTATGTGTTATTTGGTGTGAATAGAGTGTGGTTAAGACATCATTTTCGGGTACGGGGTACCTTGTGAGTGAAACGATGTGTGATGTTTTTATTTTCATGAGCTCACATAGTAGTGACTATGAAATATGATGGTGTGATTTAGTGGTTTTACGTATACGTATATGTATTACTGAAAATCGTATATTTATAATTTGATGATCTAGCGTTTAGAGGTCTCGAGATTAAGATTTTGAGTGGGTAATGGTTTTAGTGGTTATTATAAGTCATTTAAACTTAGTTTTGATAATTTGGAATGGATTTAAGAATATAATAAAAATCCCACTTTTGCGTATTTTATGGTAATCGCGTAAATGAGACTAGTTTTACGTATTTAAGGTTCGGGAGGCTTTAGGAGCTGAAATAAATTAAGGGAATTTAAGGTAATAATAATTAATAGTTAATTTACAGTAATATAATTAAAAAAGTCGTCCATAGGGTGTTGGACTTGGTTTTGGGCCGAATTTTTCTTAAGGAAGGGAAGGGGAGCCCAGTTTGAGTACTATTAGTCTTCCTGGTTAGTTTTAATTACCCATACTACTCCCTTTAGCCCCAAAAACGAATTTATTCTTTCTCTAACTATATCTCAATCGAATTCATCAATGGAGGATCAAGAAAACCAAATAATTCAATTAGGGTTTAAGGTTAACACTTACTATGTTCAATTAACGTTTAGTTTACGTATTTGTAACCTAGTATGATGGATTAGGGTTTAGGAATTCAAATTTTTTTATTAGTATTTGTTAATGATATTTAATTAGTGATGTAATTAATGGTTTTTTATCATTGGAATTTGTTTTTAGGTTTTAATTAGGGTTTATGTATGATTAATTAGGTTAATTGTATTAAATTCGTCATTAAAAACTAGGCAAAATTTTAGGTCAATTGTTTTCATCATATCTAGAGTTCTACAAACTTTCATGATGCTATCCAAGTACCCCCGTAAGGTTGGTGGGAGTGGCTTATAAGCCACGCGTGACTTAACAAAAGTCACCCGCTGTTTCCATTCCTTTCAAAATAGTCGCGCGCGACTTACTCCCACCAAGCAAAAAATAGGGGGCAAACTCACCCAGGTGAGTTGTAATGTTGTGGGCCCGAGTGATTTTATTTTTTGGGTTAGGTTTATTTGTGGGTGTTTTTTGTGAGTGGGGTGTGTTTAAATAATATAAAAATAGGTATGAAAGGTGAGTGTGGGTGAGTTTGGGTGAGTTTGGGTGAGTGTCATTATCTCCGTGGGTGAGTTTTTGTGAGTTTGTTAAAAGCTAAGGTGGCGCTGACGTGGAGGCGAGTAGGTTTGCCTCCACTCCCACCAGCCTAAAGGTATTTTAATTAGCTTTTGAATGCAAGAAACGAGAACTAAATTTGAGGCCTGGAAGTGGGTCAAAATCAATTTACATCAGTCGGGTGTCAAAACAGTTTTTGGATCAGACTGTTTACATTTTATGTTTTGAGTTGATTAGGTTGGTTAGGGTTATAGATAGACCTTCAAACGAATATAGGAGTTATTTTATATATTATAGAAAGGATCTAGAGTGGGGATAACTAAATGGAATAGGTTAAGACCCTCTGCTATTAACAAATTTTTCATATGTTCAAAATCGGTAAATTTTGGATAAGTAAAGATATAAATTGCATATCGAGGACTTAGAAATATCTTTGAGGTTGGGGCAAGCGCTGAGAACTTTGATAACACATATAAGTTTATGATGTATTCATTGAAAGGAATGTGGTTTAGTTTTGGTGGGCTTTAGCTCATAATACGGAGTATGAAATTCGGGATTGTTTTAGGTTAAATGTTAACGGGAAGGGTTATGAACTTAACGAAGTTAAGGGCTTTATAGAGGGGTGTAATGGGATGCTTATGGCATATAAATGAGATTAAGTTGTAATAGAAGGTTATATATCCATCATAGATTTATGAGCCATTTTGGTATGTGGTTCATGTCTTGATTTTATATGTTTGTGTGTTTAGATTTTGCTAGAGCGCGGATATTTGGATAAGTTTGATCAGGTGAGTTTCATAGTCCCATGTTTTTATGAGTATAATTGTTTTGACTTCCAGATGGGATCGAAGAGACACTGTATGGTTTTGTAAATAATGTTGTGAATGTTTTTATGGTTTGTGATGGACTTGTGTGTACACTTATGTGATTAACTACTATGTGATTCTTGATTGTGTTTATGATTTGGAACGAGGGACACGTACCATCTCAGTTATTGTGGTTTGACTTGGTACCAAGGGGATGTTGACAAGGCGGGGCCTTGAGATTGGTTCATAGGTGTATGGGCGCCTATGAGACCATGGTGATTGGTAAGGCTTGGAGCCTTGGAATTGTGGTGAATGGTTAATCTTGAATATTAGTTGCTAATGCATAATTATAGCACATTGTCCATATGTTCTTTTATTTATATTTGTTATTCATAGCTTGTAATTGATTTGGCGTTGGAGTCTAAACCTATGACTCTCACCAACATTATTGTTGACTTGTTTTAGTGTCTCTTTCAGGTGAGAATGTTGTTGAAGCATAGTTTGGCTGGGCTGGTTAGACGACTCTCATGGGCCGTTCGTCGTCTTCCCGAATCCTTAGTGATGCTGTAAACAAAGGTAAACCGGTTAGGAGTGGACCTGAGGCCGGAGCCCCGGGGTCCACCTCCGACGGTCAAGTTAGTATCGGTGCGATATATTGTAAAAGAGGTGTAGTTGAGAGTGAAAACCTGATGTAGAATGAGACCCCTATCCTTGTATTTATAGGACTAGGGTTTCTTGAAGGGTAAGTTAGGTATGTGTGGGTTGCGGGCCTGTCGGACCGGGCCGACTCTAGACTATACGTCGACATGTCCCCCAGTCTAGTATGATATGGTCCATGATCATGTTATGCTAGACTTATTCATGTATCACGCTTACTAAACTACCGTGTGCGGCTTGCTGCTAGGACATCTTCGTGGGTCGTCCGTAACATATGGTTCCACTCGTAATGGGCTTCCTTTAGCAAAACGATGATGGGATGGGATTTCGAATAGTGAGCATAGCCACTATACGTCATCATGCCCCCCCAGTCTAGTATGCGAGGTTGTCACCGAGGTTACTAGACCTTACACCATATCCGCTACCTGTAAGCATATCCACGTCGAAAGAAATGAGAGCACGTATACGTAAGACAGACGGTTGTGCTCGAATGCTTGGTTTCCTGTTACTTGACGGTAAAGACCCTGTAAAAATGAATATGTTCTCTACAGTCGGGGTAACACTAGCATTTGGCAAGGTATCATCCTTGTTCATCTCTAACGTGAGGATGATGAGAATGTTTGGTGAAGGCGGAGGTGGAACTCGTATGCTGCATCATGAACATTTTGAAGGCATACTTCTTATACCCACTAATGATGCAACATAATGCGAATATTTCATTCGTCTTAAGGCCAACAAAAGACGTACTTCTGTGGCATGTTTATGCGGATATTACATCCGTCTTGTTGCCACAACATTCGATAATGATTTTCAAAATTGTTTACGTCTTTTCCCGAACTAATCGTAGTTGATCAGGCTCCGTCTAATTAAGGTCAAACAATATAAACTTTGGAAAAATCACTCAAATGGCCGGGCAAAGGAATTCGTCGCGGAAGGCGTACTTCTGTAGCAAAGATATGAGCCAACGAAAGACGTACTTCCGCTGAAAAAGTAATGAGCCAGTGGAAAGCGTCCTTTCACGGCAAACAATGAGACAGCGGAAGATGTACTTTCGCGGCAAGGACAACAAGATAGCGAAAGACATACTTCCACGGTGAAGACACTAAGACAACATAAGGAGTACTTCCACGGCAAAAGATAATGAGCCCGTGGAAGGGATACTTTTATGGCGAAAACAATACGCCAGTGGAAGGAGTACTTCCACGGCGAAGGATAATGAGCCCGTGGAAGGGATACTTCCACGGTGAAAACAATATGCCAGTGGAAGGAGTACTTCCACGGTGAAGAAGATGAGCCCGTGGAAGGAATACTTCCACGGCGAAGACAATGGGCTCGTGGAAGGAATACTTCCACAACGAAAACAATACGCCAGTGGAAGGAGTACTTCCACGGCGAAGGATAATGAGCACGTGGAAGGAGCACTTCCCCGGTGATAACAATACGCCAGTCGAAGGAGTATTTCCACGGTAAATGATAATGAGCGCGTGGAAGGAGTACTTCTACGGCGAAAGATAATGAGCGTGTGGAAGGAGTACTTCCACGACGAAAGATAATGAGCTCGTGGAAGATTACTCCCACGGCGAAAGATAATAAGCACATGGAAGAGATACTTCCATGGCGAAGATAATAAGCACATGAAATAGAAACTTCCACGGCGAAGATAATGAGCACGTGGAAGAGATACTTCCACGGCGAAAATAATGCGCACGTGGAAGAGATACTTCCACGACGAAGATAATAAGCACGTGGAAGAGATACTTCCACGGCTAAAATAATAAGCACGTGGAAGAGATACTTCCACGACGAAAGATAATGAGCACGTGGAAGAGATACTTCCACGGCGAAAATAATGAGCACGTGGAAGAGATACTTCCACGGGGAAGATAATAAGCACGTGGAAGAGATACTTCCACGACGAAAATACTAAGCACGTGGAAGAGATAATTCCACGGCGAAGTAATCAGCCCCTGGAAGAGATACTTCTACGGCGCATGACTAAGCCAACAGAAGAGATACTTCCGTGACGAAGAAATAAGCGCGCGGAAAGAGTACGTCCGCGGCAAAGAAATAAACCGGCAGAAGGCGGACCTCTGCGACAAAGGAATAAATCCAAAGATATTTGCGTGACATGCACAGAAAGAGTGGTATTATTATACCCTGGTAGCCCCCCAAGTTTAATGGTGGGACACTCGATTAGTAGTATTAAACTTAATCAAGTTTTCAAAAAATTACGGTCTCGTAGACAACGCGAATGGACGTACCCTAGCCGCGTACAAAAGATAGAACTTGGGTCTGAATGTGCGGATCAACGCGGATGGGCGTGCCATAACCACAAATTTTCACATTGTATAGAACGTATCTTAACTAACTCATGGGATGGGTTATGCCATTACGTGCGGCATACCGCAACTACCATAAGGACGGTCAAAGTTTTGACAAAAATGTTGTTAGACGTGCATAGTGTGTCTTTGGTAAGTCCATCATGAATCATGTGGTTTGCATAACTTACTACAACGTCTTGATATCAAGGTGTCTAACAAGGATACATGATCCGTGGTCGTTGGGGTTGCATCCCTCTTACACGACAAGTTTATTAGGTTTAGTCAATCCTCTTATTCCTCATGTGAATGGTAAGTACATGTACGTCTGTAGGCTAAAGATGTTCGAACGTGCGAACTAGCGTGGAAGGATGGACCCTAACCGCAGAGAAAAGATCAAATATGAAAATATACTGAAAGATATATGTAATATCTCCTTTCCAATTTAAAAGATGCACATAATAAAAAATATCAATAATATTTTTGTAGAAGACATAGGTAATATCTTTTAATAACTCAGAAAATATAGGTAATATGTTGTTACTAATTAAACCATACGGATAATATTTTATCTATTTAAAAAAATATTAGAATATGTCTTTACCAAATTTAAAAGATAAATAATATCTTTTTATTAATTTAAAAGATATGCGGAATACCTTTTATTAATATAAACAATATATCCGGACATGTGGATTGATACGGAAGATGCGGCTCATGACCGCAGCGAAAAAATAAAATATAACCGAGTATACGGACGAGCACGGCTGGACATACCATGACCGCAAATAAAAAATAAAATAACTGCTGAATGTATAGACTAGTGCGGATGGACGAGCCATGACCGCGAATCATGATATTACTACGTTGGGTCACGACATATACGAGAAATCAAATCAAAAGATATATGTAATATCTCCTTGTTACTTTAAAAGATATGCGTAATATTTTTTATTAATATAAAAAATATTAATAATATATTTTATGAACTTAGACAATATAGGTAATGTCTTGTTACCTATTTAAGAAAAGTAATATATTAAAAATATCTTTGTATAAAATTAAAAGATCGCGTAATATTTTATTAATATAAACAATATCTTTAGACGTGCGACTAAAGCAAAAGGACGCGACTCATGACCGTAGTGAAAAGATAAAATACACAAACGTGCGGACGAACGCGGCTGGACATGCCATGACCGCGAATAAAAAATAAAAAATATATGATCGTGAGGATTATCGCGGACAAACATGGCATAACCATGAATAAGATAAAATGGATCCAGACGTGTAGACTAGCGCGGATAGACGGACCATGACCGCGGATAAAATGGATAGTATTTGCTAAATCACTTTAAATGATATATCTTTATAACTAAATAATGTTTGCAGAATAACCTTTGCAAATAATGGGTAAATATTGGTCTCCTTTAAAAGACAAATTTCATTCCCAAATAAATAAGAATATCAAATAAAAAAATACTGTTGACTATTATTCGGATATATATCATTGCTATTATTGGGATATATATCATTGAGATATACGTGTATATGACAAAAAAATAAGACCATTGGAAAGTATATGGTGCCACAAAACTGAGAAGTAAATACTCTGTGATATATACTCCCACAAGTTTAAATTCCAGGTATAGAACATTAGGATTTGATATAAAATCATAGGCATATGACGCTATAGCTATGTGATGTATAATCATTCTAGCACATGATTCTCTCTATATATATAATATATGTTCCATCCAACGCTAATGATTTTAAGAATATGTTTACAAGTATTAGAGTGGTAAAGTAGATCTAAATGGATCAAAGCAAGATATGCACGGATTAACAATGCTAGGCATACATGAAAAAGAAAAAAAATCCGTGAGAATACACTAAACATGTTTTACGTTGATTTTATAAACCAATTTTATTGTTTACGCATTGCAAAAACATGGCGAGCGAAATATGAAAATACCAAAGTTTTAGAGTTACCGACTTTCGACATTGATTATGCTTGTCAGTAGTATGAGACCACGAACATAGGTTAGTCAGGGTCCCACGAATGGCGCCAACTTTTTGAAGCATAGTTTGGCTGGGCTGGTTAGACGACTCTCCTGGGTCGTTCGTCGTCTTTCCGAATTCTTAGTGATGCTACAAACAAAGGTAAACCGGTTAGGAGTGGACCCGAGGTCGGAGCCCCGGGGTCCACCTCCGACGGTCAAGTTAGTATCGGTGCGATATATTGTATAAGAGGTGTAGTTGAGAGTGAAAAATTGATGTAGAATGAGAGCCCTACCCTTGTATTTATAGGTCTAGGGTTTCTTGAAGAGTAAGTTAGGTATGTGTGGGCTGCAGGCCTGTCGGGTTGGGTCGACTCCAGACTATACGTCGACAAATGTGGTTAAGCGTGAGAATAGGAGTGGCTAGCTGGGAGGCTTAGGATTGCATTTGGAGGACCCCCTTTCCTCTTAGTCTTTATTTAATGTTTGAATAAGTGATACTTTTTAGACACCTGTATGTTTGTTTTGTGTCATTTGAATGTCTTTGGTAAGAGGTAGACATGTTACCTACTTACTTAGACGCCTGCATTGTTTGAGATATTGGCATAACATTGTGTCACCCATTTATGACATTTCTATTTCATTTAGTTATCTCTATAGACACGCTATTGTTGTGATGATATCCATACGTCGCGCCCCATATTCCGCCATGGTGGGGTGTGACAGAATGGTATCAGAGACAATGGTTATAGATAATTAGGTTGCCTAGTCTATAGCTTAAGGGTCCATGCATGTATGTGTCATAGGGGTATGTGTACATTATAGTATATGGAGTGATTAAGTGTTAATTTCGTTTTAGATATTTATTTACTTTAATACTTACTTATTGAGATATAGTATATGTAAGTACATTTATTTATTTTCTATTGATGTGACGTATGAACCGGAAGTGTAAGAACCTATTTAGTGTTACCCATGTCGCGTAGAAGAAGAGGCGCGCTAGGTAATAATATGATAGTACCGATGTTGAGTCTACGACTAGTAGTAGATTCGAATTTCCGCCTGAATTGTTATGATCTTTTTTTGATGTTGGATATTTTGTTGTTATTGATTTGTTTTGGCGTTTGAGCCTCGAGTTATGAATGAAGTTAGGGTTCACGTATGAGATGTTCTTGTTTACCTATACGGTATATATATAGAGTGTATTTTATTTGGTAGATATGTGGTAGACTTATGTGTTCCGTGTAGTACTAATTTCTTATAAGTGTCGTCATAGGAGGGAGTACATGGGTGAAATGGGACATCTATAATTATGGAGGACTACGTAATTATATATGTGCCACAACACCGATGGTCTTCCAAGTATGGTTGCATGAAAAAGGGGTTAGTCCATGCTTGTATATCATGAGATGTGCATTTTGGGTATTTGTAGACAATGGGGGTTTATGTAATGGTTGCCTATGATATGGCTATTTTTTGTGTGTGTTATATGTTTTAGGTTATAGTCGTGTTGTGTGATTATGGGGTCACACGATATGGGCTGGTTTTGGTGATGGGTTTTATGCCTTGTTGTGGCATGGTGAGATGGTGATTATTCGTATGGAAAAAACGAGCGTATGACGCGATTGATTGACTTGACATGTATGATAACGAGTATGTTTTGGGTGATTTAATAGGTATATATATGCGGATCTATATATAATAGTAGATGTTATGTTATGATATACGGTCGTTCAGTAGTTATTATAACTTGAACGTACCTAGTGTTCTCTCGTGCTTAAACAATTTATTAGTGCTGGAGTTTGATGGAGTTCCAACGACATTTTGGATCTTTTGAAGTGTGTCTACATTCGGGTATGTATTTTAATTGATTAGAACAACCAAATTTTCTTACAAAGGAGTCTACCTAATTAAGGGAAAATGCTTTTGAAAATACTTTGTAAGTGTACGGTATGATATCCTGACTTACATATCTTTTCTTAAGTTTATTGGTAGTAAGCAAAAAAAAATTCTTGAAAATGAATGGATTAGTTTTCTAGGTAACATGTTATGGTGCATATAAAGGGTAAAGAAATTTTATGATAATTTTCTTAAAAGTGGAGTTAAAATTTTAGAAGTATTTAAATAGACGGAAAAAGTAAAAAGGCAGATTTTATTATAATAATGATAATAATAACATAGAATAAAATGAATAAAAATACTATATTTTATAAACACGTATTGGTTTCATAATAAAAAGTTAAATGAGTTTAATGTGAGTAAACAAGATAATGGTTAAAATAACATTATACCATACTAACTAGTGGATACCTTTGATAAAATAATGAAGATAAAAGATTAGTTTATTGTTAAATGAGATGATAGATAAAGTGAGTTTTAGTACACCAACTGAGATGTGCCCTTTGATAGTAACAGAGATGGTAAAATATGACTACGATTTCATTTAATGGAGTTAAAATATGGTCTTAATGTGAGGTAACTAATTGAGATGAAAATTTAAAATTTTCTAAGATATTGAATTTTGTTAATACAAATCGTGATGAATTTGAATTTAGTTGTTGGCACACTCTATTGATCTTTCAGATTACATTGTTTTGTTTTCAGTTGTTTTGTCTAGGGTTCGTTTTACCCTATATTTTATTTTGGGACATGAATGTTTGGAATTCTTTTAGTACATGTCATGGTTGATTTAGTTATGCGGTTGTGGAAACGTTAGGATGAGATGATAGAGTTGGGTAGTATTACTTATGGTTAGATATTAGAATGGAGAGATATCTTTTGGTTTAAAGGTTATGTTGAAGGAATGATTAAGATTTGTGGGGTTTTGAAACTTTTATTGGTTACGGGAATAAGGGAGTAAGTAAAGTTAGTTGACTGGTCGTGGGAATGAGATGTCATGCTATGAGAAGTTGGTTGAAGTACCATTAGGAGATGGGTGAAAGTACTAGCGGATGTGAGGGTAGAGTAGAAAGTTTCTACTAATGGAAAGATTGGGCAAATAACACGCAAGGGGATTGGTATAGTTATGGAGGCAAGGTAGTAGTAGAGACGTGAAGGAAAACATGGATGTGAAATAATGATTGGTAGGATGTTGATTAATGGTGAAGTACAACAAGTAAGGAAGAGTGAGCCATTGAGAGGTTGAAGTACCTTTAGAAATATTGTGGTACAGGAGTTGAAGTTAGAAGCTATTGCTGTGACAATCCGTCAGTTTACGATTGATATTTTATTCTCAAATATTATTCTCAAATATTATTTTAATGTTACAATATGAACTCACTTATTTTTGGGAAGAAATTTGGAATTACGTCTTGGGGTAGCATCGACTACGTCTAAACCGGAGGATTCTACGTTACGTGCTTACGTTTACATACACCGTCTTTAGTGACAGTCCGACATTTCAGAAAATAAATTTATCCGTGAATATTATTTTGGAGTTTTAAATTTGTGTTAGTTCATAAACTCGCAAATTTACGAGAAGAGATTAGGACTTACGATTTTATTTTAACGTCCTTTACGACTAAACCAGAAACCTTAGGATTACGTATTTACGTTTTCGAACTCCGTTTTTGATGAGACAATTTTTATTGGATTCATTTTGTGACGATGATTCATAATTTATAAAAACGTTTTTCGTAAAACGACCCGAGGGCACGCAAATCGAGGAAACTAGAATCGAGGAGTACCCGTAAATAAATGGGGATGAGACAAGTGGGACACTTGTCCCACCCCCACTCAAAACCGGCCTAAACTATCTACACAATACACTTGATGTGTCAAGTTGTAAGCTAAGCTTACACTTGTCCATCAAGCTTACAAGTTAAGCTACTTCCTATACCAAAACAAGTAAACTAATACCACTTCTCATTTGCAACATGCAAATCTACTCAAAACTCTCTCTTCCTCCTCCATTCTTGCCGTCCACTTTCACCATAAACACCCTAATTTGATCAAAATTAACCACAAAATCCTATGTTATACTTGCATATGTTGAAGCCCTTTTGAATCTCTATTGATTGGTGGTACTTGTAACATCCAAGGAGGAGTTTTCATAGTGTCTTGAGGCTGATTTTCCACAAGGTATACATGAAGAATGGTGGTCATGAAGATGGTCTTGGTGCATCACAAGTTTCTCCATCAAAAATCCATACATCATCATGGTGGTATAAAGATTGTCCTCCTCATCTTTTTGTTAATTTGATTATGTAAACATGTATTTTATTTCCTATTGTATATGTATATGATGATTATATGATGATAAAAATGTTATGTGGGGATTTGGTGTTGATAATCATGGATAAAAAGATGAAAAACTATAAGTAAAAATGGGTAAATCTTGTTTAAATGATAGGCTTTACAAAAACAGTAAAGAACCATATGGTAAACTGATAAAATGATGAAGTAGAATGGATTTACAGTAAGCTATGGGTCTTGTACACATGTGAGAGTTGACCATGCAATGGAATCAAAGTAATGAGTGAGATATGATCAAAACAAGTTTAAGGTATAAATATGAGGTTACTGTTTTGGACGATTTTTAGAAAATATTTAGGAGATGATTAAACAGTAGCTATAGAAGAGTTAAATGTAGCACATATCATCTAGTTTATGTGATAAAAATTTGAGCTTCTATCTCCATATAGAACTCAAGATATGGCAGTTTTTGTGAAAGTGAAGATAAAAATCAGATTTTTGGAAATTAAAGAATAATACTATTATATAAGCACTCAAATTTTAATAGTATAAAATGTAAAATAAAAACCCACTAACTTATGGATTTTATTTATATAAGTATATAAAAGGTTAAATAAGTGGACATTTTATAAAAATGGTAACTTGTTATGTTTTATAAGATATAAAACTATAAACTTGATTTTTACGACTTTTTCGGCTATCGCCGTGAAATTAACGTTTTCCGCCAAATAAAACTTAGACGACCAAACCCGTCTAAATGTAAAATTTATAAAAGTCATATACTGATGTATAGGTAACTAATACAAGTAAAAACCAATAAAACCCGAACTATAGGGCATACAGACATTAACGAGCTAAGTTAACGTTATTGGACTAACAATACAACAAAAATGGACAAAAACACTTATAAACTTATTATTGGGCTTAACCCATTTAGGCCCAACTTGTAAAGTTTAAATACTGATAATATAAGAGTAAAAAGGATTAAAACAAGTTAAGAACTTATAATAGGCTTATTGAACCTAAAACACGTAAATAGGTAAAACGAGGAAACTAGTATAAAAGTTATCAACACATAACACAAAAATGAGTAAACGAGAATATGTAAACCCACTTGATCAGCATATATATATATAATCATCATATGTATACATAATTGGTATTTTTATAAAGTCATTGGACATGAGTCTAAGACCGATTATTATTTGTCTAGGTTTCCGTGATTGAAGCACGTACCGTACGTCCGAATTGCCGATCACCCGCCTTCCTACATCAACGTGAGTTCATAGCCTCGCACTCTTTTAAATGTTTTTATAAATGTTTTATAAACCCGCGAGGGAGATAACGTGTTAGTTTTTATAAAATAGGACACCAATTGTCCCGATTGTTTGTTTATTGATTTTGGACCCGAATGATTGAATGACCCGATTGTATGACCCGATAAATGATTAATGGACCCGATAGATGAAATAAAAATGGATTATTAAAGTTAGGTTATGTCACTAAAAGTCCCATTAGCATGAATTGTGAACTACCGGGAGTTGGTAGACGCTTATGCATTTAATAGTACTATTTGGGGACGATCACCCCAGTTCGCGCCTTGACGGTTGATCCCCGTCGTGCCACATTGATTGGTAAGCGAATTTATGTATGAGAAGATTTCCATAGCGTGACCTTTGTGACGACACGCTAATTTAGATGGGCAAAATTGGTATCGGGTTAGCTACCCGTTGTTGGTTTAGTAAGGTAACAATGTCATGCGGCTTATAATAATCCAAAAACTAACGAAATACTAATAGACGCTCCGAATTACGATGTATTGCCTGACTAGCAATACAGGGTCATACTATTGATATTATGTTTGTGTTTTGGTTTTCATAACCATATTCATATAACGGTTTTTTGTTTTCATACAACGTCATAAGACGTATTGTATGATGTTTTTACGACATTGGCTCGTATAATAATTTTTAAGGCAAATGCCTATATTATGATTTTCGATAAGGATTTGTATAAAATGACTTTGGCTATTTTATGGCCTATTACAAAGATTTGTATAAAATAATTTTGGCTATTTTACGGCCTATTACAATGATTTGTACGAATTGATTTTGGTACTAATTTTATACCAAAGTTATATTGATGGAATTTATTAAACTCTATGAATTCACTCGGCGTTATCGCTGACCTTTTCTTTTAACATGTTTTATCTCAGGTACTTGAAGGTAATTCTCGGGAAGACGACAAGAATTCATGGCCCGCACCTAAATAATATTTTTCCATTCAAATACTTTGTAAAACTTTGTATGTAATGTAATGACTTGGGACCGATGTAACTTTGATATTTATGAATGGAAATGCTTTTATTATAAAACGACGCGATTTTTATGCGTTGTCTATGATGTGAGTAATGTGCTATCCCGTAACACCAACTAGTCTTCCGCTGTACTGAGTTGTATAAATTTGGGGGTGTTACAGTTTGGTACCAGAGCTCTCGTTATAGAGAACGAAAGATTTTTAAAACCAAGGTTTTGAATAAAACTTTTCAATATCTTTTAACTATAAACATTTTTCTAAAAATGTCTAAAAATCTTTTGACTATAACGGTGCCGAAGAATTCCCGAGTTACCGACAAGGCCAAGACTGAGAAGTGTTATTATAATATATATATAACTTGGGTTATATATATATATATATATATATATATATATATATATATATATATATATATATATATATATATATATATATATATATATATATATATATATATATATATATATATATATATATATATATATATATATATATGATGTAATTTTATTACATGATTGTTTGATGATTATTTTGATTTTTATACGAGGTATTTATACGACGTAGATTGTCACAAGTAACCCTAAATTCCCCTAGTAAATTAATCGAAGCTATTCTCGTAGGAATTCTAGCTATCCTAGATCTAAACCAAGTTGTGGACATTTATGATCCCAACAAATGGTTGATATTCGTAGAAATGTAGATATTAGTTGATTGTGATATTAAGAAGAATTAGCGAGATTAAATCTGATATCGATGTCATGACGATCTTTCCTTATAGAGTGGAGTTTGACAAAACGTTACCACCTAGAAAGATGTCATCTGACTCGTTATCATCCAATTCTTAAATTTGAAATCGAAAGGGTGAATGTTGCACATGAGGCTGTCATTGGAACCATTACCCAAAAGCCTCATGCACTAGTACCTTTCCGAGAAGTCTAGTTGAATGATCAAGTCATTTCATACTAGTGACTCATTTGATAATTGTTGTAAGAGATATAGGATTGGAAATTAAGTGTTGACCATATTGAGCTTTTATTGCCTTTACAAGGCCGAAGAATAAGACTAAAAGTATTGGAATATGAGGTAAGATATTGAATTGAGTATAAAATTGGTTGAAACTTGAATAAAGTAAAATTTAACCCGTATGAAATATGAGATTGATAAGAGGAAGTCGCTAAGTTCTGTGATTGAATTTTAAATTTTTAATTGATTGTTGATTCGTGTTAAGTGTTGTTCCTAGGCCATTGTCCACTAATGAGGATGCCCAGTGTCCAAGAAATAAATTGAAGAAATCTTCTTCTAAATTGGGACCGATGGATCTTCCGGGACATGTGGAACACCTAATGACTCTTGTAGATTAGTATTCATTGTGGTATCTTTTAAAAATAATCCCTAACTTAACTGAGACATCAGTTGGTAGGATGAGTTCTGAGAATTGTATGACATAGTGACACGTAATGTGTTACGGTACAATTTGACTTGTTTGTGATTAAAGAAAAGACTACCTTAGATTGCTAAATTCTACATGTATCGATGTTATCTATCTTTTCTTGCTTCATCCTAATTCGCATTAGTGATGCAACCATTGAACAAGTATTCATCTCGAATTGAGTTACGTTGTGAATTATTCTTTTTGAGTGCCATCGAGATCATGAATCTCATGATTAGTTGGCTAAGCTCATTTCCTATCATATCGTAGTTAATTTTTGGTGAACAAGCCTTCATCACTCCTTTGCAGATCACTCATTGTTTTTATAAAATACAATGGTATCCTTTGAGAAAATTTAATTTTCATCACAACAAGGATTATTCAAAGTGAGATTTATAAGTGATTGATATCAAAATGAAGTTGTTTATGAGACGCCTTGGAAAACTTAATTGTTTTCATAACAAGGAAAATCTTTGTAAATTTATTTTGATTCTTATTTAAGAATTAAGCATGAAAATGTTTTTAATATAAACATGATGATAAAATTTTGACGAACTGAGTATTGCATCGTTAATCTTGAAATTGTATATAGTTGCGCGCCTACATACAATTTGGAATGGACTATGCAAGACTGATTAGTAGTCACCATAAAACTAATGAATAAACTCTACATTTTCTTTAAAGATTGTGAAAGATTAAAATTTATGAGATCTGCAAGAAGTGAAAAATAAGGACATAGTGTTAGGGACACCTACATATGTGCCTGTAGCATCTATTCTTCTGAGTCGAATTTACTCATCAGAAGAAATTGCCTTATTTGACGATTGACAATTCCGTTCTTGTCCAATTCCCCCGTAGTGAGATTCTTAGGAAAAGTATTTGATTACCGAGTGTTGATACCCGACTGGATGTATCGACGTTCCTATCATTTATTTTTGATTTGATTTCATTTGAATGACCTGGGTAACGATCCGAGGAGCTTTCGAATGCGTACTCAAATTATGAAAACATGAGATATATTCATATTCGCTAAATGTTTTCGTCTGTATCTGATTTGAAATTCTCCCGCATAGATTATGCGTTGACCTTACTCTTTTAATGGTAGTTGTGTCTCCATGTATCCTTGAATTTGTGAAGGATTATGAGTTATTATCAGTCTTTTGAGATGTTCAAATCTTATCAACGGTAATGAAACTGGAAAGTTGATAATTCCAGTAGAATGGATTGATTGATTATGACATGACGACATTGTCTTAATTGATGGGAACTCGAATAGAATCCCCCTAAATGATAAGATGTTGATTATCAAAAGTGATTTAAATAATTCTTGATGGATGATTTTATCCTGCATTTAGACTTAAAAGTATACCGTGAATGGTTATGAACTAGTTATAGATATTGTAATCTAGAAGAACCTAAAATGAATTTATTAAAAGGTGATAATGTTATCTGAAACTTTAGGAAGTATTTGTTGATGAATTACCTAGACTTTTGCCATTAAGGCAAGTTGAAATTGGTATTGATTATATTCCCGGTGCTGCACCTATAGCTTGTGCACTGTACTTCAGCACCATCTAAATTAAAGGAATTACCGAACAACTGAGAAAGTTGTCGGAGAAAGATTTTATTATACCAAGCCTGTCATCCTGAAGAGCTATGGTGTTATTTTTCCTTATATTTATAGATTACTATAAACTGAGTAAATTGACAATCGAAAACGATATCCATAACTCGAAATGGAAGATTTGTTCGATCATTTACAAGGTTTTTGATCCTCGGCATGGTTATTATCAACTTCGAATCCGCGAAGAAGATTATTTATTCCAATCACTACATCCGGTACTTGTAATGAATATTATGAGTTTCACGTGATGTCGTTTGGATTGACTAACGCACATGTAGCATTCATAAATTTGGTGAATCACGTGTGTAGGCCGTAAATTGATAACTTCATGCTTGAGATCATTAAGGACCAATTGTTTGTATATAAGAATAAGAATGAGTTAATAATTATTTATAGATTTCCCTGAATTGGCCGAACAATGAAAACATGTACCTTAAATAATTAACATGTGATTAAGGACTTAATCCTTTATATGATTTAACCGTGTGATTAATAGATAATGGAAGCTATATTGACTTTTCAAAGATTAGAACCATTAACGCTTAGGGATTAAAAACTTAATCCTTTACATAAAATGACCGTTGGATTAATAATGGTAAGATGTATGCATATAGACTCTTCAAAAATTAAGAGCCCTTTTAAGACTTTGGATTTTACCAAAAAGAAATGGAAATATGTTTTGACAAATGTTTTAACAAAGGATTTTTAAAGGGATTATTCCCTTATACACAAACCATTTAACTAAACATCTGTTTAGGGGTAAATGTTTGTGTATACTTCTAGACAACTTAAGAAGAATTGAGGAAACTATATAATTTATGACTTGAAATTTGAAACGACAATTTTTGTTTTTTTACTAAGAAAACTTTGACCAAAATATAAACAAGGATTTCTCAAACATTTTCGGATCTTATTAATTATTTTAATTATTTTCGATAAATCAACAAAAATCTTGTTAATTAAATTCAAATTTATTTTGAACATTTTATATAATTGGTCGAACTAAGAAATTTAAAACTTTTACGTTTACGCTTCATAAAAATTAACTAATAAATATTTAATTAATTATAATAATTATCGACGCTTTAGACGACGGAATGAGAAAAACGGATAAAAATGATAGATGAGACGAAACTGAAACTTAGAAAATATGAAGAAAAGTGAACATAATTACTGACGCATAATATAGAAAGAATATCTGAGGGAATTGTAGACATGATAATTATATCATCATGAGAAGTGAATATAGATACCGACGCATTATGTATAAAAGATAAAGAACCAATTAGAATGTATTTCTTAATAATGAATGTGCAAATTGCCGAATAATTTAAACGATGTTTATAAGAAGGATAAAGAATCCATTAGGACGTGTTCCTTAATAATGAAGTTGCAAAATAAATTTCCGAACGATATAAAAATAAACAATGTTTGTAAAAAGGATAATATAGATAATAAATAGTGGTTCGCGGCTAATGTGAACCATTAGAATTGAGAAGTCGATAGCGTTAAATGTATAAAAGGCCACTGGTGGTTGCCTAAATATGGAGGATTGTGAGATATAGTTATGTTGGAATTTGTAAGTATAAGTATTCTATTTATGTCATTTACGACTAAAAGTATCTTTGTCTGAAGAAGTTGTACTGATGACAATTATGAAGGCAGATAATGCCTCATACATTAGTAAACGTCTAGCTATTGCAAAGGTCATCATCTGAATTTGATTCGATTTGGGTCATCGTCGACAGACTGACCAAATCTGCTAATATCATTCTCGTTAATGATAGAATCTTGATGAAGAAATAGACTCTTTTATTTAAAAGAGTTATGTAAACATAGTGTGCCTGTATCGATCATCTATATATCAAGATCCTCGCTTCGCATCGAATTTCTAGAGATTTGCTCAGAAGTCATTGAGAACGAACCTTGATGAGAGTACTATGTACCACCCCAATCGAAGGGACGAGGTAAAGTAACGATACAAAGTAATATAAGTGTTATTTTATGTTTGAATGATTGACCTTTGGTAATAGACCATATAATCGTTTTCCTTTGGAGAGATTATCATTGATAACTATCGTATTAGGATCGAGATCTAATCTTGTTAGGATCTAAATCTTAGAGCATCTGTAAGAAAGAGTTGAGATAAAGACATCCGACATACACCCATTGTGAGTTGGACATGTCTTTTGGGTTTAAGGTTTCCTATGATGGCGAACCTAACCTTACAAAATACACGTCCCGCGAAATCTGAAATGATTATTGAAATTAGGATTTGATTATTAACTGCCGATAGTGGGCAGGAGGTTATGTGAATGTGAAATGTAGATCTTGAAGTGCCAAATGGGCAGCGAAGTTATGCCAAAATTTTTAACCTTGGAAAAATGAATTCATGATCTGACAAATCATGGGATATAAGTCCCCGCTATATGGGACTATTGAGATGATATAAAAGATTGGTTTGAAAGGCATATAAGCTGGATCTACCCTAGGACTTCAAGAACCGCGTGAATTATGTTTCGTAAATTGAACTTGATAGAATATCTATCAAGTGAAAATCTGATTGTTCTTAGTAAAGCTTAGATCGGCGAAAAGTTGCATTCATCAAAAACCCGTGAACATCATGGATAGAGAAAGTAAGTCAACATTAAGCCTGATTTCATTCCCGTAGTTATGTTTGATGAAACTCGCGTACTATAATGGATTACACTTGTGAGAAAAGACCGAATGTGGAAGAAATACCCACATGGCTTTAACTCTATAAGAAGCGAGTAGTAAGGTAAGATGATCTTTGAGGACAAAGATCCTGTTTAGGGGTAAATGTTGTGACAATCCGTCAGTTTACGATTGATATTTTATTCTCAAATATTATTTGAAAATATTATTTTAATGTTACAATATGAACTCACTTATTTTTGGGAAGAAATTTGGAATTACGTCTTGGGGTAGCATCGACTACGTCTAAACCGGAGGATTCTACGTTACGTGCTTACGTTTACATACACCGTCTTTGGAGACAGTCCGACAATTCAGAAAATAAATTTATCCGTGAATATTATTTTGGAGTTTTAAATTTGTGTTAGTTCATAAACTCACAAATTTACGAGAAGAGATTAGGACTTACGATTTTATTTTAACGTCCTTTACGACTAAACCGGAAACCTTAGGATTACGTATTTACGTTTTCGAACTCCGTTTTTGATGAGACAATTTTTATTGGATTCGTTTTGTGACGATGATTTATAATTTATAAAAACGTTTTTCGTAAAACGACCCGAGGGCACACAAATCAAGGAAACTAGAATCGAGGAGTACCCGTAAATAAATGGGGATGAGACAAGTGGGACACTTGTCCCACCCCCACTCAAAACCGGCCTAAACTATCTACACAATACACTTGATGTGTCAAGTTGTAAGCTAAGCTTACACTTGTCCATCAAGCTTACAAGTTAAGCTACTTCCTATACCAAAACAAGCAAACTAATACCACTTCTCATTTTCAACATGCAAATCTACTCAAAACTCTCTCTTCCTCCTCCATTCTTGCCGTCCACTTTCACCATAAACACCCTAATTTGATCAAAATTAACCACAAAATCCTATGTTATACTTGCATATGTTGAAGCCCTTTTGAATCCCTATTGATTGGTGGTACTTATAACATCCAAGGACGAGTTTTCATAGTGTCTTGAGGCTGATTTTCCACAAGGTATACATGAAGAATGGTGGTCATGAAGATGGTCTTGGTGCATCACAAGTTTCTCCATCAAAAATCCATGTTTTGATCAACCTACATCATCATGGTAGTATAAAGATTGTCCTCCTCATCTTTTTGTTAATTTGATTATGTAAACATGTATTTTATTTTCTGTTGTATATGTATATGATGATTATATGATGATAAAAATGTTATGTGGGGATTTGGTGTTGATAATCATGGATAAAAAGATGAAAAACTATAAGTAAAAATGGGTAAATCTTGTTTAAATGATAGACTGTACAAAAACAGTAAAGAACCATATGGTAACTTGATAAAATGATGAAGTAGAATGGATTTACAGTAAGCTATGGGTCTTGTACACATGTGAGAGTTGGCCATGCAATGGAATCAAAGTAATGAGTGAGATATGATCAAAACAAGTTTAAGGTATAAATCTGAGGTTACTGTTTTTGGACGATTTTTAGAAAATATTTAGAAGATGATTCAATAGTAGCTATAGAAGAGTTAAATGTAGCACATATCATGTAGTTTATGTAATAAAAAATTGAGCTTCTATCTCCATATATAACTCAAGATATGGCAGTTTTGGTGAAAGTGAAGATAAAAATCAGATTTTTGGAAATTAAAGAATAATACTATTATATAAGCACTCAAATTTTAATAGTATAAAATGTAAAATAAAAACCCACTAACTTATGGATTTTATTTATATAAGTATATAAAAGGTTAAATAAGTGGACATTTTATAAAAATGGTAACTTGTTATGTTTTATAAGATATAAAACTATAAACTTGATTTTTACGACTTTTTCGGCTATCGCCGTGAAATTAACGTTTTTCGCCAAATAAAACTTAGACGACCAAACCCGTCTAAATATAAAATTTATAAAAGTCATATACTGATGTATAGGTAACTAATACAAGTAAAAACCAATAAAACCCGAACTATAGGGCATACAGACATTAACGAGCTAAGTTAACGTTATTGGACTAACAATACAACAAAAATGGACAAAAACACTTACAAACTTATTATTGGGCTTAACCCATTTAGGCCCAACTTGTAAAGTTTAAATACTGATAATATAAGTGTAAAAAGGATTAAAACAAGTTAAGAACTTATAATAGGCTTATTGAACCTAAAACACGTAAATAGGTAAAACGAGGAAACTAGTATAAAAGTTATCAATACATAACACAAAAATAAGTAAACGAGAATATGTAAACCCACTTGATCATAATATATATATATATTCATCATATGTATACATAATTGGTATTTTTATAAAGTCATTGGACATGAGTCTAAGACCGATTATTATTTGTCTAGGTTTCTGTGATTGAAGCACGTACCGTACGTCCGAATTGCCGATCACCCGCCTTCCCACATCAACGTGAGTTCATAGCCTCGCACTCTTTTAAATGTTTTTATAAATGTTTTATAAACCCGCGAGGGAGATAACATGTTAGTTTTTATAAAATAGGACACCAATTGTCCCGATTGTTTGTTTATTGATTTTGGACCCGAATGATTGAATGACCCGATTGTATAACCCGATAAATGATTAATGGACCCAATAGATGAAATAAAAATGGATTATTAAAGTTAGGTTATGTCACTAAAAGTCCCATTAGCATGAATTGTGAACTACCGGGAGTTGGTAGACGCTTATGCATTTAATAGTACTATTTGGGGACGATCACCCCAGTTCGCGCCTTGACGGTTGATCCCCGTCGTGCCACATTGATTGGTAAGCGAATTTATGTATGAGAAGATTTCCATAGCGTGACCTTTGTGACGACACGCTAATTTAGATGGGCAAAATTGGTATCGGGTTAGCTACCCGTTGTCGGTTTAGTAAGGTAACAATGTCATGCGGCTTATAATAATCCAAAAACTAACGAAATACTAATAGACGCTCCGAATTACGATGTATTGCCTGACTAGCAATACAGGGTCATACTATTGATATTATGTTTGTGTTTTGGTTTTCATAACCATATTCATATAACGGTTTTTTGTTTTCATACAACGTCATAAGACGTATTGTATGATGTTTTTACGACATTGGCTCGTATAATAATTTTTAAGGCAAATGCCTATATTATGATTTTCGATAAGGTTTTGTATAAAATGACTTTGGCTATTTTATGGCCTATTACAAAGATTTGTATAAAATGATTTTGTCTATTTTACGGCCTATTACAATGATTTGTACGAATTGATTTTGGTACTAATTTTATACCAAAGTTATATTGATGGAATTTATTAAACTCTATGAATTCACTCGGCGTTATCGCTGACCTTTTCTTTTAACATGTTTTATCTCAGGTACTTGAAGGTAATTCTCAGGAAGACGACAAGAATTCATGGCCCGCACCTAAATAATATTTTTCCATTCAAATACTTTGTAAAACTTTGTATGTAATGTAATGACTTGGGACCGATGTAACTTTGATATTTATGAATGGAAATGCTTTTATTATAAAACGACGCGATTTTTATGCGTTGTCTATGATGTGAGTAATGTGCTATCCCGTAACACCAACTAGTCTTCCGTTGTACTGAGTTGTATAAATTTGGGGGTGTTACAATTGCGTAGTTTGAAGTTCCTAGGTAACATCATGGAGACGAGAAGGAGTGTGTGAAGAGCTAGATCGTGAAGCAAGGAAATGAAAGGACTACGTGTCGGCTGCAAGAAGGATGCAAGAGATTTCGAAGGAGTCACACAAGTTGCAAGGACTGGAAAGGTGACAAGCACTATGATGGGAGTCTCCGTATGGTTCGTGACGAAGAAGGACAAATCGAGTACCATAGTGGAGCTATAAAGAGTTGAACCATTGGATCGTGATGGATTGACTACATAACATAGGAGATTAAGAACTCGTGGAAGTAACAAGGGGAGTTGAGTGATTACACAAAGATAGAAATTTGTGGCTATCAATATCGAGGGATGTGTAGTGAAGCTAGAGCTGAATAATTTCGTGGAGAAGTGATTAGAGGGCTGGTTTAGTGAAGGTGTTTATGAAGGATCTTTGGAAGAGACAGTTATACATTATCTAATGCACTAACGATTTCCATAGAGTTGATGAATTGGGTGTGAAATTTTGGTTGGACATGATAGTGAAGGAATTAGGGAGAACCCACCCTCGAAGGATAGAACCAAGTATCCCTAGAACTTGATGATTAAAGTACCACATGATAGGTGCAATGTCAAGAATAGATTTATGAGACCTATGTAAGAATTAAGTTGAATTTTCGAAGAAAACGGATAAATTTGAAAAGTATTTTGAAAAACTTGAAAATTCAAACGTTATTCTTGAACGAAAATTGGATCAAAAAGTTCTAGATTCAAAAGCTGAAAAGGATAATCTTTTGAAACAAATTAAGTTGCTTGAATCTAAGTTGGCATCCCAAGATGAATTGCTCAAAGAAAATGAGACTTTAAAGGCTCAAGTACAGGGAAAGGTCTTTGTTATAGCTGCGTTGAAAAACGAATTAACGAAAACTAAAGGAACTAGTGTGGACACTAAGCTTGAAAAACCATCAATCTTGGGGAAACCACCTCAAATTCAGTCTGTTAGACAACCGACTACATTTAGATCCGAGCGACCACAATCCTCGAGACCGCGGTTTGCCTCCCAAGTTGATACGGCTCATATTTCTAGTACAGTCGCTCCACCAACTAGGCCCAATGTGAATAAAACAGCTTTTGCCAGACTGATGTATGTCTAATCGAATTGATCCTGGTTTAACTATGCGACTCAGTCGTCTTTTGGTGAAACAAAGGTTTATCGTTGTAGTATATTAAAAGTGCAAAACTTTGAAGTAAATGACGGTTAATTAAATCTAAATTAATTAAAATTTAAATGTGCAATATAAAAACTTTGAAAAGTAAATTAATTAAATGGCTTAAAACTAAAGCGGGACGAAAATTAAAATTTGACAAAATATTAAACAAGACAAAATATAAAAGCAAACTAATCGGAATACATTTCGATCAGAATGTGATCGGAATAATAAACCCACATGTCGGAATATCCAACAAACACCCTTGTCGGAATGAGGTACAATCGGAATGATGATCGGAATACTTGAACCCCCAAGCTGTCAGAATATCAACACAAACACCCCTAATCGGAATGATGATCGGAATCCCCGATCGGAATCAGGATCGGAATCCTGGTCACTAAC
This sequence comes from Glebionis coronaria, assembly GCA_025667525.1. Lineage (NCBI taxonomy): Eukaryota > Viridiplantae > Streptophyta > Magnoliopsida > Asterales > Asteraceae > Glebionis > Glebionis coronaria. The sequence goes on from CM046877.1 coordinate 538,211,414, forward strand.
CCCTAATCGGAATACCAAACAAAACCCTTTTATCGGAATGTCACTTCGGAATCCCCGATCGGAATATCAAAACCCCTTTTCCATCAGGATGATCGGAATATGAAACCCTTTTCCGACCAGGGTGGTCAGAATACAGTAGAAATAAGGCAAAATAAGCACAACAAATAAGCTATTACTCAAATAAGCACTAGACTAGAAACCTAATCAAAACACGTATAAGTAAAACTAATAAGCTACAATTTAAAGACTTTTAAAAACACGCAATGAGAAAGATGTACGAAAACAAACTTTATATAAAAGTAACTTTTATAAAAACTTTAGAAACTTTAAGATAAACACAAATAAGCTATAAAAATCAATAATCCAAAACAATCAAAAGCATAAAAACATAACCTTTAATCAAATAAGCATAATAATAAACACATAAACATAAAGATCAAGCAAAACAAGAAAGGTAGATGAGAGATTGACAAGAAAAGTAAAGATTGACAATAATTAAAAGGAAACTTACTTGAAATTAAATGTATTTAAGGTGCAAGACAATTTATTTAAATGGACATGAATTTAAATGACAAGGTAAATAAAATGGAAGAACTAATTGTCACTATTAGCCAACAAAAGCTAATGAAATGAAAATGAAGGCTATTTATAAGAGATTAGGGAGGTGCTTAGAGGAAGCTTCCTCCCTTCTTTCTTCTTTCTTTAATTGCACCATTAAGTCCTTAAGTTCTTAATCTTCTCAAATCTTGGACTTTAATGACTTTGTCTCGGGATTTCTTTAAACTCGTCTTGTAATTCTTCAATAATTTTGACTTGAGTTCTTCGGCTTTTGGTAAACTTCCGTCTTTTGACTTTTTCTTCGATAAATCTTCAGAATTGGTCTTGGACTTTCGTTCTTTTTGCACTCTTGACTTCTTGACTTCGTCTTTCGTCTTTTTCTTCGATAAAAGCCCGTGAATGCTTGTGTTTTCTCCACTTTTCACCTTTTCGTCCTAAATCACAACAAAAACACAAACCACGCATAATTCCGACATAAATGACATAAAATACACATTTTGGCTCGGTTATTATTGTAATTAAGTGGTAAAAAGGATGGGTATTTACACACCTATCAAAGACCTAATCACATGATTGCATCTAGTCTCCCTAGACATAGTCCAAAGAACACATCTCGAACTAGTTCAAATGACGTTCGCCATAAATTTGGTCTAACGGATGCTATTCAAAAGACACAGGTAAGAGATAGGAATTTCAAACCTAGTGAGATGCCTTCTAGATTACCCAACACTACCGTAGTGTCATATCATATGAGCATCAATCAATCACCTAGGAATTCTAGATCGTATTCGGACTTGAAATATGCTACTTGTAAAACATGTAGGAAATGTGTCTTTAAAGCAAATCATGATTCTTGTGTCAAGAAATTACTTAATGAGGTGAACTCCCGTGATAGACTTAAATCCCAGTGGGTAGCTAAAATCAAACCCATTGGTAAAATGTGGTGCCCCACTGGTAGAACTTTCACTCTTGTAGGAAATGAGTGCCCTTTAACTAGGATAGTCTCCGATTCTACTAAGACTACTAGGGAGGAAATTGCAAAGGATGATACATCACTTAAGCATGAACTTAAGGTTTTATATAAAAGGAAACATTTGCCAACTAAGATAAGTGAATCATCCCTTTAGGTCACCTCTGGCACAAGAAAAGAAAACTGTGAATCCCCGCAGGATTCTAAGATAGATATTGCTAACCCATGTAAAAGCATACAAACTTCAACTGAGATTGCAGGTACCAAAGTCAAGGATCAACATAAACAAACCGGTCCGATCTTTATAAACCGTTCAACTAAGGACACTCTCAGAGTTTGGTTACTGAAGAAGCTGATATCAGAGAAACAAGTGTCTCAGGGGATTCGCAGTTAAACTTAGTGTACAAGGACTTATAGTCACATCACAGACTGTAACTCGTTCATCAAAGAAAGGAAAGTTTATCGCCGATGATAAACTTATCCTCACAAACGAGAAATTAATTTTTCTCGGGCATGAGCTTATATAAAAAACATCCCAAGTTTTTAAGCTCATGCACCATGGCTCACATTCAAATCACAGTCTGTGACCAGATCTTCAGAGAAAGGGAAGTTTATCTACGCAACGATAACTTACCCTCCAAACGAGAAATTAATTTTTTCTCGGACACGAGCTTACATTAAAACTATTCCAAGATTTTAAGCTCGTGTATATGGCTCCTCGTTAAATGACAGACGATGACCCGGATTTCAAAGAAAGGGAAGTTTATCTCGTCAACGATAACTTACCCTCTAAACGAGAAATTAAGTTTTCTCGGGCATGAGCTGATATTAAAAACATTCGAAGTTTTTAAGCTCATGCACAACGGCTTGCAATCACATGTCAGATTGTAACCCGTGATTCAAAGAAAGGAAAGTTTATCGCCGATGATAAACTTATCCCTACAACGAGAAATTAATTTTTCTCGGGCATTAAAAACATTCGAAGTTTTTAAAGATCATGCACAAAGACTTACAGTTAAATATCAGACTGTAACTTGGACCTTAATTTTAGGAAAGCTTATATTTCATGATAACTTTTCCTCGTAACGAGAAATAAATTTTTCTCGGTCATGAGCTTGTATTAAAACATTCCAAGTTTTAAGCTCATAAAGTAAAGTGTATCTTTCAAATAAGCGAACTTTTCTTCTCAACGAGAAATTCATATTTCTTGGTCATGAGCTTTAAGTTAAAACATTCAAAGTTTTTCAAGCTCATGAAAACGACTTCTAAGTAAATGTCAACTTAGGACTCGCTCTTCAGTTAATAGGAAAGTTTATCGCCGATGATAAACTTATCCTTACAACGAGAAGCTTACAACTTCTCGGACTTGAGCTCGTTTTGTAAGATATTCAACATCTTAAGCTCAAGTAATTGGTTTTCAAAACAATGAACACAATTTTTCGAGAATTTCTCAAAAGGTTTTTCTAAATCTTTCAAAATTGTGTGTTCAAAAAATGTTTTGATAAAAAGAGCATGTCTTCTGGAATCAATAATATTTACGATATTAGAAATGTCATTCAATAATGACACAGGGTTGTAAATAAAGTGCGAGCAGAAGTTCAAATGTTTTAAAACATGCTCAAAATGGCTTGCTATTATTTTCGATAGTAACCCACTTTTCATACTCAAGTCAAGCATTTCACCGGAAAGCTTTGACTCAACAACGGGAATTAATTTTCTCGGGCATGGTTTACTTTATAACCATGCAAGGGATTGTGTTTACGTAATAACACAATCTAACACGGATATATGTACGTGCCAGTGCATTTATTTGTTAAAACAAGAGAAATCTTGTTTTTATGAAGTTATCATCTCCATAAACCGTAGCAATTTACGTTTGATATCTACATACTCGATGATGCGACTACTCAAATGGAGACTACAGATCTTTCAATAGAATACGGGTCAACAATTGAGGGGGAGCAATTGTCCAGCATTCAGAATCTTTGACGCCGAAAGTGCCAAGGTCACATATTGGTGTCAAGACAACGATATCAATCGTACACATGGAGTCAAGAGATAACTTCAGACGTGACGAGGCGACCAACATTCGTGAACAAGAACCATGTGATTCTATCATATGATGTTCTCCATCATTAAGGTCCAACCTCGTAAATTGCTAATCTTGTGAATACATTATCATATATGATATTTGCACGTGATAAGTACCTTACACTTGTGTTTAAAATATATTTTATTTACGTTTCCAGTACACCCTCATTAATTTGAGGGGGAGCTTGTAAAAATCATGAAGATAATTGGATTTGCATTTCTCTTCTCAAATTTTCTTAAAATGCTATTAAATCAATTGATATTAAAAACATCGATTGTGTTAATATTTTTAATATGGGGGAGAAAATGTGATTTAATATTGAGATCAATAATGGTTTGACTGAATGTGCTGGCTCATCCCGACATGTGCGAAATGTTTTCGAATATCGTGGCATATGTTAAGGGGGAGCAAAATGGATTTGGATATCAAAATGGATTTCATGGTGACATACACTTACCTAAAACATCTCTATTCATGACGGTGAAGATTGTGGTGACATAAGGATGGTAGGATAGGTTAAAGTCCAATGATTCTTCTAGAACCGCAGGAATCTTCCCAAGGACATTGTGGGTTCGCTATATAAGATCCAGTGGTCTAATAGGGTGGTATATAGTGTTGGCAGCCATGGATGAGTTTAGAGAGAAGGTTGTGTGTGAAAGAAAGAAAAAGTGTATTAAACTCAAATGAAAACACAAGCAACAACCCCTTCTTGGAAGCCTTGGAGGGTATATATAGTCACACACCACACGTAAACTATACAACGTTTCCTAGTCTAGTCTATGCGTGTGTGACTATGACAACTAATGGGAATTCTTAAATGTCGTCACATAAAGTGAATTTCCAATAATCTTCCCCCATGCGACGACGTGTAGAATTCCTTACAATATTTTTCCTAACAAGTACATAATGATTAAGAACAAAAGCTTCCATGAAGCGTCCAATGCTGATGAAGTATTTTGAGGCCTTTGACTTCAAGTCTTCACTTCAGAGTGACTCATCTTCGTAGTAACTTGTAGTATAAATATTGTAACAGCACGAGCTAATTAATCCATATACTTCTGGTTAAGGAGAAGCTTCTGAATTAACTTCCCCCTAATTCATGCCACATAAACTTGATGTAGAAGCTTTTAATAGCTTCCCCCTAAACCGACAATCCTCATAAGCAACTTCAAAGCTTTCAATAAAGCTTAGAATGATTAAGCGTACAATGGAATTTAACAAGCAAACCCCATCATATGAAATGATAATATTACTATGAGTGATTGAAAGTAAGGGGCACACCAAGTAGATCAACAACGTCTCTTCTCACGCTTGAATAATTCTTTTGAATTTTTCTTCCCCCTGAGAGTTAAAGTTTTGCATACTAGAAAGAATCAAGACATTTCTTCCCCCACGTAGTTGAAGAAAGTAAACCAATCCCAAGTATGAAGCTCAAATACTGAAGTAAACACTTTATCCCATTCATGAAATTGAAATCGTAACACCAGAGTCAATTAAGTCCCGGAATGCACATATCTTCTTCCGGAGATGCACTAGAGTCAATTAAGTCCCGTAAGTGCATATCTCTCCATATAGGATAATGATGATGGATAATTGCAACATCAAAACAATTAAACATCGAATCAGTAGTGTACCGCTTAGAGATTGATAACGCCACGATCTAAAACATTGATTTTCTCTGCCGTTATGACAAATGTCTTCCCGGAATGTCTTCAAATCAAAAGAAGGTATGAAGTTCATCACGTGTACTCGTTGTGCGTTAAATATGTCTTCTTCTTCCCCCTTGATGGTTTCGAAACTCGGAACCATCAATAAATCGTACGCACATGTACCTGAAAGCTCCTGAGAATAATAAATAAGATGAATTATATATTTGGCGAGAATCAGTTGTTGATCAAAATTATCTACTCATAAATTCTCCATGGCAATCTTTACCAACCCCCTTGTCAGCAATTTGAAGTGACCACTGATGGAATGAACCAGATACATCAAACATGAAACTGAATAAAAATCCTTCGATCTTGTGACTTAAGCTTGCACAATTGTTGAATGAAGAACGGTGGAGAAATCTCTAAGTACCTAATACATTACTGAAGAAGTATATAAGCACAACACCTCTTGAAATTATCCACGTCAACTATGCGCGTGACACAGAGTACAATAAAGTAGCTCATTAAAATGATAGTTATCCGAGTTATCAACCAACCACCCCGAACCCGGAAAGTAGATAAACAAGTCTGCATTCTAAGATTAAGCACGAGCAAGTTATCTTCAAAGATAAAATAAGTTCACGCCTTCGATAAATTCGTCTCCAACTTCAAATAATAATAATACCAGATCACAAAATCCGTAGTCACTAAAAATATCGCCAATTTTTTCTTCGACTCATCAAAATAAATCTTAGTCACTTAGTCTCGTCACATTGTCACATTATATTGTCCCGACACATCGTCACGCCCCAATTATGACCAAAGTATAAAAGTAATGATACAAATTTTATCCAAAGTAAGTAAAATTGTACCATATTAATTTGATACTCGACCCACTATTAACCCAATAGATGGTGTACTAGTTAAATCAAGTGTAATCCACCGACCATAAATAATCGGCATAAAACGTGAGCCAAGGCCCACATCAAATGATACATTTGGAGTAGGATGTGTGGCCCATGATCAAATCCTTGACACTTGGTCATACCCGGTTTATGAAAAAAAAAATTTTATATATAACCACAAGACTTAATCCTTATCATAACCCTAATCTCACATCTCAACAACCACTTTTCTCTTCTCATCTCAAACAAACCGCCCCCTTTTTATAACACCCTCATCTAACATCACCAGTCTGCTCCAATCTCATACCCTCACTCCATCTCTTTCGTCAATCAAGTCACACACAACAACCTCCATCATTTCTATAACACTATCAATAAATAAACAAAACCCTTGACTCCTTTTAATCTCAATATGAGCTCGAGTTAATTCTCATTGAAAGACATGAGATGTCACCATCTTCTAGATCAATTGATATGGTCTCGGGTAGGTTTGGTTTTGAAATCGAAATAAAGATTGGATTTTAACAGATTTGTTATACATCTTTTCTTCATATTCGAATATTAGTGACAGATCTGATTTAGCATGTTGGTTTTACACTCGAAAAAAAGAGAGATTGTAACAATAAATGTTACGAATCTTCTATAATTTTCGTATATAAAAAGATGGGTTATCCCCAACAAAGATCTGTGATGAGGGGTTTCATTCGTGTACTAGATCTTGATAGATCTTGGCATGCAAGTGCAAACACGAAACATTGAATCTGAGATCTTTTTGTTAACTGAGTCTTGAGTCTTGAGTATTAGTTGGGGTCAACTATATTTGATGGTGACAAAGTGTTGACCGAGGCGAAGGGAGAGATTGAGTCGGTTTTGAGATTGAGTCGGTTGTGTGTCAGTGTCGAATTCATTTTGGGTTAGATATGATGTTGGTTTTGTTATGGGTCTCGGTAATGTTGGTTTTGTTAAACTGTTTCCATCGGAATGATCCATTGGAATCATCATCCATCAGAATGACCCATTGGAATATGAGTAAGTCCCATCAGAATATGGATAAGTCCCATCGGAATATGAATAAATCCATCAGAATATATTTATCGGAATATATCCGTTGGAATGTATCCGTCGGAATCACCCGTCGGAATGTATCCGTTGGAATCACCCGTCGGAATCACCCGTCGGAAAGTATCCATCTGAAATCTTATCCATAGTACTTTTTCCTTGAATTCCGGATCAGGGTTTTCTATATCTGTTTTTATCTTTTCATCTTCAAAAATTATTAGATAACCCAGACATGATGATAAAACATATGATATAAAAGATGAAACCATGTATGACAAAGATAACAACTTGACTCAAGAATCCAAAAAGGACAAAACTGTGACAAAAAATTGACTTTTGTGACAAAGAATTAACAGATCTGACCAAAAAAAAAAATTGACCACCAAATCAATAACAATAAAACACGATCCAAGAATTAAACCAAAGCTCTGATACCAATTGTGGGTTTGCTATATAAGATCCGATGGTCTAATAGGGTGGTATATGGTGTTGGCAGCCATGGATGAGTTTAGAGAGAAGGTTGCGTGTGAAAGAAAGAAAAAGTGTAATAAACTCAAATGAAAACCTCTTTGGAAGCCTTGGAGGGGTATATATAGTCACACACCACACCTAAACTATCCAACATTTCCTAGTCTAGGCTATGCGTGTGTGACTATGATAACTAATGGGAATTCTTAAATGTCGTCACATAAAGTGAATTTCCAACAGACATTCCATAGCTAGAAATAGTAGTCCTTTGGAAAGATGGAGAAAGTTTGTGAACGTAGCTGAATGCCGACCAAGTACTTAAGTTAGCACTGGAACAATTACAACAAGGTGCTAGTTATGACGTATTGGTAAGCATTGAAGGGGTTGAAGAATGAAAAAGAATTGTAAAGATAAAGGGTGAAAAGAAAGAAGCCCTCCTTACAACCTTAGTCAGAAACCGGGTCAATTATATGCTATTGAGATCATTTTTAATGATGCTTGATATTGAAGATAAGACATCATGGACCCAGTGATGCAATGCACAACCCATCCCAGCTAACTCATATATCTCTCAAAAGATATTTGTTTTAATCACACGGAGACAACACAGTATCTATTGATTTATCACTCCGAATAAATTGGTATTGAAATAGTGGCACTCCTCTCTAGGCTCCGATCACTAAAATCCAAAATGCACGATCGAGTCTAGAGCCATTTGAGATCATCAAATATCTCATTAGGACACACTTTCATAATTCCTTACTTCTTCACACACTGTGAAAAGTAAGAAAGATCTTAAGAGTCCTACGCAAAATCTTTATGATCTTGCCTGAATATCCGAGTAATACGAAAGTATTTACAACGAAGATGGAAATCCTTCTTGAGCGAACATCAAAAATCTCATGGTAGGTGACTTGTGCGATTCTTTATGAATCAAGCTTGTGATAACTGGAAAACAACAGTGGTTTAACTGACTTAAACACGTTCCAAGCCTCTACGCAATATCTTAGTGATCTTGCCAGAACACTCAGAGTGACACTCTATAGTGTTCACAGTGATGAGTGGAAATCCTTCTAGTGTTAACCTCAAACAACACTTGGTAGGTAACTTGCAATATTCTATACGAATCAAGCTCGTGACAACTGGAAAGCAACGATGGTGCGGTTCTTAATTGAATTTCACTTGTTCCAGGAACATGTATTGACGACTTCAATCATGCGGATAATTCTATCCAAATGATTCACTCTTTATTTTCGCAGTCAGATTTGGACGGTCGAATAAAGAGAACGGGTTTACCTGCGAAATCTTGTCAAAGAGGTTCTTAATTGAAACTACCTGCCACAAGTACGATATTTCATATCGTCCAACGGTCTTCACTGACCAGAGGTAAAATGCTACCGAATTAGAATGAAATGTTCAAAGCCATTTCATCCGTGTATATGTTTGTTGCTAACTGTCTTATGCAGCGTAACAAGAAGGTGACATTGCGGTGTACTATCCGAAAATAAGTCGTCCTCGCATGCTTATACTTTATGAACTTAACTTCAACAAATTCAAGAAAGTCTAAAAGTAAAGTCTTCCGCTGTATCAAACTATGAAGCTTTCAAGAATTTATAAAAGTATAAGTATGTGGAACATGAAGTCACGAAGAGGCAAATATCACAAGTAATGAATGCACAAGTTCAAGGAAAGAAAACTTGCTCAAGACTAAAGTCAAAGATCTCATCAGCATATTCACAAGAACAAGATCGAAGATTCAAGCATTGTATGCTAGGTTTAAGATTTTGTAAAATGGTGTGACCTCCCTTATGGGGAGATTGTTAGAAATACGTTTTTTTAAGGAAAGTCTCGGTCACATCATTGTTAGCATAGATCATGAGCTATAGACTATTTAGGACATTGTAACTTGGAGTGACCTCCCTTAGGGAGAGATTGTTGGAAATACGTTTTTACGTATTTAGAAAGGATCAGTCACTCCAATGATATATTCTAGTATTGGGCTCATGATCCAATGTATTAACATATAGCCCATATAGCCCACATGTAGGGTGGGCTAAATATACCCCCTCCTAGCAAGTTAGGAGGGGTTGCTCATTGTTTGTCACTAACTTATCATCAATACATATTTCTTTCTCTAATCCTCTCCAAAGTAAGTAAAATTGTACCATATTAATTTGATACTCGACCCACTATTAACCCAATAGATGGTGTACTAGTTAAATCAAGTGTAATCCACCGACCATAAATAATCGGCATAAAACGTGAGCCAAGGCCCACATCAAATGATACATTTGGAGTAGGATGTGTGGCCCATGATCAAATCCTTGACACTTGGTCATACCCGGTTTATGAAAAAAAAATTGTTATATATAACCACAAGACTTAATCCTTATCATAACCCTAATCTCACATCTCAACAACCACTTTTCTCTTCTCATCTCAAACAAACCGCCCCCTTTTTATAACACCCTCATCTAACATCACCAGTCTGCTCCAATCTCATACCCTCACTCCATCTCTTTCGTCAATCAAGTCACACACAACAACCTCCATCATTTCTATAACACTATCAATAAATAAACGAAACCCTTGACTCCTTTTAATCTCAATCTGAGCTCGAGTTAATTCTCATTGAAAGACATGAGATGTCACCATCTTCTAGATCAATTGATATGGTCTCGGGTAGGTTTGGTTTTGAAATCGAAATAAAGATTGGATTTTAACAGATTTGTTATACATCTTTTCTTCATATTCGAATATTAGTGACAGATCTGATTTAGCATGTTGGTTTTACACTCGAAAAAAAGAGAGATTGTAACAATAAATGTTACGAATCTTCTATAATTTTCGTATATAAAAAGATGGGTTATCCCCAACAAAGATCTGTGATGAGGGGTTTCATTCGTGTACTAGATCTTGATAGATCTTGGCATGCAAGTGCAAACACGAAACATTGAATCTGAGATCTTTTTGTTAACTGAGTCTTGAGTCTTGAGTATTAGTTGGGGTCAACTATATTTGATGGTGACAAAGTGTTGACCGAGGCGAAGGGAGAGATTGAGTCGGTTTTGAGATTGAGTCGGTTGTGTGTCAGTGTCGAATTCATTTTGGGTTAGATATGATGTTGGTTTTGTTATGGGTCTCGGTAATGTTGGTTTTGTTAAACTGTTTCCATCGGAATGATCCATTGGAATCATCATCCATCAGAATGACCCATTGGAATATGAGTAAGTCCCATCAGAATATGGATAAGTCCCATCGGAATATGAATAAATCCATCAGAATATATTTATCGGAATATATCCGTTGGAATGTATCCGTCGGAATCACCCGTCGGAATGTATCCGTTGGAATCACCCGTCGGAATCACCCGTCGGAAAGTATCCATCTGAAATCTTATCCATAGTACTTTTTCCTTAAATTCCGGATCAGGGTTTTCTATATCTGTTTTTATCTTTTCATCTTCAAAAATTATTAGATAACCCAGACATGATGATAAAACATATGATATAAAAGATGAAACCATGTATGACAAAGATAACAACTTGACTCAAGAATCCAAAAAGGACAAAACTGTGACAAAAAATTGACTTTTGTGACAAAGAATTAACAGATCTGACCAAAAAAAAAATTTGACCACCAAATCAATAACAATAAAACACGATCCAAGAATTAAACCAAAGCTCTGATACCAATTGTGGGTTTGCTATATAAGATCCGATGGTCTAATAGGGTGGTATATGGTGTTGGCAGCCATGGATGAGTTTAGAGAGAAGGTTGCGTGTGAAAGAAAGAAAAAGTGTAATAAACTCAAATGAAAACCTCTTTGGAAGCCTTGGAGGGGTATATATAGTCACACACCACACCTAAACTATCCAACATTTCCTAGTCTAGGCTATGCGTGTGTGACTATGATAACTAATGGGAATTCTTAAATGTCGTCACATAAAGTGAATTTCCAACAGACATTCCATAGCTAGAAATAGTAGTCCTTTGGAAAGATGGAGAAAGTTTGTGAACGTAGCTGAATGCCGACCAAGTACTTAAGTTAGCACTGGAACAATTACAACAAGGTGCTAGTTATGACGTATTGGTAAGCATTGAAGGGGTTGAAGAATGAAAAAGAATTGTAAAGATAAAGGGTGAAAAGAAAGAAGCCCTCCTTACAACCTTAGTCAGAAACCGGGTCAATCATATGCTATTGAGATCATTTTTAATGATGCTTGATATTGAAGATAAGACATCATGGACCCAGTGATGCAATGCACAACCCATCCCAGCTAACTCATATATCTCTCAAAAGATATTTGTTTTAATCACACGGAGACAACACAGTATCTATTGATTTATCACTCCGAATAAATTGGTATTGAAATGGTGGCACTCCTCTCTAGGCTCCGATCACTAAAATCCAAAATGCACGATCGAGTCTAGAGCCATTTGAGATCATCAAATATCTCATTAGGACACACTTTCATAATTCCTTACTTCTTCACACACTGTGAAAAGTAAGAAAGATCTTAAGAGTCCTACGCAAAATCTTTATGATCTTGTCTGAATATCCGAGTAATACGAAAGTATTTACAACGAAGATGGAAATCCTTCTTGAGCGAACATCAAAAATCTCATGGTAGGTGACTTGTGCGATTCTTTATGAATCAAGCTTGTGATAACTGGAAAACAACAGTGGTTTAACTGACTTAAACACGTTCCAAGCCTCTACGCAATATCTTAGTGATCTTGCCAGAACACTCAGAGTGACACTCTATAGTGTTCACAGTGATGAGTGGAAATCCTTCTAGTGTTAACCTCAAACAACACTTGGTAGGTAACTTGCAATATTCTATACGAATCAAGCTCGTGACAACTGGAAAGCAACGATGGTGCGGTTCTTAATTGAATTTCACTTGTTCCAGGAACATGTATTGACGACTTCAATCATGCGGATAATTCTATCCAAATGATTCACTCTTTATTTTCGCAGTCAGATTTGGACGGTCGAATAAAGAGAATGGGTTTACCTGCGAAATCTTGTCAAAGAGGTTCTTAATTTAAACTACCTGCCACAAGTACGATAGTTCATATCGTCCAACGGTCTTCACTGACCAGAGGTAAAATGCTACCGAATTAGAATGAAATGTTCAAAGCCATTTCATCCGTGTATATGTTTGTTGCTAACTGTCTTATGCAGCGTAACAAGAAGGTGACATTGCGGTGTACTATCCGAAAATAAGTCGTCCTCGCATGCTTATACTTTATGAACTTAACTTCAACAAATTCAAGAAAGTCTAAAAGTAAAGTCTTCCGCTGTATCAAACTATGAAGCTTTCAAGAATTTATAAAAGTATAAGTATGTGGAACATGAAGTCACGAAGAGGCAAATATCACAAGTAATGAATGCACAAGTTCAAGGAAAGAAAACTTGCTCAAGAATAAAGTCAAAGATCTCATCAGCATATTCACAAGAACAAGATCGAAGATTCAAGCATTGTATGCTAGGTTTAAGATTTTGTAAAATGGTGTGACCTCCCTTATGGGGAGATTGTTAGAAATACGTTTTTCTAAGGAAAGTCTCGGTCACATCATTGTTAGCATAGATCATGAGCTATAGACTATTTAGGACATTGTAACTTGGAGTGACCTCCCTTAGGGAGAGATTGTTGGAAATACGTTTTTACGTATTTAGAAAGGATCGGTCACTCCAATGATATATTCTAGTATTGGGCTCATGATCCAATGTATTAACATATAGCCCATATAGCCCACATGTAGGGTGGGCTAAATATACCCCCTCCTAGCAAGTTAGGAGGGGTTGCTCATTGTTTGTCACTAACTTATCATCAATACATATTTCTTTCTCTAATCCTCTCCTTTCTCTCTCTCTAACTTTCTCTCTCTAGATCTTTATCCCTCTCCCACTATTTAGATCATTACAACACTTGTAACAATTATAAGAAAACGTGATTTTACAGAAATAAATTAAGGGAATTTAAGGTAATAATAATTAATAGTTAACTTACAGTAATATAATTTAAAAAAGTCGGCCATAGGGTGTTGGACTTCGTTTTGAGTCGAATTTTGCTTAAGGAAGGGAAGGGGAGCCCAGTTTGAGTACTATTAGGCTTCCTGGTTAGTTTTAATTACCCACACTACTCCCTTTAGCCCCAAAAACGAATTTATCCTTTCCCTAACTCTATCTCATTCGAATTCATCAATGGAGGATCAAGAAAACCAAATAATTCAATTATGGTTTAAGGTAAACACATACTATCTTCAATTAACGTTTAATTTACGTATTTGTAACCTAGTATGATGGATTAGGGTTTAGAAATTCATAATATTTTATTAAGGTTTGTTAATGATCTGTAATTAGTGATGTAATTAATGGGTTTTTATCATTGGAATTTGGTTTTAGGTTTTAAATAGGGTTTATGTATGATTAATTAGGTTAATTTTATTAAATTCGTCATTAAAAACTGGGCAGAATTTTAGGTCAACTGTTTTGATCATATCTAGGGTTATACAAACTTTCATGATGCGATATAAGTACCCCTGTAAAGGTATTTGAATTACCTTTTAATGCAAGAAACAAGAACTAAATTTGAGGTCAGGAAGTAGGTCAAAAGTAGGTTACATCAGTCGGGTGTCAAAATAGTTTTTGGATCAGCATGTTTACATTTTATGTTTTGAGTTGGTTAGGGTGCTTAGGGTTATAGATAGACCTTCAAATAAATATGAGAGTTATTTTATATATTATATAAAGGATCTAGAGTGGTTCTAAGTAAATGGAATAGGTTAAGACCCTCTTCTCATAACAAACTTTTCATATGTTCAAAATCGGTAAATTTTGGATAGGTAAAGGTATAAGTTGCATATCGAGGACTTAGATATATATTTGATGTTGGGGCAAGGGCTGAGAATTTTGATAACACATATAAGTTTATGATATATTCATTGAAAGGAATGTGGTTTAGTTTTGGTGGGCGTTTGGCTAATAATACAGAGTATGAAAATCGGGACTGTTTTGTGTTAAATGTTAACGGGAAGGGTTATGAACTTAACTAAGTTAAGGGCTTTATCGAGGGGTGTAATGGGATGCTTATGGCATAAAATGAGATTAAGTTGTAATATAAGGTTAGATATCCATCATAGATTTATGAGCCATTTTGGTATGTGGTTCATGTCTTGATTTTATATGTTTGTGTGTTTAGATTTTGCTAGAGCACGGATATTTGGAGAAGCTTGATCAGGTGAGTTTCATAGTCCCATGTTTTTATGAGTATAATTGTTTTGACTTCCAGATGGGATGGAAAAGACATTGTATGGTTTTGTAAATAATGTTGTGAATGTTTTTATGGTTTGTGATGGACTTGTGTGTACACTTATGTGATTAACTGCTATGTAATTCTTGATTGTGTTTGTGATTTAGATCGGGGGACACGTAGCGTCTCAGTTATTGTGGTTTGAATTGGTACCAAAGGAGTGTTGACAAGGCGGGGCCTTGGCATTGGCTCATAGGTGTATGGGCGCCTATGGGACCATGGTGATTGGTAAGGCTTGGAGCCTTGAAATTGTGGTGAATGGTTAATCTTGAATGTTAGATGTTAATGCATAATTGTAGCACAATGTCCATATGTTCTTTTATTTATGGTTGTTATTCATAGCTTGTAATTAATTTAGCGTTGGAGTCTAAACCTATGACTCTCACCAACATAATTGTTGACTTGTTTTAGTGTCTCTTTCAGGTGAGAATGTGGTTAAGCGTGAGAATAGGAGTGGCTAGCTGGGAGGCTTAAGATTGCGTTTAGAGGAAACCCCTTTCCTCTTAGTCTTTATTTAATGTTTGATTAAGTGATACTTTTTAGACACCTGTATGTTTGTTGTGTGTTATTTGAATGTCTTTGGTAAGAGGTAGACATGTTACCTACTTACTGTTAATCCCATTTAATCCATAACACAAGATTCTAGAGAGAGAAAGAGTAGAAAAGTAGAGAGAGAAACAAGAGAGATGGTGGAAGGTTTTCGTTTACTAGAGAGAGAAAGTAAAATGAACCAACACCCTCTTCCACACATGGAAGAGGGTATATATACCCTTGGCTTGTTGGGCCGTGGGTTTAAGTTACTTGGGCCGGGCTTGGTTTTGTTTTGGGCTTACGCCCCTAACTTATACAATATTAGCTTAAAGTCCAAGCCCGGTTTTCCCGACTAAACTATTACCATACATGACCAATAACGACTAAGATGACCTATTACATTCTTTTCCTTGACTATATAAAATATACGGCTAACAATCTCCCCCAATGTATCGGTCATCTTAAAAAGCTTAAAAAGCATAAGATGATTGAGAGAATACATTCTTGTAGAGGAGATCTTCCTGCTTTGGTCTTGTATCTTGGTCTTGATCCTGTTTGTAACGGTTTGGTTCCTTCATGCTTTTGTGATCTTTATCTGAGCCTTTGTCATTTGACTTTGAGTGCTTGAGATCTTCAATCTATTCTTGATAGTGTTCATCTTGAGCTCTTGTGATAAGATGACCTATTACATTCTTACATTCTTAAGTATCTTGAATATCGCCATCTTGTGCTCTTGTGACTTCTGAATCGACATCGGTTACACAGCTACGCCACCTTCTTGATATGCAGCAACATATATGGACACGGATAATTTGGCTTTGAACATTTCATCCTAACTCGGTAGCATTTTACCTCCGGTCGATGAAAACCATTTAGACGGTATTAGATATCGTACCTGTGTTCGGGTAGATTCGATTAAGAATCTCCTTGACAGGGTTTCCCGGCGGTAGTAGCCAGTTCTCTTTACTCGACCGTCTCAAAGCAGACTACGAACGTAAACAGTGAATCATAAGGATAAATTATCCATCTAATTAGAGTCGTCAATTCAGATTTCCTGGAACAAGTTTGATTCTAAAAGAATCGCACCATTGTTGCTTTCCAGTTTGTCACAAGCTTGATTCATAGAGAATCTTGCGAGTTACCTACCGCAGTGCTGTTTGATGTTGACACTGGAAGGATTTCCATTCGTCACTGTGAAGACTAATGAGTGTCACTCTGAATGTTCTGGCAAGATCACACGGATTTTGCGAAGAAACCTGGAATCAAGTTTGAATCAATTAAGAATCCAAACTTAGTTGCTTTCCAGTTCTCACAAGTTTGATTCGTGTAGAATCGCACAAGTTACCTACCATGAGCTTGTTTGATGCTGGCTCAAGCAGGATTTCCATCTTCATTGTGAATCGTATCACTCAGATGTTCTGGCAATATCACAAGGATAATGCGTAGGAATCGATTGTGTCCTAATGAGATGATAGATAGATCTCGTTTGGCTCTAGACTCAATACGTGCAATTTTTGGTAATCGGAGGCTGGAGCAGACTGCCACCTTTTCAATATTAACTGACTCGGAGTGAGAAAGTCAATAGATACGTGTTGATCTCCGTGACAATGAGAAAAGTTTCTTTTGAGAGAAACTCGAATGGCTGGGGAAGGGTTGTGCATCGCATCACTGGGTCCATGACACTTGTCTTCAAAAGATTTGTTAACCCGGTTTCTTCCTAAGTTGCATAGAATGTTCGACTCCTTCAATGCTTACAAATACGTCATCACTAGCACCTTGTTGTGATTGTTCCAGTGCTAACTTAAGTAATTGGTCCGCATTCAGCTTCATTCAACTCCATCTTTCCTAAGGAAAACTATTTCTGGCTATGGAATGTCCTTGGGTAGATCCCTCCGGTTCTGGTTGGATCATAGGACTTAGTTTCCTATCCTAAACCACCTTTTGACTCCTATCGTTCCGTCGTGGATAGTAGGTTGTTTTGGGTAAAGATCGTAACCATAAAACCATTGAAAACCATTCAAAGTGTTTGATAAAAATCAAAACTTTTAACACTTTGAAAGTTTTACATTTCCAAAAAGCTCCCCCTACACACATGCGTCGATATACGAAATAGTTTGGCATGTGAAGGAAGGAGTTGCACTTGAGTCTTTAAGATCACTTGTTGCGATATATTACATTTTAATCACATTTTCTCCCCCTATCTCTAATATAAAAATATAATATTTGAGATACCAATAGATTAAAATATGAAAATTTCCGAAAAATCGACGGGAGAGAAACATGTGTGCACGCATGAATCATGGAACATTTTTAGTCGGGACGCTCCCCCTCAACAATATATGTGAGTCTTGAAACAAAATTTGACAAAATTTTAGAAAAACGACACCACAAAATATGTTGAGGTACGGAGTTGAAATGCCTTTACCGATAATATATATGACAGATTTAATCACATTTTCGGAATGTGTTGGATACATAAAATATGACAATTTTAGAGATGTACCCAACAACATTAAAAGGCTTGATTTTAAAACGCTCCCCCTCAAAGATTGATCAAAATAACATATGACATTTTAGAGATATAAAAAACCACATATGAGGAAGGGAGTGTTGAACACACAATTTTGAAAGATTTAGAAAAACCTTTTTGAAAAATTCTTGAAAAATTGTGTTCAACGGTTTTAAAATAAATTCCGATTTACATGAGCTCAAAACTTTGAATGTTTTGTGACTAGCTCATGACCGAGAAAAATTATTTTCCCGTTGTGAAGGATAAGTTATCATCCGTGATAAACTTTCCTTAAGAGGAAGTACGAGTTCTAAGCTGACATTTACTTAGAAGTCGTTTTTCAGGAACTTAAAACTTTGAATGTTTTTATAGGAATCTCATGACCGAGAAATATTAATTTCTCGTTGAGAAGGATAAGTTATCGACCGTGATAAACTTTCCTTATTTGAGGTCCGAGTCCTAAGCTGTGATGTGCTTAGAAGTCATTATGAGAGAATATCAAGCAGCTTCATTTGCCAAAACCTCCAAGTCTTCTGGAGTCATATACTTCATACCAAGACGGCCAACGAGATACGCAAACCTATCTTTCGATAGAGCTTTTGTAAACAAGTCTGTCAGCTGGTACTCAGTTCTGACAAAGTATAATTCCACGATGCCACGTTCCACTTGTTCCTTGATAAAGTGATATCTGACATCGATGTGCTTGGTGCGAGAGTGCTGAACCGGATTGCAGGATATGGCTATGGCCGACTTTGAGTCACAATACATAGGTATTTTATCAAAGTGGAAGCCATAATCCGTGAGTTGAGTTCTCATCCAGAGGACTTGAGCACAACACGCGGATAGAGCCACATATTCTGCTTCAGCTGATGAGAGCGAAGTGCAATCCTGCTTCTTTGACGACCAGCTGACAAGCTTGTCTTCCCCTAGAAATTGTATGCTACCAGAAGTGCTTTTACGACTATTAAGACAACCTGCGTGATCAGAATCTGAAAAAGTCGTTAGATGAAAACCGGTTTCCCTCGGATACCAGAGTCCCATGTGAATGGTATTCTTAAGGTACCGAAAGATCCGTTTAACCTCTTTGAGGTGCTTTTGAGTAGGTCTGGCTTGATATCGTACACAATAGCATGTGGCATGATGAATATCAGGCCTGCTGGTTGTAAGGTACATAAGTGACCCGATCATACTGTGATATCGCGTTTGATCTACGGGATATGAGTACAAGTCAGCGTCTAGGGATGTGGTCGACAATGGTGTACCAACGCGAGCACATGAGGTCATACCATGCTTTTTAAGTATCTCTTGAGCATACTTAGCTTGGTTAATAAAGATACCACGTGGGGATTGATGAATCTGGAGGCCTAAAAAGAAGTTTAGCTCCCCCATCATTGACATTTCAAATCTGCTGTGCATTAATTTTTCAAAATGTTTTGAAAGTTTTAGGTTCGTAGAACCAAAAATAATGTCATCAACATAAACTTGCACCAGCATTATGTCCTCCCCATATTTATTAGTAAAGAGAGTAGGATCAATAGAACCTTTGGAGAATCCTTTGGACACCAAGAAGTTTGAAAGTTCTTTGTACCATGCCCTTGGAGCTTGTTTAAGTCCATATACAGCCTTCTTGAGACGATAGACTTTGTCAGGATGATGAGGATCGATGAAATCCTTCCGGCTGATTCACATACACTTCTTCCTTCAAATGACCGTTGAGAAAAGCAATTTTAACGTCCATCTGAAAAACCGTGAAGCCCTTATGTGCAGCATAAGCAAGGAATATCCTGACAGCTTCCAAACGAGCGACTGGAGCGAATGATTCATCGTAGTCTATGCCTTCTTGTTGACGGTATCCCTTAACCACAAGACGAGATTTGTTTTTGATAATGGTTTGTTCTTCATCAAGTTTATTTTTCCAGATCCATTTGAAATCTAGAATTGACATTCCATAGGGTCTGTCAACAAGTTCCCAAACATTTAGGCGTTCAAACTGATGAATTTCGTCTTGCATTGATTCAATCCACGCATGGTCAGCCATGGCTTGTTTGATGTTTGTAGGTACAGTTGAACTCACGGTGAGTGCATACATACACACATTGCCATCGGTATCGAGTTTTCTGCGTGTTCGAACCGGTTGTGAAGGATTTCCAATTACTTGCACCAATGGATGATCACGTGTCCAATGGTGAGTGGTTGGATATGGTTGGTAGAATGTATGCATGTTGGACGGATCAAAATGTTGAGTAGAAGACTCTCTGACTTCGTGTACCGGTGTACCGAACGGATTGATAAATTCTTCATTGTCAGGTTGTGCATCAACTGCTTGATTGTTGTTTCCTCCTTCAGCATTGACGGTTGGTGATGTTGGTTGTATGACAGTTTCTTGAGTTTGTTGAGTATCCACTGGAATTGTCTCTTGGGCAACGATTGCTGTAGTAGAGGCAGTTGTGTCTTGTTGATTTTGTTCAGGTGCATCAGCAGTATTGACAGTGGAAGGCTTTGACACAACTTGATTGTTTCCATAGTAATATTCATCAAACATAGGATCATATAAGTCAACCAACTCATTCATATGTGTCGTATCCATCGAGTGTGCTGTAGGAGTACTTTGTTGACATTCTTGCACGGGACGTACACTGTTTTGTGTAGGTGCCATTGTTGGACATTGAGGAGCGGGACTTGAGCTGTTGTGATCAAGTACCATTTGTGGCAATTCGTCAAAGTTCACATGAATTGTTTCGACAATAATCTTTGTTCTCTTGATATAGACTCGATATCCTTTCGACAATGTTGCATACCCCACAAAAATACATGCATCACCTTTTTCTTTCATCTTGTCGAGATTCTCACCGTCTTTAAGAATGTAGCATAACGATCCAAATACGCGAAAGAATTTGATAGTAGGTTTCCTGCCATTGATGATGTGGTAAGGTGTCTTTTCATGTATAGGGATAACGAGAGAACGATTCTGGGTATAACAGGCAGTTGCAATTGCTTCAGCCCAGAAGAATAGCGGTAATTTTGAAGCAGAAAGCATTGTTCGAGCTGCCTCAACCAAAGTACGGTTCCGCCTTTCGACAATGCCGTTTTGTTCAGGAGTTCGAGCAATAGACGTTTGATGTTCGATGCCTTCTTCTTGAAAGTAAGATTGCAAGTTCTTGTTCAAAAATTCAGTACCCCTATCCGTTCTTACGGTTAAGACTTGAGCTTGAAGATTGCGTTGTATCATCTTGAGAAAATTTTTGAGAACCTCTGGTGTTTCATCTTTGGACCTTAAGAAGAAAGTCCATGTGTATCTAGAGTAATCATCAACAATCACGAGAATATACTTTTTCCCGTTAATACTCTCTACACGCATGGGACCACATAAATCCATGTGTAGAAGTTCTAATCGTCCTTTTGAGCTTGGGGTAGTCTTTGATTTGAAAGACTTCTGTTTTGCTTTCCCCAACTCACAAGAAGAACAAAGATGGTCTTTGACGAATTTTAACTTAGGAAGACCGGTCACAATATCATTCTTAGAAAGCAAGTTGATGGTGTCAAAGTTGAGATGTGACAATCGTTGATGCCATAACCATGCTTGAGATGATGAGGCTTTAGCCATTAAGCAAATCGGATTTGTTGAAGATGTGTCTTGAAGAGTTACTGTGTAGAGATCAGAACCACGAGAACCTGTAAGAAGGTCATTCCCATCGTAGTCTCTAACATAGCAAGTAGATTTCCGAAAAGCCACTTCCAAATCCGCATCACAAAATTGACCAACCGAGAATAAATTGTGATTCAGTCCCTCGACGTAATAAACCCGTTTGATAGTGAGATTTCCTTGAACCAAATCGCCATATCCAAGTATCGGTGCAAACTGATCATTTCCAAACCGCACCGTACCCAGAAACTTCTCCACGAAGTTAATGAGAAGCTTGAGATTGCCCGTCATGTGCTTTGTGCACCCGGAGTCCATTATGAATAGGATGATTTCGACGAGCTTTTCAATTGGCTCAGTGTCGAAGATTGGTCCAGAATTTTCAGCAATCTCTGGAATCACTTCTTGAATCTTTGCCATGTACACATAATGTGCCTCTAACTCTTGATCATCGGCTTCATCATCAGTGTCATCACGCCAGTCAACTTCATCTGCTGTGAGTGGAATTCCTGCTTCTTCTTTCTTGCACAGTAACATCTTTTCCTTGTGATATCCCGAATCCTTAACCCGTTTTGGCTTCTTGCATTCCCTAGCCATGTGCCCAAATCCCTTGCAATTGAAGCATTGAATCCCAGTCTTCTGCACAACTAGAGTGCCTACAGTATCTCTAGCCCCAACTTGATTCAGCATCCTCTGATTATTATACCTAGCATCACGATCATACCTAGGTGCATGATCAACTTCCTTATATCTAGCATTGGATGATGATCTGAGGTTGTTGTTGGTAGGTTTGTAGATCTTCTTATAAGTTGTGGTGAGTAAAGACATGAGTTCTTCAATATTCTTGTCCCTTGAAGTTTATTCATCATCACTGTCTCCATCTGACTCGGTGTCATACTTTGGAGGTGGAGTGGGGACAATTGCTTTTGCTTTGTGTTTAGCAGCAGCTAGAGGTTTGGTGGATGAGCTTGATGACTTTGAGGAATGAGTAGGTGGTTGTTGATGGTGTACGGGTTTTGTTGAAGTAGTGGCCACAAAAGCAATAGAATTAGCAGACCGTTCTGCCTTTTCAGCCCTTAGTTCATTCACTTCATTCTGATGTTGTTTCAAGATATCATAAAGTTTATGATAGGAGATGGTCTTGATATCTTCTCTTTGTTTAACCAAAGTCACAAACCTTTGCCATTCCGGTTTGAGTTGAAGTAAAAACTGAACATTGGCATGATGGTTGGAGATGGTGCACTGATTTCTGACTAGCTCATTCATCATTTTGTAGAATCTCGAGTAATATGAGTCAATGGATTCACCATCTTCAGATGTGAATTTTCCAAATTCCCAAAGTAGATTAGTCTCGAGATCTTGAACATTGATTGACTCACCTTGCTTCAATCGATGAATTGCATTCCACATTTCCATAACATTAGGACATGCATCAACTGTGGAATAGATATCGTTATCAATTCCAGTGAGTATGAAGTTTACAGCATCAGCTTCAGCTTGGAGGAGTTTCTTTTTCTCAGCCGAGCATGTGTCAAAATCCTCCATAGCTCGTATAGTTGATGAAGTACCATCCTCTGCCTGTGTGGTAATTGGTCTGAATTCAAAAACTGGAGGTGGATTCTCAAGGCAGTGACGAAGAGCAGTTCGGTTTTCTTTTCCGTCGAGAAATCTGAGAAAACGAGATCTCTATTGAACGTAACAACCGGCAGTGAGCACAGGTGGATTACCGTTGCCACCTTGTTCCAACCGAATTTGATTAGCAGTTGCAATGTTGATGTTGTTGTTAGACATGGGGAAGACTTGTGAATGAATTACAGATCTTAGTAGATTTGTTGTGATGAGGTGTGGTAAAAATTTCGTAGCGTTCCGAGAATCTTCAGTCCGAGAATAAATTCCTCAGTCCGACAAAACGGTAAGCCAAAAAATTTTGTATCGCCAAATTTTGAAATTGATATAGAAATAGCCAAAAACTAGTTGGGAAAAATTTTGATTTTACTTGACCTCCATAGCTCGTATAGTTGATGAAGTACCATCCTCTGCCTGTGTGGTAATTGGTCTGAATTCAATTTTTTTTTTTTATTTTTGATCTTCGTGTAAACTATGTTTCGAGACTAGTCTAGATAGTGGCTAAGTCTACAAAATGCTCGAACAAAAATTGGCTAAGATTCCGCAACTTTTAAGAAAGATTTCGCAATTGGGCACTAAATTCGCAATTCTTGGAATATTTCGCAACTTGGCACTAAATCCGCAATAGTTCAAATTCGCAATCACAATTCCGCAATTAAGTACTAAATCCGCAACTTTTGGCAATAAATTCGCAATTACCAAAAAGTTCGATTCCGCAATAACCTTAAGGAGTAAATCCGCAAACCCCAAAAGTTCAAGATTCCGCAATGCGTAGTGTTCGAATTCGCAATGATTAGGTTACAAATCCGCAATGCATAAATCCGCAATACACAATTTCGCAATTCAAAATTCCGCAATAGGGCAAGAATTCAATTTCGCAATTCCCAATATGACAAGATTTCGCAATTCTTGAGGAGTACAAGATTTCGCAATAGCAGACAGAATTGCGAAATTGAAACAGAAGGACCAAAGATGCGAAATTTTGGAGAGAAGTTGCGAAATTGAGACCAAAGATGCGAAATTTTGGAGAGAAGTTGCAAAATTGAGACCAAAGATGCGAATTTTTGGAGAGAAGTTGCGAAATTGAGACCAAAGATGCGAATTTGAACCAGAAGATCCTAAAAAATAGGAACTATGAAGAACTCTTATGGAAAACGTGATTTCACACCAAAAATCAAGCCAAACACCCAAAAAATTTGCGTTTTTGACCAAACAAAGTAACCCAAATCACTACCTCGCCTATGTAGATGATTTTTCTACTCACTAACACCACGAAAACGCAAAAATTTTTGATGAATCGAGCTAAATATGCGGAAAACACACGAATTTTAAGAGAGCAATACCACACGAACTTATATCACCTATCTACTATAGGCTCTTGATACCAAATGTTAATCCCATTTAATCCATAACACAAGATTCTAGAGAGAGAAAGAGTAGAAAAGTAGAGAGAGAAACAAGAGAGATGGTGGAAGGTTTTCGTTTACTAGAGAGAGAAAGTAAAATGAACCAACACCCTCTTCCACTCATGGAAGAGGGTATATATACCCTTGGCTTGTTGGGCCGTGGGTTTAAGTTACTTGGGCCGGGCTTGGCTTTGTTTTGGGCTTACGCCCCTAACTTATACAATATTAGCTTAAAGTCCAAGCCCGGTTTTCCCGACTAACCTATTACAATACATGACCAATAACGACTAAGATGACCTATTACATTCTTGTTTGACTATATAAAATATACGGCTAACACTTACCTAGACGCCTACATTGTTTGAGATATTGTCATGACATTGTGTCACCCATTTATGACATTTCTATTTCATTTAGTTATCTATATAGACACGCTATTGTTGTGATGATATCCATACGCCACACCCATATTCCTCCATGGTGGGGTGTGACACTAAACTCCCTAATTCTGACCACGAATTGTCCATACTGATTGCCTACATTCCTAACTATCTACCCTGCATTTTGACCATACTGATTTCCCACATTCTGAACACCATACTGTTGAAACTGATTCCTTGTGTTCCCTCCAACTACCAATTGACGATCTTGATTCGCATTCATGAATGGTTGAGCTATCTGCCTATTTCTTGTGTTTGAGGAGATTCTTTGATTGTTGTTGGTTGGGTTAATGGTGAATTTGAATGCCTTTGCAAGAAGTGCTAGACCAGTATTTATCGAATGAGCGGGATCGATGATGTCATCAAAGCAATCTATGGGTTGTTGCAAGTAGTTCATAGCAGCAAGAACTTGATAGCCATAAGTGGTGAGTTGTTGTTGTGGCATTAATTTTCTTGAGGAGGTTTGATGGTAAGGTACCATGGGATATGACATAGGTGACGGAGAGTTTGCCATAAAAGCCAATAGATCTTGTGTTTCGGCTCGTCGTTCTACCCTAACTTCGTTAGCTTCATCTTGATTCATCTTCAAATAATCATATACTTGAGTGTAGTCCACGACATGAAGATCCCTGGTTTGATTGACGAGTGTGACATATCGTGACCATTCAGATGGAAGATTTTCAAGAAACTTGATGTTGGCAGCAATTTGTGTATGTTCATGTTTGTTTCTTCTAAGATGATTCATGAGGGTTGAAAAACGATGATAGTTAGATTCAATTTGTTCCCCTTCAGTAAACGTAAATTTCTCCCATTCACGAAGCAACTTAGTCTCTCTTTCTTGTAAACCAATTTCACTCCCCTTCATCATTTTCTGGATTCTAAGCCACATCTCGTGTGCGGTTTCACAACTATCAACAGCATCATAAACATCTTCTGGAATTCCCATAAGAATGACTTGAATTTCTTGATCATCAGCGTCGAGTTGTTTAGATTCAGCTTCAGTAAATTCTTCATCCGTTTGCTCATGACTGGAGTTGGCCACTGGGTTAGCACTCGTGGGATCCCCAGGCACAAGGATTGTTCTTCTAACATACGGACCTTTTTGGATAGAGTTTACAATCATCTTTCCCAATGGTTTACATTTTGCATAACGAAGAAGAAGACTAGCCCATGTAGTGTAATTCTCCTAGGTAAGCATAGGAGGACGATTCTCAGTACCCGCATCATAAATGTCTTGTTGAGACTTCATTGTAGAAGACGTGTGTAAACTTGGATCTTAATTCATAGAAAGCGCGTTTTGGATTCTCAGATAATCAAACCTCGCCAAAAATTTCTAATCTGATATAAAATAAACCAAAAAATTTTCGAATTGCCAAAATTTGAAATCGTGTTAGAAATAGCAAAAACTAGTATGGAAAAATTTTGATAACTTTTTTTGGTAAACTATGCAATGAAACTAGTCTAGATAGTGGCTAAGTCTAAAAATGCATGGGACAAAATTTTACGATTTTGGAAAAAATGATACGAGTGTATGATTTCGCAATATAGGTTAACTTCGCAATACTTGGTCACTTTGCACTAATGTTGAATTTGCAATCCTTGCCCACTTCGCAATATATGCTAACTTCGCAAAATATGATAGACTTCCCAATATGTGCTGAGTTCGCAATACGTGTTGAGTTCACAATATATGTTGAGTTCGCAATATGTGTTGAGTTCGCAATATGTGTCGAGTTTGCAATAATGTCCAAAAACCTGAGTTCGCAATAACTTCAACACCTGAGTTCGCAAAAACTGATTTCGCAATAAGGCTAAGTTAGCAAAAAATGTCAAACTCGCAATATCTAGGGTTTATGAGTTCGGAAAGAGTTGTTTTCGAAATAAGTAACTGTTTTCGCAATATCTAGGGTTTAGAGACACAGTTTTTGAAATAAGGAGGTTTTAAACACACGAAAACTAAAAAAAAAATACGAAGAACACACACAAATGAGGTTGGATTTTCCTTTTATACTAAGGCGTACATGAGTAGGAGGCCTTCCTCATTTGTGTGTTTGGGAGTAATGCCCGTTACATACATAACATTAACATAGAAATATTGACACCGTTTAATAGCATTTTCCATGAGCTTCGCAACGGTATATTATATGACCATCACTTTAAATACGGCTAACACTTGCATATAGACCACAGAGGCTGAATCAAAGATGGTGAATCCCTTGTAAATTGGAGAGATAGCAATAATGTCCAAGACCACTTGAAAAGTTGCCTCGATGTGAACAAGATCTTCTTGTAATCTTTGGTTACATTTCTTGAATGGAAGACGAACATTTTCCAGGACAAGTTTTAGGTCAAGAATTTCTTGTTGAGTTGTTGAGAGTGCTATGTTCCTGCTATGATAAGATTATACGAGTTTGATAAAGAAACGAGCTCACTTTATATTATCTCATACCAATCTTAGCATATGACACGTGAAACCATGAAACCTATAAATAAATCATTCTCCTCACACATAGTACACGTAAACTTAGTGAAAAGCCATTGAGTTATGCTACATGTCTAAGTGGAAATTGCTTTTACGGTTTATGTAATGATTATGTTTATTTTACAATTACATTATCATACGTGATCCATTTAAATTAAGTTCGTGTAATCTTGCTCAACGAAGTTTTTTGAATCCTATATGTCATCATAGAATGTCCAAATTCCTTTCAAAGATCGTTAATCCTCTTGTTTTTACATTGATTATTCACCTAATTCACAACTCCTTATAGTTACCATGTTTTGGTTTATATATGTGTTAGTTTTCCTGTTTTAAACATACTAGATAATTCACTTGTTTTATTATCATGATAATTCACCTATTTTGATTTTTTTTGCTAGAGTTTCTTTTCGTAAAACTGTTAATTCGTCTGTTGCATTCCCTAAACGTAGGTCAGTGTTACTTCTTAGGTGAATGATAATTAGTCTGTTTTGTGAAAAACATGATAGTTCGCTTGTTTTTGCACAATTATGATAATTCTCCTGTTTTGCTCACAATGATAGTTCTCCTATTTTTGGCAACATGGTTCTTCTCCTAGTTTACCAACATGATAGTTCTCCTATTAAATAATTTTCTCCTTATACAAAATTTTTAAATTATGAATTTTTAAACATGATTCTGGGTGAAATATGAGGTTACTAACATGTTTAGGACATCACTAGGAAGCTATATACCAAATTATAACAACATTAAAGCATAGAATCATCCAAGAACACATAGGAAAAAAATATGGCTTTTTAATTTTTATATAAGCATTATGACATGTAATCACAAAATTAAACATGGAATATCATACAAAACAACCATAACAATCAAATCCCACCACACGAAACACCATTTCAACAACATTCAAAAATTTCAAATTCAAAGATTAACCATAACCTTTTCATATATTAAGTTATTGCAAAACTTAAAAAAGACTATTGTGCAATATCCTTAGGTGATCATAAACCCTCAATCAATTGAAGGTTTTATCCAAGTTCAACTTATGAACCCTAATTTGAGAAATTAGGTTTTTTGAGTGATTAAGTGGATAAAATATTAGTTGCTTTGAGATATGAAAGATTAGGGATAAAAGAGATTATATTTTAGTTTTACCTTTTGCATGAAATTAAAGTCTTAGCAAGGTTGAGCTTGAAATCAACAATGGAGGTATTTTGAAAATGTGTTTGTGCTGAAGTTTGATAAACCGACAGGGGTAGGAGGTTTGTGGGGAAACTTTGAGTTTTGCCAACAATAGTCCCTCGTGTTTCATATGCACTTAATTTTTGGCCTAGCAAGATATAACCACTTTCTAAGTTTCAATTTAAGCACTTTTGACCCCTCAATATTCAATTAGGTATTCAAGAAAACACTTAGCATCATATAACAATCACAACAAAACCCGAAGGCAAAAACATAGCAAATAGCACGCAAGGTAAATTTAATCAACTTAGCACCTATTTAGCGTTACAATATGATTTTTGAACCTTATCTTAAAGAACCATTTTCCATTTGGAAGAAGATTTCTGACATTTTATCCCCCTCAAACAATGGCCCGTTTTCTATTTAAAGAGTTGTAGTCGTTGTTTGAGAAGCCAAATATCCACAAAGAACATTTTCTAATGATGACTTTGTGAAAAGATTAAGTTCGGTTAAAAAAAGATTTCTCTTATTGTAACCAATAAATGCACTGAAGTGTACAAAAATTTGTGCCAGACCGTGTTATTTTGTAAACACGATTCCTTACATGGTTATAAAGTAAACCATGCCCGAGAAAAATAATTCCGGTTGTTGAGCCATAGTTTTCCGAAGAAAGACTTGACTTGAATAAGAAAAGCGGTTGCAGTCTAAAATAACTACAAGCCATTTAGGCATGTTTTAAAATATTTACAACTAATGTACGAACTTTATTTATGGCGTCGCGTCATTATTGAACAAAATTTCTAAAGGCAGCAAATATTATCGTCCTAGAAGACATGCCTTTGGAAAAGCAAAAATATTTTTGGGTTTTTTTATTTATTTATTTTTATGGTTTTTATAGGTTTTATATTTTTCTCTTTTTCTTTTTGGGGTTTAAATATATACAATGTATACATTATCACCACTGGATACGTCAAGAATAGTTACCACCGCTATTCTTGTGCCTCGTCTGCCAACTCTTTCAGAGTCCCGGAATGTTCTCATTCCAAGATTATTGGCCAAAAACTTAATTCAAACTCAATCTAAAGCCTTCGTAAAAATATCTGCCATCTAATACTCCTCGTTGACAAAGTTGTGCTCAATTACTACGTTGTTCACTTTCTCTTTGATGAAATTGTATTAAATGTCAATATGGTTCGACTAGGAGTGTTGAACGTTGTTGCAGCATAGGGCAATTGCACTTTGATTATCGCAGTACATCAGAATTATGTTGAAACCAAGACCATAGTCGGTTAATTATGAACTCATCCAAAGGACTTGAGCACGATAACTAGACATGGCTATGTATTCTGCCTCTGTACTCGAAATTGCAGCGCTTTTCTGCCTTTTTGAAGCCCAACTTTTCTGCCTAAACATGAAAATGAGAAACCTTATAGTGATGGTACTCATATTCATAGATCCATAAGGATTTCTCATGATATGTTTCTGATATCGATATTGAGGTTTATGAGTTATAATATCATTGTGAAATTGCTAACATAAGTGATGTAAAATCGAATTTGGAATTTGATGGATAAATCAAACTATGAATGGAATGATGCGTCCAGTGAAAGATTTCACCTATCAATTATTTAATGAGGTTGAAAATGAGTTTCTTTGTTAGGAAGATTAATTAGGACAATTATGTATATATTTACTGCAAGATAAATGTTGGATGTGTTAAATCCTACTTAACAAGTTGACTGTGATTAAAGCTTCTACATTTGTAAACAATAAATATGTATAGATGTTTTAATTGTCATACTTGTTTTAAATGTTAGAGTTATAACAAGATGGATTATGAAACTCTTTGATGAACGATCACCTTGCAAGATATGTGATCACAAGAAGATTTTATGAATCTATTAACAATCTTTATAGGTTATACAAAATGTTAGAATCCACTAATGGATTAAAATCATGCATCTAAAGGACCTAAGTCTTAGGTGTAATTCTAAAGTCAATCACTTGTGAGGTTTGATTTATAATTATAAATAATATGACTCATGAGTAAATCTCAAAGCCAGTGGGAGTACTTTGTTTTATTTCTTTAAAATTCAATATGTTGTTAAAAATATTAGAAACAATATTTCATCTTAGAAATTGTTCTTAAGATTAAAATAAAGTTTCTTATGAGTATTTAAAATCTACAACCTTGTAAAATATGTTATGAATTAACATATGTGGTGAATTAAGTCTAAAAACAATATAAATAACCATTGAGTGAATCTCGAATGATGTATCCTACATAGTAAGATCAAACGCATAAGTGAATGTCTTAAGACCCACCGAAGGATTCATTAAGGGTGCAATATATTGTACATGTGAGAAGTTGTGTCGTTTGCATGAATGTATGTTGACTTGACAACCTCAAATTCTAATTGAAAGATATTACAAATAATGTTAGTAACATTAGAAGTCTAATTGGAAGACATTAGAAGGAATGTTGGAAACATTGAATTCTAAATGAAAGACATTAGTAGGAACACTCAAATGAGTATTGGATTGGGAATTTATTACCAAAACCAATAATGGAAATACTATGGATATACTTAGTGATAATTATAGTAATATCATTATGGTTGACAAACTTGGTGTTTGTTTACATATCATAAAAATGTTCAATGTTTACAAATTAGTAGCATAGTGATATGATATACATCATTGCTTATTTTAATTGATATGATATTCAATTATACTTTTAACAAGTCTTTGTTATGGATAACATTATTTATAGAAACTAATTTGCTTGGTTTCAAAGCATAATTGCATTATACATTAAAAGGTTAAAATACTTTACAATTTTGCAAACTGTAGTGACGAATATTTCTAATAAGTGTATTGTGCATCTTATGGAAGGTAGTGTGATAATTAATATGATATTTTATATCATAATACATGTTTCATCGTTTTATTCACAAATTGTGATTTTGAATGAGCATTCTCAAAGTTCCACAAGATTAATAATCTAGTTTGTATGAATCTATGCCTTATCAACAGTTGGATTGTTGTGACTAAGACGATAATATTCTAACTAAGATTAGCATGTAGTGATATTAATTTGGTTTTTGGATAAGGGACGTTTAAGAAATTGTATTAGACAATGAACTGACATACAAGGTATGATCGTTTTCATTAAATACTATTGTGTCTTATATTTTCATGTTTAATCCATGGATGCAGTATCTGCATATTTATATGTATTATATACATTCTAAATTTTCATTTTCAATCATTAATATGGGAGTATTGATGAACTAAGACTAATATGAGGGTTGGTTGTATCTTTGGAAGATACATAAATATGATTCTTCCAAACTCATAGGTTATTCAATGTGGTTGAATAATTGGATTACCATAACATGTAAGTCTACTTTATGGATTGTCGAAATTAAGAGGTTATACTAATGGTAAAGTATTTCTTATCCTTAGACTTGAGATGCAAGTGGATCTTCACATGGATGGATAGCATTTCTTGATTTAGCGTATACGTTGCTTCAGTAAAATGGGCAGTTATAAAACCTATTTCAAAAATGTCTTTGACATATGTGAAGGATACTTATAGTCAAAATGGGATTTTGTTCCTTCAATGGAGTATGATACATATTGGGCCCCTCGTAGGGTTGATCAGATGTTTGTGTGGCTGCACCTAAAGTGTAGTTAAGAAGTTTATTTTTAAAATTGGTAATCTTGATCAATTGAAAAAACGAGAAATAGAATCGTGAATACATGCAATGACTTTTGATCCATATTCATGGTTATTAATATCATAAGCAAATGGGATGCAATAACTTATAACCTAAGGCTGAGCTTGTTTGCCAAAAACCAAACTCATGTACTTTTGGGAGCATTGATGGTGTTGCTAGTCTATCCGTCAATGTTAGTATTAAAATACACTATTATGGAGACTTCCGCAAGTGGGAGCCTTAGGATGTACGTAAGTCATAGATAGTATTTTATACAGACGAGAGTGTGTGGGCCTAAGGGGTCACACACTTAGTAATCAAAATCATATTTTATTAAGATATACTATATTATATGGATATTTTTATTGTATATTCTTAGTTTGATAAAAGTATATACTTATCGGTAAATAATTAATAACTTAAAAGGTTTAACAAGGATTAAAAAAATACTTAACCTCTAAGGTAATTAACGTAATTACATAACTAAGTATTATAGAAAGTGAAAAAGTTAAACCAAGTCCCTCTAAGGGGTATCCGGCCTACTATTAACAAAGGAAGGGGAGAAGAAAGATTTTGGTTCTAGAAGAATTAATTACTTGGAGGTTAAGATGAGATATATACCATAATAAGTCCTAAGGATCTAGTATATAAACACATGAATGTGATCCATTGTTTAATAACTTTAAAACAAACTTGTTGTTAGCCCTATATTTCATATAGTAGAACAAGAATGTAATAGGTCATCTTAGTCGTTAAAAGGTCTTGTATTGTAACAGGTTAGTCGGGAAAACCGGGCTTGGACTTTAAGCTAATATTGTATAAGTTAGGGGCGTAAGCCCAAAACAAAGCCAAGCCCGGCCCAAGATGAAGCCCACAAAGGCCTTAGGCCGTGGCATATATAACCCTCTTCCACATGTGGAAGAGGGTGTTGGTTACCATTTTGTTTCTCTCTCTAAAAGTGTTTAACCTTCCAAATTCTCTCTTGTTTATCTCTCTACTTTCTTCTCTTTCTCTCTCTAAATATCTCTTATAAATCTTGTGTTATGGATTGAATGGGATCAACATTTGGTATCAGAGCCTATAGTGGATAGGTGATTGAAGATTAGTGTCGTGTGTTCTTGATTTTTCGTGGTCATTTTGATCTATATATCACGTCCAAAAAATTTTTCTTGTGTTTTTTTATGGTTTTTTCTTGATACAAATCTTCTACATAGTTGTGGTAGAGATTTGGTATTGTTACCTTGGCTAAAAACACAAAATTTTTGGGTGTTTTGATCATTTTTTGGCTTAAATCACGAATTGGTTGAGTTTTGTCCGAGAAAAGTAGGAATTATTCCGATCAGGTCATCAGAAAAGGGCTTACAGTTATTCCGATTGGTGTAATCGGAATAGGGTTTATACATTTCGATTGGTCATTCCGATTGGACATTCCGATTTAACATTCCAATTGGTCATTCCGATTTGATATTCCGATTTGAGTATTCCAATTTGGACATTCCGATTGGTCATTCCGATTGACATTCCGATTGGTCATTCCGATTTTACATTCCGATTAGGGTATTCCGATTAGTATTCCAATTTGGACATTCCGATTGGGTATTCCGATTTGACATTCCGATTGGTCATTCCGACAAGGTTATTCCGATGGGCATTCCGATGGATATTTTGTTTGAGTAATTTTTAGACTTAGCCACTATCTAGACTAGTTTAGGAACATCGTTTACACGAAGATTAAATAAAAAAGAAAAAAAAGAGTTAAATTTTTTAGGTCAAGTAAAATCAAATTTTTTCCCTATTAGTTTTTGGCTATTTCTAACTCAAATTCAAAATTTGGCGATACAAAATTTTTCGGCTTACCGTTTTGTCAGACTGAGGAATTTATTGTAGGACTGAGAAAAAAAATTTCTGGAAATTTCGGAATTTCAATTTTAACCACACATTATCACAAAAAATCCACTAAGATCTGCAATTCATTCACAAGTATTCACCATATCTAACAACAACATCAACATTGCAACTGCTAATCAAATTCGTTTGGAACAAGGTGGCAACGGTAATCCACCTGTGCTCACTGCCGGTTGCTACGTTCAATGGAGATCTCGTTTTCTCAGATTTCTCGACAGAAAAGAAAACCGAACTGCTCTTCGTCACTGCCTTGAGAATCCACCTCCAGTTTTTGAATTCAGACCAATTACCACACAGGCAGGGGATGGTACTTCATCAACTATACGAGCTATGGAGGATTTTGACACATGTTCTGCTGAGAAAAAGAAACTCCTCCAAGCTGAAGCTGATGTTGTAAACTTCATACTCACTGGAATTGATAACGATATCTATTCCACAGTTGATGCATGTCCTAATGCTATGGAAATGTGGAATGCAATTCATCGATTGAAGCAAGGTGAGTCGATCAATGTTCAAGATCTCGAGACTAATCTACTTTGGGAGTTTGGAAAATTCACATCTGAAGATGGTGAATCCATTGACTCATATTACTCGAGATTCTACAAAATGATGAATGAGCTTGTCAGAAATCAGTGCACCATCTCCAATCATCATGCCAATGTTCAGTTCTTACTTCAACTCAAACCGGAATGGCAAAGGTTTGTAACTTTGGTCAAAGAAAGGGAGGATATCAAGACTATATCTTACCACAAACTTTATGATATCTTGAAACAACATCAGAATGAAGTGAATGAACTAAGGGCTGAAAAGGCAGAACGGTCTGCTAATTCTATTGCTTTTGTGGCTGCTACTTCAACAAAACCCGTTCCTCGTCAACAACCACCTACTCATTCCTCGAAGTCATCAAGCTCATCCACCAAACCTATAGCTGCTGCTAAACACAAAGCAAAAGCAATTGTCCCCACTCCACCTCCAAAGTATGACACTGAGTCAGATGGAGACAGTGATGATGAACAAACTTCAAGGGACAAGAAGATTGAAGAACTCATGTCTTTACTCACCACAACTTATAAGAAGATATACAAACCTACCAACAACAACCTCAGATCATCATCCAATGCAAGATATAAGGAAGTTGATCATGCACCTCGGTATGATCGTGATGCTAGGTATGATAATCAGAGGATGCCGAATCAAGTTGGGGCTAGAGACACTGTAGGCACTCCGGTTGTGCAAAAGACTAGGATTCAATGCTTCAACTGCAAGGGTTTTGGGCACATGGCTAGGGAATGCAAGAAGCCAAAACGGGTTAAGGACTCAGGGTATCACAAGGAAAAGATGCTGCTGTGTAAGAAAGAAGAAGCAGGAATTCCACTCACAACAGATGAAGTTGATTGGCGTGATGACACTGATGATGAAGCCGATGATCAAGAGTTAGAGGCACATTATGTGTACATGGCAAAGATTCAAGAAGTGATCCAAGAGACTGATGATACTTCTGGACCCATCTATGATTCTGAGCCACTTGAAAAGGTACCATCACATGATAACTATAATGTGTTTGCTAATGAACGACGTCATCCTAAGCAACCCGAAAGCATCAATGACACATATGTAATGGACACGGAGGATAGCAATATCTCTACGGATTCACAGCATATGTGTAATGATGACGGTAATGCTGCTCAGGATACTGACTCGGATGAGGACCGTGATTTGCTTGCGTCTATAATTGATTCTTTAAAACATGAAATTGAGGAAAACAAAGATGCTAATAAACGTTTGAAGCAAGCAAACACATCCTTAGCCGAGGAGCTAGGCAGGCTTAAAGAGTGTGATTATGTAAAAGAAGCTGATCGACGAGTTGCAATAGCTAATGGTTTGGTATATGAACGTAAGGTGCTCAACGAACAATATTGTTCTGAAGTAACACACGAAGTTCATATGTCAAAACAGAAGATATCGGAACTTGAAGAACAACTGCTGCTACATAAACTCCAAATTACTGAATTAGAGTCGGTTAACAAAGAACAAACTGAGCTTTATAAAACTCGTGAAGAAAAGGAAATTGAAAAAATTCTTGCTTTGGAAAAGAGAGTCGACACGTTAAACAACATTGTTTACAAAACAGGTCAGTCTATTCAAACTATGAATATGCTCAATAGAAATATGAAAACGAGTTTTGTCAAGCCTGAATATCTCAAGAAAGTTCAAAGTACCAAGCCTGCTCTTTATGATATCGGTTGTTATGTTGATAATCTTGCTCTTATGCTTTCCCCTGACTGCGACGAAATCATTCGTCAACAAGAAGAAAGTCGATCAAACTTAAGTGATTTAATAAACCTTTCTGATTCTAACAATCATATTAAGTTTGTCCCTCAAAAAGAACTTTCAAAAGAACAAAAGATGTATAATAGTGTTCCACCACCAAGTGATGAACCACAAAAGAAAGTTTCTTTAAAAAGGAGTTTCAAAAAGCAATCAATTTTGTTAGAAAAGCGAATTTTGGATGAAAAACGTAAATGGGATGAGAAAAGCAAAAGTGTTCAGCAATTTGAGTTTATAAAACAAGGGGTTTTAAATTTGTACAAAGGTGTCGTCGACTATGAAAAATTTTCTAGGGATACCATTTGGAATATTAAACCTAACCCACAAGTAGAAGTCGTCATTCAACAATGCATTGTTCCAACCATTGATGATCTTTCAAAAAATGTGGAAATGTTTTATAATGCTCTCACTGAGGAAATGTTAACTGATTTAAGCTATGTCAAATCTCTTGAAGATGAAGTTGATTTTCTTCAAATTAAATTAAAGACACAAGAACACCAACTTTCTAACGAAATTGATCGACTTTCTAAGGAATACTTTTATGCTGACCATATGAATGCTATACTTGGTGTGTATACCGATCTTGATCAATATTGTCATGTAGCATGTCTTGTGTCAGAATCAGACGAGAAATGTCGCAATCTTGAAGTAGAGCTTTCAAAACAAATTCAGTCATATAACAAACTTTCGAAAAGTTTTTCTCAACTTGAGAAGCACTCCATTTCTCTTGAACTTGCTTTACAAAAAGGTGAAAAATCTCATAATCATAAAAAGTGTCAAGAAATGTCAGCTTCTTCGTTTCGTCTACTAAATGAAAAAGATTTCGAAATAAATGATTTGAAAGCTCAGCTAAAAGAAAGGGACATAGCCATAAGTGAGTTATAGAAACTCATTGAGAAAATCAAAGGAAAGTCTGTTTTGGGTAAACCATCCGCCGTTCGTCAACCGAATGCGGTTAAATGCCCTAAATCATCTATTTTGGGACAATCCCCACAGACTTTGCCTAAGATAGGAAATGATAAGAGCACTAATGTGATAGCACCTGGAATGTATAAGATGAACACTAGGTCCACTCAAACTGGAACTACGCAGTTACCTCAGAATACTAGGAAAACTAATCAACATGTGTCTTCTTCTACAGGAGTAAATCCCACTACTAGTGTTAGCGGACCACAGCTTAAGAGCACTAGAATTGAAGATAGAGTCATGCCTAACAATAGTCAAGGGAAGAAGAAGGAAGTAGAAGATCACCGTAGGAATTTTATGTTTTCTAAGAATAAAACGTCTGTAACGGCTTGTAATGACAGTTTAAATGCTAAGACCTCGAATGTTGAAGTTGTTTGTGTTGAATGTGGAAAATGTGTTCGTACTTTCAATCATGATGCTTGTGCTCTTAATCATAATGGCGTGAATACTAGAACTAGGAAGCCTATTCCTGTGCCCACTAGTACTAGAGAACCCACAAGAACTTTGAACCAATCCACTGATCAACCACTTAAGAAACTAAGTGCGTTAGACTCCACTACTCTGCGTAAACAAAACAGATTAAAGAAGCTATATGAGAACATGAGTAGGACATGTACACGGGGGTATTCGAGATTTACACCACCCGGATACAAATGGGTACCTAAGTTAACCACTTTAGTGATTGGGTCTAGGAATATCAGCTTGCCTGTAGACTTTGCATCTAGGTCCACTACTATTTTGGAACCCGTTTCTATCAAGGGCTCCCATTTGTCAAATGCAACATTGTCTTCTAATTCTTCTGTAGCTCGTCGAAATCATCCTAGTCATAATGGACTCCGGGTGCAGAAAGCACATGACGGGCAATCTCAAGCTTCTCATTAACTTCGTGGAGAAGTTTCTGGGTACGGTACGGTTTGGAAATGATTAATTTGCACCGATACTCGGATATGGAGACTTGGTTCAAGGGAATATCACTATAAAACGGGTTTATTACATCGAGGGACTGAATCACAATTTATTCTCGGTTGGTCAATTTTGTGATGCGGATTTGGAAGTGGCTTTTCAGAAATCTACTTGCTATGTTAGAGACTACGATGGGAATGACCTTCTTATAGGTTCTCGTGGTTCTGATCTCTACACAGTAACTCTTCAAGACACATCTTCAACAAATCCAATTTGCTTAATGGCTAAAGCATCATCATCTCAAGCATGGTTATGGCATCAACGATTGTCACATCTCAACTTTGACACCATCAACTTGCTTTCTAAGAATGATATTGTGACCGGTCTTCCTAAGTTGAAATTCGTCAAAGACCATCTTTGTTCTTCTTGTGAGTTGGGGAAAGCAAAACGGAAGTCTTTCAAAACAAAGACTATCCCAAGCTCAAAAGGACGATTGGAACTTCTACACATGGATTTATGTGGTCCTATGCGTGTAGAGAGTATTAACGGGAAAAGTATATTCTAGTGATTGTTGATGATTACTCTAGATACACATGGACTTTCTTCTTAAGGTCCAAAGATGAAACACCAGAGGTTCTCAAAAACTTTCTCAAGATGATACAACGCAATCTTCAAGCTCAAGTCTTAACCATAAGAACGGATAGGGGTACTGAATTTTTGAACAAGAACTTGCAATCTTACTTTCAAGAAGAAGGCATCGAACATCAAACGTCTATTGCTCGAACTCCTGAACAAAACGGCGTTGTCGAAAGACGGAACCGTACTTTGGTTGAGGCTGCTCGAACAATGCTTTCTGCTTCAAAATTACCGCTATTCTTCTGGGCTGAAGCAATTGCAACTGCCTGTTATACTCAGAATCGTTCTCTCGTCATCCCTAGACATGAAAAGACACCTTACCACATCATCAATGGCAGGAAACCTACTGTCAAATTCTTTCACGTATTTGGATCTTTATGCTACATCCTTAAAGAGGGTGAGAATCTCGACAAGATGAAAGAAAAAGGTGATGCATGTATTTTTGTGGGGTATGCTACATTTTCGAAAGGATATCGGGTCTATAACAAGAGAACAAAGATTATTGTCGAAACATTTCATTTGAACTTTGACGAATTGCCACTAATGGTACTTGATCACAACAGCTCAAGTCCCGCACCTCAATGTCCAGCAATGGCACCTACACAAAACAGTGTACGTCCCGTGCAAGAATGTCAACAAAGTACTCCTACAACAGACTCGACGGATACAACACATATGAATGAGTTGGTTGATTTATATGATCCAATGTTTGATGAATATTACTATGGAAACAATCAAGTTGTGTCAAAGCCTTCCGCTGTCACCACTACTGATGCACCCGAACAAAGTCAAAAAGACACAACTGCATCTACTTCAGCAACCGTTGCTCAAGAGACAATTCCATTGGATACCCAACAAACTCAAGAAACAGTCATACAACCAACGTCACCAACCGTCAATGCTGAAGGAGAAAACAACAATCAAGCAGTCGATGCACAACCTGACGATGAAGAATTTATCAATACGTTCGGTACACCGGTACTCGAAGTCGGAGAGTCTTCTACTCAACATGTTGATCCGTCCAACATGCATACATTCTACCAACCATATCCATCCACTCACCATTGGACACGTGATCATCCATTGGAGCAAGTCATTGGAAATCCTTCAAAACCGGTTCGAACACGCAGACAACTCGAAACCGATGGCGATGTGTGTATGTATGCACTCACCGTGAGTTCAACTGTACCTACAAACATCAAACAAGCCATGACTGATCATGCGTGGATTGAATCAATGCAAGACGAAATTCATCAGTTTGAACGCCTAAATGTTTAGGAACTTGTTGACCGACCCTATGGAATGTCAATTTTAGATTTCAAATGGATCTAGAAAAACAAACTGGATGAAGAACAAACCATCATCAAAAATAAATCTCGTCTTGTGGTTAAGGGTATCGTCAACAAGAAGGGATAGATTTCGATGAATCATTCACGGTTTTTCAGATGGACGTTAAAACTGCTTTTCTAAACGGTCATTTGAAGGAAGAAGTGTATGTGAATCAGCCGAAGGATTCATCGATCCTCATCATCCTGACAAAGTCTATCGTCTCAAGAAGGCTGTATATGGACTTAAACAAGCTCCAAGGGCATGGTACGAAGAACTTTCAAACTTCTTGGTGTCCAAAGGACTCTCCAAAGGTTCTATTGATCCTACTCTCTTTACTAATAAATATGGGGATGACATAATGCTGGTGCAAGTTTATGTTGATGACATTATTTTTGGTTCTACGAACCCAAAACTTTCAAAACGTTTTGAAAAATTAATGCACAGCAGATTTGAAATGTCAATGATGGGGGAGATAAAATTCTTTTTAGTCCTCCAGATTCATCAATCCCCACGTGGTATCTTCATTAACCAAGCTAAGTATGCTCAAGAGATACTTAAAAAGCATGGTATGACCTCATGTGCTCGCATTGGTACACCATTGTCGACCACATCCCTAGACGCTGACTTGTACTCATATCCCGTAGATCAAACGCGATATCGCAGTATGATCGGGTCACTTATGTACCTTACAGCCAGCAGGCCTGATATTCATCACGCCACATGCTATTGTGCACGATATCAAGCCAGACCTACTCAAAAGCACCTCAAAGAGGTTAAACGGATCTTTCGATACCTTAAGAATACCATTCACATGGGACTCTGGTATCCGAGGGAAACCGATTTTCATCTAACAACTTTTTCAGATTCTGATCATGCAGGTTGTCTTGATAGTCGAAAAAGCACTTCTGGTAGCATACAATTTCTAGGGGAAGACAAGCTTGTCAGTTGGTCGTCAAAGAAGCAGGATTGCACTTCGCTCTCATCAGCTGAAGCAGAATATGTGGCTCTATCCGCGTGTTGTGCTCAAGTCCTCTGGATGAGAACTCAACTCACGGATTATGGCTTCCACTTTGATAAAATACCTATGTATTGTGACTCAAAGTCGGCCATAGCCATATCTTGCAATCCGGTTCAGCACTCCCGCACCAAGCACATCGATGTCAGATATCACTTTATCAAGGAACAAGTAGAACGTGGCATCGTGGAATTATACTTTGTCAGAACTGAGTACCAGCTGGCAGACTTGTTTACAAAAGCTCTATCGAAAGATAGGTTTGCGTATCTCGTTGGCCGTCTTGGTATGAAGTATATGACTCCAGAAGACTTGGAGGTTTTGGCAAATGAAGCTGCTTAATATTCTCTCATAATGACTTCTAAGCGCATCACAGCTTAGGACTCGGACCTCAACTAAGGAAAGTTTATCTCGGACGATAACTTATCCTTCTTAACAAGAAAATCATATTTCTCGGTCATGAGCTTCTCATAAAAACATTCAAAGTTTTTAAGTTCATGAAAAACGATTTCTAAGTAAATGTCAGCTTAGAACTCGAACTTCAACTTAAGGAAAGTTTATCACGGATGATAACTTATCCTTCATAACAGGAAATTTATTTTTCTCGGTCATGAGCTAGTCACAAAACAATCAAAGTTTTGAGCTCATGAAAAACGGACCCGAAAGGGGAGTGTACGTTTCAGTGCGCTTTCCCTAATCAATAGAAGAGAAGTCTTCTATTCTGATTATTTTAAAACCGTTGAACACAATTTTTCAAGAATTTCTCAAAAGGTTTTTCTAAATATTTCAAAATTGTGTGTTCAACACTCCCTTCCTCATAAGTGGTTTTTATATCTCAAAATTGTCATATGTTATTTTGATCAATTTTTGAGGGGGAGCGTTTTAAAATCAAGCCTTTTAATGTTGTTGGGTACATCTCTAAAATTGTCATATTTTATGTATCCAACACATTCCGAAAATGATATGAAATTGTCAAATGTAATATATTATATCGGAAAAGGCATCTCAACTCCGTACTTCAACATATTTTGTGGTGTTGTTTTTCTAAAATTTTCTAAAATTTTGTCTCAAGACACACATATATTGTTGAGGGGGAGCGACCCGACTGAAAATGTTCCATGCTTCATTCGTGCACACATGTTTCTCTCCCAATCGGTTTTCAAAAATTGTCATATTTTAATCAATTAGTATCTCTAATATGATGTTTTTATATTAGAGATAGGGGGAGAAAATGTGATTAAAGTGTAATATATCG
Source organism: Glebionis coronaria (assembly GCA_025667525.1). Lineage (NCBI taxonomy): Eukaryota > Viridiplantae > Streptophyta > Magnoliopsida > Asterales > Asteraceae > Glebionis > Glebionis coronaria. The sequence goes on from CM046877.1 coordinate 538,254,309, forward strand.
CAACATGTGATCTTAAAGACTTAAGTGCAACTCTTTCCTTCACATGCCAAACTATTTCGTCTATCGATGCATGTGTGTAGGGGGAGCTTTTCGGAAATGTAAAACTTTCAAGTGTTAAAAGTTTTGATTTTTATCAAACACTTTGAATGGTTTTCAATGGTTTATGGTTACGATCTATACCAAAAACAACCTACTATCCACGACGGAACGATGGAGTCAAAAGGTGGTTTAGGATAGGAAACTAAGTCCTATGATTCAACCAGAACCGGAGGGATCTACCCAAGGACATTCCATAGATAGAAATAGTTGTCCTTAGGAAAGATGGAGTGGAATGAAGCTGAATGCGGACCAATTACTTAAGTTAGCACTAGAACAATCACAACAAGGTGCTAATGATGACGTATTGGTAAGCATTGAAGGAGTTGAATATTCTATGAAACTTAGGTAGAAACCGGGTTAACACATCTTTTGAAGACAAGTGTCATGGACCCAGTGATGCGATGCACAACCCTTCCCCAGCCATTCGAGTTTCTCTCAAAAGAAACTTGTCTCATTGTCACGGAGATCAACACGTATCTATTGACTTTCTCACTCCGAGTCAGTTGATATTGAAAAGGTGGCAGTCTGCTCCAGCCTCCGATTACCAAAATGCACTTATTGAGTCTAGAGCCAATCAAGATCTATCTATCATCTCATTAGGACACAATCGAGTCCTACGCATTATCCTTGTGATATTGCAAGAACATCTGAGTGATATGATTCACAATGAAGATGGAAATCCTGCTTGAGCCAGCATTAAACAAGCTCATGGTAGGTAACTTGTGCGATTTTACACGAATCAAGCTTGTGAGAACTGGAAAGCAACTAAGTTTGGATTCTTAATTGATTCAAACTTGATTCTAGGTTTCTTCGCAAAATCCATGTGATCTTGCCAGAACATTCAGAGTGACACTCATTAGTGTTCACAGTGACGAATGGAAATCCTTCCAGTGTCAACATCAAACAGCACTGCGGTAGGTAACTCGCAAGATTCTCTATGAATCAAGCTTGTGACAAACTGGAAAGCAACAATGGTGCGATTCTTTTAGAATCAAACTTGTTCCAGGAAATCTGAATTGACGACTCTAATCAGACGGATAATTTATCCTTATGATTCACTCTTTACGTTCGCAGTCTGCTTTGAGACGGTCGAGTAAAGAGAACTGGCTACTACCGCCGGGAAACCCTGTCAAGGAGGTTCTTAATCGAATCTATCTGATCACAGGTACGGTATTTAATACCGTTTAACGGTCTTCACCGACCAGAGGTAAAACGCTACCGAGTTAGGGTGAAATGTTCAAAGCCATTTCATCCGTGTCTATATATGTTGCTGCATATCAAGAAGGTGGCGTAGCTGTGCAACCGATGTCGATTCAGAAGTCACAAGAGCACAAGATGGCGATAGTCAAGATACCCAAGAATGTAAGAATGTAATAGGTCATCTTAGTCACAAGGAGTACAGATGAAGATCTCAATCACTCAAAGTCAAATGACAAAGGCTCAAGATAAAGATCACGAAAGCATGAAGGAACAAAGCCGTTACAAACAAGATCAAGACCAAGATACAAGACCAAAGCAGGAAGATCTCCTCTATAAGAATGTATTCACTCAATCATCTTAAGCATTTTAAGCATTTAAGATGACCGATACATTGGGGGAGATTGTTAGCCCTATATTTCATATAGTAGAACAAGAATGTAATAGGTCATCTTAGTCGTTAAAAGGTCTTGTATTGTAATAGGTTAGTCGGGAAAACCGGGCTTGGACTTTAAGCTAATATTGTATACGTTAGGGGCGTAAGCCCAAAACAAAGCCAAGCCCGGCCCAAGATGAAGCCCACAAAGGCCTTAGGCCGTGGCATATATAACCCTCTTCCACATGTGGAAGAGGGTGTTGGTTACCATTTTGTTTCTCTCTCTAAAAGTGTTTAACCTTCCAAATTCTCTCTTGTTTCTCTCTCTACTTTCTTCTCTTTCTCTCTCTAAATATCTCTTCTAAATCTTGTGTTATGGATTGAATGGGATCAACACTTGTCTCCTCTCTTTCTCTTGTGGGTCAACGGCATGAAATACCCACAAGGGTATTCGGGTTTTGATTTTTGTTAAGTATTTACTTAATCATGATCTAGCAATCAAATGTGGTTGATTGAAGAGTCGTGTGGACTATTTTACAGAATATCTAACTTGATCTTTGGGTTATTGGTGAATCGGAATATGGGTATACAAACTAGGGTTTCTTTTGGTTTGGTGATTTAAGGGTTCTTGATCATCATTCTTGGAGAAAAGGTACGCTTTCTAATCTTTATGTGAATTATATTATGTGCATAGTTTTTTATCCTATCTGCTACGTTTTACTCATGATGCATATATCTTAGATACATTAGGTTGTTAAATTCCAACACTAACAAAGTGGCTTCAGATGATTTGTGATCAGGGATGGTGATGTTGGTGATAGAATGAGGATCAAAGGAATGAACATAGGGAAATTCATTGTGAATGGTTTGATTTGGTTTCTTGGGAGTTGTGAATTCATCCTCAAGATATGTCTTTGCTTTGTTAAAGACAATATCACCAGCCTCAGAACTGACATGGGAGATCACTTCATCATCTTCATTGAAGGTGACATGAATAGATTCTTCAAGCTCTTGTATGTGAATATTGAAGACTCTGAAAGATCTTGAGGTAGGACAATATCCAAGAAAGAAACCATCATCAGCTTTTTCATCAAAATTTTCAAGATGAACCCTGTATGTGTGAATGAACACTAGACATCCAAATACATGGAAGTAGCGAACATCTGGGGCTCTTTTTCTAAAAACTTTATACGAGGTTTTTCCATGTCTCTTCACAATGATAGATCTGTTATGTGTATTATACGCAGTATACACAGCTTCACCGCAGAACTGTTTAGGAAGTCTGGACTCACTAAGCATCGTTCTTGCATCTTTAATGAGGGTACGATTTCTTCTTTCAGCGGCCCCATTATGCCCAGGAGTTCCAGGGGTGGAGAATTTTTATGAGATATCTTTTTCATCACAAAAAAATTCCATAGCATGATTCTTAAATTCAGTGCCATTATCATTTCTGATTGCTTTTACTGTGCAGTCATTGAAGTTTTCGATTTGTCTAATGAAAGACATGATGCAATCAGCGCCCTCACTCTTCTTTTGAAGAAAGAACACTCATGTGTACCTATAGTACTCATATAAAATTACCAACGTGTATTTGTTGTGATTTATTATTTGCTTGACTGGTCCAAACAAGTCCATATGCAACATATGTAGACACTTGTTAATAGAAAATGATTGCTTGGTTTTGAAGGAGGCTCTGTGGTGCTTCCCTTTTTCACATGCTGAGCAAGGCTTGTCCTTTGAGTATGTCAGAGATGGAAGCCCAGCGACCAAGTCATTCTTTTCCATTTTGTTGGTGTTTTTGAAATTGAGGTGGGATACTCTCTTGTGTCATAACCAATTTTCACTATTGGATACCTTGGCAAAGAGACATGTATTGCTTCCCTTAGGACACGAAGACATGTCAATGACATACATATCTCTTCTTCTAGGAGCAATGAGCACAACATCAATATGTTGATTGAAGATTGTTCCTTGGGTCTTGGTGAACAAAAATTTGAAATTTGCATCACATAGTTGGCTAATGCTGATTAAGTTGTGCTTCAAACCATTGACATAAGCGACCCTTGTGAAGGTGATTCCATTACAATTCATGATGAGACTGTATTTATACATAGTCTCATCGTCCAAAACGGGCTTAAAACGCTTAAAATATCGTCAAAATACCCATATATGTGCTTGTGTTTGTTCATTGTGTATTTTAGGTATGGATATCGTGAATTCACCAAAAGGTTCCAAGAATCAAGCAAAAACGAACACGGGAAACGAAGCCGCACAAAGAACCAAGCCCGAAGAATGAATTTTGCAAAAATGCCCTTGAAGTTTGAAGATTGTACAAGTTTGGTCCCTCAACTTTTGAAGACTTGTCACTTAATACCCTTGTAAATCACAATTATTAAATTTGGGTCCCTTAAGTTTCAAGATCTTGCATGATTAGCCTTTGAAGAATGAAGATATTACATGATAAGCCCTTTAAACAAGCTTGGAAAATATTATTGTGGCCAAAATAGAAGAAAGGAAACTTCCTTTACAAAGGGATTTCACTTTTGAGCTGTTTGAACTTGGTTTAACAAGATAAAGAGACATGAGGGGGCTGTTTTGCCCAGACAACACAACTCTCCCTCCCAATAGACACACGCCACCTCAACTCCACCCTCCACATCACCCTGCCACCTCATTTTCCCACTTACCAAATTAATATTAAAGATTTGTTTAAACAAATTTTTATATTAATTACTTTGGGCGGCAAACATAACTCACCCCTTAAACCCAGATTAAAAACTCGCCCAAATCACCTAAGAACCCTAATTACTATGTAATCGAAATCAAAGGGGTTTTACCCTTAACTTTCCAGATACGCAATTAACCCTCCCCTAATCAAAACCCACCAAACAATACACCCTCACACTCACCCTGTGGTCCCCACGTGGCTTCCCTGTCACCCCTGTTTTAGCAAAAAAACGAATCTTGGCAGACATCAAACGGTTAATGTGCATTCCTTGGTCCCAAAGGACCAAATAAACGATCCTGATCACTTCTACCAGCTGGACAACACTTCAAGATCACATGATACCATTTGGACGATTTTCAAACCTTTTGACCAAGAAAAGCAGAATCAAACCAAGGGCATTCCTGGAAGTTTAGAAACTAGGGTTTTCACTTTATTTTATTGTATCTAGAGTAGTATAAATGGGAACAGTTGTGTCCCATTTTATTTCGTTCCAGTTTTTGTAATTTTAAAATTAGTAATGATAATGAAATTTTTAATCTTTGCAATACTGAGTTCCCTCTTTTTATATGTTCTTTAGTCTAATTGTTTATTTGTCTTGCAAATAGTTAAAAGGTTCCAAAAGTTTTAGTTGATGAACATGAGTTCAGAATTTAAGTTTAAAAGGTTTTGTTGAGAATTTACTTTAAATAAAACGTGGATAAAGCTTTTAGGGAAAGTGAAAGTGGAACCTAAACGATTTGATTCATAGTTGTTTAAGTAAGTTATCAAGTTTTTCTGTTTAAGTTAAAAAGGGTTTCAAGTTAAATCCATTTTCAAGTTTTTTTTATTATTAAGCAAAAAGCCATAACTAGCTTAATCAATAAGCTAGCTTATTAGCTTATTGCTTTTGTTCCCAGGTCACTGTTTTTGTTTCATCTTGGCAGGTTTCAACATCAAGTCCCTTCCATCCTTCTCATTTTTCTCCAATATTGAAGATATTTAAGGGTGTGTTTGGGACTGCTGTGGTCCCCACACTTGTTTTCTCTACATCAGCAGCTTACAACAAGCTATCATAAGCTCACATAAGCCCAAAATAGAAAGAATAAGGAAGGCCTCAGCCCAAGGTATGGCTTGAACCCCTTTTGCCCCTTTTTTTGAATTATATGTGAAATTTATGAGATTTTGTGTAAACTTGTTTGAAGATTGAGTGTTTCTGTTTAAATAGGCTCATATAAGTATGATATGCATGTCTTGATAGAATTTAGATAGTCTTATTTAGATTTGCAAGCTTGTTGTTTGTTAATTTCAAGTTTTAGTAATTTAAGGCAGTGTTTGGATTTGCAGATTAGGCTAGGAAGTTTTGAGTATTGGTGCAACTTAAACTGGTTTAGACATAGTAGGTTGTTAGTATGACTTGCTTTTAGTCATAAGGTTTAGTTTAGATAGCTTGTTAAGCATATTGCATGTGCACTATGAGTTATAACTAAGCAAATCTGTGTAGCATCCAAATCTGCCTGTTTTTAGCCAAAATTTGCCCACCACTTTTGTTACTTGCTAGCTTAGGGTAGTATCTAGGATTATAGATAGCTTTCACTTGCTTTGTTTGACTTGTATGCAAGATATGAGCTCCCAAAAATCGTTTTTGTGCACCTAGATTAGTCAACAGCCTCCACAGCCCCCCTATTGATATCAACAACTGTTCATTGCTCTTTTTTGTGATATTATTTGCTTGAGCTTGTGTGTTTTTTGCTCTTAATTGACTCCCCACACTTCCATGAGTGTGGGGGTGCCTTTGTTTCCAAAAGAATAAAAAAAAAATAAACAAGATACAAGCTAATTAGTCCACAGCCCGTTTTTTTTACACTAACAGTGGGAACCCAGTTCCCACTGACTTTGTTAAGAGTTCCCCCTGCTGTGGAAACCGACAAAAGTCCAACAAGTCAACATCAGCAATCTTAGATTTTTGTCTTTTGTGACCTAAATTAGGAATTAGGGTTTGATTCTTTTTGCATTATTTTTTTTTAAAATTTCTGATTTTCTAGTATAATTTAATTTTTTGTCACTGTTCATTTGGTAATTTTTAGAATTAATAGCATTTTTAATTACTTTTTAATTAATCTGTTTTTGGCATTTAGTGTAGAAAATTGTTATTTTTCACTTTTAAAATTTTTCTTAGACTTAGAATATTATTTTAAGATTTTTAGTCAAAAAGTTTTTTACTGTTCACCTTTTTAATCATTTTTTATAATTAAATTAGTTTAATTAGGGTTTAATTAATAATCTGTTTTGTCTTTTAGTGTAAAATTTTGCATTTTTCAAACTTTTTTAATTTTCTCCTGTTCATTAGAGTATTTTAGGATTTTTAAAATTGGTCAATTAATTTTGGCATTATTTTATTATTTTTAATAATTATTTTAGTTTTTAAATAGTTTAAAAATAGTTTTTAGTGATTAAAAAAATTGAAAAATAGTTTAAAATTTAAAAAAAATAGTTTTTAGTCTTTAAATAATATAAGTTAGTTATAAGTTCAATAAATTAATATTTTGGGCATTTTGTTAATTATATTTAATTTTTGGGCTTTAATTAGCATTAAAAATTGAATATTTAATTAATAAAAGGTTTTAAAATATATTTGTTGTATTTTTATTCTTATTTATATTATTTAAGACTTAGTTTAATATTTTAATTAATTTTTAGGTTTAATTTTTAATTTCGTCACGTTTTACGTATTTACGTTCGCGTTTTACGTCAACGTCGTAGTTTAAATCGTAGTCGTAGCTCGTCTTTAATTTTTCTCTTCTCAACCAAAAACGTCACTAATCCAAACATTGTTATTTTACATAATTGGCACACATAATACACACCTCCTTCGAGAACGAACTTGCATTTATTCGGTTTCGCGTTTTTCCTAAAACGTGCAACTTAATACTTGTCACTCATACGCGTTTTTCCTAAAACGTGTACGATTTACTACATATCAATTTTTGGCGCCGCTGCCGGGGAGGTGTTTAGTGTGCCATTATTATTAGTATCGTGTTTGTGTGAGTAGTGCGTTTTAGCTTTTCATTTTTTGGAAAGCGTGAATATCGTACATACTCATTTTTGTTATTTTTCTTTACTATATTATAATATCCAAATAAACCGTGTTTAATTTTCCTAAATTAAACACAAAACAATCTTTACTATATTGTAGATATATTGGTTTTCGTTTTTCTTGTGAATATATTATTACTATATTGTACTACGTAAGAACAATAAATATACAAGTACTCCAAATACGTGAGAAATCACAACCTTGATTCGGGATTTCATCACTCGATCATTGTATTCGAATCTAAAGCAAAAGTTTAAAGGCAAAATAGATAAATAATTTCGTGAGGCTTAATTTCAATTAACACAAACTATAAGGTGGGTATAAGGCGGTTGTATTTCACGACCTAAAGGAAAAAGGCTCTTAACTGCTTCGCGCCGCCTCGTTTCCTCCGCTTGCTTGTGCGTGTTTTGAGAAATAAGGCTAATCGAGGGTTTGCCGCCCAAGTATTATCTACGTATATTATATTTGCTTGTGTTTTCAAGATTAAACCCTCTTGAACGTTTTGGTGTTCCACCAACGTTCTAAAGTCATCGAGAACGTTCACTCCACGTGATCGTTTTCATTCTTTGAGGCTCCTTTAATCGAGAAAGTCGATTCGAGGAGAGATTTGTAGATTTGTGTCTACGTAATACATTTAAAAATCCAAAAAAATTAAAAAACCAATCAAAAACCAAAAAAATTGAAAAATCGAAAAGCCGCAAAAAGAATCTTCTTTGCTACCACCCATTCTACGCTTAGTGCATGCGCACTCGATCGAAGGATTATTCCAATTCTAGTGAAGCTTCGAATCGACGCAATCGTAATCGAAGGAATCGACGACGTAGACGAGAATTAGAAACCGACGTTCCTAATATCGTTGTTGAAGAAACCGTAGAGGAGATGGCCGACAATCGTTCTATGATGGAATTGCTCCAAGCGCCCACCGAGGGTTATGGAGACGCGATCGTAATTCCCGCTATCGAGGCGGAGAATTTTGAGATCAAGAGCGGAATGCTTTCGTTGATCCAAGCTACAAAGTTTCGAGGTCGTGAAGCCGATAATCCTCACGACCATATTCGGAATTTTGATCGTCTTTTAGCCACGAGCAAGTTTAAGAACGTCGACACCGATGTCGTCAAGCTTATGCTTTTTCCGTACTCGCTCGATGGTGCCGCCAAGGATTGGTACGAGAAAGAGCCACCTAATTCCATAACTACGTGGAAGGATCTCGTCTCCAAGTTCGTTAATTATTTTTTCCCACCGTCTAAGACAACGTTTTTCAAGAATGAGATTACGAAATTTGAGCAAAAATCGAATGAATCTTTTAGAGACGCGTGGGATCGTTTTAAGGAATTGCTTAGGCAATGTCCTCACCATGGTTTTTCCAAGTTGCACCAAATCGATACGTTTTACAACGGTCTTAATTTTCACGAACAAGACTCGTTGAATTCCGCCGCCGGTGGCAACTTTTTGTGCAAAACTCCGAAAGATGCATTGATAATTATCGAAAACCGATCCAAGGTTTACCAACTCCGCAACGCACCGAGTGTTGCCAATGTCGCCAACGTTAGTAGTTCTAATCGCGACATTGAGAGAGTTGATGCAAAAGTCGATAAATTGACGAATGTGTTCACGTCTTATCTCATTGAGATGCAAAAGAAAGACGCTCCCGCTACGGTGAAAGCGGTTGAGGTTTCGTGTACGTTTTGTGGTGGACCTCATAATTATTACGAGTGTGCGACTACGGATGGCCAAACGTCTAATGTGAGTGCGTTAAACAACAATTTTTCAAATCAAAATAACGCCGGTCCATCACAACAAGGCAATTATAATCAAAGCAACAATTTTCAAAATCGAAACAATTTTCAAGGAAATAATCAACAAGGAAATTTTTCGAATCAAAATCAAGGAGGTTATTATCAAGGTCGTAATATAACTTGGCAAAATCGAGACAACAACAATCAAGGCAACAATTTTCAAGTGGTAATCAAGGAAATTTTCAAAGAAACAATCAAAACCAAGGGAACTTTAATTCTAATCAAAATAGTTCGTCAAACGATTTTCAAAATTACATGAAAATGAATGAGGCTAATATGAGACGATTAGAGGGAGAAATTGGTACTTTGAAAAACGACTTTACAAATACTTTGAAATTGCAAAACACGAAGATTGAGCAAGGGCAAATTGATATAAAAAAGATGTTTTCGGCCATTATGAACAAAGCCTCGGGTTCGTCATCAAATTCATTACCTAGTGACACCATTGCTAATCCGAAAGAACAATGTAAAGCCGCCTCGTCTTGTAAGAAAGGTCGTGTGATTACCCCTAACCTCGAAGGATTCCGTGTTGTTTATCCCTCTCAACCCTCGACTTCTAAGACGTCTTCTTGTTCTAAAGTCGATGGGGTGAACGTGGCGACCAAGGAAAATAGTGCACACCCTCGTGTACCCCAAATTCCATCCACGGTTCAAAAAGAGAGTTTCATCGACCTTACGAAAGTAACCCTTGAAGAAACTTGTGCATCGATCCTTCTTAAAAAACCCAAAAGGCATATGCCGAGAAAGGAAAAGGATCCGGGCCAATTTCTACTACCTTGTGATTTTTCCGAGATTGAGGGATGTTTAGCCCTTGCCGATTTAGGTGCTAGCATCAATCTCATGCCTCATTCTCTTTGGAAATTGATGAGATTGCCTTCGCTTACCCCCACGAACATGACAATCGAGCTTGCAAATTGTACGCCTTTAATACCAATTGGAATAGCCGAGGATGTCTATGTCAAAGTTGGAAAGTTCATTTTTCCCGCGGATTTCGTTATATCCGATTACGAGTGTGACCCTAAATGTCCCATTATTTTAGGCCGACCATTCTTATCGACGGCTAGAACCGTAATCGACGTTCACGAGGGGAGACTTACTATGAGATATGGGGATGAGAAAATAGACTTTTTCGCTAGAAAATCCCAAGGATTTTATGAGAATGAAAAAACCGAGGTTTTAAAACCTAATGATTCAAATTCTAATGATTTCAAAATGTTTACTTTAGCGGAAAGAATGAAGCTTGATGCATGTTTTGAAAGAATTAAGAAAAACGGTTTTAAAGATGATGATTTTAATGATAAAGAGTACGTGTACCTAATTCAAAAGGGTATGTGTAAATACATGGATGAAAACTCACTTTGGGATGTTTTTAGCGAAACAAGTGAAACACCAATTCCGAAGGGTGACGTTAATGCCATCACGACAATGACCAAAATGGATTCGTCTTCACCACCTTCGAAGGACCACGTCTCTGAGGCTTCAACTTCTAACTCCATCGAAGTGCCTCCTTTGCCTAGCCCAACACCCGTTGAGGCTAAAGGGTTTATCGACATCGATCCTCTCGTCTTAGAAAAGTCACCTAAGCGTAGCCCTAGTGCTTGTAATTCTATGGTTGTGAGTGCTCACATCGACTCTTTCTTTGACGATGACGATGGCGATTTTGCCGAGCTTGATCACGTACTTTGACATCCACATGCTATTTTTGATTCTCCTAAAAAGAAACATGTGAAGTACGATGATTATGAGTTTGATCCCGAGATTGAGGAAATCATTGAACGAGAGCTAGCTCTTATGCCTTCGCTTCCACCTACGAGTGAGGTCGATCTTTCCAAAATCGAGGATGAACTAAATGAGTTGGAACGTCTTATTTTCGATGACGAACCAACTCATGTGACCACAAATCCCATTCTCGAGGAGTTACCTAATCAACACTCCTCATTTGAGAATGACGTTTACCACATTCGTGAGGATCTAACTTATCAACGATCCCCACAAAAGAATGATGGTTTCGTGCTTGATCGTGATCTTTTCGAGAGAGTTTCTAAGATACTCAAGGAGGGGAATGACAAACCTTGGTTTGACAAGCCTATCTTTGATGAAGAAATCGATGAGATCGACGTTCATGAGGATGACGAGTATGTAGACTCCGAGGGGGCGGTGTTCTTTATCGATAAACGTTTTGAGAACTTATATAACCCGCCACCCCCTCCCACCAATGACTTAAGTGTGAGGATTTTTAGCGCGACTAATTTTCAATTTGACACGCCAAATATTTTCGACATTATTCAATCGGGTTTTCATAAAGAGTTTTTGAACGATGAAAAAGGAAAAGATTTTAAAAATGTTTTAAATGATTTTTCTACATGTTTAACTCCGTCATCACCACGTTTTATGAGTGCTACCACCTCGTCTACTCCTTTTGACGACGGTTGGTGTGGATTTAGTGTGGGGGAAGCCCCAAATGTTCCCTCACATTTCTCCACCGAGGACGAGATTTACGATCCCGGAATTGCTTGTAAAGGGAAATCTCGGTCTTCCACCGATGCAATAAATGGAAAATATTTTCGTTTGCTTGGTGTGAGTCTACCTCGAGTAGCTCATTATGTTGACTTACCCATTGCCCCACCTTTCTACTTCTTATCTCTTTTCTTCTACCTCTTTGAGGTTTTGGTTTGTGTTGGAGTAGCGTTGTTTCGTCTTTCATCCGAAAACGAAGACGCTATCTTTGACCCCGGTATACGTATATCGGGTTTTTAAAGTACTCCACGTACTTTTGGGCCTTGTTTATCATGTAAGTCCCACCAAAAATGACCAAACCATGATTATCCCTAAATGATCACATTTATGGGGATTCGAGTCGAGCTTTTGACTCGGTTATCAAAAACAAGGTGCCTCGTGGGGGATTCTCATGCTTATCCTTGTAAATATTATCGCTTTATTAGTTTAATGTAACGAGGGGACTTGTGCTCTTCCTACCTTTGTTTCGTGGTTGTTTGTGATTGTGATTCATTAGGTTCATCGTCATCATTGAAGCCTCTCGTGTTCGTTTTACGTAGCACTCGAGCTTCGATCGTTGCCTTTGGAGATTCTGATATCCGATGATATCCTTTTATGTTCTAACGTTTATCTTATTAGCATAATTCATAAACGGCTTTTAGGTTATTCGTTTTACCCTTTCCATGCTCGAGATTAAGCATTCGACTTCGTCTCTAGTATAGGGGTGTTTACACCCCTAGACTCGAAACATTGAGGACAATGTTTAGTTTTAGTATGGGGGGGTGAGTAGATACTTCACCTTGCTTACGTCAACACGCTATCCAATATTCATCTTTTTGTTATCGTTTTGTTGCAAAATAAGGCTAAAAATGGCCAAATTTTAAAAATTTTCTAGTTTTTCATAAGTGTTTAAGACACGAATGTAGGTTTTCCGATGGTGAGAACGAGAGTAATTTTTGACTCGACCGTGCGTGTTGAGCACTTAGCTTCGATTCCTTAACTTTTTAGGCTAAGTCTCTTAAATGAGGACGAGAAATGATAGAGTTATTTATAAGTCTCGTAATCGTCACGATCTTATGTGTAGTAATTATTAGCTTATTCTCCCAACGCTTTTGCATAAATAATTGTTAATAAATATTGATTTGGCGGTTTAGTCACTATTGTTGGGTTTCTAATTTGTTTTGGTAGCTTCCATGTAATTAAATTGGGAAAACATTAAGGTATCGCCAGCGTCACGGTTTTGAAGTATTGGCACCCGAATAATCGAAAGCTTCACTTAATAATAAGATTTCAAGTGCTCACCTAAATTAAGCAAAAATTTGAAGCTCACAAGGCCGAAAAATCTATGCCCAAATTGAAAGTGAATCAAGCCTTAATCTTCGAAGCTTTAAAGATCCAAAATTCGCTTTAGCGTGAGGATATACGTCTTTGGCTAATAAAACCACCGATGAGGCGGATAATAAAAGGCAAGGCAAGACCGAAGTCATAATAAAAGCTTCATGGCGAAGTTGAATAAAAGATGGAGGTAAACCAAAGATAATAAGGCCCTTCCGTTAGGGGGCGTATAAAAGTATTGGTAATAAGTCTCATGTTCAAAACCGTTATAAAATCGTGTTTATCGATCCTTCTTGTTGACTTAATTTTTTGACATCGTTGTCTATTGGGATGAATTATTGATTTAATGATTTTGGTTACACCGTTAAGTCTCTATTTTTAGACTTAATCTCTATTCACGCATAAGTCGATGATGTATCCTCGTGATCATTAAGACATAATAAAATATAAGAGATACCAAGTAGGAATAAGGGAGTTTAGGTTCGTAATTAACACTCATGAGATGTGTTCGTATTGCTAACTTATAATAACAATGATCTCGTTACACGCTTAGCATGGAATTGGGTGAAAATCGAGGATGACGAACTTATCTCTTTGAGGCATTCACGTGTTCTTATTCTTTAACCCTAAAAGTCACGATCTCGTGATGAAAACATTACATTATGTCTAAAACGCGTGTAGTAGTTTATTTAAATTTATGTCTTTAATAAATGTCATCATAAAATGAATTTTGGAAGTGCTACGATACTTAATTCTAGCATTGCGTGGGGACACGGCAATGGTTTAGTATGGGGGAGTGATGAGACTGTATTTATACATAGTCTCATCGTCCAAAACGGGCTTAAAACGCTTAAAATATCGTCAAAATACCCATATATGTGCTTATGTTTGTTCATTGTGTATTTTAGGTATGGATATCGTGAATTCACCAAAAGGTTCCAAGAATCAAGCAAAAACGAACACGGGAAACGAAGCCGCACAAAGAACCAAGCCCGAAGAATGAATTTTGCAAAAATGCCCTTGAAGTTTGAAGATTGTACAAGTTTGGTCCCTCAACTTTTGAAGACTTGTCACTTAATACCCTTGTAAATCACAATTATTACATTTGGGTCCCTTAAGTTTCAAGATCTTGCATGATTAGCCTTTGAAGAATGAAGATATTACATGATAAGCCCTTTAAACAAGCTTGGAAAATATTATTGTGGCCAAAATAGAAGAAAGGAAACTTCCTTTACAAAGGGATTTCACTTTTGAGCTGTTTGAACTTGGTTTGACAAGATAAAGAGACATGAGGGGGCTGTTTTGCCCAAACAACACAACTCTCCCTCCCAATAGACACACGCCACCTCAACTCCACCCTCCACATCACCCTGCCACCTCATTTTCCCACTTACCATATTAATATTAAAGATTTGTTTAAACAGATTTTTATATTAATTACTTTGGGCGGCAAACATAACTCACCCCTTAAACCCAGATTCAAAACTCGCCCAAATCACCTAAGAACCCTAATTACTATGTAATCGAAATCAAAGGGGTTTTACCCTTAACTTTCCAGATACACAATTAACCCTCCCCTAATCAAAACCCACCAAACAATACACCCTCACACTCACCCTGTGGTCCCCACGTGGCTTCCCTGTCACCCCTGTTTTAGCAAAAAAACGAATCTTGGCAGACATCAAACGGTTAATGTGCATTCCTTGGTCCCAAAGGACCAAATAAACGATCCTGATCACTTCTACCAGCTGGACAACACTTCAAGATCACATGATACCATTTAGACGATTTTCAAACCTTTTGACCAAGAAAAGGAGAATCAAACCAAGGGCATTCCTGGAAGTTTAGAAACTAGGGTTTTCACTTTATTTTATTGTATCTAGAGTAGTATAAATGGGACGAGTTGTGTCCCATTTTATTTCGTTCCAGTTTTTGTAATTTTAAAATTAGTAATGATAATGAAATTTTTAATCTTTGCAATACTGAGTTCCCTCTTTTTATATGTTCTTTAGTCTAATTGTTTATTTGTCTTGCAAATAGTTAAAAGGTTCCAAAAGTTTTAGTTGATGAACATGAGTTCAGAATTTAAGTTTAAAAGGTTTTGTTGAGAATTTACTTTAAATAAAACGTGGATAAAGCTTTTAGGGAAAGTGAAAGTGGAACCTAAACGATTTGATTCATAGTTGTTTAAGTAAGTTATCAAGTTTTTCTGTTTAAGTTAAAAAGGGTTTCAAGTTAAATCCATTTTCAAGTTTTTTTTTTATTATTAAGCAAAAAGCCATAACTAGCTTAATCAATAAGCTAGCTTATTAGCTTATTGCTTTTGTTCCCAGGTCACTGTTTTTGTTTCATCTTGGCAGGTTTCAACATCAAGTCCCTTCCATCCTTCTCATTTTTCTCCAATATTGAAGATATTTAAGGGTGTGTTTGGGACTGCTGTGGTCCCCACACTTGTTTTCTCTACATCAGCAGCTTACAACAAGCTATCATAAGCTCACATAAGCCCAAAATAGAAGGAATAAGGAAGGCCTCAGCCCAAGGTATGGCTTGAACCCCTTTTGCTCCTTTTTTTGAATTATATGTGAAATTTATGAGATTTTGTGTAAACTTGTTTGAAGATTGAGTGTTTCTGTTTAAATAGGCTTATATAAGTATGATATGCATGTCTTGATAGAATTTAGATAGTCTTATTTAGATTTGCAAGCTTGTTGTTTGTTAATTTCAAGTTTTAGTAATTTAAGGTAGTGTTTGGATTTGCAGATTAGGCTAGGAAGTTTTGAGTATTGGTGCAACTTAAACTGGTTTAGACATAGTAGGTTGTTAGTATGACTTGCTTTTAGTCATAAGGTTTAGTTTAGATAGCTTGTTAAGCATATTGCATGTGCACTATGAGTTATAACTAAGCAAATCTGTGTAGCATCCAAATCTGCCTGTTTTTAGCCAAAATTTGCCCACCACTTTTGTTACTTGCTAGCTTAGGGTAGTATCTAGGATTATAGATAGCTTTCACTTGCTTTGTTTGACTTGTATGCAAGATATGAGCTCCCAAAAATCATTTTTGTGCACCTAGATTAGTCAACAGCCTCCACAGCCCCCCTATTGATATCAGCAACTGTTCATTGCTCTTTTTTGTGATATTATTTGCTTGAGCTTGTGTGTTTTTTGCTCTTAATTGACTCCCCACACTTCCATGAGTGTGGGGGTGCCTTTGTTTCCAAAAGAATCAAAAAAAAAAATAAACAAGATACAAGCTAATTAGTCCATAGCCCGTTTTTTTTACACTAACAGTGGGAACCCAGTTCCCACTGACTTTGTTAAGAGTTCCCCCTGCTGTGGAAACCGACAAAAGTCCAACAAGTCAACATCAGCAATCTTAGATTTTTGTCTTTTGTGACCTAAATTAGGAATTAGGGTTTGATTCTTTTTGCATTATTTTTCTTTTTAAATTTCTGATTTTCTAGTATAATTTAATTTTTTTTCACTGTTCATTTGGTAATTTTTAGAATTAATAGCATTTTTAATTACTTTTTAATTAATCTGTTTTTGGCATTTAGTGTAGAAAATTGTTATTTTTCACTTTTAAAATTTTCTTAGACTTAGAATATTATTTTAAGATTTTTAGTCAAAAAGTTTTTTACTGTTCACCTTTTTAATCATTTATTATAATTAAATTAGTTTAATTAGGGTTTAATTAATAATCTGTTTTGTCTTTTAGTGTAAAATTTTGCATTTTTCAAACTTTTTAAATTTTCTCCTGTTCATTAGAGTATTTTAGGATTTTTAAAATTGGTCAATTAATTTTGGCATTATTTTATTATTTTTAATAACTATTTTAGTTTTTAAATAGTTTAAAAATAGTTTTTAGTGATTAAAAAAATAGAAAAATAGTTTAAAATTTAAAAAAAATAGTTTTTAGTCTTTAAATAATATAAGTTAGTTATAAGTTCAATAAATTAATATTTTGGGCATTTTGTTAATTATATTTAATTTTTGGGCTTTAATTAGCATTAAAAATTGAATATTTAATTAATAAAAGGTTTTAAAATATATTTGTTGGATTTTTATTCTTATTTATATTATTTAAGACTTAGTTTAATATTTTAATTAATTTTTAGGTTTAATTTTTAATTTCGTCACGTTTTACGTATTTACGTTCGCGTTTTACGTCAACGTCGTAGTTTAAATCGTAGTCGTAGCTCGTCTTTAATTTTTCTCTTCTCAACCAAAAACGTCACTAATCAAAACATTGTTATTTTACATAATTGGCACACATAATACACACCTCCTTCGAGAACGAACTTGCATTTATTCGGTTTCGCGTTTTTCCTAAAACGTGCAACTTAATACTTGCCACTCATACGCGTTTTTCCTAAAACGTGTACGATTTACTACATATCAATTCACTAAGCCATATCCTTCAGTGTCCCATGAAGAGTCATCTCCAAAAACCATTTTAGCACCAGACTCCTTTTTATATTTGTGCATATATTGTTTCACCCATGTCATGTGTTTGGAGCAGCTACTATCTAAATACCATACAAACTTCTTTAGATACTACTACATAAATATAGAGAAATAGATTAGTTTCAATGATGAACACGCCTTCTAGTGGGTCCATATTTTCGCTGATGAGCGACTCTTGATCTCCTTTGAGTTCTGGTCAAGCCTCCTTGATTTCAGTTTCTTGTCTTATGGGCTATAATGCCACAAACATCACAACCAGGGTAATATTCACACTCATATGAGTGATGGTCATAAAATCTATAGTACTTGCAAGGAGGAAATGGTATGGGTCTGTGTTCAACTCTCCTAGGAGGTTGATGAGGAGTCTGAGACCTTAATTTTAGTTCATCATGTTCACTAGAGGTATGATATGAAGACTCAAATGTAATACACTTGGGCTTCTTTTGTAAATTTTTAGAAAGATGATTTTTGAACCCATAGTGCTTATAGGGTCTGAACACAGTTCTACATCTGGTTTGGTAACTGTTGGTCCCTTCACCATGAGAAACAGGGGAGGAGCTATTAGATGGAGTCTTGATTTGCTCCTTCAGTCCTTTTACCTCTTCTGTGTGAGTAAAGAGCAGTTTTTCTGTTGGGGAAATTTCCTCAGTTGGAGTGATTGGAGTAGATTCTTTAGTCTTTGGCTATATAAGTCTTCTTTTAAGGTTTCTCAACCACTCTAGTAGAGGGTTTAGATTTGGTATTTGACCCAGTGGGGTTGGTAGATGGCTTAGGGCTAGTTGAGGATTCAGAAGGTGTTGCCCCTGATAGTTTGGGCAAGGGAGGCAAGGAACTCAGATCCTTTGTTTCAGACTCAGATTCACCTACACTTAGAGGAGTGTTTCTAGAGGATTAATCTTCATCTAGAATAAAGACAACCTTAGACACAGGGTTGTGAGTCTTTAACCTTCCCTTCCCCTAAGGGATTGGATAATATTACCGGACACATGTTCGGTGACTAGCTGATCAAATGTCACTCGACTTTTGGTTCATTTTTCAATGAACTTTTTTAGTTTAGCAATCTCAACAACCAACGACTCATTTTCATATGTGAGTCTTCTCACCTCATTGTAGAGGTTGGTATTTTGTGCCACAGTATATTTGAGATTGGTCAGGTCAGATTTGCAAGAGGACAATTCATGTTTTTGTAACACCCCAAACTAGGTCAACGGAAGCGGTAAAGCTCGAGGGCTGTTATATCATAACACCAAAGTTCAAGGTACAAGAGAACGACTCTAAATGAGAGTTTTATAAAAATACCTCGTTGAATTAAGCTAAAACATCAAAGTTTACAATGGTCCCAATTCAAAAGATAAAGTAGCGGAATAATAAAGTTTTAAAGATGTCAACGAGATAATAGTTCAAAAGCATAAGTAATAAATATCCGAAGGTAGCCATGAAATGCATGAGGACTCCAAGTACTTCATATAGCAGTTAAGCAATCATCATCAAATACCTGAGATAAATGATAAAAGGTCAACATAAATTTGGCGATAATATAGGTTTCAGTTCAAAATCATAGCAAGTTGGACCGAAGAAGTTCAACTCAAGTACACATGCAACTATGGGAGATATAGTGCCAAGTGTAGGATAAGTCGGTTGTTCATAGTATTTATGATAGCTAAGATCATGACATCGAAACTAATGATCTAGTACGTACATCGAAATGCACATATAAATTACCCCAAGAGAGTATCTAGCCAAGATAACTCAAGTCACACAAATAGTATACACTTGTTCGGCGACATAATATGCCCGAGTGGAGGTTGTCGCCTCGATAGATCTACCCATTACATAAGAGCTCACTCCAGTAGAGTAATTAACGATTCATGATAGTGGGGACTATGGCTAACGCAACTTAAGCTAATCATAAGCAAGGCTCACTGAGCGTTCACAGAAAATAGTTTTTGCGTCCGTAAGTAAGTATAAGCATTTATCCCATATACTCACCTCAAGCAATGAATCAATCCGCACAAGTAAGATCAATTGATAGCGAACAACACTAGGCGGGAACCTAAATTTAATATTATAGTTTAGGCACTAGCAAATAAATCACATACATCGCTTATCAATCATGTGCGTTGTTTTATAGTTAAAATATGACTTATCGAAATCATATTGTTAATATTAGTATCTTATACTTAGGCCAAAATATTTATTGTTGACTCGATGGAATTTCGACAGCCTTCCGGCATAAATTTTAATTTACCCAAATTTAACTTAGTCAAATTCTCAATACACTTTCTACGGAAAATTCGACAGCCTTTCAGCGTCATTTTGAAATTTGACATTTGTAGTAACCTCTCGATAATCGACCACTTTCACAATCAAAATCAATCAAAAACCACTTTTTTGCAAAATACTCATTTCCCAACGTCCAAATGGTAACAATAACCAAGTATTTCCAACACGCGCTTTTACCCTTCTCAACATGTTTCCAATATTTATATATATCATTTTATACCCGATTCGACACTTAAAATAACCCGGTTTGATTCGAAAACGTCATTTTTTCCATATTTTAATTCTAGACAGCAAGCAATTTTTTGTGTTTCCGCAAAATTATGTTTTCCGACAACAAAATACAAACGACCATATCTTAATTATTAAGTCCGTTTTTAGATTATAATATACCGAAACGAAGGAATTAACTTGTATTTTCATAATCTTGTACTAATCTAGTTTCAAAAACAATTTTTATAAGCCTTTAAGCTCCATATGAAATTCGGACAAAAGTATAACGTTTGTAAAATACATTTTTGACCACTTGTAGTAATACTACTGGTTTTTCCCAAAAATTCATAAACACAAATAATATGACAAAAACATGTTTAAGTTTATAGATCTATAAATATATTAACACATATGTTAGTAAAAACTCAAGTTATGTTTAAAAATACATAGATTTAGTAGATCCATCCATAAAATACATGGATAAAAAAGATAACAAAGTAGAAAATATCTTTTACCATTTATTTTCAAGAAAACACATGATAAGAGACATGCATGCATAGACTTACATATATTATACATGAAGATAAAATAATCAAAATAGGTTTAAGAAATAACCTTATGGAGTGATTCTATGTAAACACAATAGCCCGATCTACGATATAATCAACACTAAACCATTACTTAATAAACTTCTTCAAATTGTACTAATCAACCCAAAGATAATAAACCCTAGCTTCCTTTCCTCTTTTAAAACCTTTGAATATGTGTAACTAGTACTAAACCTTAAGAATTGAAGCTTTAGTAAAATCAACAAGGGAGTTTTATGGTGTTCTTGGTTTTGGCCGAGTGTTTTAGAGAGAGGATAGAGAGAGATATTATGTTTTTGTGTGTGGAAAATGATGAAGAGTGTAAGAGTTATAATAAGTTAAGAAATGGTGATGTGACGAAAATAACTTATGCATGTTTAACCATAAAATCTTCCCATCCCATGTGTTGGTGTAGTGTGGCGGTTCTAGGGGGCTCCATAAGGGGTAAATAATTCAAATTTTTACTATGGGTAATTAGTTAAAGGTTTAAGGCAAAAAGGTTAATTAGTTTTAGGTAATTCTCGAAATATATAAAATTTGGTTTAAAATGCGTAAAAGTTTGAAATTTAGCGAAATAAATTAATTTTATGATTTTATGAGGAAAAACGTTATTTTATGATTTATAAAACATTTTATGCATGCTAACGACGATTAAACGTAAAAATGACGTAAAATACGAAAATACGTTACATAAATTAATAATACATTGCAAATACAATTTATTATTATAAATAGCAAAATTACAAAATACGTACACAGAATGCTAATAAACACATAATTCACGTAAAGAACGATCACGTAGGCAAAAGTAAACATTTAAGCATATAATTAACAGTTAACGAATAATCTCACGGATTATCGTCAATTCATCGGCCGTCGGAACAATTAGGCCAAATTCACATAAAACCCTTAGAATATTGACTGAGCACAATGTCAGGTCACTACGTGTCCTCAGACGGTTTCTTAGAAAACGCAGGATAACTTCCTGGTTCAAGCACATAGTTGACTAAATAAAAAGTCAAAGGGTAAAATAGTCATTTAACGAGTCAAGAAAATTACCAGATATTACATTCTTCCATCGTTAAGAAGCTTTGTCCTCAAATCTTAGGTTCGTTATCAGTTCCATAGTCGTCAAACAAGTGTGGATATTTCTTGCGAAATTGATCCTCGCGCTCCCATGTAAATTAAGGCCACGTCTAGAATTCTACCTCACTTTGATGATCGGAATACAACTCTATTTCAATCGCTTGACCTTATGGTCCCTGATTTCAACAGGTTCTTCGAGGAAGTGTCTCATATATGCGGATCTCATCCAACGGTATAACAAGTGTTTCATCAAAAAGGCTTTTCTTTATATTTGATACATGGAAATTACTATGCACGCGGCTCAATGCTTGCGGAAACTCAAGACGATAGACTACCGTTCCAACCTTTGCCAAATCTTGAAAGGTCCAATATAACGGGGTTTCAACTTCCCTCGTTTGCCAAAACATTCTACACCTTTCCTAGGCGATACTTTTAGCATAACTTTTTCTCTCACTTGAAATTCAAGAGGTTTATATCGTACATCGGCGTAACTCTTTTGACGATCAGCGGCTTGAATTCGTATCTTGATTGGAACAATCTTCTCAGTTGTTTCACGGATAATCTCAGGTCCAATAGTTGGCTATAACCGATTCCATCCCAACACACATGTGAACAACACTTACTTCGTACAATGCTTCAAATGGTGCAGCCTTTATGCTATTCTGATAATTTTTGTTGTATCAAAACTCCACTAGAGGTAGGTGTCTATCCTATTGCTTTCCATAGGCAAGCGCGCAACATGTCCTCTAGCATTTGAATGGTTCTCTCACTTTGTCTGTCCATTTGTAGAAGATAGGCAGTACTCATGTCCAACTGCATACCCATCGCCTTCTAAAGTGATTTCTAGAATTATGAAGTGAATCTATCATCCCTATAAGAAATGATCGAGACCAGCACTCCATGCTTAGAGACTACTTCTCTCAAGTACAGTCTCGTGAGCTTATCTATGGAATCATTTTCCTTCATTGCCAAAAAGTGTGCAAATTTCATAAGACGATAGACAATCACCCAGATTGTGTCATGTCGATTTGACGTCTTAGGAAGCTTAGTCACAAATTCCATAGTGATATTTTCCCATTTCCATTCGGGAATCACCGGTTCCAACATTCTAGTTTTTGATGCTCCGTTTTCACTCTAGCACAAGTCAAACATTTGCTAACGTAGGTACCGATCTAAGCTTTCATAATGGGCCACCAATACAGCTTCTTCATGTTGTAATACATCTTTTCGGATCCTGGGTGGATTGAACATTTTGACTTTTACGACTCATGCATAATCACACCTCTCAGTCCTCCAAAAAGTGGTAATCATCATCTCCCATTCAGACATAGTGTCCTATCGACACGAGTCTCAAACTTCTTTGCAACAATTCCTCCCAGTTTCTCAGCTTCAACACGTTCTAGTTTAAACAAAGTATTACAATTTGTTATGGATCACACTGGTTGAATGACAATGTATGGAAATCCTTTGAACGAGTAAACTTGATATGAATTATCAAGTTTACAAGTGAACCTATGTAAGTCGTTGATGGTATCAACCGTGTTTGATGACGTATAGTCTCTAGCTTATAAGCCTGACCCACGGGTACTATTGATGAGACACTAGTTATACATAGTCTCATCGCCAAAATCGGGCTTAAAATACGGAAAATATCATAAAAATCATGCAAAAACCCTTTGTTTTGTCAATTGTGTGATTGTAGGTATGGATATCGTGAATTTGCCAAAAGATCACAATAAACAAGCAAAAACAAGAGCAGGAAATGAAGCCGCACAAGTAGACCGGACCCGAACGTTGATTTTCCAAGAAATACCTTGAAGAATTGAAGATATACAAGATTGGTCCCTCAAGTTTGAAGATTTACACTTTATTCCCTTGTAAATCTCAAAAATTACAAGTTTGGTCCCTAAATTATGAAGACTTGGCACAATCAGCCCTTGAAGAATGATTAAGTTGCAATATTAGTCCTTATTACAAGTTATATCAAAACAAGGACTTAATTTTCCATTACTTCAAAGATATTACAAAGGGAAACGCCAAAATTTCCGCTTAAATTGTGGGGGACCTTTTTCAACAAGTTGTGTAAAGTTCATGGGGAGAAACCGGCTAAAACAAACCTATATCCACCCGACAACCCGGCCAGCCCACCTTATTACCCAGTAACCAACGCATTAACTTAAATAAACCCACATCCCAAAACAAAGCCAACCCTGTTTTATTATTATTAATTACGTTTCAAACGTAATTAATAATTAATAAACCTGGGCGCCAAACACCCACTGTTACACCAAAACAGATTAAACCACCCTTTTCCAAACAATACCCCTAATCTTGATTAACGACTAATCCAAAGGGGTTTATTCCAATAAGCTCCAGATCTTTAATTTACCTTTTGTTTAACAAAACCCCACCCTCAAAATACTTTCCATCTCACCCACATGGTCTCCCCAGATGTGCCCTACCCCACTATTGTGATGTTTTTGGCAAAACTCCAAATTGGAGCAGAAACTGGATAGTGAGATCTTAGTTGTGTATCCTCCACACCAAATAGATGATGGTATTGATCAACTAAACACTTTGGCAATATCACAAGACCGCAACTAGCATCACATGTTTACACATTGACCATTTTTCAAATTCAAGATTCGCATCCACAAAGGCATCTTTCAAGGGCGGCATTGGAAAATTAATACATTTGGGTTTTCAGTTTGTAGCCTTTCTAGAATTTTCTGTAGCCATCTATATAAGGCACTAGGATTTTTACATTTACTCTTGTTCCAGAATTTTGTAAACCTAATTTTTAATGAATAGTTAGAGTATTGCGTTAGCCTTACAATCTTTCTGAGTTCCAAGTAGTGTAATTTGTTCTTTGAATTCATCTTTTAATTATTGCAAACTTACTTTCAAATTCACCAAAATCCTTTGTCAAAATATTGGTTAAGAATTTTGGGACCCAAGTGTTATAAGTTGATGGTCTATGCTTGACTTGACAAATCAATCATAAACCAAGCTTATAGGGCTTGTTTTATTCCAGTTTGGATATTGTTTTTATTATTTGTAAAAGTTATATTCAAGTGTGGTTTCAAAAAAATCCAATTGTTGTTTTTGTTTTCTAACCCTTACTATAGCTTAAGCTCTCAAAATCTTGTTTGACTGGCAAGGTTTTGTTCAGTTTAGGCTGCAAGAATTTTTCTCGGTGTTTTGTTTAATCAGGTCCCAAGAATGGTAGATTTTAGTTGATCATTTGTTGATTTTTCATTCTTGATCTATTCATAAGCTCAAACAAGTTCTTTCCATAAGCCCATATTCAGTTTAGCTATAAGGAAGATGGCATTCAGCCATCCTCTTGGCTTGGATGTAAGTCAAGAAAGGTAAAGGGCTTGAACCCTTCTTTGAGTTTTTTTGCAAATTGTGCTTCTTGTTGACTTTGTTTGTGCTTGTGTTTCTTCTTTAGTGTTTGATTTTTAGTTAATCTTGATTGTATCTGTTGTTTCATGCCTAGTTCTTGGTTGATTTGTGGTTAATGTAGGATTTGTATTATTGAAAATTTGTTTTTCAGTTTTAAATGGGTGTTTGGTTTTGCTTGGTTTGAATTGTGGTTGACACATAACTTCACCAAAGTAGCCTGCACACTTAGACTTTAGGTAGTTTTTTTATACCTGATCTTGTTTTAGATTTTTAGTGTAATAATCTTGAATTGCATGTTATTATGTTTCTGTTAAAAGTTGTTTGATATTCCTTTTTGTCGTGGCATATGATATCTGGTAAATCTGTGTGGATTTATTTGGTGTAGCTATGAGAGTCATATGACATTTGTGTTAGATTAGACTAAAACAATTGCATGTGTGCCTTGAAACTTAGCCAAATACACCAGATTCAATGTTTTGTTAATCTTTGGGTTTTAAACTTGGTAATTTAGGATACTGTTAGTTTAAGTCATGCTTTAGGTCTGTTAATCATAGTTTGGTTGTTTAGATTGCTTATTTATAATTTCTAAGGTATTTCAAAATTCGTTTTTTAACAAAACACATTAGCAAATAGCTTTCTATGATTTTATAACTAGCAGTGGCAAGGTTTTTGCCATTGTTAGCCTTAGAATAGTACCCACTGTTAGTTATTGTTTTTCTGTTTTGCTTTTAGCTTATATGTGCCTTATTATAGCTTTTATGTGCTTCTTAAATGTTGTTTTTAGCTTATAATCACTCCCCAATAAGCCAACTACTTATTTTGGTAGTTTTGTCCAAAGAAAAAGTATAAAAAAAATTCACCAAAAAGACTATAGCCTGGCTCGAACACCAGACCTCTCAAAATATTTCCTAAAAAGTAACTAGCATTTAGGACTTTTCCAGCGACTTTCAAAATTTTCCCTTTTGTTTTAGTATTTTTAATTTTTTTAATTTTCTGTTTTTATTTTTCGTCATTAAAAAATAGTAAAATTAGTTCTAAAATTTTCAAAAACTATTTTTTAGGTTTAATTAAATTAGTTTGAGGTTTACAAATAATAAAATCGGAATTTGAACTTTTTCTTGTTTATTTTTAATTTTAGGTCTTTAATTAGATTTTTAAAATTAAATAATAAATAATTAAAGTGTTTAAAAAACTACAGATTTTTTATTGTTTGTAATACTTTTTTGAATTTATTTGCAAATTTTTAGAATTTTTTAGAATTTATTATAATTTTTTATTATTTTATTATTTTTCATCTCGATTGCGTGCAAACACGAATTCGACGTAGTGTAATTCTTTTTTTACATAATCCGTCTTTACTTTTAAACTTTTCTCATTCCAAAAATGAAACTAATCCAAAAACGTTTGTTTTGGCACACAACCACACCTCCTTCGAGAAAAAACTCATTGTCGGTTTTTACGTTATCCTAAACGTAAATTACTTAATATTTACCGTTTATACCACTTTTTCCTAAAAGTGTGTACAAAAGGACTACATCAACTACCCGCATCTAATGCATCACGGGTGGGTTATGGCAGACAGCGTTGAAGCCCATATGGCCCAATAGGCCGATGTCGTACGCGGTTCATGGAAGCCGCACGCGGTCAGTGTCAGACAAAATTGTAATCTAACTAAGACTATGATTTACCTATGTTAAGAGAATATACACTCTCCTTATTTAATTGAAAAGGATCTCGGTGTATATGGAAATTATCTCTTACTTAGGCCGCAAGTTTTGGGAAGCCCAACTAGGGTTTCACCGGGTATATAAGGAACTCCTGAGGTTCCACAAAGGTACGATCTACAATTTACTTAATACCCTAATCCCTCACCGATTATCTCAATTAAATCGATTACTTACTCTCACGTTGGAGCCTAATCGTGGGATACATTCCCACGGTAAGCCTAACGGTGTTTGTTCTTTAGTGTGCAGGGTCTTCATACAATTTCACTTGATGCAAGAGCCAGAGTCCTCAACACCCGAATTAAGCTTAATTCGGGTTAAGCGTGATTCATCCAACTTTTGTATCAACAATTTCGCGCCATTCGTGGGACCCTACACTAAACTCTCAGCATGTATAAAGGTGGTACATTCGCAGGTACCCAAAAGGGCGGAGGCAAGAAATCGCATCCTTATGACGCGTTCTTAGTTACTGCTCAACCAAAATCTGGGACAAGCCATAACCCTACCAAGGTCACTGGGGGGAAGGTACCGCAAGTGCAAACTAATCCATTCTTAACCCCCTCACCCGGGGTAGTTGTCAAAACCCCGGTTTTGATGGAAGGCGGAAGCACCGAATGCGCCTCAGAAGGAGGCACGGACGACCTTGGATGTCGTGGCTACGCTAAAAGAGAAACCGGAAACTTCCAGGCATAATGAACGAGTGGAGGACTTCATCACACTCAATTACGAAGTCATCATTCTCCTCTTGATAGAGAGACGAGGAGCTCCCAGATCGATGACCTACGGGTCTGCCTCGACTTCATGAAAGAAGTGGAAGCAATGAAATGTCTTGTCCCTAACAACGAACGCTGTTTGTCGAAACACAAACAAAGGAGGGAAGATAAAACGAAAAAACAAAATGTCTTTAAGCGGATCAAGTATCTCGAAAGAGATGAAGAAGGGGAAGTATCGGCCGATGACTCGAACAACTCAAAAGAGCGAGTAGCCGAGGAAACTCCTACTAACGTCAAACAGCGCACAAGCATCCAAGATATAATTGGACCTCCCCCAAGGGATAGGGACTCATCCCCTGAGTCGCGAGATCAAAGACAGGAAGGGAGCCGCCGAGGCAAGTCCAAGAAAGGAAGAGGATTCTCGAGCGATAGCTCATCCAGCTCTGACTCCGACGATCGTCATCCTAGGCGTCGCAAAATAAGTCATTCTTCCTCAGAATATTCCCACTACAAGAGGAGGCATCGCAGGGTATCCCGGTGAAATAGAAGGCGCAACGACGAGGATCTATCTCTCCTGTGGCGCCGCAAAAAAGTCGATGCGTTCACAAGATGTGAGAACTCGTACTTTCCGATAATTAAATTGTTTCCTTTTATTCGTACTTCTTAATTTTAGTAATATTTTACCTTTTCATTTACCATAACATATGTAAATCTTGAGATTTCGAGAATTTTAATTAAATTATCTTTTTAATTATTTTTCTATCTATTTAAAATAGTTTTGTTTGGATTTATGGACTTTCACTATATGTTTCTATAGAAACTAGAAGGGGGGGTGAATAGTTTCTTATATTTACTTGTTAAATGATGGTTTTCAAAAAATCCTTTTTCAAAAACTTAGGCTTGAGGAAATATGTGAAATATTCTTATGCACAATATGAACAATGATAGTTTAACTAAACTAATACTAACTAATGTATATGCACAAAGAATAAAGAATGTAAAGAGTTAAGGGTAAAGAAAGATCAAACCAAACACCAAGGATTTATAGGGGTTCGGCAACGAAGCTCACTCCTCGTTCCTACTCCACTCCTCGAGTACTCCTTACTCGAGAGTTCACTACACAACAAGCTCCTTATGGTGGAGAAAACCGTACACGTCGCTTAACCAATTTTCGACTCTAAGCTAAAAGTCGAGCCTAATCGTAGCTAGGACCAATCTACACAACTATACTTAGTACATACACAACTTCCAAATAGACACAACTACTTGGATCTTCACAACTATGACACAACAAAAAATGTATAAGATTTGATCTTCAAAGGATCTTTGGTGGTGGACTCAACACTTCACTAGGATAGTGTTCTTCTCTTTGCACTTGGAGAGGAAGGGATGGATGGAATAGATTCACTTCTAAACAAGTAGTAATCAATCAAATGATCAAGGATTTGAGTGATTTAAGAAGTATGTTTGAATCTGGAAATTTATGTGCAAAAGAGGTTAAGAGAAAATCTGAGAGTGGTCCACAATTTATAGGACAAAGGGCCAACGGCTATATCTGCCCGCAGTTCCTTATCTCAGCCGGCGGTTCCTTATCGATAAGGAACCGCATAGGCACTAGGGAACCGCCAGAGTAGACTCCGCTCCCTTTTTGTCCTTTAGTGGTGGAGGTCTTATCTGATTATAAAATATCCTGAAAGAATATTCCAAATCAAAAAAGAATGTGCCATTTTCAAATTTTCAAATATTTGATTTAATAAAACATTTTCTTAAAAAGAAAGTTTAATAAAAAAACTTGTCACACTTAATAAAAGGTGAGTTTTAAGAAAAGATTAAATCACTTGATCACTTGATTAAGGTTAGTACTTGTTTATTCATACCTTAAGTGAAAATGGGTAAAATGAAAAAATACTTTAACTCAAGAATTCGTTTTTCGTTGTTTTCGTAAATGCTTGTTTTTCCATATTGTCGTAATCAAAACTAAGCAAGACCGAAAAATGCAAGTAACGTTTTTAGGCATTATTGCATTAAAAATCTCCCCTTTTTTGATTCCGACAATACATAAACTCAATCATACAAAAACAAGATTTTCGAAGACGAGTTTATTCATTTCTCCCCCTTTGTCGAAGCAAAAAGGTTGCACAAGTCGGTGTTGAAGAGACGGACTTTGCAAAGACTCCCCCTTGGTGCTTACTCCCCCTTGCTTGGGGCACCGAGGAATCAAGATATGGTGAAAAGCTACATAGAAGGGTTAGTTAAACAAAAGAGACAACCAACAAGAGATAGCTATATGTCACAAAAATAGAATAAAAAGAGAAGAAAACACAAAGACTAAGATCCAAGTGAAGTCATGTAAATAAAAATAATACAAAAATGTATGAAAAAGGAAACAAGCCAAAAGCATAAATCTAATCCTAGTTAATCTAGAATTCTAAGATTTGCTTGAATTAGGTGTCTTGTGGATAAGCAACCAATGCTTATATGAAAGACAAGGTAGTGGCGGAAAGTGGTGGTGGTGGCTTGGTGGAGATCTCATAATCAAAGTGAAGAGGAGGCTTGATTAAGAGACTCTTGATGTAGCTCAACTCCTCATAGATGTGTGCCATAGCAAGATGTTGATATTGACAACAATGGCAATATGTCCCATGGTGCATGACATTATCATGAGAAGGAGGAAGAACACTAAAGGGTGGTGGTGGAAGAAAAGATGTTCCACAATCAACATTCTTGGTAGGAGAGATTAAGAGTGTTCTTGGGTGAATTTGGATTGAAAGTGTTCTTGGGTGAGTTGGGATTGAAAGCAATTGGGGAAAATGGAGGAGAATCAAGGCTTTCATTAGGAGAATAAGACATTTTGGGATGTGAAGTATGGCAAAATGCTTATGGTTAAATAGGGAAGGCTCAAGGTATTTTTGGGGTGGTCAAAGGGTTGAAACAAAGATCCCAAAAGTGTTGGAACAAATTTGGAGTTTCAGAAATACCCGAAAAAGGAAGCAATGTACGCGGTTCCTTATCACTGCTGGCGGTTCCTTATTGCTAATGGACCGCGGTTCATATATGGAACCGCCTACAGAGGCTGTGTTTTGGTGGTGAAGGAAGATTTTTCAATTCAGCAAATCTTATTTTTCTAGTCTAACTAATCATAGGGATATGCTTAAAAGCAAAGATAGACAAAGAAAACACATACGAACACACCAAATAGAGATTTGACCAAAATACATGGATTTTAAAATAAAAATCGATGTAGGATGTGTGTAATACAATACCTTAAGTCATCACACAATGATCCTCCATGATTCCATCTTGTTCTTGCTATGTTTGAGAGAATCATACATATGAATTATGTAAGCTCGAGATTAATAGCAAGAATCTATGAAAAACGTTTTTAGATTGACTTAACAATGTCAAAACATTTCTCGACCATTTTCGAAAGAGACTTTGAGAATTTTGAAAAGGAGAAGAGAAGATTTTCAAGAAGAGTTTAGGAGACTCAATGACTCAAAGTGATAAAAGACTCAAAAGAAAATAAGAGACTCAATAAAAGGAAAGAAATTAAGGAATATGTTCCATTAATCCTAGACGCAAGTAATTAAAAGGTTCCCTCTTAAGTGGCTTAGTGAAGATGTCGGCTAAGTTATCCTCGGAGGGTACCTTCTCAATCGAAATGTTCCCCTTTTAAACATTATCCCTTAGGAAATGGTGGCGAATTTCTATGTGCTTGGTTCGTGAATGTTGCACGGGATTCTTGCTAAGGTCTATAGCACCTTTATTGTCGCACATGATGGGAACATAATCAAGAGAAATCCCGTAATCAACAAGCGCTTGCTTCATCCATAGAGCTTGTTGGCATGCTTTTCCGGCACTCACATACTCGGCATCCATGGTGGATATCGCAAGAGCGGTTTGTTTCTTGGAGAACCAAGAAGTTAAACAACAACCCATGAAGGTACAAACTCCACTAGTGCTTTTCCGGTCCACATAGTCTCTCGCATGATCCGAGTCCGCGTAGACAATGGTTTCTACGCCTGTCCCTTTAGGATACCATAATCCTAAATGTATAGTGCCCTTAATGTATCGGAAGATACGCTTAACCGCTTCAAGGTGAGAGGTTTTGGGAGCCTCTTGGAAGCGAGCACAAAGGCAAACACTAAACATGATATCCGGTCGACTTGTCGTTAGGTACAACAAACTACCAATCATACCTCTATATTTGGTGTTGTCTATCGACTCACAATCATCATCTACGGTGAGTTTAGTATCCGAGGCCAATAGGGTCTTCATTGGTCTAGATTCTTCTAATCCAAATTTCTTTAGCATTTCTTTAGCATACCTAGATTGACTAAAGAAAATACCATCATCCAATTGTTTAATTTGGAGTCCTAAAAATAAGTTAAATTCTCCCATCATACTCATTTCAAACTCATCATGCATGATTTTGGCAAAGTCATCACACAATTTTTGACAAGTTGAGCCAAATATAATGTCATCAACATATATTTATACGATTATGAGGTGAGAACCTTTCTTCTTTGTAAAGAGCGTGTTGTCTACGATCCCTATGGTATACCCATGTTTAACAAGAAACGCTTTGAGTCTATCATACCAAGCTGTGGGTGCTTGTTTAAGACCATAAAGTGCCTTCTTAAGCTTGTAAACATGATCCGGTTTCTCAAAATCAATGAAGCCGGGAGGTTGAGCCACATATACCTCCTCATTGATCAAACCGTTAAGAAACGCACTCTTTACATACATTTGTTGAAGCTTAAAGTCTAAGGCACAAGCGTAGGCTAAAAGGATTCTAATGGATTCTAATCTTGCTACCGGTGCATATGTCTCGTCATAATCAATCCCTTCTTGTTGATTATAGCCTTGAGCTACAAGTCTAGCCTTGTTATGAGACACAACACCATTCTCATCTAACGTATTCCTATAGACCCATTTGGTTCCTATAATGGTAGAACTTCTAGGTGGAGGAACAAGTTCCCAAACATCATTAGCAACGAATTGATTCAATTCTTCTTACATCGCAATGACCCAACTCTCATCCGTCAAAGCTTCTTTAACATTCTTTGGTTCAATCAAGGAGACGAAACAAAAGAAGTTGCTTTGGTTTTGGACTTGAGATCTTAGGTTCCTTTGATTTAAGTTACCAATGATATTATTGAGAGTATGATCCTTAGACTCCTTAATGTTTACTTCCTTTTCAACACTAAGGTCTTCAACTCCTATTTTTCTAACCTCTTTGGCTTTAACTACTTCTATTTCATCCAAGTCATCATCAACCAATGGTGGTGTCTTGGGTAAAGGAGGGGTTTCATCAAAAGTCACGTTAAGTGATTCTTCAATTACGCCCGAGGTTCTATTGAGGACTATGTAGGCTTTGCTAGTTTAGGAATAACCTAAAATATACCTTCGTAAGACTTTGGGTCGAACTTGGTAAGGTAGTCTTTGGTGTTGAGGATAAAACACTTGCTTCCAAACATCCTAAAGTATTCAAATGAGGGTTTCTTACCTTTAAGAATCTCATAGGGGGTCTTTCCTAGGAAAGGTCGAATAAGAATTCGGTTGAGAATATAAGTCGATGTGTCCACGACATTGCACCAAAACTTTTGAGGCAAAGATTGCTCGTTTAACATCGTCCTACTCATCTCTTGGATGGTCATATTCTTCCTTTCAACTACCCCATTTGATTGTGGAGTGCGAGGAGCCGAGAAGTTATGGGTAATACCATGAGCTTCACAAAAGGCACCAAATTTCACTTCATTATCAAATTCCCTACCATGATCTGTCCTAATAGAGACAATTGGACATCCTAGTTGATTTTGAATTCTTCGACTAAAGATTTTGAAATGATCGAAAGCTTCATTCTTAGATGCCAAAAATCTAGTCCAAGTGAATCTAGAATAGTCGTCAACTATAACTAGGGTATAAAGGTTACCTCCATAACTCCGTATGGCGGAAGGTCCAAAGAGATCCATATGTAGGAGCTCTAAGCACCGAGAGGTTGAAACCAAATTCTTGGCTTTGTGACTTGAGTGAACTTGCTTTCCAACTTTGCAAGCATCACAAAAGTGACTATCAAACTTCATCTTGGGGAGGTGTCTTACCAACTCCTTAGAGACTAAAGATTGAATTAAACGCATATTAGCGTAACCTAATCTCCCATGCCAAAGAGTAGAACTATCATCTATAGTTGCAAGACATATGTTGTCTTTTGACTTCTTATTGACCTTCATGACATAAAGCCCATGCTTTCTAACACCTTTTCCAATGACCTTTCCATCTTTTACGATTTCAATGTCATGTTCCAAAAAGATGACCTTACACTTATTGTCAGAAATTTGACCTATACTTAAAAGTTTAAACCCTAAATTATCTACGTGCTCAATATTTTCAATGGTCATGGAGTCAAGAGAAACCGTACCTTTACCAATGATATTACCACGTAGACTACTAGCGAATGTGACGTTACCTCCATCATATGCTTTGTAGCGCGAGAACAAACTTCGATTACCCGTCATGTGTTTAGAACAACCACTATCCTTAATCCACTCGTCGGGTTCCAAATCAATTCCCAAGCATATCTTTTTAGAAGTATGAGCCATAAGACATTTCTCCTCTTTGAGGTTGTCATCAACATCTTCACTGTTATCGCTTCAAGAACTACCAACGAACGCCGTGTGATTTTTATCGCGTGAAGGCTTTGGACAATCACCAATGAAATGATTTGGATCACCACATCTAAAGCAATTCCCATCACCTTTTTCGTTCTTGGCAAACCGATTCTTTGAGAATGGTTTATTGTCATTGTTGGGTTGCCTCACGTGTTGACCTCGTCTTTTGAAGAACTTCTTGAAATTTCTCACCGCCAATGCATACTCCTCGTCATCGCTATCCGAGGAACTATCATTATCGCTTTGTGCCTTCTTGGCTTTGAGTGCAAGAGACTCCTTTCACTCTTGGTTTTTACCAATTCCGAGTCCTTCAAAATTATCATCTCATGAACCTTCAAGTTGCCTATGAGTTCATCGAGTGATAAAGTTGAGAGATCTTTTGATTCTTCAATCTCCGTGACTTTTGCTCTCCACTTCGGATGTAAGGCCCTTAGAAACTTCCTAACATTGTTCTTGCTAGAAAAACCTTCATCAAGTGCTTTTAGACTAGTAATAATAGTGTTAAATCTAGCAAAAGCACTATCAATAGTTTCATCTTCTAAGATGACAAATTGTTCATATTGTTGAACAAGAAGATCGATTTTGCTTTCTTTGACTTGGCTATTACCTTGGTGGGTTACTAAAAGAGTGTTCCAAATATCTTTAGCGGTTTCACACATAAAAATCCTTTCATACTCTTTCTTAGGTAAAGCATTATAAATCACCATTTAGCCTCATTATTTTTCGAAAGTTTCTTTTTAGTATCGTCATTAGCTTTGTCAAAAGTAACCAAGTCTTTTGTTTTAGAAACTTCATTAAATTGATAAGGTAACAAATCACCATTGGTAATAACATGCCAAATATCTAAATCTTTTGATTTCACTTAAGTCTCAAATCTATTTTTCCAATAAATAAAACTACCGGTTTCAAAAAGTGGTGGTCTTTGCATAGATTGCCCTTCTAGGTACTTGTTGGAATCCATAGATCGATTCAAGTTTTAAAATACAATATACTTTAAAAATTCTTGAGCAACCTCGCTCTAATACCAATTGTAGAAACTAGAAGGGGGGTTGAATAGTTTCTTATATTTACTTGTTAAATGATGGTTTTCAAAATATCCTTTTTCAAAAACTTAGGCTTGAGGAAATATGTGAAATCTTCTTATGCACAATATGAACAATGATAGTGTAACTAAACTAATACTAACTAATGTATATGCACAATGAATAAAGAATGTAAAGAGTTAAGGTAAAGAAATATCAAACCAAACACCAAGGATTTATAGTGGTTCGGCAACGAAGCTCACTCCTCGTTCCTACTCCACTCCTCGAGTACTCCTACTCGAGAGTTCACTACACAACAAGCTCCTAATGGTGGAGAAAACCGTACACGTCGCTTAACCAATTTCCGACTCTAAGCTAAAATCCGAGCCCTAATCGTAGCTAGGACCAATCTACATAACTATACTTAGTACATACACAACTTCCAAATAGACACAACTACTTGGATCTTCACAACTATGACACAACAACAAATGTATAAGATTTGATCCTCAAAGGATCTTTGGTGGTGGACTCAACACTTCACTAGGATAGTGTTCTTCTCTTTGCACTTGGAGAGGAAGGGATGGATGGAATAGATTCACTTCTAAACAAGTAGTAATCAATCAAATGATCAATGATTTGATTTATTTAAGAAGTATGTTTGAATCTGGAAATTTATGTGCAGAAGAGGTTAAGAGAAAATCTGAGAATGGTCCACAATTTATAGGACAAAGGGCCAACGGCTATATCTGCCCGCGGTTCCTTATCTCAGTCGGTGGTTCCTTATCGATAAGGAACCGCATAGGCACTAGGGAACCGCCAGAGTAGACTCCACTCCCTTTTTGTCCTTTAGTGTTGGATGTCTTATCTGATTATAAAATATCCTGAAAAAATATTCCAAATCAAAAAAGAATATGCCATTCTCAAATTCTCAAATATTTGATTTAATAAAACATTTTCTTAAAAAGAAAGTTTAATAAAAAAAACTTGTCACACTTAATAAAAGGTGAGTTTTAAGAAAAGATTAAATCACTTGATCACTTGATTAAGGTTAGTACTTGTTTATTCATACCTTAAGTGAAAATGGGTAAAATGAAAAAATACTTGAACTCAAGAATTCGTTTTTCGTTGTTTTCGTAAACGCTTGTTTTTACATATTGTCGTAATCAAAACTAAGCAAGACCGAAAAATGCAAGTAACGTTTTTAGGCATTATTGCATTAACAGTTTCCATATTTATTTAAATCACGGATATTTATTTAAATTCCTCGCGATGTTTTAAGTATTAAGTTATTCGTGTTAGCGATCGAAAAGTCAAAGAACACCGGATTTTAGCCATAAAGCATCTTTATTCCCATAATTGTTTTTTTCGACTTAATTTTGTATTTTGTCGATAACGAGTCTTTTAAAATTCTGATGCATGAGTTTACTTAACGGGACAAAGTTTTGAATAATACAATTGTTTTTAGTAAATAAACCGGCCGAAACTCATAACCAAAAAACAAAATGTCTTTAAGCGGATCAAATATCCCGAAATACATGATGAAAGGGAAGTATCGGCCGATGACTCAGATAACTCCGAAGAGCGAGTAGCCCAGGAAACTCATGCTAACGTCGAACAGCGCACAAGCGGTCCATGATAGAATTGGACCTCCCCCAAGGGAGAGGGAATCATCCCCTGAGTCGCGAGATCAAAGACAAGAAGGGAGCTATCGAGGAAAGTCCAAGAAAGAAAGAGGATTCCCGAGCGACAACTCATCCACCTCTGACTCCGACGATCGTCATCCTAGGTGTCTCCGAATAATTCATTCTTCCTTATAATCTTCCCACTACGAGAGAAGGCGTCGCAGGGTATCCCGACGAAATAGAAGGCGCAGCAATGAGGATCTATCTCTCCCATGGCGCTTCGAGATGGAGATTAAGTGGAATATGGTATTCCGCAGAAAAATGGAGTAGTTCTTGCTCAGTGATGCGGGAAGTGATCTCGAAGAGTTGCTTTACCATTGTGGAGTGTAAGGTCGTGCTGTTTATATCATTATCTGATGGTTTTCGCAATGGATCTAAAGGTCTTTTAAATGGCGGCAATAGATTTTTTACTGTGTGTAAACACAGTGAAATAGAGGTTGTGGGTATTTATACCTCTGGGGTTAACTGCTCAGTCATAAGGATGCATGTCGTGTGTCACCCACTTGCACAATCTAATGGTGGAAGATGAATCGATTGGCTGATGTGTCATGTGTGACAACCGCGGTTTTGAGGTTCATCACTTAGTTTTATTTTGTGCTAGTTACGTGTCTTTACGTGTTTATGTGCTAATTGGTGTGTATAGATTGTGGTTTGGATATCGTTTCCGGTACGGGGTACCTTGTGAGTGAAACGATGTGTGATGATTTCATGTTCATGAGCTCACATGATAGTGACTATGAAATGACATGGTGTTATTTAGTGGTTTATGTATACGTATATGTATTATAGAAAATCGTATTTTTACGATTTACGGTTTAGCATTTAGAGGTCTCGGATGAGGTAATTAGTCATGTGAGTATTTTTCGGGATGGTTTCAAGTCATTTATGTCTTAGTTATAAAGTTTATTTCAAAATTTAAGATTTTTTTTAAAACTGTATATTTTACGTCTTTTACGGTAAACGCGTAAAAACTGACTAGTTTTACGGTTTTGAGGTTTTGGAGGCTTTAGGAGCTAAAATAAATTAAGGAAAATTAAGGTAATATTAATAAGATATTAATTCATAATAAAATTAAAAAAAAACGAAATTAGGGGGGTGTTGGTTGGTTTTGGACGCAAGAAAAGGAAGAGAAAAAGGAAAAAAAAGAAAAAAAGGAAACAAGTTTTATATTTGGACTAGGATTCTTGTTGTGACACCCCCAAATTGAGTCAAATGCAGCGGAAATAATATTTGGGTGTCACGTAGGTGGATCAACAGCAGACAGAATATAGAGCAACAGATAAAAGATTATCTTTACATTTATTACATGATTGAAAGTGCAAATAGTATTAAAATAGTCTTTAAGATTGTTCAATAGTTTGAATTATTCCCCAGTTTATAAAACCCCAGATGAGCTCTATAAATGCAGCCTATCATGATGCTTGATTCCATGCACACCAATACCTGCTTCAGCTTCTTGAGAAAACATGCTTAGAGAGTCAACATAAAGTTGGTGAATTCACAGGTTTAATTAAAATAAGTTTGGACATTAAATATTCACTGAAGTAGTAATGCACAAAGCATCAATACTGAAAAGTAATTACTTTTCCATATTGCCCGAAACTGAAACTTGACAGTTATGTCCTTAACAAATAAGGACCATTCGCCTTATAAAAAGGCACCCATTACAAAAATAAGTGCTGACATGTGAAATATCTGTTGTCCTGGCCTAGGCATAGTGAGCATGACTCACCCAGATGGGGACGGTCAATCCCAAATAGATCTATTTATAACATTCAGGTAATTCAATAATTCTAACAGTTTCGGATGCACGGGTCACGCGGGTTCATCTACAATAGGCAATGTAATCAAAGGTTTCACAGTTCAATCCATGTCCATAAAATAAAATATGTTGCATGTTTTCTTCCCCATTAAAAGGTTTAAAAGTTTGTCAATATATAAAGTGGGGCCATGAACTCACCTCGGTAGTACAGCAATAAGTCAGTAGATAAATCTGATAAGGATGCTCACGATACAATCAACGACCTAAATAATTATAAGGTCTCAGTAAATGCATAACATAATGCATAAAATTTTCAGAATAAATCTGTACATGCTTATACTGGTTTTAAGCATTTTATTACGATACTTGTATTTTTGGTTCATCGTTGTACAAGTTCTAATAGTATTTATTTTAAGTATAAAATAAATAATAAGGTTAAATTAATTAATCCATTTAATTAATATTTTGTACATACGTTGTTTATAAAACACTTTAAATATTTATAAAGGATAGTTTTATATATATTCAAAGTAATATAAAATAAATATAATAAATGTATTTATTTTATAAGTTAATCATTTTTAATTTATATTTAACATATAAATAAGGTTTATAAAACGTATAACATTTTAATTAGATTCCATGTTTACGAAGTGTTTATAATTATTAAATTATCAGTTTGGAAAAATAACAATTGTTACGTTTATTTAAGTTTTACGTTTTAAATAACGGGTTTAAATATATAGAATTTTAGGGTTCGTAATACTTTGTATGAAATACGTTTTAGTCCTTTTATTTAAATAATTTCCCGCGGTTAAATTACTTTTATACCCCTAGGGTTTCTAAATCTTTCAAGTAATTACAGTTTTGGTCCCTCCCTAGTTACACGTGTAACTAGGGCTTGTTTAAGTTTCACTAAATGGCAAAAATAGTCCCTAAAGTATACGGCTTAAATTAGGGCTTATTAGAGTTTCACAAGTTGGCAGTTTTAGTCCTCCAACCTTCGGCTTATATAAAAGTAGTCCAAAAGTTTATATTTTTGGAAAATAGGTTTCTACACTTGTTTATTTAGATCCCTTTTCTTTATAAATTTATAAATCCAACCCGAAAGTTTTATACTTGTTATATTTAATCCAAAATTTAGTAGATCTATTATTTTAATCCAAAACTTCTTAGATTTATTATTTTAGTACAAAACTCTTATAGATCTATACTTTCAACATGAAACTTTATAAAATTATATTTTGACACTAAAAGTTTTATAAAAACATTATTTAGTGACAATGAATATGTATTTAGGCAACTTAATATAGTGAGCTCAAAACTAATCTTATAAGGCATAATAGTGATCTTAATATTTTAAGGCACCTAAAAACATAAATCAAGTGTTT
This sequence comes from Glebionis coronaria, assembly GCA_025667525.1. Taxonomy (NCBI): domain Eukaryota; kingdom Viridiplantae; phylum Streptophyta; class Magnoliopsida; order Asterales; family Asteraceae; genus Glebionis; species Glebionis coronaria. The sequence continues at coordinate 538,294,415 of CM046877.1, forward strand.
CTAGTTATATCTAAACATTACAAGATTACCCAAAATAAAATTATGAGCTTAAACCTCACGTCCAAAAATCATGCATGTTTAGGTTTTCATGGTTTTTCAAGTTTAACAAGATCATGGTGATGTGTTCTTCATGGTTGACAAGTTTTTACATCATTTTATGCCATATCAAAAATCAAGTCGTGGGTCATTATGGATTTTAGGGTTTCAATATTTGTTTCAATATTAACTTTTACCAAGAATAACCATGTATATATTAATATGTATGAAAGTAAATGTATTAGAAAGATAGGTTTTAGCTTGGACTTACTTGTTTAGATAGGATTAGGAGTGATAGGAGAATAAGTGGGAACAAGTGACAAGCTTTCAACAATGGAGGTCTTTGGGACCTTAAACAAGTCGTGGGCTTCAAGTAGGCTTCTAGGGCTCTTTTTCTTGCTTCAATGATCAAGGTTCTTGTAGGATAAGCTTATGATTAACCTTTAAATTGTAGGAGACATAGTATAGGAGTAGTAGATAAGTTTGAAGGTTCAAAAATGGTGGAAAGGTGGTGTTTACCGTAGGTTGAGAGAGAGATAGATGAAGTGAGATTGCAAATGTTTTGTGTTGTGGATTGGGTGTGTGTTTCGGCTTAAGACAAGGAGAGAGAGAGAGATCCAAATGTATCCTAGTACCTTGTACAACATATCTTACCAAGATATGCATGGGATCCTCATTGGATACACTTGTCATATACACACATGCTCAAAATGGAAATTGACTTTCCTCCCATTTTTGTATATGTGTCGTGTGTTTTGGGGTCAAAAGGGACAAGGAATAACATTGTATAGTAAAGTATATGGTGTGTGTAAGTGATTGTGTAAAAAAAGTGAGGTTGGTATAGAAAAAGCATGGTTATGCATGTAGTTGTGTAAGTAAGCATGGTTAGTATAGGGTATTAGTGGATTATACACTTGATTACTTACAAGCTAGCTAACAAATGATGGTAGTGTAGGCATGCATACATATACACGTATGAATTATGCATGTGGGAAGGTTTTTGGTAAATTTTGCCAAGTGTTGTATGATAATAATAGTCCTTGTATATTATTGTAGGTATTTGTTGAGTTGTAGGTATTTTTTTTGAAGCTTTTAGGTAATTTAGTGAATGCGTATATTAAATACATCACTATAATTATTTTACTTAAATAAAGTAAATAAGTGACAACGTAAAATAATGTACATTGTTTTAAAGTGTTTAGGTATTTATTCCTTTTAGGTAATATATGTAAATATGTACATATAAAAATAATCCAAGTACTTAATAAATAAATTAAGTAATGTTACAGTTTATCTCAAAATATATACTGAGCTGATGAGTCTATTATTAAATCAAGTGGCTAGTCAGTTGCCATAGTAGTCAATAAATGACTAAAGTTTCATATAAATGTAAAATAAATATGAAAGGTAGTATGACAAAGGTATATGATAATTAATGAGTCATATAAAAGTGAAATTATATAAATTCCAAAAATAAATAGTACAACAGTTGACAAAGTCAATAAGGTAAAATCAGAGGTTTTACACTTGTGTACACTATATAATGTTTTATATTAAACCAAAAATCATAAATCCCTGGAGATAATAAAAAAAGTTGACGGTTTGTAGAGGATTTTTAGGGTTTCATGGGTTTTTCATCTTCCATTAATCTTAAGGTAAAGTCTTCAAATCCCTTTTCAATTAAATTGTTTTAATGTTTTCTTTAATCATCTTATGATGGATTTAGGTTAGGGTTTAAATTAAAAACAGTATATTAATGATGTATTAATGATATTACAATGATTAAATAAATTAGGGCTTGTAATTAGTGGGATTATGGGTAATTAATTAGGTTAATTTAATTAAACCCGTTTTTAAAAACTGGGCAGAATTTAGGGTCAATTGTTTTGGTCGTATAGGGAGTTCTACAAACTCTTATGTTGGGAATAAATCTATGCTTACTTGTTACCCCTGCTAGTTGATTATCCGTACCCCTGCTAGAGTAAGTTCCCCCTGCTAAATAACAAAGGCAGGGGGATTGGTTCCCCTGCTGAAGTCAAAGGCCCTGCTGTCAGAGATAAACTTGGAATAGATTTTTACGCGTTTCAGTTACTATTCCTTAATACTTTCCAAGTTTGTTAGTAGTGATCTTGTACGTGAGTCCTTATGGCTATAAAAGGACTCACTAGGTTAGCATGCAAGGTGTGTCTTTCTCTATTGTCTTTCATTGTCATACTTTAAGGTTTTGTAAACCCTAATACCATTTTAGGGTATTCGTATATCATTGATATATTAAAGTTCAACGTTTCAATCATATTGTTCTTGTGCTAAACATTATATTCCGCATCTTGTTTAGTTACTTTGCTTTGCAAAGTTTCTCTAGTGTTAGATTGAATTCTTTCTTTCTATCACAACCCTTAAACAAGCTATTAAGGTTTAAGATCTGACTTTGGGATCAACAAGTGGTATCAGAGCTTGTTGAGAAACTTTGTCTAAATCAAGAACAAAACTCTCATAGCAACCATGTCTTCAGACTCTTCTTCAAACAGCAACAACCACAATAACCTCAAGTTACCTATGTTGGATCCTGAAAACTTTGAATTATGGGAATTCAGAATCCAACAATACCTGAAAATGGAACACTATGTTCTCTAGGAGATCATAGAATTTGGTGATCAATTCAATAAAATGTTAGCAGTTGAAGAGGGCAAGGAAGAAGAAAAAGGTGAAAGTTCCAAAGGTAAGGACAAGAAGAAATCTGCTGCTCTTTGTGATAAGGAAATACTGGCCAGAAGGCATGATGTCAGGGCTCACAGCTCATTGTTGTTGGCTCTACCTGATAGACATCAACTCAGATTCAGAAAATACAAAACAGCTAAGGAACTATGGGAAGCCATAGGCACAACCTTTGGAGGAAATGAAGCCACAAAGAAGAAGAATAAGAATCAAATTCTGGATGATTTTGCTTCTTTAAAAGCAATAGGTGATGAATCAATTGGACCTATTTACAATAGGCTTCAAGATATGGTGGCCCAGTTGGAATTCTTTGATATTGAGGTGTCAAGAGAGCAGGTGAATACCAGGTTCTTTAACAGCCTCCAGAAAGAATGGTTTGTTTATAAGGCAATTTGGTAGAATAAGGATGACTTGGACAACAAGAACATTGATGACATATACAATAACTTAAAAGTTTTTGAACCTGTTGTCAATGAGATGAAGTCAAAAGGAACGATTCCCACCAACTCAAGTGGATCTACTGATTCCCCTGCTAACATGGCATTCATATCACAAAGCAGTGGAATCTCCAAAAACAGTGGAATTGAAGTAGCCCCTGCTGCTTATTCCCCTGCTACCATGTCTGGATCATCTTATGATGAAGAAAGACCAGCTACATTCATCCTTGATACTGCTTGTGCTTTTATAGCATCTCAAGGGCCACAAGGATCTACTGTGTTACATGAAGATCTAAGTCAAATCAGTAAGCAAGGGCTAGAAGAGATGGATATCAAGTGGAATATGGCTCTGCTTAGCATGAGAGCCAATAGGTTCTACAAGAAGTATGGGAAGAAGATCTCAATCAATCCCTCTGATGTGGCTGGGTTTGATAAAACAGAAGTTGAATGCTACAACTGTGGCAAGAAGGGTCATTTTGCAAGGGAATGCAAAGGACCTAAGACTGGAAACCAGAGATGATGATTCTGGTGCTAAAGCCATGGTAGCCATGCAGGGGATAGATGGAGCAGGTGGATGGTACTGGAGTGCAATGACAGAGAATGTGGAAAGAAATCAAGCTTTGGTTGCTGAGGAAAAAGAAGAAGAGTTTGCACTAATGGCCATGTCAAGTTCCAGCTCTGACAATGAGGTATATGACGATTCATATTGTACTAAAGCTTGTAGGAAAAATACTGAGTCTTTGAATGATCAAATCAGAAAGGTAAAAGCTGACTATATCAATTGTAATAATGATCTTGATAATTATAGACGTGCTTTAGAACAGTTAGAGTCCACCATAAGAGAGTTTAAGCAAAGAGAAAGTGATTACAAGGATCACATTGTGATTCTAGAAAGAGATGCCAAGGAGAATAACCAATCTATTAAGGAATTGACTGCTGAACTTGAAATCTTCGAATCTAACAAAAAGATAGATGAGGAAACTGTTGAAAAATTTGGAAAAGCTTCAAAAGATTTAACCAAAGCAGTTGAAATTGGTCAATCTCCTAGAGACAAAACAGGGTTTGGGATTAAAAATGAGCATGCTACCATACCACCACCCCCTGCCAACATCCATACACCTTTTCCTAGAAAAGACCTGTCTTGGACTGGTCTCCCTTGTTTTCAAAAACAGGATGACATTGAGTTTGACTTGAGTGCTTACATACCTAATAATCTTGATACTGAAGAGTCTCTAGTAAAAACTAGTGTTATTAGGGATTTTGAAAAGGAACATGTTGCTTTAAAACAATGGAAAATTGATAACCCTGTTTTATTTTCAAGAAAAGGACTTTTTGGTAGTAATTCTAGTTCTAAGAGTAGCTCACCCAAATCTATAACCAGATCACAGTCTCCTAAATCCACCATTAAATATGCTGGTATGTAGAGGACTGTCAGAGGTAATCAAAGAAATTGGAATGACCAAAAGTCTCATCAATTAGGAGAAGACTTTATGATTAACACCAAGCCCTGCTTTACATGTGGCAGTTTTGAGCACACTTATCGAGAGTGTAAGGCACCATTGGAAGTGGTGGCTGCAAATCCTTTAAAGGATATGCAACCTAAAACCATTCTTCTGAATGCAGGGGCAAAATCATTTTCCCCTGCCAAGTATGTTGCCCCTGCCTTGAGAAACAGGGTGACTAACAAATATGTTGTTCCTACACTTAGAAAGGAGAATGATGTTCACATCAAGCCCAGCACTTCTGTGACCATCCCAACACCTTATAATGCATATAGATCTAGCCCTAGACCTTACCAACACATGAATAGAGGCCAAAACAAAAGATGGGTTCCCTCTGCTAAGCATAGGGATTACCCTGCTAAAACCAGAGTATCCCCTGCTAACAAAGTTTTGCCTTCTAGGAGCATAGGTAGATGGGGAAAAGCTGTGAAAGCCTCAGCTCGTTGGGTTTGGGTACCCAAAAGGGGTGCTCAATCTAATGGTGTATCTCTAGTTTTTGATAAACTATCCTACATTGATACACGAGGTAGATCCAAGTCTGTAATGGCTTGGGTCCCCAAGAAAAACTAACTTGTTTTTCGTTTTGCAGGTGACAAAGAAGACAAAGGATGATAGAGCATATTGGGATAGTGGATGCTCAAGAAGCATGACTGGACAAAAATCTTATCTGTCCAACTTTGTGCCCCTGCATGACAATGATGGTGTTTCTTTTGGAGATGGGCATGGAACAATAACAGGAAAAGGAACTATTGTCACCAATGGGATGACCTTTGACAATGTTTACTTGGTGAAAGAACTCAAGTGCAATCTCTTCAGTGTGTCACAGATGACTGACAACAAGAATTTTGTCTTGTTTACTGACACTAAATGCCTGGTGTTAGGAAAGGAGTTTGTCTTACCACCAGACACTCCTATTGTACTCAGAACACCAAGACAAAAGAACATGTACATAGTTGACCTCAAGGACATCTCTCTCCAAGATAATGAAACCTGCTTCATTGCCAAAGCCTCAGTAGATGAATGTAAGAAATGGCATAGAAGACTTGGTCATCTGAATTTCAAGAACATGAACAAACTAGTGAAATATAATCTGGTTCATGGTCTTCCTTGCAAGTCTTTTGTCAATGAACATACTTGTGTTTCCTGTCTAAAAGGGAAGCAACACATAGCATCTTGCAAATCAAAAACAAGTATGTCCACCACCAAGCCATTGGAACTACTGCATATGGATCTCTTTGGTCCTACTTCTGTGGCAAGCATAATGAAGAAATGGTACTGCCTAGTGATTACTGATGATTTTTCAAGGTTCACATGGACATTCTTTCTATTTCAGAAGAGTAACACAGCTAATGTACTCATTAGGTTCATCAATCAGATTGAACTATCAAAAAGCATGAAGGTAGTCACCATGAGATCAGACAATGGTGGTGAGTTCAGAAATCAGAAACTGGACTCTTTTTACATAAACAAAGGAATCAAGAGGGAATTCAGCATTGCAAGAACACCTCAACAGAATGGAGTGGCAGAAAGAAGGAATAGGACACTCATTGAAGCTGCAAGAACTATGTTGTCTGATTCAAAAATTCCAGTTATCTTTTGGGCTGAAGCTGTATCCACTGCTTGTTATGTACAAAACAGGGCCTTGGTGGTTAAGGCACACAACAAGACCCCCTATCAGCTGTTCAATGGAAGACCTCCTTTAATTGACTTTTTCAGACCTTGATCATCTTGAACACTATTGACAACCTGGGCAAGTTTAGTGAAAAGGGTGATGATGGATACTTTGTGGGTTATTCATTAAACAGCAAGGGATATAGGGTCTTCAACAAGAAGACAAGCAAAATCACAGAAAATCTTCATGTGAACTTTCTTGAAGACAAACCTGAAGATGTTCAAACAGGTCCTGACTGGTTCTTTGATATAGAAGTACTTTCAAAATCTATGAATTATGTTCCTGTTGCATTGCAGAACACTAATATTTCAGGTACTCAAGAACCAACTGGTGCAGAGAAGTCACCCCTGAGGTACATGAATGTACCCTCACTATTTCCTATTGAAGATGATGATAAAGAAGATAATCCTTCTCTAGGAAAAGAACAGCCAATTTCATCCCCTGCTATGTCATCTCTTGAAAGCAGCGGAATGGCTGAAGGCAGTGGAATCCAGGATTCCCCTGCTAGACCAATTGCTTCCCCTTCCACAAAGGATCCAGCTGCTAATGAAACTAATGATGAAGAAAGAGAATCCCCAATCACTTTATCATCTACACCCATATCTGATGGTCCTATTATATCCAGTAGTGGAAGCAGAATCATCAAGAGTGGAGGCCCAAGTTACTTAGAGCTACATTCAGCTCATCAGCACCCATCTCGAGGTCCTGCTGTATCTTTTAGGAGTTCTTTTGAGGACTTCTTTCCTAATCAAAACAGCCCCATCAATTCTGATTTGGAAGAAGATGAAACAGAAGTAATCATGCAGCCTACCTATAGAATCAATAAGGATCACCCTATCTCTCAAATCATTGGTGATCCTGAAGCCCCTAGACATACAAGGTATACAGCAAAGGAGCACAGCTTCATTGCTAACATCACCATGAAGTTCAATCATGACAACATGCAGTGTTGTTTGTTTACTGCATTCTTGTCACAAGAAGAGCCAAAGAAGATTTTCCAGGCTTTAAATGAACCAAGCTGGGTTGAAGCCATACAAGAGGAGCTCTTACAGTTTGACATACAAGAGGTTTGGATTCTGGTAGATTGTCCCAAATGGGCAAGGCCTATTAGGACAAAGTGGGTACTCAGGAACAAAAAGGATGAAAGGGGGATAGTTGTCAGGAACAAAGCAAGACTAGTGGCACAAGGGTATACACAGGAAGAAGGAATTGACTATGAGGAGGTATTTGCTCTAGTTGCCAGGATTGAAGCCATTAGATTATTCCTTGCTTATGCTTCATTTATGGATTTTACTGTTTTCCAAATGGATGTGAAAAGTGCCTTTCTATATGGAACCATTGATGAAGAAGTCTATGTTATGCAACCTCCAGTGTTTGAAGACCCAGAACATCCAGACAAAGTATACAAGGTGAAAAAGGCTATGTATGGACTTCACCAAGCTCCCAGGGCCTGGTATGGTACTATCTTTAAATATCTCTTAGATAATGGATTCAGCAGGGGGAAGATTGATCAGACCCTGTTTACCAAGAAACAAAAGGGTGACCTTCTGCTAGTACAAGTCTATGTTAATGACATCATCTTTGGATCCACTAACTCTTTGCTTAGCAAAGAGTTTGCCAAACTGATGCAGGATAAATTTCAAATGAGTGCCATGGGAGAGATAAACTTCTTTTTGGAGCTACAAGTTCAGCAGCGGAAAGATGGGATATTTATCTCACAAGACAAATATGTGGCTGAGATTGTAAAGAAGTTTGGCATGTCTGATGGAAAGAAGGTGTCCACACCAATGGACAAGGATCATCCATGGGGTAGAGATGGTCATGGAAAGCTTATTGATGTCAGGAACTACAGGTCTATGATTTGGTCTCTTATGTATCTCACAGCTTCAAGACCTGACATCATGTTTGCAGTCTGCTTATGTGCAAGATACCAGGTGGCACCAACAGAGTGTCACTTATTTGTTGTAAAAAGAATTTTTAGGTATCTAAAGAGTCATCCCACCTTAGGACTTTGGTATCCAAAGGAGTCACCATTTGAGTTGATAGCTTACTCAGATAGTGACTATGCTGGTGACAACAATGATAGGAAGTCCACAACAGGGGGATGCCAATTTTTGGGAAGCAGACTTATATCTTGGCAATGTAAGAAGCAGACAATTATGGCCACATCCACCACTGAAGCTGAGTATGTAGCAGCTGCTGCATGCTGTGGTCAAGTACTTTGGGTGCAAAATCAACTGCTTGATTATGGGTATAACTTTCTTAAAACCAAGATATTCATTGACAACAACAGCACCATTTGCATTATTAAGAACCCTGTTTTTCATAGCAAAACTAAACATATTGAAATTAGACATCACTTTATCATAGATTGTTTTGAAAAAGGACTGATTGTCCCTGAGAAAATTGATACAGAACTTAATGTTTCTGATCTTTTAACAAAAGCTTTTGAAGTAGGGAGGTTTCAGTACCTGGTTGCAGGTATTGGAATGGTTACTCCCTAAAAACTGATGTCTATTTTGTCATGTATATTCAGGGTTGCTTTACTGCTGTTGTTGTATAGCTGTTAGTCCATTTTTCCATCACTTTTTATTCCACTGTTTTTTTAACACAGATTCCCCTGCTGGGGGTTCATTCCCCTGCTAAGAGAATTTTTCTCTTTAAGCTGGGTTTGTTCTTTTTACAAAGTGGTTATATGTGGTTTTAGACTAACAATGCAGAGTTTCATGTGGTGCATACTATTCTCATTGGTGAATCAGGTATATGCTCTATGTTTCAGGGGAGGTTAGGTCACACCTTTAGGACTCAGGGTATCCTTAGGATACTCATATATGATCTTAGATCATATCCATTGGTGAGTGAGGGTTCAGGGTGATGAGGACTTGCTGCAAAGCTTGTCAGAACTCTGAAACCTTGAGGCACTGTAATGGGTGCTTACACTTCTCTATTAAAACAGCTTGATGTTCAAGTACAGATGTGTGGTACACATTGCCAAGACTAACTGACCATAAGTAAGGGAAAAGGTAGGGATGGTGACTAGGGTATGCATGTTTTCTTGGGCTGACCTGGTGTAGGGTGACTTATGTGTTGACTTTTTGTGCTGAGACATTTGTTGAATAGAGGACTCTTGAGTTTCTATGTATCTACCTTGTGTATACAAGTGTGTGCATTAGAGCAGAGCTAGTTAGCATCGGTCTCTCCATGACTAGTCCAATACCCCTAGGAAAGTTTCCCCTGCTTTCACCTTTTGCTTCCCCTGCTTTCATAACATTCCCCTGTTTGACCGTTGACCGACAATACCGTTACCCTGTTCATAGCCGTTGGGCCTGCTAGCATAAATTTTGGTTAGGGAATATTTTATTGTTTTTAAAAGATATTTAAGGCGCTTTCTTCGCTGATTGGTAATCTTTTCTTTATTATTTCAAATAAATTACTTTTTTATCAAGATTTATCTTTGATATTTTTGCAATTTGAAAATTTTGGTCCAATCACAGCTCTTCAATTCGCCTATAAAAACTTAATTCTCTTCACCAGCAGGTCCATCTCACTCTCTCGACTTAATCCCACCTACCTCTCACCTTTATAAACCTTCAAAATATTTTCAAATTTTATCATGCCTCTCAAAATTGCTGCTAATCATAACCAAATCGCTTTATTACATGATGAACCAGTAGAGTTTGCTGATGTTGTGGCCTTTCTAAAGTCCTCGTACTTTAGAGTGACCCTTCTCATCAACCCTAGAATTTATTCCTCACACATTCAGCAGTTCTGGTCTAAATCCATGACCAAAACAGTGAATGGAGATGTTAGAATTCAAAGCATTGTAGATGGTCATCCCAAGGTAATTACACTTGCCTCCATCAGGGAGAATCTTCTTCTTGATGATGAGGATGGGATAACCAACCTATCTGAGGCTGAAATCTTTGCGGGTCTTGTTAAATTGGGGTACACTCTTTCTAAAAACCAAAGATGTAAGTTTGCTAAAGGTCAGTTTGCCCCTTATTGGAAGTATTTGATTCATACAGTTTTGCAATGTTTGTCACCAAAAACCACTGCTTTTAATGAATTTGGTAGTGAGATGGCTTCTGCCCTGATATGTTTTGCAACAGGGAGGAAGTATTGTTTTTATCAAATGATTTTTAAAGGAATGGTTAAAAATGTTTCAAGCAACTCAAAGTTTTGTATGTACCCAAGGTTTATAGAACTTCTGCTGAATATGAGTGATCATGGTCTAATTAAACACAAAAACTATTTTTCAGCAACCAAGCATACCACCAAACTATTCACCACACTTCTTGCACCATCACCACAGTTTCTGGTAGGTCCGTTCCACTCACTTCTGAAATGTAATATAATGCAAGTTCGTTTTCTCAGTTCTTAACTAATAGAAAGTCCAACCAATATCGAATTTATAATTGTTCTTGGTTGTTTAAGCTTGCTTGGTAATCTATTGCTAATTCAACAAATTCTAGCAAAAAGGAAAAAAAAATATTACCTACGTATATGTAAAACAGATTGCAAATACCACGTTTTTATTCAAGTAAAATGTAAAATGCAAAATTTGAAACTAAAAGGACTGAAATTGTAAATTCTATGAAATGTAAATGCTTGAAATGTAAATTCTACAACTATAGGGACTAAGAATGCAAAACAGTAAACTATAAGGATCAACAATGCAAAAACTATAACAAACTAACTAAAAATGTAACAATCTAACAAAATACTAACTGAATTCTAACAACTTTCAAAGTCAAGGGACTAAACTATAGCAAACCCTAAAAACATGGAAATCAGGTCAAAATTAAACGTTGACAGAACCTTAAGGACCAAAATGCAATTAAGCTAAGTTTTTAAGTAAAAACGGGACAAATGAAAGAATAAGCTCGTTTGAGCTTATTACTCAACCAAATCAAATGAAACAACTTGCAAAAGACTTCAAATCCAATTAAAGCTATGTGTATCTAAGGAATCTTGCTAAAAGTCAGAAATAAGCAAATGAGTGCTTATTGATAAGCTCAAAATAAGCTCTAGCCAAAACTAATCAACCACATCTGGATTTTTCTCTTGAAACTGATTAAGCAATTGATTTTAAGATTGGGAAATCAAACCAGAACCTTTTTCATCAAGAAATAAGCTAGGAATCTGAAATAAGCTCAAAAGAGCTTATGTTGACCAAGTTTGACCAGAATTTGGAAAAAGCTCAAATTCTCAAAAATCAATATTCAACACTTACTAACTGGTTTTGTGAAAGAAAATCATAACTTTTATGAAGTGGATAAGGAGATCTAGGAAATCAGTCACAACTTTGTCTCAGAGAATGAGCTTTGCTCAGACCTGGACCAAAAAGCTATTTTCTAGCTTAATTCCTAGAACTGTAGAATTTCCTCTTAGAATCTAAAATTTTATGATATAAGCTAAGTCTAGAAACAAATTTGAGGAAATTTCTTCAAGGATTGAATGAGAACTAGGCAAATGAAAAAGGCAAGTTTTTAAGAGCAAAACTGAATGATAGCTGACCCAAACTATTTTTAAGCCATTTGCCTGTTTGACCTATTATTTGACTTGTAAAAGGTATAAATCCACTTGTTATCACTAGAAGACTGGTTATGAACTCTAAAACACCAAATCACAACACCTGAAAACTACTTATGATCTACTCCCAAACACTCCTTTAACTGCTTTTTAACAAGATTTTACAAAGACTTATTAAGTTTTGACTTAAGCTGATTCAATTACTATAGCAACCTTACTTCAATGGACAAAATGAAAGGAATTAGAACTAAATGCAGTCAAATATCTCAACTAGAACTACAATTAAGGTGCAAGGCTAAAGATTACTGAAATGATGCAATTAACTAGAACAAAATCCAAATCCAAAACACAAGTATGCAAGATTAAGCTACAAACACACTAAGATCAATCAAACATCAACTACTAACCACTTTATCATGCAACAATTAGAATTGAACTAGGAAAATAAAGCATGGCAGTTGACTATTTAGAGGAACAAAAATAAGAGCTATAGAACCTAATGTAGAAATCCTTTGGGAAGAAGAGGAGCACTGAGCTCTCTTGCCCTAGTGATAACCACCACCTATCACTAGAAATCAACAAGAATCAACCAACTGATCAACTGGAAACCATCAAATTGCTTGAGAACTCCATAAGAACTAGGCTATGGCTGAATTGTGATCAAACAGCTACAAATCTTCACAAATGTCAGTTATGATCAATGGTTGATCATAACAAACATCAAACAGCAACAATTATATCCAACAGCAGCAAGAATCAAACTGAATTAAGAAGAACAGAATTGGCGGGAAAAATGGAATTTGAATTTTATTGAAGGAAATCAGTTACAAAGTTTGTTACAAGCTATCAACTAACTAACTGACTCAAGAGTTTGTCAGACTCTTGAGTAGTTAGGGGAAAAGTGAGGGAAAAAGGAAAGGGAAAGTAAGAACTAGGTGTTTTACAAAATTAGGCTACAAACTACAAATGAAGACTAGTCTAAGTATTTATAGGCAAGAAGGGAGAGTTTGTTGGAGTTGGTGACGTGTCAGGGCCAATCTCTGAGCTCCACGTGGCAAAATCTGCATTTAGCACTTTGAAGGTATGAACAATGATTTGGGGGTTTTTGATTGGATGAGTGATTTGTTAATTGGTTTACACCGTTGAACTCGTCTCTCAAAATTGAGCAATATTGGTGTTTTAATCTTCCCATGAAATTGAGTGTAGAAGAAACCCGATCCTGGCAAATTTTTACTTTGAAGAAGAAAACACGTGTCGCTTTCTGGTTGGCTTAAAACATGTCACACGGATTAAAACTGTTTAGATTTGGTGTAATAAATGTGGCGGCAGTAGTGGGTATTAAATGAGCTGAAGTGGCAATCCGTGTGAGGTAATATCTCTCTTCCCATTGGCTGAAATCTTGACACATGGATTACACTTGCAAATCTTTCCAAACTTGGCAAAACAAGCCCTTGTACTTGGCAGATTCTTGTTTCAAGCTAGGATCTTCATTCCTTTGACATTTTTGGTCCTTTAACTTCCATAACTTGTACAAAATGGTCCTTTGACTGAGTTGACTTGATAGTTGACCAGGTTTGACTTGAATCTTGACTTTTCATTATTTGCACTTCTAGTCCTTCAACTTTCATAACTTGTCAAGATAGGTCCTTATACTTCAAAGTCTTGTCACTTTTGATCCTCTTTTGTCTTTTTCATCCATTTGAGCTTGGTTTTTCCTTGTTTGCTTGAAAATGTATCTTCTTACCTACACAAGTGCACACAAACACAAACATACCACATAATACTGTTTTTGCCAAATAAATTGGTATTTTGCTTCATGTTTTAGGGTTATTTGTTGATAAAAGGATATGAGTTTAAGCTCATATCAAATTCCCCTACACTTGAGCATTGTCATGTCCTCATGCAATATTATATTTCAAGGCTTAAAAATTTACATTTCCCTCATAATTAATCCACCTTGGCCATATGAGATGCATCTACACTACTCTAAACTAGATGATGCATGATTTTGACTTTTAATAATGCAATGAATCAAAATACAATTCTTTCTATATCTTTTTGATTTTTCTTGAAATGGTTTTGATGGAAATAACTCATAAAGAATTCAATGACTTAGATTAGGGCTTGAATACCATGAACATTTATCACCCTCAAGTTTCACTTTCCCCATACCAAGCTTATAAATGGAATCATTGCATTCACAAGTAAAAAGTGCATCAACTTATTCATGACAATTAAATGTGGAACCGGTTATTAATTGAGCAAATTGCTTGTGGGCAAATTTGTCATTATTAAAGTGTGAAATATAAGAAATGTAAAATCCAAAAATAAGGAAGCACGGTTTTAATCCTAAGTAATCTTCTCATCCATTACTTGAAAAACCGCTCACAATTAATATAAGTCCATATTAAGAGTAATAAGTCATTCGCCTTATGTGTAAAATCCTCATGTCATGCTTTCATAAGTAACTACACACTCGCTAAGGAAAGAAAAATAAAACTCACGCAATAATTTACATCCGCATCTTTTTGAGATTTTGGATCTTCAACCCCGCAACCCGTCAAGGTAATATTGGATTGGAGCAATCTATTGAATCCCCGCAACCCGTCAAGGTAATATTGGAACTCAATAGTCACTATAATTAACACCACACTGCCCCTCTTGGGAGTCTTGCATTATTTTTTTTTTCTTTTTCTCTTTTTTTTTCTAGCCACTCATTTTTTTTTCATAAGCCGCTCTTATTTTTCTTTATTCCTCACCAAGAAATTTGCAAAGAAGAAAAGGAAAAACACCCGCTAAATATGGAGCATGACATAAGTCTAGTACACATAAAACGTGCTAACTTAGAATCTTAAGACGTACTCATATCAACCATAAATGATTAGCCAAAAATGCATAAGAGATTACAAACCAATTAAAACCGTACTTGATTATTTATTAACGATTATATACATGCGAAGAAAATAGAGATAAAGAAGAGAACGGTTTAGCCACAAGTAATAGCCATGAAGTCTATCTAGCCCTTTTACACTTGCTTCAACTCTATCATTTCCCATTCTCCACAAATTTAAAATTTCAAAGAATGAAATTGGTGGAAGCTTAGCCTAATAGACCAATGAAGGACTACATGGTTAAGGATACTAGCTAGAGAATGCTATAATAAGCAAACTCGGGTTGAGTCAAAATATCCATGGCGGGCCTAATATGTCAAAGAAGTCTAAATTTGTTAAAACCATGTTTTATTATATTTTTCCTTTTTATATATTTTTGATGAAAAATAAAACAAGAAATATATATACAATGCAAATGTGTTATGCAAAATGATTGATGCAAAAATTATGAATGCATATTTTTGGTGGCCAAAGTAGATCAAAAATTTGAAAAATGTTGAAAATTCATTTTTATCATGTTATCATGCAAGACAATGACAAGTTCTAGGTAAGGTCACTTCGATAGAAGACCCCCCTACACTTAAGCTAAACATTGTCCTCAATGTTTAAGAGCATGGAAGTATAAAAAACTTCCCCTACACTTATGACAATGAATAGACTTTGCTTAACCCAAGTTAAGGAAAGGACAACTATTAGTGAAATCATGTTTAAGCACAAGGTGTCAATGAAAATTCACTAAAGTAACGAAGTGAACCGGATACAAGGGCCTCCTCCATAAGCTCCAAAGCATGAGATGAGTGAGCAACCCTACAAACAATCAAGAAGACAAAAGAAGGTCTCCCCTACACTTATCTCCAAATCTATGCCTTTATTTCTAACCTACAACACTCTAAACCTAGTTATACGATGCTTGAGTTAATGAGTCTCTAGCTCGACTCGTCCCTCAATGGATTAATTCATGGGGAAAATGGGGACCTCTTGGACCATTTCAACGGAAATGTCCTCCCCAAAGTAGTGTTTAACACGGTGACCATTCACTTTAAAATTTGGACCATCGGATTGGGACAACTCAAGAGTTCCATATGGAAACACTTGAGCAATAGTGAATGGACCGGACCATCTCGACTTAAGCTTGCCCGCAAAAAGCTTCAATCTTGAGTTAAAGAGGAGAACCGGCTCTCCAACTTTGAACTCACGATTCTTGATCTTAGCATCATGCAATTTCTTAGTCTTTTCCTTGTAAAGCAAAGAATTCTCATAGGCATTGGCTCTCAACTCATCCATCTCATTGATTTGATCTTTCCTATGTGAACCGGCTTGGTTTAAATCAAAGTTAGCCCACTTGAGAGCCCAAGATGCCTTATGTTCTAACTCAAATGGAAGGTGGCACGCTTTTCCATAGACAAGCCTATAAGGAGTACAACCAATTGGTGTTTTAAAGGCCATCCTAAACGCCCACAAAGCATCGTCGAGCTTATCCGACCAAGAAGCTCGATGCTCTCCCACCGTTCTCTCTAAAATCCTCTTTAAACCACGATTTGTGACCTCGGTTTGACCATTTGTTTGAGGGTGATACGCGGTAGAAAGTCTATGATTCACTCCATATTTCTTCATAACTCTCGTGAATTGATCATTACAAAAGTGCGTACCACGATCACTTATGATGGCCCGAGGTACACCAAATCTAGCAAACAATTGTTTCAAGAACTTTACAACCACTCTAGCATCATTAATAGGTAAGGCTTTAGCCTCCACCCACTTGGACACATAATCCACCGCCACAAGTATATACTTGTTTCCCTTAGAGGATGGAAAAGGTCCCATGAAATCTATTCCCCATACATCAAATATCTCACACTCTTGGATAAAATTTTGTGGCATCTCATCACGTTGTGTAATTTTGCCTTGTCTTTGACAAACATCACAAAATTTCACCATCTGTTGGGCATCCTTGTAAATGGAAGGCCAATAGTAACCCGAATCAAAGACTTTCTTGGCGGTGTAGTTAGGCCCAAAATGTCCACCCGTAGGTCCTTTATGACATGCTTCTAAGATTTTAAATGCCTCGGGCCCATCTACACACCGTCTAATGATTTGGTCCGCACATTGCCTAAAAAGATATGGATCATCCCAAAAGTAATACTTAACTTCCTTAAGAAACTTTTTCTTTTGTTGGTAAGTAAGACCCTCAATAAGCACATTGCCCACAAGATAGTTTGCTATATCCGCAAACCAAGGTGTGGCATCCTCTTGGGAAGAGATAGACATGAGCTCCTCTAGTGGAAATGATTCATTGATTTCTTGATGTGGGAAATCTCCTTGAAAAGGATGCTCAAGTCTACTCAAATGATCCGCCGCTAAATTCTCGGCCCCTTTCTCATCACGAATCTCTATCTTAAACTCTTGAAGCAACAAAACCCATCTCAAAAGCCTAGGCTTAGCATCTTGTTTTGTCATAAGATACTTGAGAGCGGAGTGATCCGTATACACTATGGTTTTGGAAAGCACAAGATATGGTCTAAACTTCTCAAAAGCATATACTATAGCAAGTAACTCTTTTTCCGTGGTAGTGTAATGAAGTTGTGCACCGGTCATGGTTTTACTCGCATAGTGTATAGGTTGAAAATGCTTATTAACTCTTTGTCCTAAGACGGCCCCCACCGCATAATCACTAGCGTCACACATAAGCTCAAAAGGTAATTCCCAATTTGGAGAAACCAAAACGGGAGCCTTAGTTAATTTTTCCTTAAGGGTCTCAAAAGAGTCTAAACAAGCTTGATCAAAAATGAAAGGAGCCTCTTTCTCCAAGAGATGAGTCATCGGTCTAGCTATCTTAGAGAAATCTTGTATAAAGCGCCTATAAAATCCCGCATGACCTAAGAAACTCCTCACACCTTTAACCGAGGTGGGTGTGGGAAGCTTAGCAATCACATCAATTTTGGCTCGATCAACTTCTAATCCCTTATTGGATATCTTGTGTCCTAAAACAATCCCCTCTTTCACCATAAAGTGACATTTCTCCCAATTAAGCACCAAACGTGTTTCCTCACAACGCTTAAGCATTCTCTCAAGATTGGTGAGACATGAGCTAAAGGAGTTCCCAAATACGGAAAAGTCATCCATAAAAACCTCCATGGTTTGCTCTATCATGTCATGGAAAATCGCCATCATGCACCATTGAAACGTCCCCGGTGCATTACATAGGCCAAAAGGCATCCTCTTGTAAGCAAATGTACCGTAGGGACAAGTGAATGTGGTCTTTTCTTGATCCTTAGGGTCAATGGGTATTTGAAAATAACCCGAAAAGCCATCAAGAAAATAATAGTACTCATTTCCCGCTAAGCGTTCAAGCATTTGATCCATAAAAGGAAGCGAGAAATGGTCTTTCCTAGTTGCCTCATTGAGTTTTCTATAATCAATGCAAACTCTCCAACCGGTCACAAGTCTCGTGGGAATAAGCTCATTGTTCTCATTAGGCACCACGGTGATTCCACCCTTCTTTGGAACACAATGAACCGGGCTAACCCATGGAGAGTCGGAAATGGGGTAAATCATACCCGCATCTAAGAGTTTAATCACTTCCTTCTTAATAACCTCATGGATTTTTGGGTTAACTCTCCTTTGGTTTTGAATGGCGGGTTTATAGTCATCCTCCATAAGGATTTTGTGAGTACAAAAATGTGGATCGATTCCCCTTATGTCGGATATTTTCCATGCTAAGGCTTTCTTGTGTTTCTTAAGGACTTCAATAAGTTGCTCCTTCTCATCCTCTTTCAACTCTTTAGCAATAATCACCGGTAATTGGTCTTTTCCTTCTAAGAAAGCATATTCTAAGTGGGATGGGAGTTCCTTAAGTTCAATGGGAGGTGGACTCTCTATGGAAGATTTTACTATGGAAGGTTCCTCAATGGTAATCTCTTGTGGAATAGGAGAAGGAATGGGGTCCTCATTGAGCAACTTTTGGATTGTAAGAATATCTTCTTCCCAATTAATGGGAGAATCATCATCACCAAGAAAGTTGGACTCAAATTCCTCCAAGAGAAAATCACTCTCTCCAAAAGGTGTTAAAGAGGGAGCAATTGAGGCCACGGTTTCAACATGTGGAATCTCATCACTAGCATTCTTACAAGCATCATGAAAGTGCTCATTACACACTTCATCTAGCACATCCACAATGTTAATAGTCTCACAAGGTATAGACTCCTTAACCTCTTTTCTATCACAAACTTTCCCTAACTTAAACACCACTTTCTCATCCTCTACTCTCATAATTAATTCTCCTTCCGCCACATCTATCAAGGTACGACCCGTTCTCAAAAACGGTCTACCAACAATCAAAGGCACTCTAGGATCCATGTCATAATCGACCACTACAAAGTCGGCCGGAAAGGTAAACTTATCCACACCTACAAACACATCTTCCGCTATACCTACGGGGTGAGCTATGGTTCGGTTGGCTAGTTCAAGAGTCATCCTAGTGGGAGTGAGCTCGGGAAGAGATAGTTGTTTCCAAACTGATAAAGGCATGAGATTTATGCTCGCCCCTAAATCCGCCAAAGCCATGCAATTTTCAACACCGGGAAAATTACAAGGTATCAAGAAGCGCCCCGGATCTCCAAGTTTTGTTGGTAAGGTTTTAAGTAACACCGTGGAACAATTTTCATTAAGTGATGTGTTGGGCAAATCAACCAATTTTTCTTTGTTTGAGAGCAAATCCTTGAACATCTTAGCAAACTTTGGCATATAAGCAAGAGCTTCCGCAAAGGATATGTTGATATTGAGTTGCTTAAACATCCTTAAGAAATTGGAGACTTGGATGTCATCTTTGTTCTTTAACTTGTCCTTTTTCAACCTTGAAGGATATGGAAGAGTAGGTTTTGGTGTAGGTGGAATAGGTGTTGTGGTGGAAGATTTGTCTTTGTTAGCCTCTTCATTGGGAAGTGTGGAAGGTAAAGGAGAAGTATGAGGTGGTTGAGAAGGTGTGTTTGAGTGAATAGGAGCACTTTGAGGAGGTGGAGTAGAAGTAGAAGGCTTGTCACAAGTAGGAGCACAAGTGGGTTGAACAATAGTAGGCTTAGGTGGTGAAGGATCCTTTGTTGTTGTACCACTCCTTGTTGTAATAGCATTAACATTGGCCCTAGGGTTTGTTTGTGTGTTGGAAGGTAAAGCCCCTTGTGGTCTTTGAGTTACCGCCATTAAAACCTTATTGAATTGGTCATTCATTTTCTTTTCCATAGCTTGGAATTTCCTTTCATTCTCTTGATTCATCTTTTGCAAAAGATCCATTGTGTTAAACTCTTGTGGCACATAACCTTGAAAACTTTGAGGTTGGAAAGGTAAAGGTTGGGAGTTAAATCCTTGATTTGGTGGATAAAAGGTATTTGCTTGAGGTTGAAATTGATTGGGTGCCTTGTAGTTATTTCCTTGGTATGGTTGTCTTTGCCCTTGATTCCTTGCTAAAATTTGAGGAGGATTTTGTGGAATTTGGGTGGGTGGTTGGGGTGGGAAGCCGGGTGGAGTAAGGTAATTTTGGGATTTGTAAGAAAGGTTATTTGGATTGATGTTAGGCTTGAAGTGTTCACGATGTTCCTCTTGGTAAGCATAGCATTCCCCTTGATACCCTTGCACCTTATCACATTGTTCATAAGAGTGGGGGCCTCCACAAGTAACACAAGAAATGGTGATGGCATTCACATTGTTTGAGGAATTGTTCAATGACAAGTTCTTAAAAGTTTGAAGCATTTCTTGTTGTACTTGCAAATTCCTCTCACTATCTCTATCCATCCTTTGAAAAATGGCTTCTTGAAACTTGAGGAGTTGGTTGTCACAAGGGATTTGAGAAGTGTTTTGGATAACATGAACCCTTTCTTCAAATGGATTATTTGTTTGAACCATTGCCTTAGTCTCAATAATGTTCAAAGCCTCGTGGTATGTTTTAAGAAGAATACTCCCTCCCGCGGAAGCATTTAGTGAATCTTGGTGGTGAGGTTTAAGGCCATTATAGAAGGTATTGATTTGGTTTACATCATCCATTCCATGGTTAGGGCATCGCCTCAACAACTCACTATACTCTTCCCAAGCATCACTAAAGGATTGACTAGGTTTTTGTGTAAAGCCCATAATTAAATTCCTCAAAGCCATAGTCTTTTGTGGAGGAAAGAATTTGTTCAAAAACTTAGTGGTAAAATCATCCCATGTGGTGATACTATCGGGTGGTTGGGTATCTAACCAATGCTTAGCACTCCCATCTAAGGAAAATGACACTAACATCAATCTAATGACCTCATGTGGAACCCCATTATGCTTAATGGTATTGCAAAGTGAAAGGAATCTCTTAAGGTGAGCATGGGGATCCTCATTTTGTTTTCCCAAGAAAGGTGATAAAGCAACCATATTGATCATAGATGTATGTAGCTCAAATGTGTTAGCGGGAAAGTCGAGAATCTTAATGGCACTAGCATATCCATGAATGTTGGATTGCATACGTTCATACAAAGTACGATTATCAATAGCCATGGCTTCTTGTGGTGGTGACAAAGCACGATTCTCGTGATCGGCTTGGTGGACGGTGGTGGTCTTACTCTTTCTCTTTTTCTTCCTTTTCGGAGGAAGAGGTTGTACACCAATCGGTATTTGTGCACGCCCGCGAGTGAGCATGCAACTCAATACGAGGAATGAGAGAGAAGCTCTCGTGTGACTTTGAAGAGAAATGGATTATCCTCTTCGAGTTTCAATATTAAATATCCACAAGAAAATAACAATATATGTAGTTACTACTTTGGGTGCAAGACCCTCAATGAAGCCTTCCTTCTTAGAATACTCCCAAGTGAACGGGGGGTTAGGTGGCGCGAAGCACTTAAGTACATATTGACCCTTAGATGGCATTTTATAGCACATCGCCTTTCTATTCACTTAAATGTTCGTATTCTTCGAATTGTTGCTTATTGAGAGTATTTATCTATTCTTGCTTTATTTTGTTTGATCGATACGCGTGTCAAGGACCGGAGCGCCCCTCAACACGGTGTATTGCCTCGGCAATACTTATGGAAGATATGTAGATTGATTGTTCTTATACGTATACGTATTTACTTATAATAATATATGGAAAATATTTTTGTATTTATGAGTTTTTTAAAGGAAAATACTATATGTACATAAAAACCGAGAGAATCCAATAATATACTCCCTCCGTCCCAATTTATTTGTCCACAATTGACTTTTAAAGTCTTTTACATTCAACTTTGACTTTAAATTAATGTCGTTGTGTTATATAATACTTGATGCAAAATATATGTATTGATTGAGTTTTAGATGTAGTTTCATTTGGTATAATTTTCATCAAGTATTACATAACACAAAATTAATAATTTAAGGTCAAAGTTTAGTAGAAAAGACTTCAAAAATCAATAGTGGACTAATAAATTGGGACGGAGGGAGTATATTTTTGGGTGCAATCTCTTAGGAAAAAGATTGCTTTTTGGATTTTTTAATTTTTTTGGTCAATTCTTTAGGAAAAGAATTGTTTTGTTAATTTTTTAGTTTTTATATATTTTTATATTTTTGATTTTTTATTTGTTTTTGATTTATGATACGTAAAAATAACGTTCACAAAGTGAACGGGTCCCAAAAGCCAATGAAAACCGTCAATCGATAGTCTCTCGTGTAGTCAAAGAACCGGCAGCGGCGCTATTTGAAATGTAATATAATGCAAGTTCGTTTTCTTAGTTCTTAACTAATAGAAAGTCCAACCAATATCGAATTTATAATTGTTCTTGGTTGTTTAAGCTTGCTTGGTAATCTATTGCTAATTCAACAAATTCTAGCAAAAAGGAAAAAAAAATATTACCTACGTATATGTAAAACAGATTGCAAATACCACGTTTTTATTCAAGTAAAATGTAAAATGCAAAATTTGAAACTAAAAGGACTGAAATTGTAAATTCTATGAAATGTAAATGCTTGAAATGTAAATTCTACAACTATAGGGACTAAGAATGCAAAACAGTAAACTATAAGGATCAACAATGCAAAAACTATAACAAACTAACTAAAAATGTAACAATCTAACAAAATACTAACTGAATTCTAACAACTTTCAAAGTCAAGGGACTAAACTATAGCAAACCCTAAAAACATGGAAATCAGGCCAAAATTAAACGCTGACAGAACCTTAAGGACCAAAATGCAATTAAGCTAAGTTTTTAAGTAAAAACGGGACAAATGAAAGAATAAGCTCGTTTGAGCTTATTACTCAACCAAATCAAATGAAACAACTTGCAAAAGACTTCAAATCCAATTAAAGCTATGTGTATCTAAGGAATCTTGCTAAAAGTCAGAAATAAGCAAATGAGTGCTTATTGATAAGCTCAAAATAAGCTCTAGCCAAAACTAATCAACCACATCTGGATTTTTCTCTTGAAACTGATTAAGCAATTGATTTTAAGATTGGGAAATCAAACCAGAACCTTTTTCATCAAGAAATAAGCTAGGAATCTGAAATAAGCTCAAAAGAGCTTATGTTGACCAAGTTTGACCAGAATTTGGAAAAAGCTCAAATTCTCAAAAATCAATATTCAACACTTACTAACTGGTTTTGTGAAAGAAAATCATAACTTTTATGAAGTGGATAAGGAGATCTAGGAAATCAGTCACAACTTTGTCTCAGAGAATGAGCTTTGCTCAGACCTGGACCAAAAAGCTATTTTCTAGCTTAATTCCTAGAACTGTAGAATTTCCTCTTAGAATCTAAAAGTTTATGATATAAGCTAAGTCTAGAAACAAATTTGAGGAAATTTCTTCAAGGATTGAATGAGAACTAGGCAAATGAAAAAGGCAAGTTTTTAAGAGCAAAACTGAATGATAGCTGACCCAAACTATTTTTAAGCCATTTGCCTGTTTGACCTATTATTTGACTTGTAAAAGGTATAAATCCACTTGTTATCACTAGAAGACTGGTTATGAACTCTAAAACACCAAATCACAACACCTGAAAACTACTTATGATCTACTCCCAAACACTCCTTTAACTGCTTTTTAACAAGATTTTACAAAGACTTATTAAGTTTTGACTTAAGCTGATTCAATTACTATAGCAACCTTACTTCAATGGACAAAATGAAAGGAATTAGAACTAAATGCAGTCAAATATCTCAACTAGAACTACAATTAAGGTGCAAGGCTAAAGATTACTGAAATGATGCAATTAACTAGAACAAAATCCAAATCCAAAACACAAGTATGCAAGATTAAGCTACAAACACACTAAGATCAATCAAACATCAACTACTAACCACTTTATCATGCAGCAATTAGAATTGAACTAGGAAAATAAAGCATGGCAGTTGACTATTTAGAGGAACAAAAATAAGAGCTATAGAACCTAATGTAGAAATCCTTTGGGAAGAAGAGGAGCGCTGAGCTCTCTTGCCCTAGTGATAACCACCACCTATCACTAGAAATCAACAAGAATCAACCAACTGATCAACTGGAAACCATCAAATTGCTTGAGAACTCCATAAGAACTAGGCTATGGCTGAATTGTGATCAAACAGCTACAAATCTTCACAAATGTCAGTTATGATCAATGGTTGATCATAACAAACATCAAACAGCAACAATTATATCCAACAGCAGCAAGAATCAAACTGAATTAAGAAGAACAGAATTGGCGGGAAAAATGGAATTTGAATTTTATTGAAGGAAATCAGTTACAAAGTTTGTTACAAGCTATCAACTAACTAACTGACTCAAGAGTTTGTCAGACTCTTGAGTAGTTAGGGGAAAAGTGAGGGAAAAAGGAAAGGGAAAGTAAGAACTAGGTGTTTTACAAAATTAGGCTACAAACTACAAATGAAGTCTAGTCTAAGTATTTATAGGCAAGAAGGGAGAGTTTGTTGGAGTTGGTGACGTGTCAGGGCCAATCTCTGAGCTCCACGTGGCAAAATCTGCATTTAGCACTTTAAAGGTATGAACAATGATTTGGGGGTTTTTGATTGGATGAGTGATTTGTTAATTGGTTTACACCGTTGAACTCGTCTCTCAAAATTGAGCAATATTGGTGTTTTAATCTTCCCATGAAATTGAGTGTAGAAGAAACCCGATCCTGGCAAATTTTTACTTTGAAGAAGAAAACACGTGTCGCTTTCTGGTTGGCTTAAAACATGTCACACGGATTAAAACTGTTTAGATTTGGTGTAATAAATGTGGCGGCAGTAGTGGGTATTAAATGAGCTGAAGTGGCAATCCGTGTGAGGTAATATCTCTCTTCCCATTGGCTGAAATCTTGACACATGGATTACACTTGCAAATCTTTCCAAACTTGGCAAAACAAGTCCTTGTACTTGGCAGATTCTTGTTTCAAGCTAGGATCTTCATTCCTTTGACATTTTTGGTCCTTTAACTTCCATAACTTGTACAAAATGGTCCTTTGACTGAGTTGACTTGATAGTTTACCAGGTTTGACTTGAATCTTGACTTTTCATTATTTGCACTTCTAGTCCTTCAACTTTCATAACTTGTCAAGATAGGTCCTTATACTTCAAAGTCTTGTCACTTTTGATCCTCTTTTGTCTTTTTCATCCATTTGAGCTTGGTTTTTCCTTGTTTGCTTGAAAATGTATCTTCTTACCTACACAAGTGCACACAAACACAAACATACCACATAATACTGTTTTTGCCAAATAAATTGGTATTTTGCTTCATGTTTTAGGGTTATTTGTTGATAAAAGGATATGAGTTTAAGCTCATATCAACTTCCATTATGATGAACCAAATCAGACAGGAAGAAGCCAAGAATCAAACAGCTAAACACCAACCTTCTGATTCCCCTGCCAAGAACCTACACCCTGCCAGTTCTTTACCCCCTGCTGATCCACAACAAGAAAGGCAATCTAAATCCAGGTTTGCCAGGTCTCCCTTGCCTGGTGAATCTTCACAAGCAGCAGAGAGGAGAGTCTCCAAGGGTTTGGAGCAAACTGAGGGTTTGGCTGCCACTATTGTCTCATCCTCAAGGGGTGAGCAGGACAGTGACACCATCAATAAGTCCTCTCCCTCACTCCATGATATCCAAAAAGGGGAGAAATCCCCTTCTAGGATTGAGAGCAGCATGAAACCTTTGACTAATTTGGAATTGACGAAAATGTGTATGAGTCTAAAAAGGCAGAATGCACAACTGGTACAAAATGTCAAAAAGCAAGGTCTGGTTATCAATAACTTGGAAACCAGACTTGCTACTCTTGAGGGGAGGAGAAAGCCCAGACTTATCATATCCACAGATGAGGATGCTTCCAAAGGGGAGGAAGTTCAAAATACAGAAGAATCTACTCAGTACTATTCATATCCTGGTGGTGTACATGGAAAGATAGCAAGTGCTAAGAAAAGGATTGAGAAAGGAAGTGCTGATAAGGGAAGTGACAAGGGGAGTGCAACCAAAGAAATTGCTCAAACATTGCTCACCATGGGCAATCAAGAAGAAGCCCCTGCTTCAAAGGTTTTCCCTGTTGTTGCTGATCCCACTGCTGTAAGTCGTTCCCCTGCTAAGAACATTACTCAAACTTTTGTTAGAAAGAACAGAAAGCAACCAGCTCAAAGGGGATTACAATCAAAGAACCTGCATCTAAAGTTAAACCAGCACCAGCAGTGGATCCAAAAGACAAAGGAAAAGGAATCATGGTTGAACAGCCCAAGAGAAAATACAAGCATCTAACTCCTGAACAGCAAAGGGCTCAAGAAGCACATGATGCACAAGTAGCTCTCAGGCTACAACAAGAGGAGATGGATATGCAGGATCAAAGAATGCAAAAGATGAGGCCCAAAGATATGCTCAAGCAGGTTGAGATTATGCATAGAGAACTGGATGACAGGGTACCTCATGTTGGAGAATTTCTTGATCAATGGGAGAAGGAGTTAATAAATGCTACTTTGGAAGACAGGTATGAGTTGACTTGCGTTGTTTACAAATATCAAACTGAGTATCTAGAAAGAAGGGCAAATCAAATTCAGAGAGAGAAGTATTTAACTTCAGAGAAAGGGCAACTTGAACACTACAAAGTTTTGCTTAAGAGACATAAGAAGTGGAAGGATGGTGACTTCAGAGATGTGAGTTTTGAAGCCATAAAATGAGCAGTCATACCAGTCCTAAGATTGTATGATGTGGAGGATTGGATGACTATGAACTCTCCTGAGGAAGATGAGTATCTCAGGAGACAAAGTGAAATGCTGCAGAAAGCTAGGGAATCTAAGAAAAGAAAAGCTGAAGGAACAACTTTGGAAACTACACAAGCAGGTGCATCATCCCAAGCAGGTGCATCATCACAAGCAGGGGCATTACATCAAGCAGGTGGAAGTTTTCCAGAAATTGAGAAGTCTGCACTTAATATACAAAGGGCAGCCAAAAGACTCAAGAGAATGAAGAAGGTTGGTACAGTTACTAAGGAGTCTCAACGGCCTTCAAATGATGAAATTGATAAACAGCTAATTCTGCAGGAAAATGATGATATCTCACCTAGTGAACTTGGAAAGAAGTTTGCTATCATAGAATATGTTGTTTATGAACACAAAGGGAGGACTTGGTGGAAGCTTACAAGAGCTGACAATACAGCACAGACATTTCTAAGTCTAGATGTCATGTTTCAGACCTTAGATAGTGAGGACTTAGAAGATCTGTGGAAAATTTTGAAGAAGACTTTTGCTGCAAAACCTCCTACCATGGATGGTGTGGAGAAGGATTGGGTAATCTGGGAGTGCATGCATAGGATGTATGAGCATGAGTTATTTGATCCTATATTTGATGCAGTGAATAAAGGAGATTTGTTGTATTGGAAGCTGTTTACCAATTCTGGGGTCTATGAGGTAGTGATGGAAGGAGTAAGTGTGTACTTGATCAATCATAGGTATTATCCCTTCACTCAGGAGACCTTGAAGAAACTATCACATGCTAACTTGATTGTAGATGCTAAAACGCCTGTTGCTTATGATCTGGTAAGAATGATTCATAGTCAGATTTGGCCAGAAAGTTTGTAAGCATCCTCATCAACTAGTATTTATTCAGAAACTTTTCTTTAGGGGAAAGCACAAGTTTAGGGGATGATTATTGGGAATAAATCTATGCTTACTTGTTACCCCTTCTAGTTGATTATCCGTACCCCTGCTAGAGTAAGTTCCCCCTGCTAAATAACAAAGGCAGGGGGATTGGTTCCCCTACTGAAGTCAAAGGCCCTGCTGTCAGAGATAAACTTGGAATAGATTTTTACGCGTTTCAGTTACTATTCCTTAATACTTTCCAAGTTTGTTAGTAGTGATCTTGTACGTGAGTCCTTATGGCTATAAAAGGACTCACTAGGTTAGCATGCAAGGTGTGTCTTTCTCAATTGTCTTTCATTGTCATACTTTAAGGTTTTGTAAACCCTAATACCATTTTAGGGTATTCGTATATCATTGATATATTAAAGTTCAACGTTTCAATCATATTGTTCTTGTACTAAACATTATATTCCGCATCTTGTTTAGTTACTTTGCTTTGCAAAGTTTCTCTAGTGTTAGATTGAATTCTTTCTTTCTATCACAACCCTTAAATAAGCTATTAAGGTTTAAGATCTGACTTTGGGATCAACATCTTATTTTACGATCCAAGTATCCCTGGAAAGGTAATTGAAGTGGCATTCAAATGCAAGAAACGAGAACTAAATTGGAGGTCGGGAAGTGGGTCAAAAACAGGTTACAACAGTCGGATGTCAAAACAGTTTTGAAATGAGCCTGTTTTCTTTTTAAGTTTGGGGTTGTTCGGGGTACTTAGCGTTGCATTGGGACTTTCAAACGAACATGGGAGTTGGTTTATATATTATAGGGAGTATCTGAATTGGGGCTAAGAATGTGGGTTAAGGTAAGACCCCCTAATCATAACAAACTTTTTGTATGTTCAAAATCAGTAAAATCCGGATAGACGAAAGTATATATATATATATATATATCGGGGCCTTAACAGTAGCTTGAAGGTTGGGGCAAATGGGAGGTGTTAGCTAACATATGTAAGGGCATAGGGTTTCTTTACAGAGATCATGGGTATGTTTAGGTGGGCGTTTGGCGCATAGTTTGGAGACCTAAAAACTGGGACTGTTTTATGTAAAATATGAACGGGATAGTTATCAAACTTAACCAAGTTAAGGACTTGTTAGGGAAGGGTAATGGGGTGTTTGGAGCATATTAATTAGGGTCATATATGGGAGAAGGCTAGATGTCCATCATAGGTTGATGAGCCGTCTTAGTGATAGGTTCATGTTTTGCTTATGTGTTTTTGGTTTGTTAGCTTTTTGCTAGTACGCGGACTTTTGGAGAAGCTCAATCAGGTGAGTTTCATAGTCCCATGTTTACTAATGATATTGAATTCCAGATGGGATGGAAGAGACACTGTCTTGTTTTATAAATTATGCTGTGAATGTTTTGTGTTTGGTGATGGACTTGTGCTTACTTATGTGATTAACTGCTAGATGATTCTTGATTGTTTTATGTTTTGACTTGGTGCCAAGGGGATGATGACAAGGCGGGGCCTTGGGATTGGTTCATAGGTGTTTGGACGCCTATGGGAGTATGGTGTTTGGTAAGGCTGGGAGCCTTGGATTTGGGTTGTTTTGTTAAATCTTGAATATTAGTTGTTAATGGATGTTAGTATCACATAGTCCATATGTTTCTTAGATTTGGTTATTATTCACAGCTTATGGTATGATTTTGGCGTTTGAGTCTAAACCTATGACTCTCACCAACTTTATGTTGACGTGTTTTAGTGTCTCTTTCAGGTGAGAATGTGGTTAAGCTAGAGAATAGAAGTGGCTAGTTTTGGAGGCATTAGGAATGCATTTTAGAAGGAGATCCCCATTCCTTCTTAGTTTCTTTTGATTGTTTAATAAGTGATACTATTGACACCTATATGTTTGCTTTGTTATGTTTATTGTTTGTCTCGGGTAAGTGGTAGGACTGTTACCTACTGACCTAGACTCCTGCATTGTTGAGATATTGTCATGACTTTTGGTGTCACCATTTTATGACATTTCTTATTTCATTTAGTTATCTCTATAGAAACGCCATGTTGTGATGATATCCGTACGTCGCGCCCCATATTCCGCCATAGTGGGGTGTGACAGAATGGTATCAGAGACAATGGTTATAGAGAATTAGGTTGCCTAGTCTAGTAGCCTAGTCTATAGCTTAAGGGTCCCTGCATATAGGCGTCATAGGAGTATGTGTGCATTTTATAATAATTGATGTGTTAGGATGTTATTTTTGTGATGTTTGTTAAGTTATGAACTACCATGGTTCATACTTAGCCACATGTTATTTTATTTTCAGGTTGTGACTAGTGCGGGTTGAACCATAATCGTCCACTCTAGTCATTGTTGTATTTTTCTTAAATTGTACATTATAGTACATAATTTGGTACAAGGTAGTTTCTATCTTTTGTTGAGTTATTTTATGCACCTGAGGTATGTTATTTTTCTTTTGATGTTTAAGTCATGTTCCCTAAGAATCGTGTGGTGGTTCGAGTTACTAGGAGTACATGGGTAGGAAGGAATTTTAACGTGTTTCCATTCTGATGGGTGACATGACTTATAATTGATTATGTTTTTGTTTTGGATTTTATCTATGCTGTTTTAGCTAGACTATGGATTTCTGTATTCCAAGAGTTTGGCTATGTTATTTTATTAGTTGGAGTTTTGACCTTATTGTTTATGTGGTTATGTGCTTAGGTGAGTTGATGGATTTATGTGTTATGTGTTGTATTGATTCTTATAAGTGTCATCATAGGAGGGAGTGCATTGGGAAAGGGTAATTGTATAAGTATGGTGGCCAACATAGTTATACAAGTACCACAACTTCAATGGGTTCCTAAGTATGATTGCATGAAAGAGGGTTAGTACATGCTTGTATATGATGAGATGTGGATTATTGGTATATGTATAGTATATAGGTTTATGTAACGGTTGCCTACGATATGGATATTTTTTAGTGTGTTATTGTTATGGGTTATAGTCATGTTGTGTGATTATGGGTCACACGATATGGACTGGTTTTAGTGATGGGTTTTATGCCTTGTGGTAAGATGGTGGTTACTCGTAAAAAAAAAAGTGCATGACGCGATTGATTTATCCGACATGTATGGTAACGAGTATGTTTTGGGTGATTTAATAGGTATATATATGCGGATGTATATATACTAGTATGTGTTAAGTTATGATATATGGTCGTTCAGTAGTTATTAACTTATTATAACTTGAACGTACCTTGTGTTTGCTCGTGTTTTATGGTGCTGGAGTTTAATGGAGTTCCAACAACATTTTGAGTCTTTTGATGGGTGTCTACATTCGGGTATGTATTTAATTAATGAGAACTACTAAATTTTCTTACAAATAATTGTGGCTGATTATGGGAAACGATTTTGAAAAAAAAAATTAAATTTTTTTTAGCGTATGGTATGATATCGTGACTTACATACTTTTTCGGTTTGTAGTAGTAAGCTATAAAAAAGTTATCTTAAAAATAATTGGATTAGTCTTCTATGTAACATGTGATAATAAATTTTAAAGGGGTAAAGAAATTTTACAAAAATTTTCTTAAGTGTAGTTAAAATTTTAGAAGTATTTAACTAGACGGCAAGAGTAAAAAGGGAGATTTTATTATAGTAATGATAATAATAACACCACACCTTGTAAACGTGTAGTAGTTTAGTTATAACCAGCCTAAATGGATTTTATAAAATAATAATAATAATATAGAATAAAAAAAACACTGTATTTTATAAACATGTATTAGTTTCATAATAACAAGTGAAATAAGTTTAATATGGGTAAACAAGATAATGGTTAAGATTGTCGTATACTAATTAGTTGATATCTTGATAAAATGATGAAGATAAAGGATGAGTTTATGGTTAATAATGAGTATGATTGGTTTTAGTAGTATGGGAGTTTGGTTCTTATGAGAAGTAACTAATTGGGATGAAAGTTTTAAATTTTCTAACGTATCGAAATTTGGTAATACTAATCGTGACGAGTCTAATTTTTCGTTGTTGGAACACTCCATTGATCTTTCGGATTACATTGTTTTGTTTTTTAGTTGTTTTGGCTAGGGTTCGTTTTACCCTATATTTTATTTTGGGACACGATTGTTTGGAATTCTTTGGTTACACGTCATGGTTGATTTATTTATACGGTTGTGGGAACGTTAGGATGAGAGGATAGAGTTGGGTAGTATTACTTATGGTTAGATACTAGAATGGAGAAATGTGTTTTGGTTTAAAGGTTGTGTTGAAGGAATGATTAAGATTTGTGGAATTTGGAAACTTAGATTGGTTACGGGAATAAGAGGGTAAGTAAAGTTAGTTGACTGGTAGTGGGAACGAGAAGTCATGCTATGAGGAGTTGGTTGAAGTACCATTAAGAGATTGATGAAAGTACTAGCGGATGTGAGGGTAAAGTAGAAAGTTTATACTAATGGAAAGGTTGGGTAAATAACACGCAAGGGATTGGTATAGTTTTGGGTTGAAGTACTTTTAGAAATATTGTGGTAGATGAGTTGAAGTTAGAAGCTACTGGTAGTGTGAAGTTCCTAGGTAACATCATGGAGACGAGAAGGAGTGCGTAAAGAGCTACATCGCGAAGCAAGGAACTGAAAGGACTACGTGTCGGCTACAATAAGGATGCAAGAGATTTAAAAGGAGTCACAAAAGTTGCAAGGACTGGAAAGGTGACAAGCACTATGATGGGAAATTTACGTATGGTTCGTGACGAGGAAGGGCAGATCGAGTATCGGAGTGGAGCTACAAAGAGCTGAACCGATGGATCATGATGAAATGAATACATGACATGGGAGATTAAGAACTCGTGGAAGTAACAAGGGGACTCTAGTGACTACGCGGATAGAATTTTTATGGCAATCAATATCGAGGGATGAGAAGTGAAGCTGAGCTGAATAAGTTTCGTGGAGAAGTGATTAGAGAGTCAGTTTTGTGAAGGTGTTATGAAAGATCTTTGGAAGAGACAGCTATGCATTATCCAATGCACTAGTGAATTCCATAGATCTGATGAATGAAGTATGGAATTTTTGTTGGACGGGATAGTGTAGGAATAAGGGAGAACCATGGAAGGAGAGAACCAAGTATTCCTAGAAGATGATGATTGAAAGTACCTCATGTTGGGTGCAAGATCAAAGTAGAAGTATGAGATTTGAATAAGAATTCAAATATGGCTTAGTAGACAAATGGAAACTAATGTGGGTATAAGATGAGAGTGTGATCCGCATGGAATCACATGAAACTCTAGTCTGTTCCTATTAGGAGGGAGTAGGAGAGCTGGTTGTGAGAAAAACAAGTAAAGCTACTTGGAAAATTTTGGCGTATAGATGACTAGATAGACTTAGTTAGTGGTGCTAGATTATTATATATGCCTAGAATGCTAGGGGCATTTGGGGTACGAGACGTAGAGAATGATCTATACAGATCATGAACGTCTCCAACACATATTTAATCATCTTGATTGAACATTTAGAAAAGGTGATGGGTGGAGTTAAGTGATGAAAGAAAAATTGCAAGGCCAAGTACCATCTGGGAAAGGCAAGCATGGTTGATGAGACATGGAACAAGAAGAATGAAGTGAAGCTGAGACGAACTTGAACTATATAGATGACGTATTAGGGTGGTTTGGATGAAGGATGTAGGTTGCACGAGTTGAGTTGTCTAAATCAGAGAACGCGTCAACATGTATGTTGCGTGGCTTGGAGAATCATATGGAGAAAAGGGACGTAGACTATACTTCCTACATAGATAGGAGTAGCTTAGAAAGGGCAATGTAAGGACGAAATTGGTGAAAGTGACGAGAGTTGGGTGATAGTCGATAGACTGACTAATTCATCTCATATTTCAAGAGGAATGAGTAGTCACGTAGTTAAGAAGTTGGAAGGAGTGTGTACGGATGTGATGGAATAGAGGGTTTTGCGTAAAAGTTAGCCTAATATGTATGGAATGCCTTATGAAGGATTATGGCAAGGGAAGAAACGATGGGAAGCATCACATCGTGATGTATGGTAGGAGTTAAGGAAGAAGAAGGAAGTGTGTATAAAAGAGAAGCATGAATGAAATAGGTCGAGATAGGAACCGAAGGTAAAACTTTGGTAGAGCTTAATGAGTAGAATAAAGTACAACGCAGGCTAATACTGTCGTAGTGTGGAAAAGGAAATGGCACTGACCTATACTGATTGTTTGGGAGGCTTAGTATCGATAATCGAATGGATGAGGAGTTATAGGTGTGATGTGCCATAGGGACGAAGGGCTTGGTCTAACTAAGACAAGATGAGGAGCAATATGACCTTGAAGGTAGGACATTGTGTAGGTAAATAGGAAGTGTTGGGTATAAAAAAATCATGAAGAAAAGGGAGAAAGAAGTGTATAGGTGCTACTAATGAGCTACCCAAATTTAATGAAAGTAGTTGTAGCATGGGTTTGGATGGCAGTTGATAGACTAACTGAGATAACCGTCCTTTTGATGACGTGTATAGATCATAAGTTGATTTGGATTGGAAGAACTAATGGATATGTGAAAGACCGTCATACGTCATTTTGTAAGAAAATTAGAATTTTTAAGTAGTTTGGGGTACGGACTAAAGGGAGTTGATGAACATGATTGGATATGAGTATATCCAGCTAATTGGAAAAGGATGGGCAAGTGAGATATTTATACAACCTTAGGAGTTACACTGAGGGCATGAGTGATTGATTTAGAGGAAGTTAGGAAACTCATTAGCGATGGCTGAGTTTTCATATAATGATATTTAGCATACTAAAAGTCGATAAATGCCATTTGAGGCACTATATGAAAGGATAGGGTGAGTTGTCCCCATTGTGGACTAGAATTGGTAAAAGAGGCTACTAATGTGGTAATGGTGTTTATGGAAAGAATGAGAGCAACATGGGATGCTATGTAGAAAAGGAGGAAACCACTAGAGTTAGTGACAAAGTTATGTAGGAAGTTTCACTCATAGTAACGGGTGGTATGTTTTGGTAAAATGGAAGAGTTGATGTACAGTTTTGTAGGTCCATTTATGATCTTTGGAAAGATCGGACCAGTAGCTTATGAGTATAGAATTACCTGGGGAAAATGAGTGGTATAAATGGTATATTTCATGTATTGAGATTGGTAAATGTTGTTTGAGAATGCATATTTGCATGTACGGTTATCCGGGACTTGTGTTAATAAGAGTCTTTGTTTTATCAAAGAGTTATTTGTGAGATCTATTGACTGTGAGGTCAAGAGTTTGGCAATGAATTTAAATATTGTTGGTTAGTATATGTGGTAATTTGAGACTTGAACTAAAGTTCACGTGGAAATGAGAGGAGTTCATTTAGAACAAGTATCCTCAGTTGTTTGTTAATGGTATGTTTGATCCTAAGGAGTAAATCTCGGGACGAGATTTCTATTAGGATGGAGTGATGTGACAACCGCGGTTTTGAGGTTCGTCACTTAGTTTTATTTTGTGCTAGTTACGTGTCTTTACGTGTTTATGTGCTAATTGGTGTGTATAGATTGTGGTTTGGATATCGTTTCCGGTACGGGGTACCTTGTGAGTGAAATGATGTGTGATGATTTCATGTTCATGAGCTCACATGATAGTGACAATGAAATGAGATGGTGTTATTTAGTGGTTTACGTATACGTATATGTATTATAGAAAATCGTATTTTTACGATTTACGGTTTAGCATTTAGAGGTCTCGGATGAGGTAATTAGTCATGTGAGTATTTTACGGGATGGTTTCATGTCATTTATGACTTAGTTATAAAGTTTATTCCAAAATTTAAGAATTTTTTTTTAAAATGTATATTTTACGTCTTTTACGGTAAACGCGTAAAAACTGACTAGTTTTACGGTTTTGAGGTTTTGGAGGCTTTAGGAGCTGAAATAAATTAAGGAAAATTAAGGTAATATTAATAAGATATTAATTAATAATAAAATTTAAAAAAAAAACGAAATTAGGGGGGGTGTTGGTCGGTTTTGGACGCAAGAAAAGGAAGAGAAAAAGGAAAAAAAAGAAAAAAAGGAAACAAGTTTTATATTTGGACTAGGATTCTTGTGTACACAATATAATGTTTTATATTAAACCAAAAATCATAAATCCCTGGAGATAATAAAAAAAGTCGACGGTTTGTAGAGTATTTTTAGGGTTTCATGGGTTTTTTTTCATCTTCCATTAATCTTAAGGTAAAGCCTTCAAATCCCTTTTCAATTAAATTGTTTTAATGTTTTCTTTAATCATCTTATGATGGATTTAGGATAGGGTTTAAATTAAAAACAGTATATTAATGATATATTAATGATATTACAATGATTAAATAAATTAGGGCTTGTAATTAGTGAGATTATGGGTAATTAATTAGGTTAATTTAATTAGACCCGTTTTTAAAAACTGAGCAGAATTTAGGGTCAATTATTTTGGTCATATAGGGAGTTCTACAAACTCTTATTTTGCGATCCAAGTATCCCTGAAAAGGTAAATGAAGTGGATTTCAAATGCAAGAAACGAGAACTAAATTGGAGGTAGGGAAGTGGGTCAAAAACAGGTTACAACAGTCGGAGGTCAAAACAGTTTTCAAATCAGCATGTTTTCTTTTTAAGTTTTGGGTTGTTTGGAGTACTTAGGGTTGCATTGGGACTTTCAAACGAACATGGGAGTTGGTTTATATATTATAGGGAGTATCTGCATTGAGGCTAAGAATGTGGGTTAGGGTAAGACCCCCTAATCATAACAAACTTTTTGTATGTTCAAAATCAGTAAAATCCGGATAGACGAAAGTATATATATATATATATATATCGGGGCCTTAACAGTAGCTTTAAGGTTGGGTAAAATGGGAGGTGTTAGCTAACATATGTAAGGGCATAGGGTTTCCTTTACAGAGATGATGGGTATGTTTAGGTGGGCGTTTGGCTCATAGTTTGGAGACCTAAAAACTGGGACTGTTTTGTGTAAAATATGAACGGAATAGCTATCAAACTTAACCAAGTTAAGGACTTGTTAGGGAAGGGTAATAGGGTGTTTGGAGCATATTAATTAGGGTCATATATGGGATAAGGCTAGATGTCCATCATAGGTTGATGAGCCGTCTTAGTGATTAGTTCATGTTTTGATTATGTGTTTTTGGTTTGTTAGCTTTTTGCTAGTGCGCGGAATTTTGGAGAAGCTCAATCAGGTGAGTTTCATAGTCCCATATTTACTAATGATATTGACTTCCAGATGGGATGGAAGAGACACTCTCTTGTTTTATAAATTATGCTGTGAATGTTTTGTGTTTGGTGATGGACTTGTGCTTACTTATGTGATTAACTGCTAGATGATTCTTGATTGTTTTATGTTTTGACTTGGTGCCAAGGGGATGATGACAAGGCGGGGCCTTGGGATTGGTTCATAGGTGTTTGAACGCCTATGGGAGTATGGTGTTTGGTAAGGCTGGGAGCCTTGGATTTGGGTTGTTTTGTTAAATCTTGAATATTAGTTGTTAATGCATGTTAGTATCACATAGTGCATATGTTTCTTAGATTTGGTTATTATTCACAGCTTATGGTATGATTTTGGCGTTTGAGTCTAAACCTATGACTCTCACCAACTTTATGTTGACGTGTTTTAGTGTCTCTTTCAGGTGAGAATGTGGTTAAGCTAGAGAATAGATGTGGCTAGTTTTGGAGGCATTAGGAATGCATTTTAGAAGGAGATCCCCGTTCATTCTTAGTTTCTTTTGATTGTTTAATAAGTGATACTGTTGACACCTATATGTTTGCTTTGTTATGTTTATTGTTTGTCTCGGGTAAGTAGTAGGACTGTTACCTACTTACCTAGACTCCTGCATTGTTGAGATATTGTCATGACTTTTGGTGTCACCATTTTATGACATTTCTTATTTCATTTAGTCATCTCTATAGACACGCCATGTTGTGATGATATCCATACGTCGCGCCCTATATTTTGCCATGGTGGGGTGTGACATCATGTCTTTCTTACATTTACCGAGTGAGTGGATAAAAGGGAGGAGGTAGGTACATATTTTTGGCGAGAGGAGTTTGAAACTTCTTGGCTACACTTCGTTTTTTGTCACCAAACTTAGTTTCAAGTGCGACTATATTACTTTTATAGTCTAGTAGCCGTGGTACGTCCTGCGACCACTAGACTAGGGGACATGATGACGTATAGTCCCTAGTCGGGCTATAAGCCCGACCCGCGGGTACTACCCGTATCCAATCCATCACGGATGGGTTATGATAGACAGCTTTAAAGCCCATATGTCCCAATAGGCCGTTGTTGTACGCGGTTTCATGGAAGTCGTACTCTGGCTGCACGCGGTCAAAGTCAGACATAACTGTAGTCTAAATAGGATTATGATTTACCTAAGTTAAGAGGATATACACTCTCCTTATTTAAGTAATAAGGATCTCGGTGTATATGGTAATTATCATTTACTTGGGTCGCAAGTTTAGGGAATCCCAACTAGGGTTTCACCGGGTATATAAAGAACTCCTGAGGTTCCATAAAGGTACGATCTATCATTTACTTAATACCCTAAAACCTCACCGATTATCTCAATCAAATCAATTACTTACTCTTACATTGGAGTCTAATCGTGGGATACATTCCCACGGTAAGCCTAACGGTGTTTGTTCTTTAGTGTGCAGGGTCTTCATACAAGTTCACTTGGTGAAAGAGTCGGATTCCTCAACACCCGAATTAAGCTTAATTCGGGTTAAGCGCGTTCCATCCAACTTTTGTATTAACAGTGTTCTTTGCAGGTTCAACAAGGAAGAAAAATCTAAACAACAATGCAACAATAAGTGATGTCTATTATCCCCTTTTGCATTCCGTATTTATAGTAGTACGCGGTTTTTTATTTAGTGGAGGTAGTTAGTACGTGTCATCCTCTGAGTGATGGACGTACACAATATTAATGCATGTCCATTTTTGGACATACTTTTACTACCTCTCCGTGAACAGTTATGCCTACTCTTCACATTCTTCACTTGATCGTACTGATGGTTTATTAATATCATAACAATTATATAAAACCCTAAACGAGATCAAAGCACACATAGTGGAAGCGATTTAACAAGATCATAATAATAACACAATTATAATTAATCGAATTAGGGTGACATACCTTTACGCTAAAGAAAATCCACAAGACAAAGAACAAATCACCAATTCGGGTTTATACCGTATATCACCAAGATATAGTCTAAAGTAAGACTATATTACGATCTTGTACACACGTAATACAACGAGCTAACCGTGATTATAGCACGTGAACTGAGCTATAACGCATGTCGAAAATCTACCCAACAACCCTAGAGAGGGGCTAGGACTAGATTATAAACACAATCGATCAACTAAGAAAACCAACAGAATACCCTTCGTGGGTATACCTTGCGATCGACCAAGAGGAGATGAGTGATTCAAGTTATGTTGATTATGAGGGGTAAGGGGATGTATTTATAGGCCTAGAAGTCATTGTAGCCCAAACAAATAAAAGGAAAGTTTTGCCTTCCCCTTGTGTGCCCTAACCGACCGTCGAACACCCCCATATGGGGTGTTCCGGAACCTTTCGTCCTTCTTCCTTTTTAATCCTCTTTCTATATATTATTTAACACTCGTTAATACTTAACTCTTAATTAATTAAAGATCGTTAAAATTATATAGTTATATAGCTCGATTTAATATACAAATATAATATATATATTTATTAAATAAATTAATAAATACAATAAATATATTCATTAATTAAATTAACTCTTTACGTATTGTGTGAAATCACGTAATCTCGAGTTCGATCCTATCACACGACTATTAGATATAAGTCCATAAACTTTCAGCTCCCACTTGGACATATTTCGAATATCGTGATTACATTGACTAGCGTCTAGTTACACTTAGCAATGTCTCTAGTACAACTCGAGTAAGGTCTCCTGGATAAAACCTTTTAATGATTCATCATTATTATTATCCTTTTATTACTAATACAACGTTAATAAAGATATGGATCTCGGTCATTCCTTTCATTAACCATTCTGTTTCTCGTGAACTTTTATTAATTTGATTTCACGAGCTTTAACTTGTTCTCGGACGTAGTGATGTCTATGTTTAAAGTTTCTGGCGCCTTTCATGACTCCAGAATCATTGGCGAATATTATTGCGGCAGAATTGTCACAATACATATCTAAGGTTCTTTAATTGAAGGCATCACTCCAAGATCTCCAATAAACTTCCTAATCCAAACAGCTTCCATTGCAGCTTCTGAAGCAACCATGTAATCAGATTGAGTAGCATGCATTGCAATCGTTGTCTGCTTCTTGTCTTTCCAGTCAAGTGCTCCTCCATTGATAACAAAAACGTAACCCGTCTGAAACTTCGTATCGTCTTTATCACATTGCCAGGAAGCATCACAGAAACCTGTCACATTCATTTATGTGTCTGGTTTTCCTCCAAATACCAAGAACATATCTTTCATACTCCTCAAATACTTTAGAATATGTTTAACAGCAGTCCAGTGGAGCTTCCCTGGATTCAATTGGTATCTACTGACCAAGTTCTGAGCAAACGCCACATCAGGCCTTGTGCATCTAACAACATACATTATAGATCCTACAGCCGAAGCGTAAGGCACATTCTACATGTATGCCTCCTCTTCAGGAGTTGATGCACCCATCTCATGACTCAGATTATGCTTAACTTCCATAGGTTGAAAACCTTTCTTGGAATTATGCATGTTATACTTCTTCAATATCTTATCTATATAAGCATCTTGACTTAGACCAATTAACCGTCTTTTCCTATCCCGATTGATCTTAATTCCTAGAATGTATGCAACTTCTCCTAAATCCTTCATAGAAAAACATTTACCAAGATAATCTGTAACAGCTTTAAGTCTTGGAATGTTACTTCCCATGATTAATATGTCATCAACATATAGGACTAGGAATACTACATCACTCCCACTAGCTTTGTGATATACACATGGCTCATCACGATTCTAAATAAATCCAAACTTTTTGATTTCTTTGTCAAATCTTTTATTCCATTGACGTGATGCTTGTTTCAAACCATAAATGGATCTTTGAAGTTTGCACACATGTCCTGGATTCTCAGGATCAACATACCCTTCTGGTTGCTGCATATAGATGTCTTCATCTAAGCGACCGTTCAAGAAGGCAGTTTTAACATCCATTTTCCATATCTGATAGTCATAGTATGTTGATATAGCTATGAGAATCCTAATAGCTCTTAAGTCTGCTACAGGAGAGAATGTCTCCTCGTAGTCTACGCCAAGAGTTTGAGTAAAACCTTTAGCTACTAAATGAGCTTTATAGGATTGTACTTTTCCGTCCATGTCGGTTTTCTTCTTGTATATCCACTTATGTCTCACTACTTTAGCATTCGGTGGTGGTTCTACAAGAACCCAAACATCATTTACTTTCATGGATTTCATTTCCTCATCCACAACAACCATCCACTTATCCTTTTCAGGATCAAGTATGGCGGATCTATAATTAGCGGGTCCACCAAGATCCCCTAACTCATCATCATCCTCTATGTTAAGACATATATTGCTATTTGCGTTTTTAATCCTTGTGGATCTACGTAGAACCGCCAGACTTTCTGGTGCTACAGGAATTACATCGATAGTGTTTTCAGAAGGTAATGTATCTATATGACTCTCTTCAAGATCATAATTTCTCCCACCGAATTCTTGATTTACAAGATCAGATTCAAGGAAGTCTCCATACCTAGCAACAATCACTTTGTTATCAGGTGGATAATAAAAGTAGTAACCCATAGTTTCCTTAGGGTATCCTACAAAGATACATTTTACATATCGTTGTTGGAGATTGTCACCCGAGTCACGTTTCACATATGCCTCGCAACCCCAGACCTTTAAATAAGACAAATATGGATTCTTTCCAAGCCATAGTTCATATGGTGTCTTATCGACCTTCTTTGTGGGAACCATATATAAAATGCGAACAACAGACTCTAAAGCATAATCCCAAAAGGATAAAGGTAAAGTTGTAAGATTAAACATAGATCGCACCATATCCAATAATGTATGATTTCTCCTTTCGGATACACAATTTTGTTGTGGAGTATAAGGAGAAGTAAGATGCTGAACAATTCCATTCTCACTTAGATAATCTATAAACTCTTGATTTAAATATTCACCACCTCTATCTGAACGAAGAGCTTTTATCTTCTTTCCTAGTTGCAATTCTACTTCTTTTTTAAACACTCTGAATGTTTCAAAACCTCATGTTTATGCTTAAGTAAATAAACATAACCATAACGGCTGTAATCATCCGTAAATGTTAAGAAGTAGCTAGCACCTTTCCTTGACAAATGTCTAAGTGGTCCACACACAACAGTATGTATTAATCTAAGTAGATCAGTAGCTATTTCAATATTGCTATTAAAAGGTTATTTGGTCATCTTTCCAAAGATACAAGACTCACATTTATCGAATGATTCATCATCGATATTTTCCAAAAGACCTTCACGTTGAAGCTTTTGTATACGAGTCTTTCCAATATGGGCAAGTCT
The DNA here is from genome assembly GCA_025667525.1 of Glebionis coronaria. Lineage (NCBI taxonomy): Eukaryota > Viridiplantae > Streptophyta > Magnoliopsida > Asterales > Asteraceae > Glebionis > Glebionis coronaria. Next base: position 538,336,812 of record CM046877.1, read on the forward strand.
ACAATACCAAAGATAAGAAGAGTTCTTGTCAAACTTTCTCTTCTTATTCATGCTAAAGACAGATTTATTATCTTGGATTCATTATCATGCATGTCTATATCAAACACACCATTCACAGAAATTGCATTAAAATAGAAAATACCATTTTTCCAAACAGAAATTCCATTATTATCAATCGTGTGAACGAATACATTATTTAAAAAACAAGAAAAGGAAATAACACCCCTAAAAATTGTAGGTGCATAATGAATCATTTAAAATCAGTACTAAACCCGAAGGTAAAACTAGATTAAATGTTCCTATAGCTTCAACCGCTACTTGTGCGCCATTGCCCACTTGCAGAAATTGTTCTCCATAGGAAAGCTTCCTTTCCAGATTAAATCCCTGCAGCGTATTACAAATGTTAATACCGCATCCCGTAGCATATACCCAGAAATTTAATTTGTATGTTAAATTGAACAATTCAATCATAAATAAAGTACCTGAAGCTACAGCGCTCTGCTCAGACTTCTTCTTTATTTCTTGCAACTCTTCGAGGTAAAGAGGGCAATTCCTCTTCCAGTGACCACTTGCCTTGCAATGGTGACAAGTCTCATCCCTCTGAGATATATTCTTCTTGACAAAGTTCTGCTTAGGTTTCGAATAAGTCGCAACTTGTTTGCCCTTATCACCCTTTCCTTTGCCTTTCTTCTTGTTCACTTGCAGTTTTGGCTTACTCATTCTACCCTTTTGTATGGTTAGTACTGAAGGCGTAGCAGTAGATGCCTTGTCTTTTAACCCCTTTTCATAGTCAATGAGCATTGCATGCAAATCATTAATTGTCTTCCCCGTGCAATGCATATTATACTTTCTAACAAAATCATTGAAGTCCTTGTTAAGGGACTTGTTGATCAAGTTGATAGCTACATTATGATCATAGGGTTGTCCTAGTGCAATGAGCTGTTCCATATAACCCCTCATCTCCAAGTAATTAGCACTTACAGACTTTCCTGGAGCTTGCTTGTAGCTATGCAAAACATCTACTAAGTCGTAGATCTCCACAGCTTGCGGCTTCTCGAACATAGCCTTGAGCTCATCAAGCATTCGCTTATGTGAAAATAGTTCATACTTATGTTGAAGTGGAGGAGCTATTTTACCTAGCATTAAGCAAGCCACCTCAGAGTGCTTCATAACATTAGTAGTGTGTTCAAGCCTTTGCGCATCAGAGGATCATTCAGCAAGATCCTCCGGATAGGGAGTAGTCAAGATATCAATAGTACCTGTTGCTCTCAAGACAATTCTTAGCGAGCGGTACCAATCATTGAAGTTTGGGCCAGTAAGTTCAGGACGTTCAAAGAATGCCTTGAACGCAGAACTTATAGTGTTATTGGTGGGTTGAGCTATTTCTACATAAATAAGTTCAAATATTAGTATTTTCAATAACAAAATACTTTCAAGAAAAGAAAATTACCCTGGTATAAAAACTATATTATTTTCCTTGAATTCTAGAACTATATTGACATAGATCCATTACATCCATTGATCTGCTAGTAATGAGTGAACTCAATGTAGTTACTTGTCGAACAATTCAATTGAGAAACAATTTTCAATTTCTAGATTTTTAAGGGATTTACATTGCCAAAAAAACGTTTTGCATTGTAAACATGTTTCATCTCTTCTAAATGCATTACGTTTCCAGATCTAACTGAGTAACTTAATTAAGTCGTCTAATCTGAGTAATGTAAAAGCATCATACGAATTCTCATTCTACGAAAGTTTTTTTCTCCATCACAACATCACCCAAAAATCTCATTTGAGGTGACGAAGTAATTTCAAGTGTTCGTCAATTAGGAGCATTCGACTTAAATTTTAACGGCCCTAAATTTCAATGTCAAAATGAATGTATGGAGAAGCACGCATACAACTCCCATAGTATAAGTTTAATAAAACATTTAGTAAACTTTTTCACGAGATTAAATTTCTTCATAAATTATGTTGCGGTATTGGTTAAACCAATTAAATAATTTATCCACAACTATTCACAACGTACTTTTGCTAGAACTCGGCTACGCACAAAGCAATACCCTTATTCATTGTGTTTCGGATGTGAATTTGTGATAAATCACCCTTAAGGTATAATTCAAATAATAATCGTAGGTAATTTCAGTTTGACGCACAGGCGAGCCAGGAATTTGGTCAGCGACTAATGGCATAACACCTCCTTCCTTAACCGGGTACATGACCAGCGGTGCGTTAAACCCACTTTATAGTTTGTCAAAAGGAGTAGGTCGTTAGATTATTAATGCAATTCACCAATCAACGTAATCTTATGTAACTTAAACCTCTAACAAATCATTATTTTAATATGATTTAATCCATATTATTTCTTTTAAAAAAACCCTTGTTTACAACAATTCAACAATTTTTAATATAAACAAGTAAAAAAACTAAATCATAAGCACATAATAACAATTTATATGTGCAATAAATGAATCAAATAGCCACATGCACATGATTTATTCTTAATAATCATCAAATCTAGGTCTTTATATTCATATAAAAGTTTTCCCTAATTCTAGATTTATTGAATCAAATAATCATGTAGCACATAAAATCATATAAACATATAATTTTACGATCCATGACAACATGCACGTTTATCATGGATTCCCCACAAATCTTAACAATTAAATCTCTTTGGATTGTAACCATACATGACATAACAATTAATCATGCAATTTAATCTAAAATTATCTCACATGTAATTTAGGGTTTCAATACAATTCTTTTTTTTATTAAAAATTCGGCCAAAACCATAATTTTTAAAAAACAAAACTCTAATTTTAAGAAAACCTAAAAAACATGTAGTTTTAACTCAAAACAAATATTAGTTAAAAAACTTTAGATTTTCGATAATTATAACATGTTAAAACGGCTCTCGATGCCACTGATGATTTATTAATATCATAACAATTATATAAAACCGTAAACAATATAAAAACACACATAGCGGAAGCGATTTAACAAGATCATAATAATAACACAATTATAAATAATCGAATAAGGGTTACATACCTTTACGCTAAAGCAAATCCACAAGACGAAGAACAAATCACCAATTCGGGTTTATACCGTATATCACCAAGATATAGTCTAAAGTAAGACTATATAATGATCTTATACACACGTAATACAACGAGCTAACCGTGATTCTAGCACGTGTAAATCGAGCTATAACGCTTGTGGAAAATCTACCCAACAACCCTAGAGATGGGCTAGGACTATATTATAAACACAATCGATCAACCAAGAAAACCAACCGAATACCCTTCGTGGGTATACCTTGCGATCGACCAAGAGGAGAGGAGAGATTCAAGTTATGTTGATTATGAGGGGTAAGGGGATGTATTTACAGGCCTAGAAGTCATTGTAGCCCAAACAAATAAAAGGCAAGTTTTGCTTCCCCTTGGGTGCCCTAAGAAACCGTCGAACACCCCCGTATGAGGTGTTCCGGAACCTTCCGTCCTTTTTTCTTTTTTAATCCTCTTTCTATATATTATTTAACACTCGTTAATACTTAACTCTTAATTAATTAACGATCGTTAAAGTTATATAGTTATATAGCTCGATTTAATTAAATAAATATAATATATATATTTATTAAATAAGTTAATAAATACAATAAATATATTCATTAATTAAACTAACTCTTTACGTATTATGTGCAATCCCGTAATCTCGAGTTCGATCCTATCACAGGACTATTAAATATAAGTTCATAAACTTACATGTACTAGGCTGCTTTAACTTGAATCTTCACTTTATCCCGCCTAATGTGCTTTATCAGATTCTCTCGCCTAAACTACAAATGAATAAGGCAAGTCACTGCTTGCATAGTCTTCAAAAGGTCTAGAGTGACCTCAGAGTATTGTCACCTCTGAGGTCCTCGAGCATCCATCACATTCCTTCTACATCCCAGCTGTTATCCATTACAGCTAGTAAGTATGTCTTCAGATAATCATTGACTTCTCTAATGATGTCTCTGACTTGAATATGTCTGGTGTGCCATCTGAGGCTTTGCCTTCAGCTGGTCTTTCTCCTTGTCGCTGAACTTTATCAGCGCTTCATAACACTTAGTCTAATTTAGATCCAACCTAGATAGGGCCATATGGAACTTTCATTGTCCCAACAAACAACTACCCATAACATGTTTACGGAGAATTTTGAGTATATCTAGCAAGAGTACTTTTGATCGTCCTTAACAGCCGTTAGCCATGAGGTTTTTTTAACGGATATTTTTATTAAAAAACTAGCAAGACACTAAAGAAATAGACATTACAAAATAGCAAGGGACAAGTTATTCACCCAATCAGTCCAACTAACACTTAGCTTACATCTATATCTACACCAATAAAAGGACCGAGCACTCATCAAATAATGTCTCCTTATAAGGGATGCACATACCAAATAACAACTTATTTTAAAAATTCCAAACAAGACACCATATAAGATCATATGTATATCCAATCCTCTATGAGACAAGCTGAATCTAATGGGAAAACAATCCTCTATAGGATAAGCCGTTAACCATGGTTGACTGATTGTTTGACCGATTAATAGGTCATAAAAGGTTTTGTCGCCCTTAGGCGGCGATTAACTGATCTTGTAGAATTTTTTCCTGAAACTATGCTATTTACACGTATGATCAAGGGGATTTGATTTAGTTGATACAAACTTTTAAAAACCCTACGAACCCACTAGAAAGATTTTGGGTATAAAAAGTTAAATATACAAGTCTCACCTTCTACTTATTCTAGTTAGTGTCTCATTGAGCTAGAAAATATTGTCAAAGTTATTTCATATAAAAGGGATTTGATTTAAAAGATACCGACTTTTAAAAACCCTTTGAACCTACTAGAAAGATTTTGGGTATAAAAAGTTAAATATTCAAGTCTCGCCTCTTAGAGAGGGGGAGTGGTGGCTGACCACTTGGCTGGTAAGCCTTTGGCGTCACTTTTTGGTTGCTCCGTGCCTGGTGCTAACATGTCTCGCGTCAAAAACACCAGCCCAGCTGGTAGAGTTTTTGATTTTTTTTGTGTTTTTTTTTTTTGTTTTTTGGTAATAAAAGTGGGTATATGTGGACCCATTATACCACTTTGGCACTATTGTTTTCTCGTGCCAACCACTCCCCCAAAAATGTAGTGCCAAAGGTTTCTGGTGCCAAAGCTTCAAAATTATACGTGACGGCTTTGGCACCATCTTTAGGCTCTGATCACTCCCAACTCTCTTATCTATTCGAGTTAGTGTCTCACTGAGCTAGAAAATATTGTCAAGGTTATTTTAATGAAATAAGCAATAATTAATGTTAAAAGATATCCAAAATCAAAATGTTGCAATCAATTCACTCCTATTAAAATCAAATCATTAATCAACAAAATACCCTACATACGAAAGAATTTTGCTAGATTCACAAAATGATTTGTGAACAAAATGTGAAAGCTAAAAGAGTAGAAAGAAAAATTATTATTCTTTGTGAGTGGGTTATTTTTTTTTTGAACGACAACTTTATTAAAAAGAGAAAAAACTAGCAAGATGTTAGATTACAAAGAAACCAAAAAAGGGTGTCACAACCAACTATCCCATTTGAATTTAAATCTACCCCTATCATTGCACCAAAAAAGAGAACGAAGAATGATATCGTCTAAAATAGAATCTTTACGGGGCTTTTTACTAGCGAAAAGAAGTTGATTCCGATATGTCCACATACTCCACCACGTAATAAAGAAAATCCCTTCCAAAATAGCCTTAAAATTATAGCCAAGACGAATCGAATTGAACCAAACGACCCAATCGTCATAAGCAGAAAAAGTTGGAACGCCCACATCCCACCAACGACATATAAGACGCTTTACATCTTTAGCCAAAAGAACAATTGAAGAATAAATGGGTCGAATCTTCTTTATGCAACTCATAGATAGGGCATGCTGTAGTGCCAGAAATCACTCCTCTTGCTGCCAAATTTACACGGGTAGGAAGACGATCCAAAGCTAATTTCCAAGTAAAAACATTTATTTTAATCGGAACCGATTTGACCCACCTCGTAGGAATATTCATCCTAGGAAGGAAAAACTCGTCCACCAGTTTCCTAATATCCTTCACACGAAAACTACCTTCAGCATCCAAGTCACAAATCCATCTGTCAATTGAAGAAGAAAGGCTAACAAAATAAATAAATGAATGCAATTGTTGTAACTGATGGTCTTCGACACCACCTCTCACTGTACGATGGAAGGAATCCTCAATAGAGATAAGCTTAGTAGCCACAATGGTATCAAGATTTGATTTCAAAGCAAACAAACGTGGAAAAGAATCTGCAAACAGTGTATTATCATGCCAACGGTCTTATCAAAAGCGCGTGCAAAACCCATTACCAAATCATTGAAATAACTTTGACAATATTTTCTAGCTCATATGCAAATTTATTATGTGGATTTAATTTTGTATTATAAAATGTTACAAATCATTTATAGAAAATATTGTTGATCAAAGGTGACTCAACATATTGTTTTACAGCTAGAATTTAAGGTTTAAGAATAGATAAAAAAACCTAATTGAGAAAAAAAACATAAAGCCAAAGTAAAGGATTCCCTCCGGATCATCAACATGTAGCCGATGACCGGAGGATAGCACAAATTTAATGATGGATCTTACCTAAGGCTCTAATACCATGTAAAATACTGAATATATTTTATTGATTGAATGAACATTATAAGCCATAGCATATGTATTTATACTAAATACATAGCTTAGATAATAAGCAACCATAAAACCCTAAACCTAATGACCTCAAGCCTACAAATAGGCTTGGACTAATATCTCCTCTAATAAGATTCAACTAATTTTATTCTAAGAAGAGGTGGCAATAATCACTTATGGTCATTCACTAATCATTGCTAATTATTATTCATCTTAGTATATAGTCTTTCGACCGGCTTACAAACAGTTTTACAAAAACGTCTTTTCCAAAAAGTGTATACCTCCAACTGCCCATAGTTTCAAATTACAATCAAAGATGACATAGGCAGGACGAAGCCAGGTGTCTCGTGGGTGTCCGGGACACTTATACATTTTTTCTGTATAGTGTTAATTTTTAAAAAAAAAATTGATTTTTCTCAAATATATCATAAATACACTTGATGCATCAAAATGTGTTTCTCTAAAAAAATTTGAACTCTTATATTAAAGTTCAAAAATTTATGTCCCAATTATACTTGATTCTAGCTTCGTCCTTAGAGGTAGAACGTCGCAATCTCAATACTCAAATTCCTTGAAGCTTACAAGAATTAGCCGCCAAACTGATAAGATACTATATACGATAACAATAGACAATATACAATTTATAAGGTGACAAGCCTACAACTCAATTTGTACAAGAATTATGTGCCACAACACAACTCATTGAAGGCATAGTGACAACTATGGATAAACATAATGACAAGGTTAAAGAGAATATACCATATGAATTCTACGTTTGATATCCGGTGTGACCCACAAACATTTTTTATTTTGTTACTACTAATTAGCTTAGCTTTTGTTTAAATAAATCAGAATAAAAAACAAGGTAACAGAATTAGAGTGATTCATTTAAGATTTATCGCCAAAAAACAACTTTAGTGAGACACTTAATTATTTAAAAATTTATTTACCTGGAAAATAATAGACGGTTGAATGTCAGACAACAGCAAAAGCACCTGTCAAGATACCACTTGACCACTTCTATGATTGAACATTACTTTACCTGCTACAACGTTATTGTCTTCTTTCTAAATTTACATTTGAAAAAAGAAAAAAAACATAGGAAAGAAGAAAACCAAAAACGAGCGATTAGTGATATGCCGATTACATTCAGTGGCGTATTTACACGGGAGCTGGATATGACATAGGCTACATCCGATTTTAAAAGTAAATTTATTATAAAATATGTTTTTTCTTGATACATGCAACACCTATTTTTAAATAATGTGAGACAACTTTAGTACAATAGAAACTCTATAAAATAATACATTTGAGACCACCAAAATTTATTAATTAAAAGAGTTATTAATTAATCGATAAATTAATAACTATTAATTTATATACTAATTAATATTTTATTAATTTATAGTAGAATACTTAGTTTACAAACAACTTTCAAACTTCCACTTAATTATTTTATGCAATGCATGTACGTATATCAAATGAACGACCTAATTTGAAAGAACATTCAATCTCCCACCTTATTATTCTTCTTATGTTCAATGTATCACTTTATGGACATTAAATTTATTTTCTATATAAATACAAGATCAAAATAGGTTAACACAAACAAATCATACACACAACATGGCTTCCCATCTTAAAGGTGTGAAAAAAACAACAATGACAAACGAGATTTAAAGAGCATTATGCAAGCACAACAATGATAATCCAAATCTTACTCAAAAGCAATTGCAAGAATGGGTTCATAGTAACTATAGTTTGCAGGTGAGTCAAGCGACAATATCGAATACAGTTAAGCGGTCTTTAGAGTATCTCTCACTTACTCCCGAAAGAGGCGATGTTAAGCAACACAACCCGACAAAAATTCCTGACCTAGAAAAATCTCTCTATGAATGGATTCTTCAATATCAAGAACATGTGAATATGACAGGTGAACTAATCATCGAGAAGGCAAAAAAGTTCATGAAAGATATGTATCCAGTGGATACTCTAGACTTTACTTTTTCTATTGGTTGGCTTGGAAAGTTTAAAGTAAGATATGGAATTAAAAATTTCCGGCGTTTTAGAGAGAGTGGATATGTTGAAATGGAGGGCGTGGAGGACAAATTAAAATTCATAAGAGACAAAGTTGATCAGTTTGAAATGAAAGACATCTTTAATATGGATGAAACAGGTTTGTTTTTTTTATTATTTTATTTTATATTTTGTACTTTAGTGATGTTGTTAATGCAAGTGATGCCTAAAAACATTATTAGTGTTAACTAATCTTTCTTATTTTTGATCACAACAAACTATACAACACATTTAGTGTAAAACACAAAATGAATTATTTAACTAACACTATCATCAAGGTAATAATCATATCACTAACCTTTCTTAATCATACTTAGTGATCATCAAAATGATTATCCTTAAAACTCACTTTTGTTAATATGACAAAAGACTTTTTAATAAACTTTCTTTTTTAGAAAATGTTTTATTAAAATGGAAAATGAAAATTTGAAAATAGCATATTCCAAATGCTGTTAGAATATCCTTTGAATGTTTCAAATACCTCAGATATTCCTACCCCACTAAAAGACAAAAAACGGAGCGTACTCTAGTGGCGGTACCTTAAGTAGCTACGCGGTTCCTTAGCGATATGGAACCGCCGGGCTAGATAAGGTACCGCGCCCAGATAGCCGTTATAGATCCGTTATACTTTGTCTCCTTTAAATAGTGGGTCAAATCTCATTTTCCAGCAAGCCTCTTGGACGTTTTTCTCAGCCCCCTTTCTATTTTCTATAGCATAATCATTAGTAAATGATCACTTAAAGTGTTAAGGATGTTTACATATGATTATCCTCTTGATCCCCTCCTTTACCTTGTCCAATGAGAAGATTACTCACTCACTAGTGTTGTGATAAAGATGAATCTATGAGCTAGTCATATTCATCATGATACCCTTTTTTGTTTTAGGTCAATCCATTGTATTTATGAATACTTGGACTAGTTGTGTTCATCCAAGTTATTTGTGGATACTTGGATTTGTTGTGTACATCCATTGCATATGTGTTTGCTTGGATTTGTGTTGTGTAAATCCAAGCTACATGTGTGTACTTGGATAAGTCTAGTTGAGTTGTAATAGATTTGATTAGTAGTTCTCACTAAACTATAAAGTGATGTGGTTGTGTCTTGTGAGTTCTCACTAAACTTGAAAGTGATTAGTAGTTGTGTTGTGTGAAGTTCTCACTTAGCTTCAAAGTGAAGAGTCGTGAAGATTGGTTCTAGCTTTCGATTAGAACTCGACATCTAGCCTTGTGTCGTAAAATGGTGAAGTAGGCAACGTCGTGAAGATTAGTTCTACCTTGAGATTAGAACTCGACATCTATGTGAGACCCCCAAAATCAGGCAAGGAAACACGTAGGCAGCAAAGGGGTTCCACGTCATGGTACAAGAAACATTGAAATATTGTTGACATAAAGTTGACGTAATAAAAACTTATACATTACATCACAAAAAGATCAGAGTTTTTAAACAAGGGTCCCAGAGTTTTATAAGCGGAAAATCTATTATTTAAACATAGTTTTGTAACATGTTCTTACCAAAAATATAGGATAAACTTCTGACAGCTTTTACCAAAACCAAACTTTAAAAAGTAACACAGAAATCTCCAAGCTGCGATAATATCCTGCGGGCTCCCATCCAAGCAAAGCTAAGTAATAATACCTGAGATTAAACATGTAAAATCGTCAACATAAGGTTGAGTGATATTCATAGGTTTAGCAGTAAAGGTGTGGAACACAAGCATTTATTTGTAAAACAAGAAATAGGGAAAATGGTTACGTACGATAACCATAGTCCGAAACCATTATTATTGCTATTTAGTTCATGAACCGAAGCTTAACTCAATGTAAGTTCCTCTAGTGAGTATTCAGCCTAAATACTCAAGTATAAACAAATGAAATGCGTCATGGTTAAACAACCGCAACATGGGACGGGGATTGTCAATCCCGATGGATCCACCCACAACATTCGCGCTTAGCAACACAAGTAAATTAACGGTTCATGATCAGGAGAGGAAACTTAAGGGCTATAACTAAAAGCAATAATAATAATGAAAATATGTTGGAAATCATCAAGTTCTGGAAATCATACAAGATCTGGATAGCATACAGTTCTAGATAGCATACAGTTTTAAATGAATGTGTTCCACCATGTAAAATCTCACCCCGCGTTTAGAAACAATGTATAAGTAGTAAAAAGGGGCTATGAACTCACCTCGAAGCAATAACAACGGTAAAATAGCACAATGTAGACATGAAGAAATAATAGCTCGAAACATTCGTAACCTAAGTTAAATAAGATATGTATTACTATACATGCAACACAAAAATAATCGTAGCATTTCGTCCCCTAGTATGTGCTTGAGTTTTTTTTTGTTAAAAGAAATCAACGATTTTAACATTTTGTAAACATTTAACGTTTAATAATAACGTAGTCATTTAATCAGGATATATTTAGCAATATTAGACACTTCGCAGTCAAGACAGTTTATTTTGTTAGATCATTTGATGGGTCAAATATCCTAAATATACATTATATTTTTATTAGAAAATAATTATATTAATTAAGTAAACTAAATAAACTTAGTAAATGTATAATCATAAATTAAATTGTTTTGAAAAGAAAATTACCATGTCTCTTTTAAGGAAACATATGTGTCGTGTTAGAGGAAACATAGAACATAAAAAATGTAGTCAGAAATCACTAAAACATGCACATCGTCTTTACTCTTGACGTAAAAGGGGTAATTTCGACAGTTTTGCAGCGGAGATAACGGGTTCAATAGTAGCTCGCGAGGTAAACTGCAAGTATCGTTGGGTAGCTAGTCGGGTGGTTAATAAGTAGGTGAATTAATTTTTATAAGTCGATTTTGTTTGATAGGTTAAAATTGGGTTCGAAGTAAGGGTCATGAAACTGTTTCGAGTGTTACGAGGTCTAGCGGGTTAGTTTCGACCTCGTCTACGGTTCTCGATAATGACCTTCGGGTTGAACCAAAAGTAGTGTCGTGTAGACAGCATGGCCATCTACAACTTTCGTCATGTGACGGTCTCGGGGCAAGGTCGTTTCGAGGGTAAAATATGGGTCGAAAGGTGGCGAGTTGCAACTGTTTTCAAAGGGTGATATTTCATTCAATACTTGGTGAAATTAAGTGATTCAAGGTCAAAAGAACGTTGGCAGGTCTGCTGGAAGGTGCTTTTGAGCTCTAATATTACGTGTCAGATTTCATGGGTCAAATCGAGGGTCAAAGTGACTACTACGAACTACGGAAATAAAAGCGTTTTTGTGCATATATTTCATTTCCCATTACACACTCTTACTTTTGGGTTTGTTAGTCAATTCTGAGGATTCACGAGTAACATTTACCACTTTGATCTACTTCGACAACGAATAATATTTAGATTTTTTTTGTTACATACTTACATCAAACGTGTTGAACGATTAGCCGACAGTCACCTATAGTTTGCATTTGATAGGTTGTTTATATAAAATCTTCTTCTTTCCTCAAGCACAACACATAGGAAGACATAGCTGCATATTTATAGTATTTATAGTGACGATAGAATAAAAATGGTACAAAAAGGATCAACTTACAATTAATTTGGTTTGTGTGTATGCTTCTCGATCACAGGGAAAAGAAGCCATGTAAACCTTAACCTCGTTCAAGCTTAATAATACATAACCCTTCACCAAATTTTTACCAAGCTATAAACCCACTATTAAAATTTTCCAATCCTTGTAAAATCACTTATAAGACCAACTCAAATGCACTCCAAATGTTGTAGTCGGTGATGTTTGTTTAAATGGAGATAAACAAAAAGAAGAATAGTAGTAATTGTATTCTTCATGTATAACAAGAACTTTATTTAATAAATTTTGATGTGATGATCACATAATTGTTGATGGTATTCGGTAATGACAAAGGCATCAAGAAGTAGATATGTTTTGAGATTATAAAATGAATTGATGGTAAGATTATCACACATGTAACTTTCTAATAACAATTCTTCATAAGTTGGACACGTACCTCAAAGAAATGAGGTGAATGTGGTGCTTCTATAGACATAGTGGGGTGAGATATTATATAAATCTTACTTAATAATTTGTTAAAGCGGGTATTATCGAAATCCGATATTTTTAACGTTACGCGATTTATTAAGATACGCGCTAAACACGAAAAATAAACGCTCAATATAAAAAAACATTGGCATTCGTATAACATTAAAATTTTAGTAAATAAATAAGGGATTATAATTTAATAAATGTTAACGCGTCGTATAACGAATGACGCCTAAAGGCTTAACGTAAATTACAAAGATTTCTCGTAAAACGAGAAATTAAAATGACGATAATAGAAAATATTTATATGTCATAATGAGGATATTCACGGTCGATGACGGACATACACTTAGTCGATAAATAATAAGTGACACGTATCCGATATGTTAAAGCCTTAACATTGCCAGTTAGCCGATAATTCAATATTATTAGTCGAACGTATATGACAAATAAAAGTCAATTAATTAGTATTGGTCCGAATATTTAAAATAGTATTAGAACTCGGTCTAAATATTAATTTTAAAGTTCGGGTTACAATAGTAAATAAATTTGGAAAAATAAAAATAATTTTTTTTTATAACTCCGAATAAAATATTATCAATGATCAGAAAATAATTAAAATACAATTTAATTAAAATTCTTGAGATCTCAGGATTTACATATGAAAAAGTAAAGAGGAACAAGTAAAACATTATAAAATCGATAAGTACGACTAAAAGAATAATTTAATTATCGAGAAAAATACGAGTTCTCACAATCTAGCCTTGTGTCGTTAAATTGTAAAGTAGGCAACGTTGTGTAGATTGGTCCTAGCTAAAGATTAGGTCTCGACATTTAGCTTAGTGTCGGAAAATAATGTAAGCAACGATGTAAGGTTTTCTCCGCCGAGAAGGGGGCTTGTGGATATAGTGGAAATCTCGAGTAGGTGTACTCGAGGAGTGGAGTAGAAACGAGGATAGAGCCTCGTTGTCGAACCACTATAAATCTTGGTATCTTCCCACTAGGTTGTCTCCTTCCTTACTCTTTACTTATTTCATTATCATTACACTTACCTATTATCTTTGCTAGTGCATTTGAATTGAACCTAATCATTATGCAACTTAGCCTCAAGTAAAAGATAGTTTTGATACAAATCAAATTGAAAGTAATTTTAATTTGGTCACCAATCGAAGAGAAACTATTCAACCTCCCCCTCCCCCCCCCCCCGCCTTCTAGTTTCTACAATTGGTATCAGAGCGATGGTCACTCAAGATCTTTGAAGTATATTGTACTTTGAAACTTGGATCGATCCATTGTCTCCTCAAATTAGAAGGTCAAGTTGTACTAAAGTTTCTCTTTGGTCAAAACTATGTTTTCTTTGAAAATAGGTCTTTTAATTGATAATATTGCATCCCTCTTAAGATTAGTAGTCTTTATGCATTTTATATTTACTCTTGAAATGTATCTACTAGTTTGCATCTTGCTTTGTGTAGGTACTCATGAAGATCAATCATTTAATTGGTTGTGGATTGAGTTACTTGCACTTGTAGAAGACTCATCTTCATTGATCTTTTTTGAATGATGATACCAAGATGATTGGGAATGATACTAGTCCTTGAAGACTTAGTACTCATCATAGTCATTGTTGGGCATAGCATTTATTCCTTTATGGATTGCTCTTTGTGGCCAAAGTACGCTTTCATTCTTCCACACGCCCTTTGATCATTCTTTTGATCATTACTTGACTATGTGCTTGTTCTTGGCATCCTTGCCTTGACACTTATTTGTGGTTTGTGATTCTTTTCTTTTATCCTCTCAAACCTTCATTGCTTGGATACTTGACTCACTATGGTGATGTAGAGTGAGTTAGTAGTAGCTTAAAGTATCAAGCACGATTTCCATGGTTTGCACCCATACGGTTAGTAGGCCCTTTGTTGGAGAGAAAGTGAATTAATACCTTGCTCATATTTTGGTTTAGACTAATACTATTATTGAAAGTGGTCTTAGTTTATACTTGAATAATTGCTTTGTGTTTATTCATTACCAAAGCCGTTTAACGTTTCGCCGAAAAGGCACGTCTTAAACCACTATATATGACACAAGCTCTTCGTTACCACTATTTGAAGATTGTCATCAATCCCTTGAGCATTGGTCCTAGTCTTGATTCACTTCCCTTGACTTCTCTCCACTTTGCCGTTTTGCTACGAGTAGTCGTTTGTCCGTTTCAGTTCTTTTCGATCTCGATTTAACTCGTAATCCTTCGTTAAGGCATATTGCTTAGTTTTATGATGATCCAATGATATTCTAAAAGGCTCATGATATAATTTTAAGTATTTTAGAAAAACTTGGTTTTTAAAATTTGGCGTTTTTCATTGATAAAAACTAGCCTCTGTAGGCGGTTCTTTATCTCAGCGGCTCAAACCCACGGTTCCTTATCGATAAGGTACCGCGGGCAATAAAGTGTGTCTGAGCGTAAGTTTGATTATTTTATTCTTTTTCAAACCAAACCCTCTCTCTCCCAAAAACACACAGCCGACGGTTTACCCTTTTTCCACCATTGTTGAAGCTTCCAAAACCTTCAATCACTCAAATTAATTGATTCCAAGTTGTGGGTTTCACTCATCCTTCATCTAACATCAATTAATTGTAAGTATTTTCTTTCAATTTCATCTATTTTGTTCTAGGGTTCATCCTTTCATAATTGGGGATTTTTAAAATTGAAATTGAATTAAAACCTTAATAGGAATGTGGGTTGACATGGTTATTTTACTATGATTCCTTAGGTTCATATTCATTAAGATTTCACTAAAACCCATTTGTAGAACAAATCTGAATTTAGGCTAAATGATTTTGGTTAAAAGATGGATTTGAGATGAACCCATGAACAAATAGGTAATGACATTGTTAATGCTTACCTAAAAACCTTGTTTTGAAAAACCAATGTTCTAATCCATTGTTGATCTAACATAGATCATGTGTTCTTGGTTAATGA
Source organism: Glebionis coronaria (assembly GCA_025667525.1). NCBI lineage: Eukaryota > Viridiplantae > Streptophyta > Magnoliopsida > Asterales > Asteraceae > Glebionis > Glebionis coronaria. Next base: position 538,352,623 of record CM046877.1, read on the forward strand.
TGGAATAGACACATTGTGAACATGAGAATGATATGGGTTCAATCCTATGTTTGTCCAAAAAATTGATATAACACATTCTCATATTTTTTGTTTGTTGATTTTAATTTTTCATATGAGTGATTGGAAAGATATTTTCGTGTTTAGGTTCTTGTCATGTCTTCAAGATATCAAAAAGATCATGAACGAACACGAGCATACATGCCCTCTTCTCATTACCCTCATTTGATTCACTCTCACAAAAACTCGTCTAAGTCTCTTGAACATCGTTGTTTCCATGAAGGACGCATCGTTTGTTCCAATTTCGCAAATGAGTTTATTCGCTTCATGTTTAAGTCTATTGGGTTTGATTGTCTTCTTGATATTGATGAGCCAATATTTCCTTCGTTTCTTATGGAGTTCTTTAGCTCATTCACATTGATAGGCATTAATAATGGTTTATCTATACGATTTTCCATAATGGGGAAAATCATTATTTACACTCTTGAAGAATTCGGTAATATTCTTGGAGTGCCATCTAATGGTCAATGTCGATTCACCGATGCTTGGAGTATTAACTCTTTAGAATCGGCCCCTATTGATGCTCATTATGTGACTGTGCTTCCATCGTCTTCGGACATCATTTATGTCATTTCTAAACCTCGTGAACATCCTATTCTTGGTAAATCTCAAGGAGTTGTTCGAACTCTCTCCCCTTAGGAATTACTTACTAGCGATCTTAATGATTTCATGATTCCTTGGGCCGAAATCATTAGGGAAAATGCAATGTGTCTAGATGGGAATCGGGACTTAGTACCCGCTTGTCTTGCACATATGTTGTATTGTGTTGCTACTACAACTCCTTACAATCTCGCATTTTTCATAGCTAGAAGAATTAAATTTGTTCTTCTTGAGTCTAAGTCAAGTCTTCCCTTCGGAATGCTTCTTTCTCGTCTTCTTAGAAGAGTTCTTTTTGACTTTCTGTTTTTTCTTTCCTCTCCTTATCACTCCGTTGATCATGTCATGGCTCCCATTCAAGGTAACATTTCACCCGAGATCAATGTGAACTCGTGTCAAGTCGAAAATACTTCTCAAGAAGAGTCTTCTAGCAACCCTCCTTCCAATTTCAATAACTTCATGTCCTCTTCAATCTCCATTTTGTCCTCCCATGAAGTTGATTCCGACTATCAATTTTATCTCAATCATCTTCTTCGAGAACGTCTCAGAAGTGAATCAAGGAATTAGATGTTATGCTCATGGTTACTTGCAACACTCATCTAGGATGATTTTATGACTTTCTTTCCTTCATTTGGTTATGTATTAACTTATGTTTGGATTATTATTTACTTTGATCCTAAATATTATTTATGCCATTATGTTTGTGATTCACATGGCTTTGTGCATGCCTTATGATAGTTAGCTTATTAGATTATGATCTGTAGTTAACTTTGGCTTGTGAATCCTTTGGTAAAAATCTGGGTTTATCAAAAACTGGGATGGGAAATTTTTGAAAGACCTCTGGTCGCGGTTCCATATCGACCAGCGGCTCCTTATCGATAAGGAACCGCGAGTCCTAGGTAAGGAACCGCCGGCCACTGTGCACGACAGCATCTTTTGCTTTACACTGTTTTCTTAATTCTGTGTAAACACTACATGATTTTCTGTAATAAACTGCACATTTCCTAAACTAGCTTACCTAAATTCATTATTCACCTAAAATGATTTTAACCCATTACTAGTTTGGATCATCCCCTCACCCATTTAAACCCACCTTGTTAGTCATGTTCTTCACACATCAAAACATCCTTCCCTAACCCTTAAACCATCCTTGTCAACCATGGTTTCTACAAAAACCTCCAACACCCCAAGGAAAACACTTAAGATTAGGATTAAGGTATGTGAGAACCCGTACTTTCCCAGCATTATTTTATTTTATTATTATTTGTTTTTATTCGTGCTTCTTGAATTTTTCCAACGTATTACGTTTTCTTGTATTGCTATATGTAAATCCTGAGATTTTTAAATTATACTTTTTTTTAAATATTTTTCTGATCATCGATAAATACTTGTATGGAATTATAAATTTTCATTTTATTTTTCCATATTTATTTTAAATCAATGTTTTTGATTTAAAATCACCCGTGTGCGTTTTACAACGAGTTTATTCAAATCAATGTACAACGAGAATTCCTAGTGATCGCGATACCGACGGATGCCCAAAATTTTACATTTACTTATCGATTGTTTCGATAATTAATATTTTCGATGATGTCGTTTTAATTACGTATTAAGTCGTGTCGAGAAACCGTATAATCATTTTTACGATGCATTGTAACTTTTGAAAAGTATTTTTACGAAACCCGAGCCCCGTAAATATTTTTAATATTTACCAATAACCATTTTCTACCCTTTAAAACTATTAATTGTATTTAGATCCACAAGTTTGCAAATTGGCAACTTTGTTCCTCCACTACCTACCATATATAAACCCATTTCTTCCACTTCCACTCACACATAAACACATTTAAAAAAAAATCACCACTCCTCCCTCCCCTCTCCATTCACCACCATCAACCACCACCATCCACCATGATTCAATCAAAACAAAAACAAGACCACATCTTAGAATTCAATGGTGATTCTAATGATATCAAAATCATGAACATGCATCAAAATTTGAAGAACTTATGATTTCATGGATTGTATGATGATTTAATCATCTTGCATATGTTATATTTGGTAAGATTATCATGTTTTGATCCTTAAAAGTCTTGTTTTTAATCTTTGATTTTTGTTAGATTTTTCATACAAGTGTTTTTAGGAGTGTTTGGTTGATGGGTATGAAAGTATAGTGATCCTAGAGGTATGGGAATGATTAGCTTTGGTGGGAAAATTGGTTTGTCATGTTTTCTAAAAAGGTAATTTGGGACAGCAGCTTTAAACAGATTGTTTCGTGGGTTTAAGGTCTGTGAAAGACTGAGATTATTTGAAATTGTTGTAGAGTTTTCCGAGACGCTCGTTTCGGTATAAGATAGAGCCTATAACTCATTACGAGTCAAAAGTTATGCTAGTTTTAGTTTTCGTGTACCAGGAGACGCAAGTCGACACAATCCGATATTGTGGCTGATTTTGGGTCGACTCTCGGGGACTTTAGGCTTGCTTAGATAGTTGATACTACTGATTTTCAAAGTTTACAAATTGAGTTTAATGAGTCTAGTAGTGGTTTCAAAAGACGGATTGTCGAGTTAGTACTTTTAAAGTGGTCCAAACGGTTTTACAAAACAAGTGTACAAATCTGTCCTAAAATTTGGAGTCGAGTAAAGCGTCGAGCTGATGGATTTTAAAGTGTGAACTTTGGCTCAAATTTTGGTGAGGTCTTATACAGGTTATAAGTGACCTTGACACCAATTTTCATGTAAAACGGACAAGTCTAGATAGGGTAGATCGGTGTGTACATTCGGGGTGTACTTGCTGATTTTTATTTTGGACACGTAGTTCAATGCTTGTGTTGCGTGAGTTTGAGTGTTCACCATCGGACATGGTGACTTACTCAAGTGCTTAGTCATTATATAAATGACTTAGCTACTGGTCCAAATAAGAGTAAAGGATAGTTTGACTTGCGTTGACTTGGCGTCGTATGACGAGTCATTTTCAAGTGTTCAAGTGTTTTAACGAGTAACGTTGGATAACTGGGTAGTATGAATTCATTTGATTCGTGTCAATAGTTTTGAAACGTGTATACTTTGAAAACATTTGAGTCATGTTATATTTGGTATATATATCGATATTGAGTTCGAGTCTTAACGCGCGCCTTATTGTGATAGGTTGCGGTTTTCGTGTTTTCCCCGGGCATCCATATCGTCGGTGATCGTCTCACTACATTGTTTCTACTCAGTTGCTGAGTACCGTGATTGACTTAGCACGTGGCTAAGGGCCACGAAATTTCTAAGGATCAAGGAGGAGGAATTGTTTAATTTGCGTGTTTGGATTAATTCCTACTTGTTATGAAGGTATAGTCACTCCTAGCATTTTAGTTTTGATGTTACTAGTACTTTGATTCTTTTTATTCATGAATTTTGAATTCCTTGGGTGAAACCCACTGAGATTATAGATACTTAGGGCATATTAGGACTTAGGACACTTGCGTGGCGATTTGGTATAGCCTAAGTGTTGCTTGATTGAGGTTAGGTAGCTAAATGGAGTTGTTTTTGTAGTATGGAAATCACCACAGAAACAAACAGGTAATTTTCTTAAACATATGACCTTGTTTTTATTTGAAAAATGGATACCCACTGATGTGATTAGTATGTGTTGAGTTGGATGGAAACGGGAAGTGTCCGGATGAGTCCGAAACGGTCGTTTTACTAAACTAGGTCAAATCTGAATGTTATGCTTAAAACGTGGGTAAATTGACTTGGGTAAAAAGGATTAATTATGATTTTATGACTTTTTACAGTAGCTACAAATATAATAAAACTTCTCTTTTTGGTTTCATGTCAAAATCTTTTACCGATTGGGATTTATGCTTAATCTACCATAAGGTACGAAAGACGTTTACAACTTTCCGTTTTGATAGTCTGTCACTAAAAGTGAATTTCCCGTTGATTGAAAATATTTCTAGGGCTGTCCTTTCCCAACTTTTAAAGGTAAGAGAAATACCTATACATGTCAAGAAATTTCACCTCCTGTACAATTACACATTTTTAGATATGACCAAATCTTCACAGCCTTTTTCAGAAAACTGAATGCAGTCCCTTGTTTTGGTTTTTCAAACCGAGTCTTAAACGTGTTCGGAACCCACACATAAATGCTTGGACCATCATACAAGGTTGATATTAGGTTATTACAGTAGGTTCAAGGTGTTGGGTCAAAATTTTAACTTAAGCTTAGGTCTCGCCATCGCACGCAAGTTACCTAGTCATACTATGTCCCACCACTTCTAAAACGTTATTGCTTCATTGAACGCATTCTTATTACGCGTCACCATTGCATAGGTCCGTGAAGACTTCTTTTTGCTCAGCCCCTTTTACCTTGTGATTACTTACTAAAGGTGAGTTCATAGCCCCTTTTTACTTGAACAATGTTTCTAAATGCGGGGTGAGATTTTACATGGTGGAACACATCCTATTAAAACTGTATACTATCCAGAACTTGTATGCTATTCAGACTTGTATGCTTTCCAATAGTTTTCATTGATATTATTGCTTATAGTTAATAGCCTTAAGTTTCCTCTCTTGATCATGAACCGTTAATTGTCCCGTATGCTTTGCGCTAAGCGCGAATGTTGTGGGTGGATCCATCGGGATTGACAATCCCCGTCTCGATTACCTTGACGCACTTACATTTGTTTATACTTGAGTATTTAGGCTGAATACTCCCTAGAGGAACTTACTTTGGGTTAAGCTTCGGTTCATGAACTAAACAGCAATAATATTGGTTTCAGACTATGGTTAATGATCATAACCATTTTCTCCATTTACTTGATTTACAAATGAATGCTTGTGTTCCACACCTTTATTGCTAAACCTATGAATTTCACTCAACTTTGTGTTGACGATTTTACATGTTTAATCTCAGGTATTATTACTTAGCTTTGCTTGGATGGGAGCCCGCAGGATATTATCGCAGCTTGGAGATTTCTGTGATGCTTTTAAAAGACTGGTTTTAGTATAAACTGTCAGAAATTTATTATATCTTTTGGGCAACTTTATGTTATAAATCATGATGAAATAATATATCTTTCCGCATATAAAACTCTGGGACCTATGTTTAAAACTCTGATCATTTATGATGTGATATATATGCTTTTATTACGTCAGCTTTGTGTCAACTGTAATTCATTGTTTCTTGTACTATGACGTGTTACCCCCACGTTGCCTAGTTGTTCCATGTCAGATTTTTGGGGTCTCACAGATTGGTATCAGAGCGATGGTTATAGGGAACTGAGTCGTTTTTCAAAACTTAGTCTATAACCGAAAGTTCAAATATTTTATTGTTCCTAAGTGTCAAACACGGAATCTGCCAACGTTGTTCGATATCTTCGCGGGTAACTCTCTAATCCTTATTATTTACTTTTAATTATCGTTGTAGTATTTCATCTCTTGATTTCATTTTGAAATATTACTTTATGCTAATGACGATAATTACTATGTCTTTTCAAAGCCTATGTGCTTCATGAATTATCATTGAATGTTACTGTGATTACATCTGCCTATACTGTATTTCTTGAATTCTTGTTTTTGTGAATTGATCTTATTGCAATGATATTATATCGTTATGACGTTACATACTTGTATTCAGAGCGCGTATGCTGCCGACTTTTCATACTCATTTTTCTGAGTACTATTGCTATTTCATTTATGCGTGATACGACTGACTTTATATGCTCGTTCGGTTTGAACCGTCTGTTTTTCTTGACTCGCTGATACGTGTTGTGCATACTCTCGCGATACCATTGTTCGGGATTGAATAAGTGTTGTTTTCGATGAACTTCTGATTTTCATTCTACTACCGTGTGTGTGGCTTTCATTGTTTATTTCCCTTAAAATATCTACTTAGATACACAAATTTTCTTTCTGACCATTCATAATTGAATGTCTAGTCTATAGGCCATTGTGTAGCTCAATGTGTCTCCCAGAAAGACTAAAGGACATCGTGTGAGTCTCACATCTCGAAGAATTCGTTGAATCAGTGCTGAATATTATTGTGGGTTTTTATAATCTTGATTTACCTTTACGCCACCGTTTTACGCGACACTTGTACATGGATTACATCTTACTTCATTGACCATTCTACGTTTCGATTTCAACATAGAACATCCAGTGTACCTTGAACACATAATCGTCATTTATTATGTGATGATTGTTTGGAATACGATCCTACTTGTATCCTCTTTTTTCATTGAACCTCCTCGCTCCAGAAATGCCACTTGTTATTGTCCCGTTTCTTTCTCGATATATCTTGTGATTTTAGAAATCATGCCACCAAGAGACCTTTCTGCATTGCATCTTGCAGCCGAAGACACGGATGATATGCGTCGTTTTTTTATGTCTCTGATTATCGTTGGCATTCTTGAACCATTTCTATACTGTGTTTTCTTTACATGACTAATTATACAGTTTACCTTCTTTCGTCTTTATGGAATCCACAAGTCCTATGTGTACATTAATTTTGAGTTATCATGAAATTTGGATTTAATTTCAAGCTGTGTCGAAAAATATACTTTGTACAGAAACTTTACAGGAAGTTTAACAGTGTCGAAAAAATATTTTTATAACTTTAGACATAAAAATATATATATTTCTACATGTTGAGACGTCCGTTTAGGACATAAAATTTGACCAGTAAACTTTAAAATCGAGCAAGTTACACTCATTTGAGATTGTAAAATCTAAGAAGTTATTTTCTGAATAATGCTAAAATATCATTTTATTAACAGATTTAATGCTAGGGCATTTTCGTCCATTTTTATTCCGTTTCAAGTCTCGGGTAAAACTAGAAAGTTGTTCAAAACATTGTTTTACATCGAAATGCATTAGACTTTGAGTCTTAGAATATCGTTTAGTGAGTTAATTGGTCTAGTCAAACCCAAATGTCAAAACTAATAAAAGTTAAAAACATGGATTGAAGCGTTTTTGAGTTCGTTTGAGCTCGTAAAACTTTAACTAATGATATTTTGCAAACTAAAAACAATGATTGCGTTTGAAAATAATAGAATAGTAACTTTGAGTTCGGTCATACATGTACCTAGATCTTGAACTTTTGAAATTCGGTAACTTCCTAATATAGAAGCTTTTCGAAGTGATTGTACTATTTGTTAACTGATACCCTACTTTCTTAAAAGTATATTTTTGTCAAATAAATTACGATGTGCACATACGGATTCCTTATTCCTTCTTTTATTTATGACTTATTTGTCATTCCATTGTCTTTCTTTGCTTCTATCGTACCACTGATTTGGACCGAGATTTGAAGATCTTTCTTTCATATCGTTTGTTATCATCTTGACACGTGTCTCCTGACGATTTCGGCTAAACCTCTTGAAACCTAATCACATTGTAACCATTTTATTGGTTGTATTGAACTATTCCTTACTTCCCTCTTGTAACCCACTCGCTACTTTATAAACTATTGTCATGTTACCATACAACTCAAACTGGCCTGGTTTACGAATCATTTAAAAAAAAGGTTTCATTTGGGCTTTCTTAAATAATTGAATGCTATCTTATAAAATTAACTTATATTAATTTTACAATGTATTTTCACAAATTGTTCTAATACGGTCTTATAAAGAACCCTTGTAACTATACGAATTGTCGATTTAAAACAGTTAGCCAATAACTTATTAGCATATAGTTTCATAAACTATTTTGATTTTTGTTTTTACAAATGGCATTATATGCATATTTCAAATCATATGATATGTAATATTGGTTGACGAAGCTGAGCATCGCATTGCTAGTCATGAATTATGCATGGCCTGATCACCTATGCCTAATTTAGAAGGAGCCATGCAGGACCAAATAGTAGTCACCTTAAATATTTAACCAAGAATCAACTTTTTAATTATGCTTCTTAAAAAGTTAGATAAATATAAGTTTTGAAAACTTTTACTTCTTGTGCGAGTAACAACAGTTCGCGACATACACCTATGAACCCTTATCCTTTCTTGAACAAAATACATGCCTTAAGCACAGATTTCTTTACTCAATGATCCTTGCTTTACTTGTTACCTCATCATCCTCATGATACAATTTTCGTTACCATTTGCCTAAATTCTTACCATTGATACCCGACTTGAAAGTTTCAACGTTGCTATGCTCCTACATCGATTGACCATCTCTATCTATTTTGGTAGACCTTCGAAACGTCTCTGGACGCGATTAGTGATTTATGACTGGACGTGAACGATGATTACGTGTAATTGCCATGATATGTGTTAAGATACTATCGTCTTGAAATTTCATTCGTGTGAATCATGTGTTGATTTCGCCTTTCATTGCTAATGTTGTTCATCTTACTGGAACTTCTCTCAATTGACTTCTTAAGAATTTTCTTTGATTCGAAAATTCGTTGTGTGGCTTTTCCCTTTCGATCGTATTTCGACCACCGAGAACTTAATAAGCCGTTATTGGTGACGCCAACCGCACTCGTGAATTAGTCTTGCTATAATCATTGTTTCTTATTATTTTTATTATTGACGTGACTATTCTACCACGTTTGTTAAGAATTGATACGACTTCCGTCTTATTCCTTTATATATTGCTCGCATACAGATTGTTGACCTTTACATGATTCACATTCGTTGCTGTCTTGTCACCTTTTGAAAACCAGAAACTGTTGCGTGTTTATCGTTTGATATCTTAAACGCTTTCTTAAATTTCTAAAAAATTATTATTAATTTTAAGAACATTTTATACATTTTATCAAATGTTTAAATTACCAAAATAACTGTTTCAAGTTAAGTATCGGATCTATATATCCTCTTTGGTAAATTTACCTAATGTTTCAAAAGATATCAAGCTGTATCTTTTAAAGTATTTGATTATATCATACTTTATTGTCAACCTAATGAAATTATTTAAATTAATTTATAATTTCTAACAATGATTCAAAATAACTTGGAAAAAAAATCTAAATTTTCTCTAATGGTGACGATAAACCCGAGTTTTAACGATAATTTAATACAGTCATCCAAAAGTTCTACTTTTGCTTTGAAAATCCTGATCAAGAAAAAGATATAGCAATAGCTTACTCCCTAAATATAGATAGTTTGATTTTAAATCACTACACCTTGTGAAATTTTCTTTTAATCAAGGAAATACATAAACTGAGTTTTAAAGTAATACCAAAATCCTAGACAACTGATTGTGACAACTTGTATTTTAAACGATCATATTTTATTCATTTTTCCCTTCTATTTCTCTTGTAAATAGATTCTTACGTTTTAAGATTTTCACGTTTTACAATTGCACGATTTGCGACCCCTTGTTGATTTACAATCTTGGTTCATTTTATCGCACTTTGCCTGTTTAAGCGATTATTGTGTTCATTCGTGTTAGTTTATCGCACGTATTTCCAACAACTCTATCTCTCAATGTATCTCTGTATTGAAAGATCGTTATCCTAATCCAAGACTGAAAAGTTATACGAAAAGGAGTTAAGAAACTGAAGCATAGTGAATTCTAACCGTTAAGATTCATCATGGTACGGAAGTTTACCTGGGAAGCAATGAATTTTGTTCTACACTTTGTACCTCCTCTTGTTTGCATCTTCTACTGTTTTCAGGAGAACTCTGGGGACCAGAGTTCCTTTAGGGGGGAAGACTGTGAGAACCCGTACTTTCCCAACATTATTTTATTTTATTATTATTTTTTTTTATTCGTGCTTCTTGAATTTTTCCAACGTATTACGTTTTCTTGTATTGCTATATGTAAATCCTGAGATTTTTAAATTATACTTTTTTTTTAAATATTTTTCTGATCATCGATAAATACTTGTATGGAATTATAAATTTTCATTTTATTTTTCCATATTTATTTTAAATCAATGTTTTTGATTTAAAATCACCCGTGTGCGTTTTACAACGAGTTTATTCAAATCAATGTACAACGAGAATTCCTAGTGATCGCGATACCGACGGATGCCCAAAATTTTACGTTTACTTATCGATTGTTTCGATAATTAATATTTTCGATGATGTCGTTTTAATTACGTATTAAGTCGTGTCGAGAAACCGTATAATCATTTTTACGATGCATTGTAACTTTTGAAAAGTATTTTTACGAAACCCGAGCCCCATAAATATTTTTAATATTTACCAATAACCATTTTCTACCCTTTAAAACTATTAATTGTATTTAGATCCACAAGTTTGCAAATTGGCAACTTTGTTCCTCCACTACCTACCATATATAAACCCATTTCTTCCACTTCCACTCACACATAAACACATTTAAAAAAAAAATCACCACTCCTCCCTCCCCTCTCCATTCACCACCATCAACCACCACCATCCACCATGATTCAATCAAAACAAAAACAAGACCACATCTTAGAATTCAATGGTGATTCTAATGATATCAAAATCATGAATATGCATCAAAATTTGAAGAACTTATGATTTCATGGATTGTATGATGATTTAATCATCTTGCATATGTTATATTTGGTAAGATTATCATGTTTTGATCCTTAAAAGTCTTGTTTTTAATCTTTGATTTTTGTTAGATTTTTCATACAAGTGTTTTTAGGAGTGTTTGGTTGATGGGTATGATAGTATAGTGATCCTAGAGGTATGGGAATGATTAGCTTTGGTGGGAAAATTGGTTTGTCATGTTTTCTAAAAAGGTAATTTGGGACAGCAGCTTTAAACAGATTGTTTCGTGGGTTTAAGGTCTGTGAAAGACTGAGATTATTTGAAATTGTTGTAGAGTTTTCCGAGACGCTCGTTTCGGTATAAGATAGAGCCTATAACTCATTACGAGTCAAAAGTTATGCTAGTTTTAGTTTTCGTGTACCGGGAGACGCAAGTCGGCACAATCCGATATTGTGGCTGATTTTGGGTCGACTCTCGGGGACTTTAGGCTTGGTTAGATAGTTGATACTACTGATTTTCAAAGTTTACAAATTGAGTTTGATGAGTCTAGTAGTGGTTTCAAAAGACGGATTGTCGAGTTAGTACTTTTAAAGTGGTCCAAACGGTTTTACAAAACAAGTGTACAAATCTGTCCTAAAATTTGGAGTCGAGTAAAGCGTCGAGCTGATGGATTTTAAAGTGTGAACTTTGGCTCAAATTTTGGTGAGGTCTTATACAGGTTATAAGTGACCTTGACACCAATTTTCATGTAAAACGGACAAGTCTAGATAGGGTAGATCGGTGTGTACATTCGGGGTGTACTTGCTGATTTTTATTTTGGACACGTAGTTCAATGCTTGTGTTGCGTGAGTTTGAGTGTTCACCATCGGACATGGTGACTTACTCAAGTGCTTAGTCATTATATAAATGACTTAGCTACTGGTCCAAATAAGGGTAAAGGATAGTTTGACTTGCGTTGACTTGGCGTCGTATGACGAGTCATTTTCAAGTGTTCAAGTGTTTTAACGAGTAACGTTGGATAACTGGGTAGTATGAATTCATTTGATTCGTGTCAATAGTTTTGAAACGTATATACTTTGAAAACATTTGAGTCATGTTATATTTGGTATATATATCGATATTGAGTTCGAGTCTTAACGCGCGCCTTATTGTGATAGGTTGCGGTTTTCGTGTTTTCCCCGGGCATCCATATCGTCGGTGATCGTGTCACTACATTGTTTCTACTCAGTTGCTGAGTACCGTGATTGACTTAGCACGTGGCTAAGGGCCATGAAATTTCTAAGGATCAAGGAGGAGGAATTGTTTAATTTGCGTGTTTGGATTAATTCCTACTTGTTATGAAGGTATAGTCACTCCTAGCATTTTAGTTTTGATGTTACTAGTACTTTGATTCTTTTTATTCATGAATTTTGAATTCCTTGGGTGAAACCCACTGAGGTTATAGATACTTAGGGCATATTAGGACTTAAGACACTTGCGTGGCGATTTGGTATAGCCTAAGTGTTGCTTGATTGAGGTTAGGTAGCTAAATGGAGTTGTTTTTGTAGTATGGAAATCACCACAGAAACAAACAGGTAATTTTCTTAAATATATGACCTTGTTTTTATTTGAAAAATGGATACCCACTGATGTGATTAGTATGTGTTGAGTTGGATGGAAACGGGAAGTGTCCGGATGAGTCCGAAACGGTCGTTTTACTAAACTAGGTCAAATCTGAATGTTATGCTTAAAACGTGGGTAAATTGACTTGGGTAAAAAGGATTAATTATGATTTTATGACTTTTTACAGTAGCTACAAATATAATAAAACTTCTCTTTTTGGTTTCATGTCAAAATCTTTTACCGATTGGGATTTATGCTTAATCTACCGTAAGGTACGAAAGACGTTTACAACTTTCCGTTTTGATAGTCTGTCACTAAAAGTGAATTTCCCGTTGATTGAAAATAGTTCTAGGGCTGTCCTTTCCCAACTTTTAAAGGTAAGAGAAATACCTATACATGTCAAGAAATTTCACCTCCTGTACAATTACAGATTTTTAGATATGACCAAATCTTCACAGCCTTTTTCAGAAAACTGAATGCAGTCCCTTGTTTTGGTTTTTCAAACCGAGTCTTAAACGTGTTCGGAACCCACACATAAATGCTTGGACCATCATACAAGGTTGATATTAGGTTATTACAGTAGGTTCAAGGTTTTGGGTCAAAATTTTAACTTAAGCTTAGGTCTCGCCATCGCACGCAAGTTACCTAGTCATACTATGTCCCACCACTTCTAAAACGTTATTGCTTCATTGAACGCATTCTTATTACGCGTCACCATTGCATAGGTCCGTGAAGACTTCTTTTTGCTCAGCCCCTTTTACCTTGTGATTACTTACTAAAGGTGAGTTCATAGCCCCTTTTTACTTGAACAATGTTTCTAAATGCGGGGTGAGATTTTACATGGTGGAACACATCCATTTAAAACTGTATACTATCCAGAACTTGTATGCTATTCAGACTTGTATGCTTTCCAATAGTTTTCATTGATATTATTGCTTATAGTTAATAGCCTTAAGTTTCCTCTCTTGATCATGAACCGTTAATTGTCCCGTATGCTTTGCGCTAAGCGCGAATGTTGTGGGTGGATCCATCGGGATTGACAATCCCCGTCCCGATTACCTTGACGCACTTACATTTGTTTATACTTGAGTATTTAGGCTGAATACTCCCTAGAGGAACTTACTTTGGGTTAAGCTTCGGTTCATGAACTAAACAGCAATAATATTGGTTTCAGACTATGGTTAATGATCATAACCATTTTCTCCATTTACTTGATTTACAAATGAATGCTTGTATTCCACACCTTTATTGCTAAACCTATGAATTTCACTCAACTTTGTGTTGACGATTTTACATGTTTAATCTCAGGTATTATTACTTAGCTTTGCTTGGATGGGAGCCCGCAGGATATTATCGCAGCTTGGAGATTTCTGTGATGCTTTTAAAAGACTGGTTTTAGTATAAACTGTCAGAAATTTATTATATCTTTTGGGCAACTTTATGTTATAAATCATGATGAAATAATATATCTTTCCGCATATAAAACTCTGGGACCTATGTTTAAAACTCTGATCATTTATGATGTGATATATATGCTTTTATTACGTCAGCTTTGTGTCAACTGTAATTCATTGTTTCTTGTACTATGACGTGTTACCCCCACGTTGCCTAGTTGTTCCATGTCAGATTTTGGGGGTCTCACAAGGTACCCAAGACTAACTCATCACCCTTCCACACACCCAAAAATGAGATGGTTCCAATCCTCATTTCCTCATCACCTTCACCACCCCTTGCACCATGCAAGACATCATCCACCCATGGTACTAACCACTCCATTGGTTCTACCTCCTCTTCATTTAACTCAAGAATGAATAAGCTCTCTTCACCCTTCACTCCAAGTGCACCCTTGGAAGTGACCACACAACCCCAACCAATCCAAAGCATTCCTTTTATGAATGACTTTGATGACACTTTGGTAACTTCACCATTTACCCCTCCAAATTCACCCATTTCACCAACCTTGGAGAATATACCTCCACACTCACCCATTTCCCCTTTAGGGAACATGCCTCCACTCTCACCCACATCACCCTTAGAGAACATGCCTCCTCCACCTCCACCCAACTCAAACATTCCAATTTTAGGTGTCCCACTTTCCCTCCTTTTGGGTGATCCATACTATGGGTTTCAACAAACACATGGTCCTAGTTGTCCATGTTGTCTTTACAACCACTACATAATCCATAACCTTAGGATGGATATGTTTGGACTACATAGGAGGTTGCAAGAGTTCTTGCTTGCCTTTTTCTCCATGCCTCCTCCTAGGAGATGAATGATGAAGTTTTCTTAATAAGTGTTTCAACAAAACCAAGCCAAAGAAGACTACTTATCTAGATTTAATATTAAGCTAGCTATGTATTAGTTAGTTTTATTTGTCATTGTACTTGCTTCCTTCATGAGTGTTTCATGAAGTTGTTGTATGGATTTAGCTTTATGTGTTTCTATCCTTATGTGCACATTAATCAACTTTAATTTGAAATTAAAATTGAACATAAATCTATCACAACCTCTAAAAACTTGACTAAATTTGGTTCAAAATGATATTCAAATATTTTGTCACCCTTTATCAAGACATTCTTTGTGAATGTGTTGCTTTATGCAACCCTAGCATAATTTGGTGCTAATAGAGGTAAAATTCCAAGATTTGCATCTTTTTGAAAAAGTCTTAGTTTTTCCCAAAACCCTGAAAAAACATGGTTTCAAGTCCACTGGACGCGGATCCTTAAAGTCCCACGGGTCCTTAAGTGGTAAGGAACCGCCGGTCCCTATAAGGTACCGCGGACAGTAAGTGACTTTTGACACGTTTTTGGTCAAAATTCTTTAAACCCTATACCCTGTCAAGATTCCTTGTTTGCTCAATTTGGCTAAACATTCCTTGACACTTCACATTTTGTATTCAAATTCTTACCTTGATTACATTTTACTTATACCCCAACCTTGAGATTTCATTCTCACACCTTCCCAACCTTGAGAATTCATTCTCACACAACCTTGAGATTTTATTCTCACACTCTCACAATGCCTAACTCCTACATTCCTAACCTTGACATTTCTTTGTCACAACCCCACTCACCCAAAGCTTCCTCATCCAAGCTTTCAAAGAAACCGAAAATCTCGGTTCGACCTATTTGGGTTAAGAAGAATGAACCATCTTCCTCCAAACTACCCAAAAAATCTACCTTCTCTCCAATCAAGTATTGGAATGAGACTTATACCATTAACCCCATCACCAGAGCTAAAGAAAATGTTCCTCCACCACCTCAATCCTTAAACACCCCTCAACTCAATGACCTTTCAACCTTCTCAAACCTCACAAGGCATTGTGAAAACATTTCCAAACCCATTACCCCTCCACCACCAAACCCTAGGTTTGATGCCATACTCCCATCAAATGATTTTGTGTTGCATCATGGATCCTCGTGTGCTTGTTGTCGATTTCAACAAATTGAACTTGCTCATGTGTATGAGAAGTTAAATTTTCTTGAATTCCTCCTCACTCGACCTCCTATTCAATTTTTCGTTCCGGTGGACAAAACTTCGAATGATGCATCGTCGTCTTATTTTTCCAACTAAAGTCCTTAGCACTTTAGTTGTTTTAGAGTCTTTTATTTTTTAGCAATCTTGGAAAATTGTCACTATTAGACTAGCTTATGTTTAGTGGTTTATTTTCCATATCTTTTGCTTTAGATACTCATATTGTGTGTATGACTATCTACTTTGTTGTGTCTTTTCTATTATGTAACCTTTGTGTGTTATCCCTTTTGTTCTATTTTGAGTTGATCATGGTTAATTTTTACAATTGCTTATGGGTGATTCCATCAATTCTAAATTTTAACCCATTGACAAGCTTATCATCTTCATTAGATTGGAGTTAGATTTTGTCAATTACCTCTTTGGACATAGTTAGCAAAATACTTGCTTCTGATTTGAGATTTCTTCTCTCTCTCCCTCTCAAGTTACTTAGTAGGTAGTGATCATATATACATTGGTGTTTCTTTCCTTTCTACTAACCTTTGTGTAGCATGTCACCTTAGCTCATATACTTGGTGCCCCAAGCAAGGGGGAGCAACCACTAAGGGGGAGCTACTAGCAAAGTTCGATGTTCTTCAAAGACTTGTGCTAACCCTTTTGCTACGACAAAGGGGGAGAAATGATAGTGATAAACTCGTTAATAATTCGATATTTTGTGTTTCTTCGTAAATGAGTTTATAGTTTGTCGTAATCAAAAAGGGGGAGATTGTTAATGCAAGTGATGCCTAAAAACATTATTAGTGTTAACTAATCTTTCTTAGTTTTGATCACAACAAACTATACAACACATTTAGTGTAAAACACAAAATGAATTATTTAACTAACACTATCATCAAGGTAATAATCATATCACTAACCTTTCTTAATCATACTTAGTGATCATCAAAATGATTATCCTTAAAACTCACTTTTGTTAATATGACAAAAGACTTTTTAATTAACTTTCTTTTTTAGAAAATGTTTTATTAAAATGGAAAATGAAAATTTGAAAATAGCATACTCCAAATGCTGTTAGAATATCCTTTGAAGGTTTCAAATACCTCAGATAATCCTACCCCACTAAAAGACAAAAAACGGAGCGTACTCTAGTGGCGGTACCTTAAGTATCTACGCGGTTCCTTAGTGATATGGAACCGCCGGGCTAGATAAGGTACCGCGCCCAGATAGCCGTTATAGATCAGTTATACTTTGTCTCCTTTAAATAGTGGGTCAAATCTCATTTTCCAGCAAGCCTCTTGGATGTTTTTCTCAGCCCCCTTTCTATTTTCTATAACATAATCATTAGTAAATGATCACTTAAAGTGTTAAGGATGTTTACATATGATTATCCTCTTGATCCCCTCCTTTACCTTGTCTAAATAGAAGATCACTCACTCACTAGTGTTGTGATAAAGATGAATCTATGAGCTAGTCATATTCATCATGATACCCTTTTTTTGTTTTAGGTCAATCCATTGTATTTATGAATACTTGGACTAGTTGTGTTCATCCAAGTTATTTGTGAATACTTGGATTTGTTGTGTACATCCATTGCATATGTGTTTGCTTGGATTTGTGTTGTGTAAATCCAAGCTACATGTGTGTACTAATAGATTTGATTAGTAGTTCTCACTAAACTATAAAGTGATGTGGTTGTGTCTTGTGAGTTCTCACTAAACTTGAAAGTGATTAGTAGTTGTGTTGTGTGAAGTTCTCACTTAGCTTCAAAGTGAAGAGTCGTGAAGATTGGTTCTAGCTTTCGATTAGAACTCGACATCTAGCCTTGTGTCGTAAAATGGTGAAGTAGGCAACGTCGTGAAGATTGGTTCTACCTTGAGATTAGAACTCGACATCTAGCCTTGTGTCGTTAAATTGTGAAGTAGGCAACGTTGTGTAGATTGGTCCTAGCTAAAGATTAGGTCTCGAAATTTAGCTTAGTGTCGGAAAATAATGTAAGCAACGATGTAAGGTTTTCTCCGCCGAGAATGGAGCTTGTGGATATAGTGAAAATCTCGAGTAGGTGTACTCGAGGAGTGGAGTAGAAACGAGGATAGAGCCTCGTTGTCGAACCACTATAAATCTTGGTGTCTTCCCACTAGGTTGTCTCATTCCTTACTCTTTACTTATTTCATTATCATTACACTTACCTATTATCTTTGCTAGTGCACTTGAATTGAACCTAATCATTATGCAACTTAGCCTCAAGTAAAAGATAGTTTTGATACAAACCAAATTGAAAGTAATTTTAATTTGGTCACCAATCGAAGAGAAACTATTCAACCCCCCCCCCCCCCCCTTCTAGTTTCTACAGATGTAATTATTTACATGTTTTGATCTTAAACAGGTTTGTTTTTTAGACTTCAACCAGATCATTCCCTTGCAACAATGCAGCTTGAAGGGAAAAAACAAGACAAGGAAAGACTAACTGTTGCTATTTTCTGTAATGAGGACGGTTCGGAAAAAATTCCTTTATGGATTATTGGGAAATATGCTAAACCAAGGTGCTTCAAGAATGTAAACTTGAACAGTCTGAACTGTGAGTACCTTGCTAACAAACGAGCTTGGATGACTGGTGTGTTATTTGAAGAATATGTTCGCCAACTTGATAAAAAAATGGTTGGAAGAAAAATTCTCTTGATTGTGGATAATTGCCCTGCTCATCCAAAAATTATTGAAGGATTACGAAATGTTAGAAATATTTTTTTTCCACCAAACACAACTTCAAAAATCAACCTTGTGACGCGGGGATCATACGAGCTTTTAAGATGCATTATCGCCGTCGATTTTATAGAAGTCTTTTAGAGGGTTATGAATTAGGGGTTCCAAATCCAGCAAAAATAAAATTATCAGATGCAATGAATCTTGCAATTTCAGCATGGACTATGGATGTTAGTGCAAATACAATTGCGAACTGCTTTCGTCATTTTAAACTTCGATCAACATATAACATGACTTTTGAGAACTCAGATGAAGGTGGTGAAAGCACTCAAGAACTCCAGAATTCGATCAAAGAGTTGGGTTATCGCAATGCAATGGATGTCGAAGATGTTCTGACTCACCCAAAAGAAAATTTAGTTGCAGAGTTGTTAACTGATAAAGAAATTTTTGAAAGCGTTATTAGAATTAATAAAGATGATATCGATGAAGAAGATGATAAAAGTTATACAATGGAGCCCCCTTCGCGTAACGAAGCTATTAAAGCGTCAATCACATTAAACAATTTCTTGTTGAGCTATGAGAAAACAACACCAGAAATTCTTACCATGCTAAGGAAAATTAGAGACGGGATTCAAGGGAAAATTGATTTCAACAAAAAATAAAAGACAATTGAGTCATTTTTTAAGAAACCTTCATAAATCATTCATATAATATGCTATATATAAGGAATTATTAATGTATATTTTATATGAGGTCTAAAGAAATTATCAAAAATGTATTATCTTATAATTTTTACAAATTATTAATTTAGCACTATATCCTCGAGTCAGGACCGACAAAAAATATTATCTTAAGAGTTTATTAAATAATCGAGTATTAATTTACGGTATCAATAATCATAATGAGTGCGCCTCTAATTACACCCATAACGGGCATATGGGCGTGCCATTTGTGCTGGTTTTTGGGTTATAACGAGCACCTTGCTGTCTTACAAAACTAGCAAACAAGATAAACATTCATCATCATAGTACAAATTCAAAGTTACTTCATACAGCACATATTACAATATTGACAGTTCAACACAGGTGGTACATGGTACAATAACTAAAGAAGACAATCCAGCCCACAAATCCTTTGGTGTTTCTTTGAAAAAGAAATTGCACGTTGTAGACTACTTTGATCTTAAACATCATCAATTTACATTGAAATACAGAGTATCTGAACAAGTTTTGGTTTTTCTCGCGTAAAAGAACAGGACAGCGAAGAGGCCAAAGTTCGTCAACATAGGATTTGCCAAAATTCTATACAATTTTGTTTGGTCGAAAGAACAAACCGAAACTGGTAGAAGCCAGATTGCTTCAAGTTTAGGAGTTCAAACAAGGGTTACTGTCAAAGACAACTATACAAAGTATATACATCAACTTCATTGAAATTGTATATACAAGTTGAGATATCACAAGATTAATTATAATATCTTAGTTGAAATCATTATATGAGCTGTGAAAGATAAAGTTGATTTTCCAGCTCATACATAGATAGTGTCAAAGAATTCAAAGAATATCACCAACAAACAACTTTAAACTTATAAAAATTCAACAAAAGGGACATTTAGGAGACAATGACAAAAGCATCTGGCCACAATCCACTTGTATATTGTATATAAAAATTTCAAATTTTTTACTTTACTTTCTTTGGTCCAAAAGTCCAACAAATGCACATATGTAAAAGTAAAGTAATCAAGCCCAAACAGACAAATCCCAAAAAAGAATCCCATGTAAAAAAGATTCCTCAAATCCCCAGAGATAAATATAAATCCATGAATAAAAAATTTAATCAAAATAATAATAACAATAAAACCAAAAATGAAACCTACTTTGGTAATTTCACAAATAGCACTTGGTTTTGCTTCTTGGTTTTGCTTCTGTGTTGATGATATGCAGAGTGCTTAATCAATCCGTTGTCGTCTTGGTCTTGCTCCTATATAGGATCTTCTTCTTCTTGGAGGTTTGGTTGTCGAAAGTGAGCACCACTTTGCCTGGTTCGCTACATTTGAAGGATCCACTGAGGATTGGCTCGTCGGTTGTGGCTGTTATCTTTCTGGCCTTTTGCACGATCACAGTGTAGCCAGATTCATCGGAAGGCACAAACTCGGCTCCGTATGTGATCTCATAGCCTACTACTCTGGCTTCCCATACCAATGTGCAAGTCTGCCAATAAGAATCCCACATCATAAGCCATTATTGGGTCAAATGCCCAAAAGTTTATAACAGTCATTTATAAGTCTTAAAGAAAACCTTAACTCATATTTAATCAGTTGAGTACATATATGAACAAATTTTTCAAACAAAAGAAGACCAATAATTCATAATTGTAAGTCATGTATCATGATGCCTTTATAACAAAATTCCCTCATGAAAAGTACCATCGTCTCCAAAAAAAATCCATTATTAGATCAGATGTGCATAACTTTGAAGAAAATATCAGAGTATAGGACAGAATAATGCATCATGTCTTGCATAAATTTGAAATTTCTAACCAGATTTCACATGACAAATAAAACAAATTTCAATTAAAGTAAGCAACTTTCATAATTCAATCTTAATCTATCAGGAACATCAAAATGCAATCAAACCTTTAAAAAGAAAGTATGCACCTAACTAATTTATAACGAGATTCCCAAATTAACAGAAAGATGTAATTTGATCAAATATATATCCTATATATGAAAACCAATAATAAGATCAAAATCATTCATAAATATACCTCAGTAACTGGAAACTCGATACAGTGCTTAGTTGCAGGCTTAATAATTTCCTCTGTAACCGAATCAGTAGCACTAAACTCCTGCTCTCCTTCACGGCTAAGTCCACCGTATTGAACCGGTACCAATTCAGGAGCTATGTACCTGAAACGCACCCAACCATATGTAAATAAAATTACACAATTAAAAGTAACCATCAACAAATTATGATCCAATACTAACTTGAACAAAGTCTCAGCAGTCTTTGATGGTCCAGCAAACACAAACTTGCTCTTGGTCCTTTGCGTAAAGAAGGAGTTCACAATCTTGTAAAACGCCAAGTACAAAAATGGAACATTGATAAACACCTGCAGAAACCAATTATCAAACAATTATATACATATCCACAGGAGAAAGTTTCCAGAGGCAAATCAATCTGTTTAGGGGGAGGAAAATTACAAAAATAACCAGATATTTTATAAAATTTTAACTACAATGATTTTCGCTATCTGTCAAAGTGTATGCAATTATACGGGTATCTGCAGACTGCAGGGGCGGAGCTAGAAATACGTTTTCGAGATAACAAAATTTGATAATTTTTAGAAACTACACTACTGTATAAATCAATCAGCTCGTAATGGGTCAAATTTCAAAAATAACAAGATATATGTGTCAAAGGGAACTATGGGTTTATACCTGCTTGGCAACGAACTCAGGGTAATTATCCTGGAACAGCTGAAACGCCTGATTGGTAGCTTGTCTGAGCTCCCGTTTAAACGGCCCAGGCGAGTTCTTAAAATCGACAACTTGCACAATAGTACACACCCCATCAGGACTAAAATCCAACTTCCTGATACTCTTCTCCAAAAACTGAATCCTCCACCTTAGAAACTTAGTCCTCTTCTCCTCACTCGAAAACGTCTCGTTATAAAGCTCCTTATTCTGATACTCCCCGTACGCGTTGTAACAAACTGGGTGACCTTCTTTGTCGAACCCGTGCATGTAAACCACCTTCTCCTGCTCACAGCCCAAGTCCTCGGTTAGCAAAGACTCGATGTCGAACTCTTTTCGCCACGCTACGACGCTTTTCAACATAGCGAAAGCTTCCTTCACTTTGAAGTCACGGGCTCGGAGAAACTTCAATAAAACGACGTCGGAACGCTCGTCTGCAAGTAATGGAATTCCCCATATTGATACCTCCTCCGGCTCAACCGGAGATTCCACCACCGGTGCCGGAGATTCCTCCACCGCCGCCGGAATAATTTTTTCTTCAGTCACCTCGACTTTTTTCTCTTCTTCAACACATGGTTCAGTTTTCTCAGTCACCGGAGATTCAACCACCGGCGCCGGAACTCCAACCGCCGGCGTAGTTCCCGGTACGACGGTTTTCTCCTCTTCCTTACACTCAACCACCGGAGCTTCATGGGTTTTCTCCGATGACTCAGTTTCAGCAGGTTTTTCTTCCTCAGCCGGTTTCTTCTCTTCCTCAACCGGTTTTTCTTCTTTTTTCTCTTCCTCAGCCGGTTTTTTGTCCTCTACCGGTTTTTTCTCTTCAACAACCGGTTTAGTAAACTCATGCTTATTAAGAGCTTCTTGAACCAAGCACTTAAGTTCATCCAAAGCCTTCTTTTGAGGATTAGGTAACTCACCAGCAACGTTACTTTCCTCCTTAAAAGAAGCACTTTCACCGATCTTCTCTTCGTCTTTTTCAACAACTGTCTCGGTAACGGTCTCAGTTTCCGAGATCGTTACGGTTTCAGTTGGTGGTGCAGCAGCTTCACTCTTCTCCGGAACGGCGACCTCGGTGGACACCACCGGAGCATCGCTAGTCTTTACTGTCTCTTCAGCCATGAAAATTATATGAAAAAAGGTTGAGGAATTAGGGTTTTGAGATTGTGTGTGTGTTTTTTAGTGTGTGAGGTTTTCTGAGTGTTGGAGTAATGTGTTGGGGTGTGTGTTTAAGGGGGGGTTTTAAGGGCGGTTTTGGGCTTTGAAACAGTCTGTTTTTTTATTTTTATTTTTTATTTTTATAAAAGTTTTTTTTAGAAAAAAAATGATGATTAAGGAAAATGTGAATTGAATTAAGGAAATGCCAGCTCAGAACCAGTTAAAATAAGGTGTATGTTTCAAAAAGTGTCCCTCTAGTTAGGAGAAATAGCGGTTTTAGTATCTACAACTTCAAATTGAAATCTTGTTTTTGTGCAAGTCTCATAGTGTCTGGACCGAGCATCGAATCAAAATCATTGAAAACAAGAATTGAGACTCGAATCGAAGTGACTTGGTCGGTTTCAACATTGTGTTATTTGATTAAGTTTAAACGATTTAGTGTATTTTCCTTGGTTTTGGCTCGCAATGAGCCGAAACAGAAAATCGTAACTATATAAAACGGAACCGTACCGATTAGGTTTGCTTCGGTTTGGTTGGACTAGTTCCGCTTGATTTTTCAGTTCGGTAAAATTTATGATTTGTTTAGCTCAACCTTACTCTGATGTACCATTATTGTATTTACCATGTACAGCGATCATGTTAGACATATAAATATAAGGAATAGTCACGAGTAACCGTCATCTCTATAAATACAAGCTTTATTGCTTTAAATAGTAATGTTCAACGTTAATTGCTTTAAAATACTCCAAAGTGTTCTATAAATTACATAGGTGCATGAGAAATAGAGACTTTTTTAAGATTTTACAAATCCTTTTAAAGTATTTTTATCATTACAAGTAAAGCATTATGGTGTATCTTTTGTAACAAAGATTTGATAAACACTAAATCTTTGATAAAAATTATAAGAATTCAATGTGTTTTATAATAATGGCATTAAATATATTAAATTTTTAAGACTTGATGCATTATATACTTTAAGTTAACACCTAAAAACCTTCGAAAGTTGTAATTATGGTGTCTGAAATTTACCTAAAGTACAGGTGCTATTTTTGTAAATTATTGTAAAATAAACATTGGACCCACGAACATATATTTTCCAACCGTTAATGAACAACTCAGCAATGTACTGTATAACGAGATGATCTACGTGTGTGAGTGGGTGCAATAATCGTGTGTTATTAACCCCACCGTACTTTCTGACCGTTGGATGATTGTGGGCCGGCTTTTAAGGCTTTTTATCTTTAATTTAATTTATGTTTTTTGTTTTAGTTGATGATTAATGATGATGAAAACATAGTAATGATGTTAAATGTTCATGCTTTTTGTATTGGAAGAGTTAACTTCGTGTGTTATGTGTTTTCTCTTTTTGAATTAAAGTATAATTTGATTATGGTGTAGATAGTTATGTTACATGCTTTGTGTACTACTTTTTGAAAGTACAATCATGACTTTATACAACCATGTTTAATTGCACTATAATTTAGTACTGTAATTTTGTTATGTTTTTATTAAATAATCAATTACAATTCTTGAATTTAGTGTGATGTTTAATTTAATATATAAATATATGAAATTTTTTACTTATTTAATGTTTTGTAATTGTAATGTTAGTACAATTAATTATTATGTATGTAATTTTATATAAAAAGAAATTATATACTAATGGTGTATAAATATATTTTATATACTTTATATATTTAAAAAATATAGAGTCCGGTTATTTTGGAAACTTATTTTTTGGTGGAATCCAAAGGACTAATATACCCATCCATTACCTAAGATTAAAAAAACATAGAGGGACCTTTTTTGCCAAAATGTTCAAAATTTGCAAAAAACAGCGGAAAGATTAAATTGTAAATATGACGAAAATCGGTTATCACAAGTAATATTTCGTTACTGATAAAATAATGAAATATCACTAGAGATAAATCAATTAAACATCACCAGTGGTATTTCATTAACATAGTTAGTGATCAACAGTGATATTCTATTGATTTTCTCTAGTGAAATATTACTAGTGATAAATCATTACTCTGTCATATTTATAACTTTAGTACCTCCGCCCATTTTTTTCAAATTTTTGTCATTTTGACAAAAATAGCTTCTCCGTATTTTTTTAAAATTTTAAGTTAATTTCTATGATTAGATCAAAAATAAATGAATAGTGGCAATTTATCTATTAGTTTTCAAAAAAAAAAACAAGAATGTCAAATAACTTCGGTCTTAAAATATAAAATTTAGATGATGTAAAATACAAGAGATATTTATTTATTTTCAAAAACTATTAAAGATATTTAAAAATTATAAATTTTATTTAACTTTAACTAATTTATTTAAAACTTATCCACCATTTTTTTAATTACCTGTTCTTTTTTTCTAAGTTCTTGTTTTTCATAAAATTTGATACTTGTATTTTTATTTTTATTTTTTTTCTATCAAATTTCTCTATCAATTTTTCAAATAACAAAAATATATTGATAAAAATGTTAAAGAAATTTTTAAGTTGTCCTAAAGTTTAAAATTTAAAATAATAAATTAGAAAAATATCTTTTATTAAGAAACTATTTTCTTTTCAAAAGTGCATGAGTTTTTACTTTGCGTTTTACTTTACTGCATAAATGAATTTCCTTTTTCTACTATTGTATAATATTATAGAAATTAAGATCAAAGTAAAAAAAATAAACAATCCAAAGAATCAAAACAAAACACTGACGAATATATACTGTAAAATGTAATATTATGAGTAATTTATTTACTTTTCTAACATCCAATATATTTATTGAATATAATTTATGTATTTTTATTTTAAACTAAATGATATTTTTGTACATAAAATTGAAGAGTATAGTAAAGAAAAATGTTTTAGAATATGACCTAGTTGAGCGTGTATTCTGTCCTAATTTAGTTGTTTGCTTTTGATTTATATAATTTTTTTTATAATTTTAATCATAGATTATTATTTCTGTTACATAATGTTTTATGCAACATATATGAACAAATTAGGTTTTCAATGTATTTTATTAGTATAATTCTAATCAGTTATAATATACTTTAAAAATAATAATTTAAGGTTAAAGTTTAAGAAAAAGTACCATAAAAAAAGGATAAAAAATTAGAACGGATTGAGTATATGGTTTTAACATAAACTTAAGAGTAAATTGCATGTTTAGTCATTGTAGTTTACAAACAATCACACCTTTCGTCCTTTTTTTCAAGATAAGTGCATTGTT
This sequence comes from Glebionis coronaria, assembly GCA_025667525.1. NCBI lineage: Eukaryota > Viridiplantae > Streptophyta > Magnoliopsida > Asterales > Asteraceae > Glebionis > Glebionis coronaria. Next base: position 538,379,324 of record CM046877.1, read on the forward strand.
CGTACTTGTAGTAGCCAACTTTGTGCATTATTCGTCCTTTTGTGACGATTTTGTTAAAATCGATCCTCACGTGCCCCAAACATGAGGGTATTACGTCCACGGGAGCAAATCCTGCTACTAAGCCTGTATAGACCTTCTCTATGCCTGCTAAATCCAACAGCAAGAAACATGTCTACAAGTATGTTGTAATTGAGGTATCACAACCTATGACCATATCTAACCCCTCCACTGAGGAACGCCCTTTGACTCTAACGAAAGAAATGGAGAGTCTAAAAGAACAAATCAAGTCTCCCGCTGATTGTTCATCCTCTGAATCTAAGTCAAATACCTCAAGGCCCAAAACAGACAAGAAGAGTAAGCCCTATTGTACTGTATGTAAGAACACCCATCACATGACCAAGGATCATAATAAATAAATGGCTATGCAAAGATCTGTAGATCAGCTAAGATCTAGGCCACAAATGGCCCAGGCGAGCAGAAGTTCAATTGTTGTACTCATACCTTTCCCACCATGCAAATATTGTGGTTTCAATAATCACCACTCTGGTGATTGTGAATACTATCCTGGATGTGATATCTATGGAAGTTTCACCCATGAAACCACTGACTGCACATCACAAGGATGTTGGTACAACAAGAACCTTAGGATTGCCCATCAACAATCTAAGGAACCTACTAGAAAGTGGGTTCACCTTAGAAACTAATTTGTTTCTAAATATCTATGTAGAAACATCTTAAGGAATCAGTCTCGTATCTAGATAGTGGCTGCTTTAGACACATGACAGCAGTTCCACAATACCTACACATATATTCAAAAGAGCATGGTCCTAAAGTGGTGTTTGGAGATAATTCTTCAGGCAACACTGAAGGATATGGCTCTATTAACTGCAATTGGATAACTTTCACAAGGGTTGCATATGTGAATGGTCTTAAACACAACCTTATTAGCATTAGGTTGTTGTATGATGCTGATTTCAAGGTGCTGTTTACAAAGACTCAGGGAACCATATTCAACAATGACAATGATGTGATGTAGATTGCACCTAGGAGAAGAGATGTGTATGTGATTGATATGTCTTCCTACTTTGAAGGAAGTACAAATTGTATCTTTGTTAAAGCCTTTGATAGTGTTAATTGGTTGCGGCACAAGAGACTATCTCATATCAACTTCAAATCCTGAATAAGCTAGACACACATAACTTGGTTGTTGGTCTACCATTTGTTATCTTCACGAAAGATAAGACTTGCTTTGCATGTGAAAAGGGAAAACATCACATAACATCATTCAATACCAATCAGTCATTTTCTATTAACAAGTGCGTACATCTCATTCACATGGATTTGTTTGGACCTGTTAAAATATAATCTATCAATCACAACAAGTACATTGTGGTCATGGTAGATGAGTATTCAAGATACACATGGGTGTTCTTTCTAAAACGAAAAAGTGAAGCACTTGATGAAATCATGTCCTTTATAAGACATATTGAAAACACGAATGAAGTCAGAGTAAAGGCTATAAGAAGTGATAATGGAACAGAGTTCAAGAATCATCAGATTGAAACATTCAATGATGAAAAGGGAATACCACAAAACTTCTCTTCTACAGGCACCCCTGAACAAAACAGGGTTGTTAAAAGAAGAATCAGAATTTTGATTGAAGCAGCTAGAAAAATGTTAAATGGTGCATCTATGCCAAAGTAATTTTAGGGAGAAGTTGTTCATACTACATGTTATACTCAAAACATGTCAATCATGGTTAAGAGGCATGGAAAAACATCTTATGGAGTGTTCAGAAAAAGAACACATGATGTTAGTTACTTCCATATGTTTAGTTTCCCTGTATTCATTCATAACTACAAGGACCATCTTGGGAAGTTTGATGAAAAGGCTAATGATGGTTTCTTCCTAGGATACTCTCTTACATCTAAAGCATTCAAAGTATTCAATATCATAAGACAAGAACTTGACGAAACCTTCCATGTCACCTTTAATGAAGATGATGATGTTTTACAAAGAACAAACTCTAAAGTGGATGAGATTGACTTCGATGATAACATGTCCTATTCTGAATATGAATTCTCTGAGCCAAGACCTACCATCAATCATCATCCATACACAAATACCCTCACTCCGTATGTTCTAGCATTTGATCCTCTATCAACCTATAACCTTGACCTTCCCTTTGAACCATTGCTTATCTTAGAGGAAAGTCAAGACATGAACATCCCTTACAATTCAACACTTAATGACTATTCACATATCCTTACCCCCAATGAAGAACCCTCTTCATGTCATAATTCTTCAACAACAATCACAATTACTGATGAGCCAGATACTGAAGTAGTGTTTGAAGAAACTCCACCTTAGGAACAACCTGTTAATCAAACATATCCTATACCTACCATACATGTTTGTGATAGTGTAAATTCCACTCCCCAAAGAACAAACTCTAAAGTGGATGAGATTGACTTCGATGATAACGTGTCCTATTCTGAATATGAATTCTCTGAGACAAGACCTACCATCAATCATCATCCATACACAAATACCCTCACTCCGTATGTTCTAGCATTTGATCCTCTATCAACCTATAACCTTGACCTTCCCTTTGAACCATTGCTTATCTTAGAGGAAAGTCAAGACATGAACATCCCTTACAATTCAACACTTAATGACTATTCACATATCCTTACCCCCAATGAAGAACCCTCTTCATGTCATAATTCTTCAACAATCACAATTACTGATGAGCCAGATACTGAAGTAGTGTTTGAAGAAACTCCACCTTAGGAACGGCCTGTTAATCAAACATATCCTATACCTACCATACATGTTTGTGATAGTGTAAATTCCACTCCCCAAAGCAAATGGCCAAGAGACCAACATATTCTCCTTGTTTACATTATAGGAGAACCAACAACTAGAGTTACAACTAGACGAGAAAGATGAACCAAATCAACTTGGGAGGCAAACCGCGGTCTCGAGGATTTTTGTCGCTCGGATCTAAATGCAGTCGGTTGTCTAACAGACTGATTTTGAGGCGATTTCCCCAAGATTGATGGTTTTTCAAGCTTAGTGTCCACACTAGTTCCTTTAGTTTTCCTCAACTCGTTTTTCAGAGCAGCTATTGCAAAAACCTTTTCCTGAACTTGAGCCTTTAAAGTCTCATTCTCTTTAAGCAATCTATCTTGGGATGCCAACTTAGATTCTAGCAACTTAATTTGTTTCAAAAGATTATCTTTTTCCGCTTTAGAATCTAGAACTTTTTGATCCAATTTTCATTTAAGAACAACGTTTGACTTTTCAAGTTTTTCAAAATATGTTTCAAATTTGTCCGTTTTCTTCGAAAATTCAAATTGGGCATCCTCAAGATGTTTAGATTGTTGAGCTATGACCGTTTCAAGCTCTTTAATCTTGGAATCGGAATCAGTTAACGAAGCAGTCATAAAGCATTTATCATGATGTACTATAGCATTCTGAACAATATTTCCCCCATTATGACTCACATTGGATGAATCCGAAGTGGTAGAACTATCACCCTTTTCCATCCTATGTTTGTCATAATTAGGTTCGGAATGCTCAACATGCGGTAGTTCGTCGGCATAGACATCATATACCACATTCCGTTGTACCGTATTTGTAGGCTCTTCGTCATATACGGGTATGGTGTCATCATAAGAGATGTCTGTATCATTCCCTGACATGCTACTTGTATCATGCTTTCCTCCTGATTCCATGCTCTTGCAATCTTTAGGATCCAAGTTTTCAATCGTATGACAATTCTCCTCTTGCATCCACATCGTAGATTCTTACACTCCACTATCATACGCTTGTTGAAGTTGGGATCTTTCATAAATCGAAGACGAGACCGATGTCATGAATTTCAGTAGTGTACCACGGAACTCTTGCACCTCCGTATGTGTGTATTGAAGAAATGACTGACATATCCCTGAATTTTCAGACTTAACGATGTTGAATTAGAAGAAGTGCGTAAGTTGTGTCACTAGAGATTTATATGCAGATACTGATGCAGAATGATTAAAGTCTTCTTTGTGAAGTTGCTCAACTAGTTGGTTCAAGTTGAGGAATATTGAGTTGATGAAAATATAACGATCTTGACCAAAGAGTGTCACAAATTCACTTCCTCCTTGAAGCCATGAAAGGGTTACAAGGTGAGACTGAAGTAGTCGAAATAACGTTATACCACTTTCTCTAGCTTTGTCTTGCATTTGATGCAAGTCTCCCTCTTGCGATGTCGAATTCAACGGTTCATTGAAGTTCGATGAAAACTGAAAGTAAGGATTACGTATCGATCGAGCAATGAAAGAAAGTAATTGAGTCTATTGTTGTCGATTAAATCCTTTGAGTAGTGAAGAAAAATTGATTAAACCCCCTAAGTATATGTTCTCGAAAAACCAAAAATTCCAAGACAAAATAACTCACGGGTAAGAAATTTTCTAAATCACGCTTTTGAAAATTTATTTTATTTTTTAAATCTTGGAATAATTTTCCAAAAATATTTTCGGAAAAATTTTGTGATTCTCAGAATTAATATCATAGGATTCTTGGAAAAAAATAATAAAATAAAGATTCTACTTTCGGATAAAGTAACAATTCTATTTCGGACTGAAGGACTTTCAACTTTCGGAGAAATCCAAGTTAAAACTTTCGGAATCTTGTGATATATTGTATAACTTTCGGAATATCAAGAATTAACTTTCGGATAAACTGGCATGGCAAATTTCGGATAAACTGAGATGAGTAACTTTCGGATAAAGTGATAAACTACTTTCGGAATCTTGCAAGAATAACTCTCGGAATATATGACAATCCTACTTTCGAAAAGTTGAAAAGTAACTTTCGGATAAATTACAAGGAAAACCAACTTTCGGATAAATTGATAAACTAACTTTCAGAATATTACAAGGGAAACCAATAAATGTCAACTTTCGGGAAAATCAACTTTCAGTTTCGGGAAAATTGGAAACCCTTATATGTCACTTTCGGAATCTCACCTTTATTCCGAAAAGGACTTTTTCCTTCACCCGGGTTCCTATTTTCTCGGATCTAACACACGAAATTCGAGATTTTAAGCCAAATAATGATCCAAACTCCCAAAAATTTTGTGTTTTTAGCCTAAGTAAATATACCAAATCTCTACCACAACTATGTAGATGATTTGTATCAAGATTAAACCATAAAAAACACAAAAAAAATTTGGATCAAATGACCTAGATAAAAAATATCGCGAAAATCAAGAACACGAACACATAAACAATACAATCATCCTATCGCGAAAATCAAGAACACGAACACATAAACAATACAATCATCCCATGGCTCTTGATACCATTTGTGGGTCTACGTAATCCTTGGATTATCTAATCAATAGAATGATTAAAAAATAAAGAGATAGATGAAGATCTTAGAGAGAGAAGCAAGAGAGAGAAGCAAGAGAGAATGAGAGAAAATGTAAAGTTGTATTATGAAAATGAAAACCGACCCCTCCTAACATGCTAGCAGGGGGTATATATAGCCTACCCTACATGTGGGCTTGATGGGTTATATTGTTACATTACTAGATCACGAGCCCACACTATATGTATCTCGTCGGAGTGACCGATCCTTTCTAAATACATAAAAACATATTTTCAACACAATCCTTGATGGATTAGCTGAGGAATCTTCCTCTAAAAAACTCCAAAACAAGCTTTTCAATATCTCGAGGACAAAATTATTATTGAACTTAATTGGCCCAAAAAGTCTCGAAACAAAGATAATCGAAAATCTACCTCTTTAGCCGATGAAAGTAGTATTGATACCTCTCGATTAATGGAAAAACTAGAAACTCCTGAAGCTAAAATGGACTCTCATTTCCAAATCTTTAAAAAAGAATTACACGAGATGCGTGAAAACTATAACGATCTCGAAGGTAATCTCGCTTCTAAAAATCGCATGAACGATGACACGCCGATGTGTGAACGTCATGAATCAAATCAACTCGATGGTTGTGAAAACAAAAATTCTCATGATTGGTATTCTCATTTTCATCAACCTCAACCTCAATCCGAAATCGATCTCGAAAAGTTAATCACTAAATTTTTGGATAGTCAAAGAGTTGCAAACAATTTTGTGAAGGAGCCCATTAACATTATGAGTTTTAAAATAAAACAAAACGAGAAGAACTTCCAAATTCTATTTGAAAACAATTAAACAAAAATTAACAACTTGTCGAAGTCTCAAACTCATTAAAACCGTTAGGACTAACCCACCTCCTTCTCCATCCGCTCGAGTTGAGCATGTGAATGTCGTATTCACGAGGAGTAAAAAGTCCGAAGACCACAAAAGATCCACCACCTCCTATCATCGTTAAAAATAAAATCGAAAAAAATAAACCATTCAAAACGACGAAGAATAATTTTTATGTGGTAAAATCGAAAGAACCTCCATTCCTTGTGGAATACATACCGAAAATACCGTATCCTCACCGTTTAAAAATGGATCCTTCCCACTTGAACCGTATAGTAAAGGTATCTTAAATCGAGATAAAATAAAAAATAGCACTAGTGTAATAAATATTATTAGTAGAGGTAATAAAAGAATTATAAAAAAAAATTCTATAAAATATAAATCTAAATTTTTTCTTATTATGTGTTTTTATGTTTGTAAATGGTTACATATATTTTTAATTAATAAAATCTGAAAAACTAAAAAAAGAGTGTTTTCTATCGTTGTAAAACCGCCGTACATATTATGTGTGCGGTGCACTTTTGTAAAAATATGTCATTTTGTTTAAACCAATGTGTTTGTTTGATTGTCTTGTAAGCTACATCTTTGTACATTAAATAATTAATATGTATTTGATGAGTGTTTGTTTAAATTTAAAAAAAAATTATTAAAAAAAAGATTAAAAAAAGATTTTATATTCTTCTTTATTTTTCATTTCGTAATGTTTTGTGTGTTATTATTAGTAAAATATAAATAAATAATTTTTTAATTAAAAGGATAAAAAAATATAAAACAAAAAACTTTGCATTTTTTAGTATGACGTGTGTGAGGCCTCTACGTTTCGTACTTTGACTATTGCAACCATAAAAATATTGAACGAACTTTGTGGGTGTGTTCCCTAGAAACCCTCACGAGACTATAACTCGTCCACTCGGTACACCGAGGGGTTTAAAGGTTTGTTGTATATGCTAAATGCAATCATTGTGTCTACGAAAGTGTGCTTTATAATTTTACGCTTTTTTTGTAAGTTTGTCTATTTTGCAGATTTAACAAATAGGTGGAGCTTGGTGTGGATTGGCGTTGATAGCTTATTATTTGGGGATGTCACATATATATTTAGATCGGTGTATAAATTGTTGAATTCACATGCTTGTGATGGCGCTTCATTTTACGCTAAATTTTCCGAATTCAACCGAAGAACTTATGAACCCCAGAAAGTCTCGTTTCTCTTATATTTATTTTCCCGCTTGTCCTACTTTTAATTTATTTTCTAAATTACGCATATTGCTAAACTTAAGAGTGGTGGGAAATGAATTGGAAAAATGTGACTCTTTATTTAACAAAAACTTTCGTTCGCCCTCGGTAATCTAAAAATTAAATTATTTTTTTTCTTTGCCACTTAGGATAATATATTAGAATAAAACTTAGAAAAAATGATTGGTTGCTAGTTACCCAGAATGATTGGTTGAAATTTGCTAATAGTTGGTTCGCGATTGGTTATGAGTATTATGCCATTCCAACGAAGATAAAAAGAGCTCGCTTTATGTTTCATGTGGTATACGCTTAAATCAAGTGTGGAAGAATAGTTAGTTGTGATGTTTGTGAAGGACGTAATGAAAAAAAAATGAATGAAAAAAAAGAAGAAAAAAAAGATGGAGAATGAAAAAAATGGAAAAAAAGCCAATGAGCTATGTATATTTATGAAGATGAAGGAAGAAGAAGTCTGTTTAGATATCGATTAGCCAATGTGCTAAGATGTAATATATGTATGTTATACGATATGTGATTGAAGAAAAATGTAATATATCATGGTTTGTGGTACGTTTGGTGACTAGCAACATGGGTAATTTTAAACATGTAAAAACTTATTATTTTTCTTTTTCTTGCTTGAGGACAAGCAAACCCTTAAGTGTGGGGGAGTGTTTGCTCTTTTAGCAAAATTTCTAACAAAACCCAAAAAATATTTGCGATTTCAAAAAATTTTAAAATTTTCTTTTCTTTTGGAAATTAAGTAAATTTTATTTTAACTTTCTTTTTCTTAGCATTGCTTGAGGGCAAGCAATAGTTTAAATATTGCTTGAGGGCAAGCAATATTTTAAGTGTGGGAGAATTTGATAACGCTCTAATTATACATGGTTGCGTGTGCGTTATCTGTATATATTAGATTAATTATGTGAACTATCGATACTTAATGGAGTATATTTGATGTTATAGGTTCCAAGGATGTGTCGTGGAAGGAAATGGAAGAAACATAAAGATATCAAGCTTAAATGAAGAAATAAAGTCAAGCTTAAGATCTCCCGACACATGCTCACTACTTTGATCATAACTTGAGTACGATGTCCGTTAGACTAGGTTCCAGCGCCCACGTGTGCGCAAGAGAATTATCTACAACTTTGCTTTTTGGTCCAAAAGCTGAAAATGCCAAAAGTGCGGAGGTTTTATCAAAGGTGCGGAGTACTTTGTGTTGTCAGAATGTGTTGCGCACAAATGAAAAGTGTGGCGCACTTTTTCCCAACACTTAGAAAATTTTTGGACATGAAAATGTGCGGCGCAGTTTTGCTCAGCATTAATGAAACTTCGGCTCCAAGTTTAGAAAATGTGCGACGCACATTTGACAAAGTGCGGCGCACTTTTAGTCGTAGAAAGCCTATAAAAGCACTCTTTAGCCCTCTCATTCCATATCAACTCACCACCACTTCTCCTATCTATTCCTCATCAGTTAGGGACATTTTTTTGGTTGTAGTAACATCATCCAAAGGGTTCGTAGCATAAGGAATTGATCATTGGATCATTAGAATAAAGATTTCATTTGGGAAAACTAATCATCGAATCAAACTCTTGTAATCATTTGGTATAGTCTTTATAACTCTTCTACTATGATATTTTCTAGAATTATGATGAATGTTATGCTTGTTATTCCTTTGATTATGGATTAGTTACTTGTGTATTTGGTTGATGCATGAATAGAACTATGCATAGATTATATTAGCTTTGCAGGGGCGAAGTGTGGCGCACAATTAGGTTTGTGTGGTGCACTTTTTCCTTGGTTCGTGATTATAAGTATGATTTAGATGCTTTTGTACTGGATTCCATTGTGTAAGACCATTGTTATGTGTTGGGTTTATTCATGATCATGACTAGTACTCATGTAAATGGATTAATTTCTTGTCATCTAGTAAATGAATCTTGGTATTCGCCTTTGTCACGATTGGTGGAATGAAATACATAACGACTCTTGTATAATTTTTTTTAGTGCTTGAACTATTGAAACCAACATAAACCATTCTTAATGCTTTTGGTATAACATGATCTATAGGTCGAAAGGATTTCTTGTTATATTGAATAGATGTTGCATGTGCGACTAGTAATCGACATGTTGTCTTACATTGTTTATGTGCTTATAATCATCTATGTTATCTATCTTTTCTATGTTTTAGCCTTAACCAAACACACCTTTAAATCATTGTTAGAAGCTTAAATATTTAGAACTTGTTACACTCTAGAGATCATTGTTTTTACTTGTTAACAACAATCCCGTGGAACGACTTGGACTTTACCTTAGACTATACTATACATGAAAGGGTATACTTTCCCGGGTTGTGTTTTTAGTCCTTGTTTGGTAATCATCTAGTAATATAAATTTAAGACTTGTGAAAAACACACATCAAGTTTTTGGCGCCACTGCCGGAGATTGTTTTCGTTACTTGTTAAAACTTTATGAGAAACTTCTTTTAAAATTAAACCATCGCCGTAAAGATTTCTGGCAATCTCAACCTTTCTGTCCTAAAAATTGCAGAAAGTACACCGCACATTTCATTTGCGATTTCTGGCAATCTCAACCTTTCTGTCCTAAAAATTGCAGAAAGTATGTCGCACATTTCATTTGTGTGTCGCACTTTCTGGAGGATTTATAAGTACGATGCACTTACCCATTGTGTGCCGCACTTTATTCTGTAGAAACATAAGTCCGCCGCAGTTCCCACAAGTGTGACACACTTTTTGTCTGAAAACGAATTGTCTCTTAACTGATTAAGTTCAGCTCTTTTCACCCACCCAACTGCTCTTTAGGCTTTGTGATCATTTGAAGTTATATTTATTTGATTATATGCCTTGTGAATTTGTAAATATATCGTTTATCAACAAAAAAAATCGAAATCTAATAAAATATCAGTTTTGCTTCGTTTTGATTTATCTTTTTATCTTGTTATAATCTCAAAAATAAAACAAAAAATATATAATAATAATAATAAAATAAATAAAATAAAATAAAATAATAATTTAAAAATATAAAAAAAATGTCTTTTTGCAAAATTTTGAACGTTTGTTTAAATTCTCGATCTTGGGAAAAAGATCTTGTAATTCTATTATTTAAATTAAATAAAAAAACTTGGAATTATGAATTTCAAACGATCCCAAAAGAATACCTTAAAATCAAATCACCCAAGTTTTCAACCCCAAATCCATCCAACAATGAATTTGTCATTATAGATATATATGAAGAGGATGTCGAAACCCAACCCAATCCACCCGAACATATCATAGTTATCGACCTCGATGATCAACCTTTGTGGAATATTGCTAGTACTGTAGCACCGACTCCTATTTCCGCTATTTTCCAAACCAATGTTGATGACAACTTTGTTATTAACACTACCCACTTAAAAGCAATTGAAGAGAATAAATTCGATTCTCCTTTGCGGGCCGATCCGCATGAACACATTCGTGAATTTCTCGCAATCTGCGACATGTTCGAATATGGTGAAACTCGAAGTGAAGATGTCAAACTTTTGATGTTTCCCCTATCTTTAGTCGATGATGCTAAAATCTGGTTCAATACGCTTAATGAAGATTCTATAACATCGTGGGAACAAACGAGAAAAGCTTTTATAAGCAAATTCTTTCCACCTTCGTTAATTCAACGACTTTTACTCGAAATCAGAAATTTCTCTCAAACCACATGTGAAAGTCTAACCCAAACATGGTTACGACTTAACAACATGCTTCGAAAAAGCCATGGGCATGGTCTAACCAAAAGAGCTATCATTCAAATATTCTATAACGGTTTAAACGAGTCCACTTAAGTAATCCTTGATGGATTAGCTGGAGGAATCTCCCTCTACAGAACTCCAAAACAAGCTTTTCAATATCTCGAGGACAACGTTCTTTTTGAACTTAATTGGCCCAAAAAGTCTCGAAACAAAGATAATCCAAAATCTGCCTCTTTCGCCGATGAAAGTAGTATTGATACCTCTCGATTAATAGAAAAACTGGAAACTCTTGAAGCTAAAACGGACTCTCATTTCCAAATCTTTAAAAAAGAATTACACGAGACGCGTGAAAAATATAACGATCTCGAAGGTAATCTCGCTTCTAAAAATCGCATGAACGATGACACGCCGATGTGTGAACGTCATGAATCAAATCAACTCGATGGTTGTGAAAACAAAAATTCTCACGATTGGTATTCTCATTTTCATCAACCTCAACCTCAATCCGAAATCAATCTCGAAAAGTTAATTACTAAATTTTTGGATAGTCAAAGAGTTGCAAACAATTTTGTGAAGGAGCCCGTTAACATTATGAGTTTTAAAACAAAAACAAACGAGAAGAACTTCCAAGTTATATATGAAAACATTGAAACAAAAACTAACAAGTTGTCGAAGTCTCAAACTCATGTCTCTTTTGATTAAACCGTTAGGACTAACTCACCTCCATCTCCATCCGCTCGAGTTGAGCATGTGAATGCCGTATTCACAAGGAGTAAAAAGTCTGAAAACTCTCTGAAAACCCCAAAAGATCCACCACCTCCTATCATCGTTAAAAATAAAATCGAAAAAAGTAAACCATTCAAAACGACGAAGAAGGATTTTTATGTGGTCAAATCGGAAGAACCTCCATTCCTTACGGAATACATACCGAAAGTACCGTATCCTCAACATTTGAAAATGGATCCTTCTCACTTGAACCGTATTAAAGGTATCTTAAATCGAGATAAAATAAAAAATAGCACTAGTGTAATAAATATTATTAGTAGAGGTAATAAAATAATTATTAAAAAAATATATAAAATATAAATCTAAAAAAGTTTTCTTAATGTATTTTTGTGTTTGTAAATGGTTATATATATATATATATATATTTAAATTAATAAAATCTGAAAAACTAAAAAAAAGAGTGTTTTCTATCGTAGTAAAACCACCGTACATATTATGTGTGCGGCGCACTTTTTAAAAATATATCATTTTGTTTAAACCAGTGTGTTTGTTTGATTGTCTTGTAAGTTACATCTTTGTACATTAAATAATTAATATGTATTTGATGAGTGTTTGTCTAAATTAAAAAAAAATTATTAAAAAAAAAAGATTTTATATTCTCCTTTATTTTTCATTTCTTAATGTTTTGTGTGTTATTATTAGTAAAATGTAAATAAATAATTTACTAATTAAAAGTATAAAAACATATAAAACGAAAAACTTTGCATTTTTGAGTATGACGTGTGTGAGCCCTCTACGTTTCGTACCTTGACTATTGCAACCATAAAAATATTTAACGAACTTTGTGGGTGTGTTCCATGGAAAACCTCACGAGACTATAACTCATCCACTCGGTACACTGAGGGGTTTAAAGGCTTGGTGCATACGCTAAATGTAATCGTGGTGCCTACGAAAGTGTGCTTTAGAATTTTACATTTTTTTGTAGTTTTGTCTATTTTGCAGATTTAATAAATAGTGGAGCTTGGTGTGGATTGGCGTTGATAGCTTATTATTTGGGGATATCACATATATATTTGGATCGGTGTATAAATTGTTGAATTCACATGCTTGTGATGGCGCTCCATTTTACGCTAAATTTACCGAATTCAACCAAAGAACTTATGAACCCCAGGAAGTCTCGTTTCTCTTATATTTATTTTTCCGCTTGCCATACTTTTAAGTTATTTTCTAAATTACGCATATTGCTAAACTTAAGTGTGGGGGAAATAAACTGAAAAAATGTGACTCTTTATTTAACAAAAAATTTTGTTCGCCCTCGATAATCTAAAAAATAAACTGTTAATGCAATAATGCCTAAAAACGTTTTTTGCATTTTTCGATCTCGCTTAGTTTTGATTACGACAATATGTAAAAACAAGCATTTACGAAAACAACGAAAAACGAATTCTTGAGTTCAAGTATTTTTCATTTTACCCATTTTCACTTAAGGTATGAATAAACAAGTACTAACCTTAATCAAGTGATTTAATCTTTTCTTAAAACTCACTTTTTATTAAGTGTGACAAGTTTTTTATTAAACTTTCTTTTTAAGAAAATGTTTTATTAAATTAAATATTTGAAAATTTGAAAATGGCATATTCTTTTTTGATTTGGAATATTCTTTCAGGATACTTTATAATCAGATAAGACCACCACCACTAAAGGACAAAAAGGGAGCGGAGTCTACTCTGGCGGTTCCCTAGTGCCTATGCGGTTCCTTATCGATAAGGTACCGCCGGCTGAGATAGGGAACCGCGGGCAGATATAGCCGTTGGCCCTTTGTCCTATAAATAGTGGACCATTCTCAGATTTTCTCTTCACCTCTTTTGCACATAAAATTCCAGATTTAAACATACTTCTTAATTCACTCAAATCCTTGATCATTTGATTGATTACTACTTGTTTAGAAGTGGATCTATCCCATCCATCCCTTCCTCTCCAAGTGCAAAGAGAAGAACACTATCCTTGTGTAGTATTGAGTCCACCACCAAAGATCCTTTGAAGATCAAGTTTTATAATTTTGTTGTTATGTCATAGTTGTGAAGATCCAAGTAGTTGTGTCTATTTGGAAGTTGTGTATGTACTAAGTATAGTTGTGTAGATTGGTCCTAGCTACGATTAGGGCTAGACTTTGAGCTTAGAGTCGGAAATTGGTTAAGCAACGTGTACGGTTTTCTCCACCATAAGGAGCTTGTTGTGTAGTGAACTCTCGTGTAAGGAGTACTCGAGGAGTGGAGTAGGAACGAGGAGTGAGCTTCGTTGCCGAACCACTATAAATCCTTGGTGTTTGGTTTGATCTTTCTTTACCCTTAACTCTTTACATTCTTTATTCTTTGTGCATATACATTAGTTAGTATTAGTTTAGTTACACTATCATTGTTCATATTGTGCATAAGAAGATTTCACATATTTCCTCAAGCCTAAGTTTTTGAAAAAGGATTTTTTGAAAGCCATCTTTTAACAAGTAAATATAAGAAACTATTCAACCCCCCCTCCCTTCTAGTTTCTACAATTGGTATTAGAGCGAGGTTGCTCAAGTATTTTTAAAGTATATTGTATTTTAATACTTGAATCGATCTATGGATTCCAACAAGTACCTAGAAGGGAAATCTATGCAAAGACCACCACTTTTTGAAACCGATAGCTTTATTTATTGGAAAAATAGATTTGAGACTTATGTGAAATCAAAAGATTTAGATCTTTGGCATGTCATTACCAGTGGTGATTTTTTACCTTATCAATTTAATGAAGTTCCTAAAACAAAAGAATTGGTCACTTTTGACAAAGCAAATGACGATACTAAAAAGAAACTTTCGAAAAATAATGAGGCTAAAATGGTGATTTATAATGCTTTACCTAAGAAAGAGTATGAAAGGATTTTTATGTGTGAAACCGCTAAAGATATTTGGAACACTCTTTTAGTAACCCACCAAGGTAATAGCCAAGTCAAAGAAAGCAAAACCGATCTTCTTATCCAACAATATGAACAATTTGTCATCTTAGAAGATGAAACTATTGATAGTGCTTTTGCTAGATTTAACACTATTATTACTAGTCTAAAAGCACTTGATGAAGGTTTTTCTAGAAAGAACAATGTTAGGAAGTTTTTAAGGGCCTTACATCCGAAGTGGAGAGCAAAAGTCACGACGATTGAAGAATCGAAAGATCTCTCAACTTTATCACTCGATGAACTCATAGGCAACTTGAAGGTTCATGAGATGATAATTTTGAAGGACTCAGAATTGGTAAAAACCAAGAGTGAAAGGAAGTCTCTTGCACTTAAAGCCAAGAAGGCACAAAGCGATCATGATAGTTCCTCGGATAGCGATGACGAGGAGTATGCATTGGCGGTGAGAAATTTCAAGAAGTTCTTCAAAAGGCGAGGTCAACACGTGAGGCAACCCAACAACGACAATAAACCATTCTCAAAGAATCGGTTTGTCAAGAACGAAAAAGGTGATAGGAGTTGCTTTAGATGTGGTGATCCAAATCATTTCATTGGTGATTGTCCAAAGCCTTCACGCGATAAGAATCACATGGCGTTCGTTAGCGGTTCTTGGAGCAATAACGGTGAAGATGTTGATGACAACCCCAAAGAGGAGAAATGTCTTATGGCTCATACTTCTAAAGAGGTACATTCCGAAACCGAATATTATAGCAATGATAGCTCCACCTTAGATGATACTAAATTAGAAGGCCAATATGATAATTTACACAAACTTAGCCTTAAATTCATAAAAAAGTACAAAACCTTAAAATCAACCAAAACTAAGCTTGAAAATGAGATCAATGAACTTAGGGAGAAATTAGCCAAGCTTGAGAAAAATAAAGAAGTTGATTTTGGTTGCTTAAGTTGTGAGAAACTTAGATTAGAGAATGAAGATCTCAAGAGCACCTCCATTAAATCAGAAAAGTTCATGAAAGGTACTAGTGCTCTTGATGATATGTTAAACAAACAAATTCATTCTAAGGAAAGACTTGGTATAGGTTTTAACTCAAATGAAGCATCAACTAGTGAACCTAAACAAGTAAAATTTTCAGAAAAATTGTCTGCTGTACGCGGTCCCAGATTGTATGGGGCGATTCCTTATCACTATGGAACCGCTGCCCTAGATAAGGAACCGCGGCCAGAAAGAGTTTTTGCTGAAAATCCTGAACTTTCTGAAAAGTCAAATTTAGGTGAACAACCAAAGCATCTTATTGTTAACAAGGTCAAATTACCCATACTTGACGACAATGTCGTTGATAAGTTCTACAAGTCCTTGAGTAAACCTCTAATGAGAAATAGAAGTTTATCAAGACCATCTTCTACTCCACCAAGAGTACAGAATGAGTCTACGCCTAGAAGTAGAACGACAACACCTAGAATAGATAGTCAAAACAATTCACGACCTAGAAGTAAAACTCCAACACCTAGAAGGAATGACCACAACTCTAAACCAAGATCAAATACACCTAGGAGAAATAATGAACAACAAAATGGTTATATGAATTATTATCCTCCTCCATTTTGTTCCCCATGGGGAACCCCTCCTCCATTCATGCATCTCAACCAAATGCAAGGGATGTTTGGAACTAACAATTTTGGACCCATGAGATATTGGGGACCAAATGTTTGATCGTGTGTGTTGTTACCTAGATATGCTTGGGAATTGATTTGGAACCCGAAGAGTGGATTAAGGATAGTGGTTGTCCTAAACACATGACGGGTAATCGAAGTTTGTTCTCGCGCTACAAAGCATATGATGGAGGTAACGTCACATTCACTAGTAGTCTACGTGGTAATATCATTGGAAAAGGTACGGTTTCTCTTGACTCCATGACCATTGAAAATGTTGAGCACGTAGATAATTTAGGGTTTAACCTTTTAAGTATAGGTCAAATTTGTGACAATAAGTGTAAGGTCATCTTTTCGGAACATGACAGTGAAATTGTAAAAGATGGAAAGGTCATTGGAAAAGGTGTTAGAAAGCATGGGCTTTATGTGATGAAGGTCAATAAGAAGTCAAAAGATAACATATGTCTTGCGACTATAGATGATAGTTCTACTCTTTGGCATAGGAGATTAGGTCACGCTAATATACGTTTAATTCAATCTTTAGTCTCTAAGGAGTTGGTAAGACACCTCCCCAAGATGAAGTTTGATAGTCACTTTTGTGATGCTTGCAAAGTCGGAAAGAAAGTTCACTCAAGTAACAAAGCCAAGAAATTAGTTTCAACCTCTCGGTGCTTAGAGCTCCTACATATGGATCTCTTTGGACCTTTTGCCATACGGAGTTATGGAGGTAACCTTTATACCCTAGTTATAGTTGACGACTATTCTAGATTCACTTGGACTAGATTTTTGGCATCTAAGAATGAAGCTTTCAATCATTTCAAAATCTTTAGTCGAAGAATTCAAAATCAACTAGGATGTCCAATTGTCTCTATTAGGACGGATCATGGTAGGGAATTTGATAATGAAGTGTAATTTGGTGCCTTTTGTGAAGCTCATGGTATTACCCATAACTTCTCGGCTCCTCGCACTCCACAATCAAATGGGGTAGTTGAAAGGAAGAATATGACCATCCAAGAGATGAGTAGGACGATGTTAAACGAGCAATCCTTGCCTAAAAAGTTTTGGTGCAATGCCGTGGACACATCGACTTATATTCTCAACCGAATTCTTATTCGAACTTTCCTAGGAAAGACCCCCTATGAGATTCTTAAAGGTAAGAAACCATCATTGGAATACTTTAGGGTGTTTGGAAGCAAGTGCTTTATCCTCAACACCAAATATTACCTTACCAAGTTCGACCCAAAGTCTTACGAAGGTATCTTTTTAGGTTATTCCCAAACTAGCAAAGCCTACATAGTCCTCAATAGAACCTCGAGTGTAATTGAAGAATCACTTAACGAGACTTTTGATGAAACCCCTCCTTTACCCAAGACACCACCATTGGTTGATGATGACTTGGATGAAATAGAAGTAGTTAAAGCCAAAAAGGTTAGCAAAATAGGAGTTGAAGACCTTAGTGTTGAAAAGGAAGTAAACATTAAGGAGTCTAAGGATCATACTCTCAATAATATCATTGGTAACTTAAATCAAAGGACCCTAAGATATCAAGTTCAAAACCAAAGAAACTTCTTTTGTTTCGTTTCCTTGATTGAACCAAAGAATGTTAAAGAAGCTTTGACGGATGAGAGTTGGGTCATTGCGATGCAAGAAGAATTGTATCAATTCGTTGCTAATGATGTTTGGGAACTTGTTCCTCCACCTAGAAGTTCTACCATTATAGGAACCAAATGGGTCTATAGGAATAAGTTAGATGAGAATGGTGTTGTGTCTTGTAACAAGGCTAGACTTGTAGCTCAATGTTATAATCAACAAGAAGGGATTAATTATGACGAGACATATGCACCAGTAGCAAGATTAGAATCCATTAGAATCCTTTTAGCCTACGCTTGTGCCTTAGACTTTAAGCTTCAACAAATGGATGTAAAGAGTGCGTTTCTTAACGGTTTGATCAATGAGGAGGTATATGTGGCTCAACCTCCTGACTTCATTGATTTTGAGAAACCGGATCATGTTTACAAGCTTAAGAAGGCACTTTATGGTCTTAAACAAGCACCCAAAGCTTGGTATGACAGACTTAAAGCGTTTCTTGTTAAACATGAGTATACCATGGGGATGGTAGACAACACGCTCTTTACAAAGAAGAAAGGTTCCCACCTCATAATTGTGCAAATATATGTTGATGACATTATATTTGGCTCAACTTGTCAAGAATTGTGTGATGACTTTGCCAAAATCATGCATGATGAGTTTGAAATGAGTATGATGGGAGAACTTAACTTCTTTTTAGGACTCCAAATTAAACAAATGGACGATGGTATTTTCTTTAGTTAATCTAATTATGCTAAAGAAATGCTAAAAAATTTGGATTAGAAGAATCTAGACCAATGAAGACCCCAATGGCCTCGGATACTAAACTCATCGTAGATGATGATTGTGAGTCGGTAGACAACACCAAATATAGAGGTATGATTGGTAGTTTGTTGTACCTAACGGCAAGTCGACCGGATATCATGTTTAGTGTTTGCCTTTGTGCTCGCTTCCAAGAGGCTCCCAAAACCTCTCACCTTGAAGCGGTTAAGCGTATCTTCTGATACATTAAGGGCACTATACATTTAGGATTATGGTATCCTAAAGGGACCGGCGTATAAACCATTGTCTACGCGGACTCGGATCATGCGGGAGACTATGTGGACCGGAAAAGCACTAGTGGAGTTTGTACCTTCATGGGTTGTTGTTTAACTTCTTGGTTCTCCAAGAAACAAACCGCTCTTGCGATATCCACCATGGAAGCCGAGTATGTGAGTGCCGGAAAAGCATGCCAACAAGCTCTATGGATGAAGCAAGCGCTTGTTGATTACGGGATTTCTCTTGATGATGTTCCCATCATGTGCGACAATAAAGGTGCTATAGACCTTAGCAAGAATCCCGTGCAACATTCGTGAACCAAGCACATAGAAATTCGCCACCATTTTCTTAAGGATAATGTTCAAAAGGGGAACATTTCAATTGAGAAGGTACCCTTCGAGGATAACTTAGCCGACATCTTCACTAAGCCACTTAAGAGGGAACCTTTTAATTACTTGCGTCTAGGTCTAGGATTAATGGAACATATTCCTTAATTGCTTTCCTTTTATTGAGTCTCTTATTTTCTTTTGAGTCTTTTATCACTTTGAGTCATTGAGTCTCCTAAACTATTCTTGAAAATCTTATCTTCTTCTATTCAAAATTCTCAAAGTCTCTTTCGAAAGTGGTCGAGAAATGTTTTTGACATTGTTAATTCAATCTAAAAACGTTTTTCATAGATTCTTGCGATTAATCTCGAGCTTACATAATTCATATGTATGATTCTCTCAAACATAGCAAGAACAAGATAGAATCATGGAGGATCATTGTGTTGTGACTTAAGGTCTTGTCTTACACACCTCCTACATCGATTTTTATTTTAAAATCCATGTATTTTGGTCAAATCACTACTTTGTGAGTTCGTATGTGTTCTCTTTGTCTATCTTTGCTTTAAGCATATCCCTATGATTAGTTAGACTAGAAAAATAAGATTTTTTGAATTGAAAAATCTTCCTTCACCACCAAAATACAGCCTCTGTAGGCGGTTCCATATATGAACCGCGGTCCCTTAGAGATAAGGAACCGCCAGAAGAGATAAGGAACCGCGTACAGTGCTTCCTTTTTCGGGTATTTCTGAAACTCCAAATTTGTTCCAACACTTTTGGGAATATTTGTTTCAACCTTTTGACCACCCCAAAAATACCTTGAGCCTTCCCTATTTAACCATAAGCATTTTGCCATACTTTACATCCCAAAATGTCTTATTCTCCTCCATTTTCCCCAATTGCTTTCAATCCTAACTCACCCAAGAACACTTTCAATCCAAATTCACCCAAGAACACTCTTAATCACATTTCTCCTACCAAGAATGTTGATCGTGAAACATCTTTTCTTCCACCACCACCCTTTAGTGTTCTTCCTCCTTCTCATGAGAATGTCATGCACCATGGGACATATTGTCATTGTTGTCAATATAACATCTTGCTATGGCACAAATCTATGAGGAGTTGAGCTACATCAAGAGTCTCCTAATCAAGCCTCCCCTTCACTTTGATTATGAGATCTCCACCAAGCCACCACCACCACCTTCCACCACTACCTTGTCTTTCATATAAGCATTGGTTGCTTATCTACAAGACACCTATTTCAAGCAAATCTTAGAATTCTAGATTAACTAGGATTAGATTTATGCTTTTGGCTTGTTTCCTTTTTCATACATCTTTGTATGATTTTTATTTACATGACTCCACTTGGATCTTTGTCTTTGTGTTTTATTCTCTTTTTATTTTATTTTTTTGTGACCTATAGCTATCTCTTGTTGGTTGTCTCTTTTGTTCAACTAACCCTTCTATGTAGCTTGTCACCATATCTTGATTCCTCGGTGCCCCAAGCAAGGGGGAGTAAGCACCAAGGGGGAGTCTTTGCAAAGTCCGTCTCTTCACCGACTTGTACAACCTTTTTGCTTCGACAAAGGGGGAGAAATGAACAAACTCGTCTTCAAAAATCTTGTTCTTGTGTGATTGAGTTTATGTATTGTCAGAATTAAAAAGGGGGAGATTGTTAATGCAATAATGCCTAAAAACGTTACTTGCATTTTTTGGTATCGCTTAGTTTTGATTACGTCAATATGTAAAAACAAGCATTTACGAAAACAACGAAAAATGAATTCTTGAGTTCAAGTATTTTTCATTTTACCCATTTTTACTTAAGGTATGAATAAACAAGTACTAACCTTAATCAAGTGATCAAGTGATTTAATCTTTTCTTAAAACTCACTTTTTATTAAGTGTGACAAGTTTTTTATTAACTTTCTTTTTAAGAAAATGTTTTATTAAATTAAATATTTGAAAATTTGAAAATGGCATATTCTTTTTTGATTTGGAATATTCTTTCAGGATATTTTATAATCAGATAAGACCTCCACCACCAAAAGGAAAAAAAGGGAGTGGAGTCTACTCCGGCGGTTCCCTAGTGCCTATGCAATTCCTTATCGATAAGGTACCGCCGGCTAAGATAGGGAACCGCGGGCAGATATAGCTGTTGGCCCTTTGTCCTATAAATAGTGGACCATTGTCAGATTTTCTCTTCACCTCTTTTGCACATAAAATTCCAGATTCAAACATACTTCTTAAATCACTCAAATCCTTGATCATTTGATTGATTACTACTTGTTTAGAAGTGAATCTATCCCATCCATCCTTCCTCTCCAAGTGCAAAGAGAAGAACACTATCCTTGTGAAGTGTTGAGTCCACCACCAAAGATCCTTTGAAGATCAAATTTTATACTTTTGTTGTTGTGTCATAGTTATGAAGATCCAAGTAGTTGTGTCTATTTGGAAGTTGTGTATGTACTAAGTATAGTTGTGTAGATTGTTCCTAGCCACGATTAGGGCTCGACTTTTAGCTTAGAGTTGGAAATTGGTTAAGCAACGTGTACGGTTTTCTCCACTATAAGGAGCTTGTTGTGTAGTGAACCTTTGAGTAAGGAGTACTCGGGGAGTGGAGGGAACGAGGAGTGAGCTTTGTTGCCGAACTACTATAAATCCTTAGTGTTTGGTTTGATCTTTCTTTACCCTTAACTCTTTACATTCTTTATTCTTTGTGCATATACATTAGTTAGTATTAGTTTAGTTACACTATCATTGTTCATATTGTGCATAAGAAGATTTCACATATTTCCTCAAACCTAAGTTTTTGAAAAAAGGATTTTTTGAAAACCATCTTTTAACAAGTAAATATAAGAAACTATTCAACCCCCCTTCTAGTTTCTAATAAATTATTATGGTTTGCCACTTAGGATAATATATTAGAATAAAACTTAGAAAAATGATTGGTTGCTAGTTACCCAGAATGATTGGTTGATTTTTGCTAATAGTTGGTTCGCGGTTGGTTATGAGTATTGTGCCATTCTAACGAAGATGAAGAGAGCTCACTTTATGTTTCGTATTTTTTGTGGTGTACGCTTATATCTAGTATGAAAGAATTTTTAGTTGTGATGTTTGTGAAGGACATAATGAAAAAAAATGAATGAAAAAGAAGAAGAAGAAAAAAAAGATGGAGAATTAAAAAATGAAAAAAAGCCGATGAGCTATGTATATTTATGAAGATGAAGGAAGAAGAAATCTTTTTAGATATCGATTAGCCAATGTGCTGAGACGTAATATATGTATGTTGTACAATATGTGATTGAAGAAAAATGTAATATGTCATGGTTTGTGGTTCGTTTGGTGACTAGCAACATGGGTAAGTTTAAATAAGTAAAAACTTATTATTTTTCCTTTTCTTGCTTGAGGACAAGCAAACCTTAAGTGTGGGAAAGTGTTTGCTCTTTAAGCAAAATTTCATACAAAACCCAAAAAAATATTTACGATTTCAAAAAAATTTAAAATTTTCTTTTCTTTTAGAAATTAGGTAAGTTTTATTTTACTTTCTTTTTTCAGCATTGTTTGAGGGCAAGCAATAGTTTAAGTGTGGGGGAATTTGATAACGCTCTAATTATACATGTTTGCGTGTGCGTACTGTATATATTTAGCTTAATTATGTGAACTATCGATACTTAATGGAGTATATTTGATGTCATAGGTTCTAAGGATGTGTCGTGGAAGGAAATGGAAGAAACATAAAGATATCAAGCTTAAACGAAGAAATAAAGTCAAACTTAAGATCTCCCGACACATGCTCACTACTTTGATCATAACTTGAGCATACGATGTCCGTTAGACTTGGTTCAGGCGCCCACGCGTGTGCAAGAGAATTATCTACAACTTTTCTTTTTGGTCCAAAAGTTGAAATTCCTAGAAGTGCGGAGGTTTTATCAAATGTGCGGAGTACTTTGTGCTGTCAGAATGTGCGGCGCACAAATGAGAAGTGCGACGCACTTTTTCCCAACACTTAGAAAAATTTTGGACATGAAAATGTGCGGCGCACATTTGAAAAGTGCATCGCACTTTCTCTCAACATTAATGAAAACTTTGGCTCCAAGATTAAAAATGTGCGGCGCACATTTGACAAAGTGCGACGCACTTTTGGCAGCAGAAAGCCTATAAAAGCACCATTTGGCCCTCTCATTCCATATCAACTCACCACCACTTCTTTTATCTCTTTCTCGTCAGTTAGGGACGTTTTTTGGGTGTATTAAAATCATCCAAATGGTTCGTAGCATAAGGAATTGATCATTGGATCATTAGAATAAAATTTTCGTTTGTGAAAACTAATCCTCGAATCAGACTCTTGTAATCATTTGGTATAATCTTTATAACTCTTTTATTATGATCTTTTCTAGAATTATGATGAATGTTATGCTTGTTATTCCTTTGATTATGGAGTAGTTACTTGTGTATTTGGTTGAGGGATGTATATAACTATGAATAGATTGTATTAGCTTCGCAGGGGCGAAGTACGGCGCACAATTAGGTTTGTGTGATGCACTTTTTCCTTGGTTTGTGATTATAAGTATGATTTAGATGTTTTTGTACTAGATTTCATTGTGTAAGACCATTGTTATGTGTTGGGTTTATTCATGATCATGACTAGTACTCATGTGAATGGATAAATTTCTTGTCATCCTGAATCTTGGTATTCGCCTTTGTTGCGATTGGTAGAATGAAATACATAATGAATCTTGCATAATTTTGTTTTGTGCTTGAACTATTGAAACCAACATAAACCATTTCTAATGATTTTGGTATAATATGATCTATAGGTCGAAAGGATTTCTTGTTATATTGAATAGATGTTGTATGTGCGACTAGTAATCGACATGTCGTCTTACATTGTTTATGTGCTTATAATCATCTTTGTTATCTATCTTTTCTATGTTTTAGCCTTAATCAAACAGACCTTTAAATCATTGTTAGAAGCTTAAATCTTTAGAACTTGTGACACTCTAGAGATCACTGTTTTTACTTGTTAACAACAATCTTGTGGAACGACTTGGACTTTACCTTAGACTGTACTATACACGGAAGGGTATACTTGCCCGTGTTGTGTTTTTAGTCCTCGTTTGATAATCATCTAGTAATATAAATTTAAGACTTGCAAACACACATCATAGGGTATTTGTGTAACATTTCTATCTAGGGTTTTAGTTCATCTCCTTGTATATATAGTATCTTTAGTTGTAGCAAGCAATTCGTTCCAAATTTTGCTTTCTCATTATTTGTAATTGATACATTTTAATGCAATTGAAGATTTGAGTTCCATGTTTTTACTTTATGTTTATTTTCAAGCACAATTTAAATTCTTGTCTTTAATCTTACTTGCACTTTAATTTCTGTTTTATCAAAAGGTTTTGAAGAAATTGTTTGTCTTTTGAGAACCACTATTCCATAAGTGATCTTATAAGCTTATTGACAAATCAACCTATAAGATTAGTTTATGGTTAGTGTTTGATTTCTGTCATTTACTTTAGGGAAAAAGTTATCTTCAAGTTTATTTTTCAAGTACAAAGTCAATTTTCTTGACTTTTTTGTTAAGCTTATTACTGTAGCATAAGCTCACAACAAGTTGAACTAACAAATAAGCTTGTAGTTCAGTTTATGGTACTTGTTTTTTTGTTGTTTGTTTATTTGTTTTAGGTTTAAGAAAGTAGTTCATGGTTTGGGTCTTTGTTTCTATTGTAGATCAAAGACCCCATTAAGCTCATTTCAATAAGCTATGGTAGTGGATTATAAGATCAATATGGTGAGAAAAGAACTTATAACAAGCTTAGGCCATGGGGATGTCCATGGACTTAGTGTGAGTTCCTTTGCACTTGATTTGCTAATTCTTGAATACTATCTGCTTAATATGCTTTATGGCTTATGTGTTTAAGTGTTGATGTTTATTTGCTTTTTCTGAGTTTTCTTTCTTGTTTATCTGTTATACCTATGTTTGTTACTTGTTAGTTTTGACTTAAATTCGCAATTGCTTTTAAATTTCTTAAACTGCTACCAAAAGGGGTTTTTGGGTAAAGTAACTTGACCATTAATTACTAGTGTTTAGGACTTGATCTTATTTGAACATCTGTTTGGGGGTCATAGTAATACTATTCTTTCTTTTCTTTTAGTTCGTTTAGTTTAAAATAAAATGGTGCATGATTTAGTTTTTTCTTTATTCATATGACTAGTAGGAATAGATCTTACTTTTTATTTGATATCTGTTGCTATAATTGGTTGTTTTACACTTGATATCAGAGGTATATATACCTCTGATAAGCTTTGTAGGAATAGATTGCACTAGGCTCAAATTCATATGCCCAACTTTGTCATTTTTGACCAAGTTGTGTGTCAATTACATCAGTAGGAACCATAGTTTTGATTTTAGGTTAGACAGTTTTTAGGTTTAAGTTTTTTAGGAGTTGTTTTATATCTGTTTTTAGTTTAATTTAGGTTTGAAGCTTATTATGTGGCTTATAATTAAGGTAGAAATTTCCTACAATACCTAAAACAAGTTTGTTCTAGTTAGTAGCATTTTAACTTTAGTTCAAGTTTAATTACTTTTCTTTATGGTTGATCTTGGTGATTGGATTGTGTTTTTGTGTTTTATATGTTATTATTGATTAAACTGTTACCTCAATAAGCCAACTGCTTATTGGGGCTTATTGTGTTTACAAAAAAATACCAAAAATAAGAGGCTGGTACTTGAACCTACGACCTCTCCTTCACAATCCACACGCCTTACCATCTGTGCCCTAGGTTCTTAACTGACCTTAGAGGTTTGCTATTTATTTTATACATTTTTTACTCTCTTTGACAAATAACCTGCCAAGCAGCTTATATTTAGCTTTGTAGAAACTAGAAAGGGGGTTGTATAGTTTCTCATCGGTTTATCTCCTAATTAAAATTCCTTTCAATTTGGTGAGTGCAAAAACTATCTTTTACTTGAAAGCTAGTTGCATAACGATTAGGTTCAATTCTAATTCATTAACAATGTGTAGTAAGTGTAATGATAATGAATGTAAGTAATGAGTAAGGAAAGAAACAACCTAGTAGGAAGACACAAAGATAGCAACGAGGCTATATCCTCGTTCCTACTCCACTCCTCGAGTACACCTTACTCGAGATTTACACTATATCCACAAGCTCCCTTCTTGGCGGAGAAAACCTTACAACATCGCTTACATTATTTTCCGACACTAAGCTAAATGTCGAGACCTAATCTTAGCTAGGACCAATCTACACAACGTCGCCCACGTCACCATTTTACGACACACGGCTAGATGTCGAGTTCTAATCCAAAGCTTCACAACGTTTACATATGACTAGGATTAGATAGGAGAAAGAAGGTTGAAAGAAATGTCCAAAAAGGGTTAATGAAAATGCAGATTTGATCCACTATTTATAAAAGAAAAATGCCAACGGCTATCTGGGTGCGGTTCCCTAGCTACCCAGGCGGTTCCTTATCGATAGGGAATCGCGTAGGAACTTAAGGAACCATAGGGAGTAGACTCCGCTCCTTTTTGTCTTTTAGTGAATTTGAAATATCTGAGTCTGTTTAAACCTTCAAAGGATATTCTTATGGCATTTGGAATATGCTATATTCAAATTTAATTTTTCATTTTAATAAAATATTTTCTTAAAAATTAAGTTTATTAAAAATCTTTTGTTACATTTGACAAAAGTGAGTTTTAAGGCTAATCACTTTTATTATCACTAAGCATGATTAAGATATGTTAGTGTAATGATTATTACCTTAATGATAGTGTTTTTTAGATAATTCGTTTTATGATTGTGTTTGACAATAAATGTCTTTGTAATTTGTCGTGATCAAAACTAAGAAAGATTAATTAATACTAACAATGTTTTTAGGCATTGCTTTGCATTAACAATCTCCCCCTTTTTTATTACGACAAACTATAAACTCATTTATGTAAAATACAAGTTTATTCGAATTATTAACGAGTTTATCACTATCATTTCTCCCCCTTTGTAGAAGCAAAAAGGTTAGCACAAGTATTTAAAGAAGAAAAGAACTGGACTTCGCTAGTAGCTCCCCTTGGTGCTTACTCCCCCTTTCTTGGGACACCAAGTAAATGAGCTAAGGTGACATGATACACAAAGGTTAGAAGAAAGAAAATAAACACCAATGTATGTATGTGCACTACCTACTAACTAACTTGAGAGGGAGAAGAAAAATAAATCTTAAATTAGAAGCAAGCATTTGCTAAGTATGTCCAAAGAGTGTGTATTGACAACATCATAGTTCAATTGGTGGAATAAAGGAAGAAAAGAAACATCCAAACCAATCAAAGATGATTTAAAATGTCAAGGGGTTGGGAAAGGAAGAATTAGGCATTATGAGGGATGAAGAGAAGAACTCTCAAAAGAGAATAATTTAAAGAAAATAGACAAGGCAAAGATTTGAAATAAAAATAAAATGTTTTAGGAAATGTTTAGCCAAATTGAGTAAACAAAGAATCTTAACTAAGACAGTGGTCAAAGAAGAAAGACCAAAAGTAAGCCAAGAACGGCTTTACTGTACGCGGTTCCTTAATAGAGCCCGCGGTTCCATATCGATATGGAGCCGCCTGGGGGCTATTGAGCCGCGTCCAGAGGACAACAAACCTTTATTTTCAAAAGTTTTGGAGAAAAATAAGACTTTTTCAAAATTTTGCAAATCTTAGATTTTTACCTCTTTTAGCACTAGAGTATGCTAGGGTTTCATAAAATCAACACATTCACAAAGAATGTCTTGACAAAGGGTGACAAAATGTTTAGATAACATTTTAATCCAATTTTAAGTCAAGTTTTTAGAGGTTGTGATAGATTTAGGTTCAATATTAAATAAATTTAAGTTGATTAATGTGATCACATAAATTCAAACACATAAAACTAAATCCATAATTCATCCACATGAGAAAATCATGAGGGAAAAGAAAGGAAATACAAGAAATAAAAAGACAACAAGCTACTACAAAGTTAGCTAAAACTAGGTCTTGAATTCATAGCCTCTTTGGCTTGACCTTCTTTAAAAAGCATGTTATTTTAAAAACTATCATTCATCTCCTAGGAGGAGACATGGAGAACAACACAAGCAATAAATCATGCAACCTTCTATGAACACCAAGCATCTCCAACCTTAGGTTTTGAATGATATAGTTATTATAGAGACAACATGGGTAATTTGCACCATGAGCTTCTAGGAACCCAAAGAAGTAAGGATCACCCAAGAAGTGGGGTATAAGAATGCCCAAGATATGGGCATTAGTGTTTGAGGGTGGAGGAGGTGGTGGAGGCATAGTGTGCAAGGGTGAGATGGGAGATTTGGTGGAGTGAAAGGAGAGGTAACCAAAGGCTCAAGGACAAAGGGAATGATTTGTAGAGGTTGAGGTTGAGAAACCCCATCCAAAGGAGGAATAGGAGTGAAGGGTAAAGAAAGCTCATTCATTCTTGATTGGAATGAAGAGGAGGTAGAACCATGTGAATGGTTAGTACAATGGGTGGAGTTTGTCTTGCATGGAGCAAAGGGTGGTGAAGGTGAAGAGGAAATGAGAATAGGAGAGATCTCATTTTTAGGAGTGTGAAAAGATGAAGAACCAATGTTAGGTAACTTAATCTAAATTTTAAGGCTTCTTTTGGAAGAGGAAGTTTTGGAAGAATTGGATTTTCTAGTGGACACCATGGTTGTGTGTTGAGGTTTAAAGAAGAGTTGAAGGTATAAAGAACACAATCAACAAGATCGGGTTTAAGAAGAGAAGGGAATTATCCAAACTAGTAATGGGTTAAAATCATTTTAGGTGAATAATGAAATTAGGTAGCCTAGTTTAGGAAAGTGTAGGTTTTTGCAAAAAATTTATCAAAGTTTTACACAGATTAAGGAAAATAGTGTAAAGCAAAGATTTGTCGAAGCAGTGACAGGCGGTTCCTTATGTAGTTCCGCGGTTCTTTATCGCTAAGGAACCGCGGATTCGATATGTAACCGCGACCAGTGGTGTCAAAAATTTGCACTTCCTCAAACTTTGGTTACCCCATATTTCACACAAGTAAATAGCAAGCCAAAGTTAACTATAAATCAAAATCTAGGGCTAACAAACACATAATATTCACAAAGCTATGCAAAGTGAATGATCAATAACATAGACGATTAGGAATAACATACTAAGTAATCCAAATATAAAGTATTAGTTACCAATCATAACAACCTAAATAAAAAAGAGAGTAAGGATAAATAGTTCAACAATTCAAACATGTTTACAAACATGTTAACCTTGATAAACCAATGCTTCATTTATTCTTCTTGCCAAGTCCCTTGATCAATTTGGCTATGTTCTTGAACGATACTCTTTACTCTACTCGATGATCATACAACTCACCTTTGGTTTTAAAATTATCTCGGTAGACATCCTTAAGACCGAAGTTTTCGGGAACTCCACTAGTAGCAAAGTGAGGAGGAGGGATGATTTCTTCCAACCCTTCCATGAAAGTGTCCATGGATGGGTGGGAGTTACTCGAAGAACCAACATGAGCACTTGTGCCTACGCCACACCATCACTTGGTGACATATCAAAGTCCTCATCATCGGACTCTTATGGATCGGACTTTCTCGAACCTCGATCACTTCTAGCTTTTCGTGGTTGTACCTTTTGAATTGGTAGCATGACACGTTCAACCGAACGAAAGCGAGAAATGTTGATGTCAGGATAGTCTTCACCAACCTTCTTAAGAAGGCGAGTAAGGAGCATGGCATAGGAAAGATTTGTTTTGGGTTTGGAAAGAGCATAAGTGATTCGTCGAGCGATGTAGTATGCGAGATTGTACTTGGCGTTAGTAGCGATGCAACATAACATGTGCGCCATACACGCCGGAATATGATCCCGGTTTCTGCCAAGACAGAACACATTCTCCCTAAGGATGTCAGCCCAACGGACCATACAATCATTTAGGTCGCTTAAGAGAACCTCGTAGAGTTTTACTCGACGCTTGGTAGAGTGGAGGCTTCTTACAATGTTTCCACTACGCTCTTTACAAATGACATCAAGAATGTAGTCAAGGTCAATCTCTTCATTTTCATCTGGATCACAGTCGAATGGTTCAAGAAGATAATCAAGTTTCCATTTATCAGTAAATCGACAAGTGCCCACAAATGAAACACGAAGAGCTTGACCAAAGTCTTCAAAAGAGAGTTTAATGAGTCGACATTCAAGGATGAACCTAACATATACTCTATCATTATCATAAATGAGAGATTATGTGCTAAAGAACTCTAAGAGAAATTCGGGATATATATCCTGTTTGATGTCTAATAAACAATCAAACCCAATTTCTCTGAACATCGATCGAGTATATATATATATATATATATATATATATATATATATATATATATATATATATATATATATATATATATATATATATATATATATATATATATATATATATATATATATATATATATATATATATATATATATATATATATATATATATATATATATATATATATATATATATATATATATATATATATATATATATATATATATATATATATATCCCTCAATATCCTCTTCGACAACTCTACCCTCGTGAAAGCAACGTTTTTAGAGTGAGGAATGGGTGTTTGTAAGTTGAGGGGAAGCACACATTTCGGAAAGGTTTGGCATATATTGTCTAGTGTATTGGTGGTCTTGTTGAAATTCCGAAGGCATGATTGGTACCTAAATAAACACAAAAGTATTTCCCCAATTACTCATATGTTACATATAAACCAAAAAACAAAAAGATGAGAATGTGTTTCATCAATCTCTTGACAAACCAATGTTTAATCCTTATCATTCTCATTTTCACAATGTACATAGTTCATCATTAACAATGACACATTGACCATGTAAGATCAATAATGAACTTGAACATTGGTTTTTCAAAACAAGGTTTTTAGGTAAGTAATAACTCGATTTTACTCAGGTTAAAAATATTCGTGTTCGTTGTATTCCTGTCTAATCGAATTGATCTAGGTTTCCTATGTGACTCAGTTTTATTTTGGTGAAAAAGAATATTTTTGGTTGGTTTTAAATTTAAATGTGCAAAGACTTAAAAGTAAATGTCGTTGAAAGTAAAGTGGCGTTAAATTAAAGTGCGAGAAAATAAATCTAAGTCTAATTTAAAAGAAAGGTGCGATATTTAAAAGCTTGACGGAAAGTAAGATAATTAAATGACTACAAATTTAAGTGCGACGAGAATTAAAATTAGACAAGAATAAAAATGATAACGTAAAAATAAAACAAGACAAAGTACTAAAAGTAATTCCCAATCGGAATGTATTCCGATCGGTACACCTTTACCTGATCGGAATGATGTCGTCGGAATATACAATCGGAATATGTAGAGGATAACTGATCGGAATAGCTGTCACTCAACTCAGATCGGAATATCACTAGACCAATCCAATCGGAATACCAAACCACCTCCAATCGGAATGAAGGCTTACCTTGATCGGAATATGGTAGACCTGGTCGGAATGAAGATTGGAACACCTAATCGGAATATGTCACTTAACACGATCGGAATAACCAAACTTGCACCTCAATCGGAATGTTGTACTGAACTCCAATCGGAATGTTTGTCACCACACACCAATCGGAATACTCAAAAATCACTCAGATCGGAATACCAGAGTCCACCAATCGGAAAGTAAAACCCTTTTCCGATTGATCCAATCGGAATACGGAGAAAAGTACCAAAAATAAACTTAACAATTAAGCTATAATCCTAATAAGCACTAGACGAAAAACTAAGGTAAAACCGTGTAAAAATAAGCAATACAACTGAAAGTTGAAAACTTTTAAGGTATGAAAAAGATAAACTTTAAGAAAAACAACTTTTATATAAAAATAACTTTTATAAAAACTATATAAACTTGAAAATAAATCAAATAAGCTATGAAAACAAATGATTTAAAACAATCAAAAGCATAAAATCAAACCTTTAACAAATCAACAAAATAAAAACGTGTAAATCAAAGAAAGGTAGAAGAAGATTAACAAGATAAAGTAAAGGTGCAAGAAATTAAAAAGACACTTACTTGAAATTAAAGGTAATTAAAGGTGCAAAACATGTATTTAAAAGACAAGTAATTAAATGTGCATGAAATAAAGTGGAAGAACTAATTGTCACTATTAGTCAACCATGGAAGAACTAATTTGTCAAGTTAGTCAACCATGGAAGAACTAATTTGTCAAGTTAGTCAACAAAGCTAAATGAAATGAAAATGAGAGTATTTATAGGTGATTAGGGGAGAGGTTAGGGGAAGCTTCCTCTCTCCTTCCTTTCTTGTTAATTGCACCATCAAGTCCTTCCTTCTTAATCTTTTTGTTAATCTTGGAATGTGATGACTTTTGGCTCGGGATTTCTTTGGACTCGTCTTTTAATTCTTTGATAAATAAGACTTGAGTTCCTCGGCTTTAAGTAAACTTCCGTCTTTTGACTTTTTCTTCGATAAACCTTCAGAATTGGTCTTGGACTTCCGTTCTTTATCCACTTTTGACTTCTTGACTTCGTCTTTCATCCTTTTCTTCAATAAAAGTCCGTAAATGCCCGTGAATACCCGTGTTTTCTCCATTTTTCACCTTTTCGTCCTAAATCACAACAAAAACACAAACCACGCATAATTCCGACATAAAAGACATAAAATACACGTTTTGGTCCGGTTATTATTGTAATTAAGTGGTAGAAAAGATGGGTGTTTACACACCTATCAAATCCCCTACACTTGACCATTGCAATGTCCTCATGCAATGCATTAGTTACAAAGCATGTTTACACTTTTCATCATAATCAATCCACATTGGCCTTTATTAAGGAGATAGAAAATTATAAAAAATGCAAAGCAAAGAAATTAAAAGCATACCTTGGGTTTTGAAAATGTCATGAATAATCATCATCCTCAACTTTTCACTTTCTCCAAACCAAGCTTAAAAACGAGATCATTGTAATTATAAGTTAGTAAACTAACACGAACTCATGTGGGCCAATTATTCACTTAGACTCCCTTATTCCTATGGGTATCTCTTATATTTTATTATTTGCCTTGAATGATCATGAAGATGCATTGTTTGACTTATTTCGATAATTATTTAGTCTGAAAATAAAGTGCACGATTTAATCAATAGTTAGCTAAAGGACCAAATCTTTTAAAACTGCTTCTCGGGATATCAGAAAGTTCATATCTTGGCATAACTTGGTTCGCGATTTGAGACCTTTCTCGGGCCGATATTTGGCAGCGACTTCATACTTCAAATCTTGAGAGACGTTCATGAAATAATGGTCTTCTCTTCATAATTGGAATTTCTTCACTTGGAATTTTCGAGAGATTCTTCATATATGGACCACGACTTCTTCATTTTTCTCCAATCTTTATTTTGGACTTTGATATACAACGATCCGCCTCCTTCATTGACTTGGATCTATTTATCCTCATACCTTGTTAGGGTCTTTTCGGATACACTTCTCCATGACTTTTTGGGAGTTTTGCTTTACGTCGTGTGTCTCGATCCTTCATATTGATTTTCGATAAATGATTCTTCACATCACTTTTGGATCTTTAGCAACAAAATATAGCCCTCATGCCTTGTTAGGGCCTTTTCGGACTCGCCAATCTTCGCGCCTCGCTTCATAAGTTATGCCTTGGCTATGAACTCTCGTCATTACCGAGCAACTTTTAAACGATCTGGGGCTAGAAGCTAAGTAACTTTTCAAATCGTACAACCTTATTTATTAGCAGATAATTTATTAAGCAAGCGGAGGGAGAATAGGCTCATAATTAACTCACATAAATTCATGAAAGAATACCGAACTTATAATTGGCTCTATCATCTCTCGTTCTCCACAGTTTAAAATCTCAAAGAATGAGACTCGTGGATACTTAGCCTATTAAATCAAAGTTTTGGGTTTTCGAGTCGCCTATAGGATCTTGCAAATTCTTAGACTCTTTCAAGTTTAGAAATCGCATCTTAAAGTTCCCTTGATAAACGACTCTCTAGGATCAATTATAGGAACTTGCGAAAAGTTCTTGTTCTTAACCCGTGAGAGTTAAGACTTTCGCGTTTTATAGCTCCCTATATAAAAGCCTAGCAAAACTTGACTTAAACACGTTAAGGATACTAGCTAGAGTAAACTCGGGTTGAGTCAAAAGATTCACAACGTTTGAAAATTAAAACCACTTATTAAACATTTATTCTAATGAGGAAAGAAAATAACTATACAAAGGGAAAAACTAATAGGCCAAAATAGATCAAAAATTTTGAAAAATGTCGAAAAATTGATTTTCTGGTTAAAATGAGGACAAATACAAGGAAAAGACCACTTAACTTCGATAGAAGTCCCCCCTACACTTAAGATAAACATTGTCCTCAATGTTGAAGCATGTGGGAGGAAACTCCCCTACACTTAAGACATTGTGCACGTTGTTTAAATCTCGCTAAGGAAAAGACAACTAAAGAGATTCCTATTTGAATATTGAGAAAATATAAAATAGTGAATCGAAAAGAGTTTAGGATAGAACCGGGAAGAAGTAGAACACGGAATCACGGGTCGTCAAGAATCATTAAGAGTGGATCATTGAAGCTCGAATCCCTGATTAAGAAGTGAGGAGAGGAAATAGCAAACCAACGGGTCTCCCCTACACTTATGGTAAAAACAAAGAAAAAGAGAGATAGATAATTGGGTTGCCTCCCAAAAAGCGCTTGTTTTTGTTATCCGAGTCACGAGCCTGACTCGTCCCCGAATTAAATGGTCCATGGGGAAGCCTCGAATGTTATACCGGGATCAAAGACCTTGTCCTCGTTCCCAGAGGAATATAACAAAGGGGAGGCAGGAGGATAAGTCGTGAATGGCAGGAAGGTCCTTTCAACATACGAGAAGTATGTGAAATCTTGATCCTCGGGAGGTGGGGTGGGTATTGGAATCACATTGTCATCTTCCAAAGACAATGGATGTGGACCATTTGGCAAAGTCGTAAGGTTATTAATCATAAAATGATCACTGTCACCTCCCGGGTCAAAACACTCATCCTCATTGCCCGAAGAGGGAAATTGATACATCACCCGCTTGGGTGTGCATTCAGTAGGATGAGGGGGCAATATAGTAGAAGAAGTAAGAGAAGAATTACCTTCCACTTGCGATACCTTTCCAGTAGAGTCAGAACTCTCCACCTCTGCGATAGGAGGGGTCATGGTTATCAAAGTATGCTCATCAGTAACAAGATAGTCATAGCTATTAATGTCTTCGATCCTTTCGTCAAAGAGTGGATTCACCTCACTAGATATGTAATCGTCATCAAAATCAAATAAAGGGTTCGAATAAATCTTGAAAATTTCCTTCGGAACGTCTTCATCGGGTAGTGACTCGTCATCACTAGAAGTAGAATCATCATCTTGATCGAAAAGAGGATTAGAGAAAACCGTAGAATCCTCTTCCAAAGTGTTGGTGGAAGGAACATCATCAGAAGAAAGTGCATCATACTTATCGTCACTGTCGGATGTCAACTCAGATTCACTTGGAATTGAGACCAGGTTATCAGCGCTAGACGTATTGAATTCGTCGGATTCCTTTGCAGGAATTGTGCTGATATCCTCATCCCTTAAGATGGTTGAATCCTTAGGCTCCGGCAAGTCAGGAGAAGGAATAGCATTCTCATTGGTCCAAGAAATTGGGCTCTCATCGTCATCACTGTCATCATAATAATATGGAGGCACAAGAGTAGGAGTATAAGCATTAAGGTTAGATACCTGCTCTTGGTGCTGATCCGCTTGCCATTTCTCCATCATCCTATGGACAATTTCTTGAACTTTTTGAAAGTTGTCAATCAGTGTGGTTAGTGGATCAGGAGGAGAGGCATGACAGGGTTGAGGATTGACGGTGTGACGTGGGGGCTCACGGTTATAAACACTGGGGTGATAGCATGGAACTTTCTCAAAGATCTTCGACGGATCACAAGAAGAAGCATCGTGAGGGCCCCCACAAATATAGCACCACGGGTATGGAGAAAAACCCGGTGTGTCTTGAGGATAGGGATTGTCATAGGGAGAGGGTGGGAAAGTATTGTAAGAGTTGAAGTATGAGTTTGTTGAATTGCAAAATGGACAAAATCCAAATTGTGTATCGTCGATATCAAAACCACATCGCTCACAAGTACACCATTGACATGTTTGAAAACCATGCCAAGGTCGCCCACACCGTCCGCACGACGGATCCATGAAGAATTATAGAGAAGAGGGGTAAAGAAAAGAATTAAACATAATAGAGGATAAAGAAGAATATTTTTGGTGCAAAACTTTGAAAAAGAAATGCTTTTTTATGATTTTTCAAATGTTTTTGGGTTTTTTGGAAAATTTTTGACACGAAAAATAACGTTCACAAGTGAACGGATCCCAAAAAGCAACGTGTCTCTCACAAAAAACTGTTGATCTTTACGAAAAGAGCCGGCAGCGGCGCCATTTAATAACTGAGATTTTACTCAGGTTAAAAAGATTTGTTATGTTCGTTGATGTGGTCTAATCGAATTGATCTTAGTTCTCTATGTGACTCAGTTGATTTTGGTGGAAACAAATATTTTTGGTTGGTTTTAAATTTAAATGTGCAAAGACTTAAAAGTAAATGTCGTTGAAAGTAAAGTGGCGTTAAATTAAAGTGCGAGAAAATAAATCTAAGTCTAATTTAAAAGAAAGGTGCGATATTTAAAAGCTTGACGGAAAGTAAGATAATTAAATGACTACAAATTTAAGTGCGACGAGAATTAAAATTAGACAAGAATAAAAATGATAACGTAAAAATAAAACAAGACAAAGTACTAAAAGTAATTCCCAATCGGAATGTATTCCGATCGGTACACCTTTACCTGATCGGAATGATGTCGTCGGAATATACAATCGGAATATGTAGAGGATAACTGATCGGAATAGCTGTCACTCAACTCAGATCGGAATATCACTAGACCAATCCAATCGGAATACCAAACCACCTCCAATCGGAATGAAGGCTTACCTTGATCGGAATATGGTAGACCTGGTCGGAATGAAGATTGGAACACCTAATCGGAATATGTCACTTAACACGATCGGAATAACCAAACTTGCACCTCAATCGGAATGTTGTACTGAACTCCAATCGGAATGTTTGTCACCACACACCAATCGGAATACTCAAAAATCACTCAGATCGGAATACCAGAGTCCACCAATCGGAAAGTAAAACCCTTTTCCGATTGATCCAATCGGAATACGGAGAAAAGTACCAAAAATAAACTTAACAATTAAGCTATAATCCTAATAAGCACTAGACGAAAAACTAAGGTAAAACCGTGTAAAAATAAGCAATACAACTGAAAGTTGAAAACTTTTAAGGTATGAAAAAGATAAACTTTAAGAAAAACAACTTTTATATAAAAATAACTTTTATAAAAACTATATAAACTTGAAAATAAATCAAATAAGCTATGAAAACAAATGATTTAAAACAATCAAAAGCATAAAATCAAACCTTTAACAAATCAACAAAATAAAAACGTGTAAATCAAAGAAAGGTAGAAGAAGATTAACAAGATAAAGTAAAGGTGCAAGAAATTAAAAAGACACTTACTTGAAATTAAAGGTAATTAAAGGTGCAAAACATGTATTTAAAAGACAAGTAATTAAATGTGCATGAAATAAAGTGGAAGAACTAATTGTCACTATTAGTCAACCATGGAAGAACTAATTTGTCAAGTTAGTCAACCATGGAAGAACTAATTTGTCAAGTTAGTCAACAAAGCTAAATGAAATGAAAATGAGAGTATTTATAGGTGATTAGGGGAGAGGTTAGGGGAAGCTTCCTCTCTCCTTCCTTTCTTGTTAATTGCACCATCAAGTCCTTCCTTCTTAATCTTTTTGTTAATCTTGGAATGTGATGACTTTTGGCTCGGGATTTCTTTGGACTCGTCTTTTAATTCTTTGATAAATAAGACTTGAGTTCCTCGGCTTTAAGTAAACTTCCGTCTTTTGACTTTTTCTTCGATAAACCTTCAGAATTGGTCTTGGACTTCCGTTCTTTATCCACTTTTGACTTCTTGACTTCGTCTTTCATCCTTTTCTTCAATAAAAGTCCGTAAATGCCCGTGAATACCCGTGTTTTCTCCATTTTTCACCTTTTCGTCCTAAATCACAACAAAAACACAAACCACGCATAATTCCGACATAAAAGACATAAAATACACGTTTTGGTCCGGTTATTATTGTAATTAAGTGGTAGAAAAGATGGGTGTTTACACACCTATCAGTAAGCATTTAACAATGCCATTACCAAATTGTTCATGGATCCATATCAATTCCATCAATTAATTATAATTATTTAGTCAAAATTCGGATTTGTTCTACAAGTGGGTTTTAGTGAAATCTCAATGAATGTGAACCTAAGAATCATAGTAACAATACTATGTCAACTCTTATCCCTAGTAAGGTTCTAATTCAATGTCAATTTTAAAGAGCCTAATTATGAATGTATGAACCGTAGAACAAATTAGATGAAATTGATAGAAATGACTTACAGATACTTGATCTTTGATGAAGGATGAGTGAAACCCACAAATCGAAATCAATTAATCTTGAGTAATT
The DNA here is from genome assembly GCA_025667525.1 of Glebionis coronaria. Classification (NCBI taxonomy): domain Eukaryota; kingdom Viridiplantae; phylum Streptophyta; class Magnoliopsida; order Asterales; family Asteraceae; genus Glebionis; species Glebionis coronaria. The sequence goes on from CM046877.1 coordinate 538,418,496, forward strand.
GAAGGTTTTGGAAAAACAACAATGGTGGAAAACTAGGTATTTTCGTCGGCTGTGTGTGTGAAGGAGAGAGAGGGTTTTGTTTGAAAAAGGTTATTTTAGTAAAACTGGCGCTTTAGCGAAGATTCTGCTCGCGGTTCCTTATCGATAAGGAACCGTGCATTGGAACCGCGCTTGATAAGGAACCGCCTATAGTGGCCAATTTTTATCAAAGAAAAACAAAGAATCTTTGAAAACCAAATTTTTTAATAATGCTTAATTGAAGGATTACGAGTTGAATCGAGATAGAAATAGACCGAAACGAACAAACGACTACTCGTAGCAAAGAAGCAAAGGAGAGAGGAGTCAAGGGAAGTGAATCAAGACCAAGAGAATTGCTCAAGAGACAAATGACATTCTTCAAATCGAGGAGACGAAGAGCTTGTATCATATATAGTGGTTTAAGACGTTCCTTTCCGGCGAAAGTCTAAACGACTTTGGTAATGAATTATACCAAGCAATTTTGATGCATAGAATAAGATCATTTTCAAGAGTAGTCTTATTCTATTTCAAAACATGAGCGAAGTATAGCTTCACTTTCTTTCCCACATGATCGGATAATTATTGCTAAGATTAACAATAACAATATCCTTGGATATTTCAATTCCAAATGTGTAAAATCCACCTACAACTTAATGAAGTAGTTTGGTATCTCAAGGGATTCACTAATCATCCTAGAGATGAGCTTAATTGGACAAGTTACACATGATATTGGGCCTACTAACCGTAAGGGTGCAAACCATGGAAATCATGCTTGATAGTTTAAGCTTCTACTAACTTACCCTACATCTACATAGTGAGTCAAGTATCCATGCAATGAAGGTTTGTAGATTTGCTATTTAGGATCCGGTGGTCTAACATGGTGGAATATGGTGGTGGTAGCCATTGTTGGTTTAGAGAGAGAGAAGAGAGGTTGAATGTAAAGAGAAATAAAATGAATTAAGTGAAAAAATGACAAGCAACACCCCTCCTTGGAAGCTAAGGAGGGGTATATATAGTCACACACACAACATAAACTATACAACGAACCTAGTCTAGTCTAAACGTGTGTGACTATGATAACTAATGGGAATTCTTAAATGTCGTCACATAAAGTGAGTTTCCAACAATCTTCCCCCATGGGCCGACGTGTAGAATTCCTTACAATATTTTTCCTAACAAGTACATAATGATAAGAACAAGAGCTTTCATGAAGCGTCAAATGCTGATGATGTCTTCTGAGGCCTTTGACTTCAAAACGACTCATCTTTAACTTGTAGTAGAAATACTGTAATGGCACGAGCTAAGTAACCCATACACTTCTGGTTAAGGAGAAGCTTCTGAATTAGCTTCCCCCTAATTCATGCCACATAAACTTGGTGTAGAAGCTTTTGAAATAGCTTCCCCCTAAATCGACAATCCGCGTAAGAAACTTCAAAGCTTTCAATAAAGCTTAGAATAATTAAGCGCACAGCGGAATCTAACTAGCAAATCCCATCATATAACATGATAACGTTGCTAAGAGGAATTGAAAGTAAGGGGTACACCAAGTAGATCAACCACTTTTCTTTTCACGCTTGAATAATTCTTCTAAATTTTTCTTCCCCCTGAGAGTTCAAGTTATGCATACCAGAAAGAATCAAGACACTTCTTCCCCCACATAGTTGAAGAAGGTAAATCAATCCCAATTATGAAGCTCAAATACTAAAGTGGACACTTTATCCCATTCATGAAGTTGACATCGTAACACCAGAGTCAATTAAGTACCGGAAATGCACATATCTTCTTCCGGAGATGCACCAGAGTCAATTAAGTCCCGGGAGTGCATATAGGATAATGATGATGAATAATTGCAACAATCAAACAATTAAACCTCGAATCAGTAGTGTACCGTTTGGAGATTGATAACGCCACGAGTTAAAACACTGATTTTCTCTACGGCTATGACAAATGTCATCCCGGAATGTCTTCAAATCAAAAGAAGGTATGAAGTTCATCACGTGTACTCGTTGTGCATTCGATGTGTTTTCTTCTTCCCCCTTGATGGTTTCGAAACTCGGAACCATCAACAAATCGTACGCACATGAACCTGAAATCTCGTGAGAATAATAAATAAGCTGAATTATATATTTTGTGAGAATCAGCTGTTGATCGAAAATCTCTTCTCATAAACTCTCCATGGCCACCTTTACCAACCCACGTGAAAGCAATTTGAAGTGACCACTGAAAGAATGAACCAGATACATCAAACATGAAGCTGAATAAAAATCCTTCGATCTTGTGACTTAAGCTTGCACTATTGTTGAATGAAAACGGTGGAGAAATCTCTAAGTACTCAATGCATCACTGAAGAAGTCTATAAGCACATCACCTCTTGAAATTATCCACGTCGACTAAGCGCGTGACACTGAGTACAACAATGTAAGCCCTTTAAGTGATAGTTATCCGATTCATCAACCATCCACCCCGAACCCGGAAACTAGATAAACAAGTCTTCATTCTAATATGAAGCACGAGCAAGTTATGTATGAAAGATAAAATAAGTACACGCCTTCAAAAAATCCGTCTTCAACGTCACGTAATTAATACCCGATCAAACAAAATCTGTAGCCACTAAAAAATCGCCCAATTTTTTCTTCGGTCTCGTCAAATAATTCTTGTCACGTTTGTCTCGTCATGTTTATCACTTTTAAATCCCGTCAATACGATCGATGGCTAAAAGAAAAAAATTACTAGTAAAATTAACTTATTAACATTACTAGTGAATTTACTTTGTAAAATTCGACCAACCATCATTTTTGTGCATAATACTCGGATAAAAGTAAATACATAGCCCCAATCCAAATCTTGTAGCCCATCCGTCCTAACAAGTGTTATACACGTAATACTTAGCCCCAATCCAAATTAAACAAATCCCGGCCCATTTTGCAATAAGTAGAACCCGGTCCATCCAATTTGGTTAATTGTTTTAAATGGGGTCAAACCCTAAATAAGTGCATAGTTAACCTAAATCAGTCACCTAGAATAATCCGCCCCCAACCCCTCTCTCACACCTCCACCTTGTTTAATCCGTCCCCCACCAAATCCCATCTTAATCTCATCAAACAACATCTTGATCTATCAAAAGATCACAAACCGAAATCATCTAACCTCCATCTTCTACAAACGAATCCCAAACGCATAATCCAAGCACCTCAATCTAATCATCATTCGAATCCCATATTAATTAGAACCACAATCAAAAGAAACCATCTTTTGATAGAAGTCACCCGAAGCCAATCGAATCCTACACGTCTTCATGATGAAACGCAGTATCGAGGCTTCAAGATCTTAATTATAAAGATCTCAGGTAGGTGAAAATGTGTTTGCATGTCGGTTTTCTTTCGTTTTGAGACTCAGCGAAATAAAGAAAGATCATAACTGATTTGTTATAGATCTTCTTTTCATTCGAATATTAAGAAATGGTTTAAAGCCAAACACAAATCTATGATGATTTATGTTCAGACACTTTAAGATCAAAAGATCTAAAAATGTGATGAACGAGTCTGAGATGATTAATAATGTTTTTATTAATTGGTTTTCGAGTCTAGATGGTGTTAAGTGACGATGGGCATTAGGATTAGATATGGTGTTGTGGTGAAAAAAGGTTGGATGTTGGGTCGACTCAGTGAGTTAACTGATTCAACTCGGTAATTATCGAGTTGACTCGGTTGTGTTGATTTCAGTTTTGGTCACATTTTTGGTACACTGATTAAAAACAGTCCATCGAAATATAACTGAGTGTCACACAAATCATCGGAATGTTTTTAAACTTTGTGTTCCATCGCAATGTTTACACAGTTTCTGTCCATCGGAATGTGAGAAAAAAAATTCAGCAGCATGTCGTTTTAATATGCCATTGCGACAGGTCAAACCACCCATCGCAATGTGACTCATCGGAATGAGTCCCATCGCAATAGGTAGGTCGAACCCATCGGAATGTGTCAAAAAACAACCCCATCGCAATCCATGCGATCTAAATAGCCATCGGAATGCGTGCATCAGAATGTGCCTATCTGAAAACTTTTATCCAAAAGTACTTTTGCCCTTTTTTCAGGGACATGTTTTCTGGATCTGGTTTATTTTCTGGCAGATCTTCATCTTCAAGAAAATAAAACCAGAAAGAACCCAAAAAAATCAAGAAAAAATGCTGTTAAAAAAACAGATAAGTAAACCTTGACTTTGGGAAAACCATTTGACCAGGGTATAATAACCAGTTTTGACCAGATTCAAGAAAAATGAAACCAGTGACAAAATGATAAATTCGGATATGAGAATGATGATAACCATGCTGGACTGAGTGAAACCAACTGTTTTGGGACCAAGTTGCAATGAAAACTGATTTGAGACAAGAATGATAAACTGCCGTGACAAAAAGAAACAGACAAATTTTAGACAGAATTTGACCATTGTGACAAAAAAATCAATAAATCGAGACACAAAAAAATGATTAGACCACCAAATCGAAACAAAAACGTGATCCAAGGAATGAACCAAGGCTCTAATTCCAAATGAAGATTTGCTATTTAGGATCCGGTGGTCTAACATGGTGGAATATGGTGGTGGTAGCCATTGTTGGTTTAGAGAGAGAGAAGAGAGGTTGAATGTAAAGAGAAATAAAATGAATTAAGTGAAAAAATGACAAGCAACACCCCTCCTTGGAAGCTAAGGAGGGGTATATATAGTCACACACACAACATAAACTATACAACGAACCTAGTCTAGTCTAAACGTGTGTGACTATGATAACTAATGGGAATTCTTAAATGTCGTCACATAAAGTGAGTTTCCAACAAGGTTTGAGAGGGAAAAAGGAAAGAATCACAAACCACAAATAAATGTCAAGGCAAGGATGCCAAGAACAAGCATATAGTCAAATAATGATCAAAAGAATGATCAATAGGGCGTGTGGAAGAACGAAAACGTACCTTGGCCACAAATTGCATTCCAAGCTTTCAAAGAACCAATGCAAAGCCCAACTATGACTAATAGTGACTACTAAATCTTCAAGGACTGGTATCACTCCTACCCATCTTGATATCATCATTCAATGATGTTGGAAATCAAAGAAGATGAGTCTTCTACAAGTGTAAGTAACTCAATCCACAATTAATAGAATGATTTATCTTCATGAGGACCTACACATAACAAGATGCAAACTAGTAGATACATTTGAAGAGTAAATCTAAAATGCATTAATACTACTAATCTAAATGAGATGCAATATTAACAACTTAAAAGGCTTATTTTCAACAAAAAATAGTTTTGACCAAAGAAAAACTTTAGTACAACTTAACCTTCTAATTTGAAGAGACAATGGATCGATATAAGTTTTAAAGTACAATATACTTCAAAGATCTTGTGTCACCATCACTCTGATACCTATTATAGAAACTAGAAGGGGGGGGGGGGGGTTAAATAGTTTCTCATCAGTTTATCTCCTAATTAAAGTTCCTTTCAATTAGGTGAGTGCAAAAACTATATTTTACTTGAAAGCTAGTTGCATAATGATTAGGTTCAATTCTAATGCATTAACAATGTGTAGTAAGTGTAATGATAAAGAATGTAAGTAATGAGTAAGGAAAGAAACAACCTAGTAGGAAGACACCAAGATTTATAGTGGTTCGGCAACGAGGCTCTATCCTCGTTCCTACTCCACTCCTCGAGTACACCTTACTCGAGATTTCCACTATATCCACAAGCTCCCTTCTTGGCGGAGAAAACCTTACAACGTCGCTTACATTATTTTACGACACTAAGCTAAATGTCGAGACCTAATCTTAGCTAGGAACAATATACACAATGTCGCCCACTTCACCATTTTACGACACAAGGCTAGATGTCGATTTCTAATCAAAAGCTAGAACCAATATTCACAACATTGCCTACTTCACCATTTTCCGACACAAGGCTAATGTCGAGTTCTAATCCAAAGCTAGAACCAATCTTCACGACTCTTCACTCTGAATCTAAGTGAGAAATTCACACAACACAACTACACATCACTTTATAGTTTAGTGAGAACTCACAAGACACAACCGCATAACTTTATAGTTTAGTGAGAACTAACACAACTTATTACAACTCAACAAAACATATCCAAGTACACACATGTAGCTTGGATCTACACAACACAAATCCAAGCACACACATATGCAAAGGATTTACACAACTCTAATCCAAGTATTCACATATAGCTTGGATGAACACAACTAGTCCAAATATTCACAAATACATTGGATCCACACAAGACACAAATAAACAAATGATGAGCATGACTAGATCTTTAGGAGAAGGTGATCTTCATCAAAGCTTCATCTTTAATCACATTACAAGTGTGTAAGTGATCTTCTCTTTTGATAAGGTAAAGAAGGATATCAAGAGGATAATCATGAGTAAACATACTTAACACATTAAATGATCATTTACAAATGACTAGGATTAGATAGGAGAAAGAAGGCTGAAAGAAATGTCTAAAAAGGGTTAATGAAAATGCAGATTTGATCCACTATTTATAAAAGACAAATGCCAATGGCTATCTGGGGAAGTTCCTTAGCTACCCAGGCGTTTCCTTATCGATAGGGAACTGCATAGGCACTTAAGGAACCGCGGGGAGTAGACTCCGCTCCTTCTTATCTTTTAGTGAATTTGAAATATCTGAGGCTGTTTAAACCTTCAAAGGATATTCTTATGGCATCTGGAATATGCCATATTCAAATTCACATTTTCATTTTAATAAAACTTTTTCTCTCAAAAATAAAGTTTATTAAAAATCTTTTGTTACATTTGACAAAAGTGAGTTTTAAGGCTAATCACTTTTATGATCACTAAGCATGATTAAGATATGTTAGTGTAATGATTATTACCTTGATGATAGTGTTTGTTAGATAATTCGTTTTATGATTGTGTTTGACAATAAATGTATTTGTAATTTGTCGTGATCAAAACTAAGAAAGATTAATTACAACTAACAATATTTTTAGGCATTGCTTTGCATTAAAAAGCTTTTCCAGCTTATTCAAACATGCACTACTTGTTTTTTGTAGACTAATCTTGTTTATGTAGTTAGTATAATTTGTTTTATAAGTGTGCGACTCAAATATTCAAGTTACTCTAGGAATCGACTATTTTGTCTTTTCCTAAAGTACTTATTTGATTATTCTAATCTCTAATTAAGCTTATTTTAGAGTGTCTTGTTCATTTTCAGCTTGTGACATAGGCAAAATAGTCAAGTTAACTATTTTGTCCTTTTGTCACTTAGTTTTTTTGCTTATTACAGCTTTTCTAGCTAGCTTATTCTTAATTTTCTTCCATAGTCTTCTTTTTAAATTCCGTTTTAGGAATCTCTATCAAATTTTAGCCCATAAGCTTAAGTGGTTAACTTTTTCCACTTGAGCTTATAGCTTATTTGATAAGCTCTTATTAACTTTTTAGCATTTTTCTTTCTGAACTGACTTTACAATACCAAAAAAGTGATCTTGGTTCAAAAGCCAACTGGTAAGCTTTAGTTTTGAGCTTATTGTGCTTATTAGGCCAATTAAGCTATCTTATAGCTTATTTGAAGGGCTTATAAGCTTTTTCAGCTTTTTTGCAAGTTGATAAAGTTGTTCATAATTAAATATTAAGTCAAGTAGGGCTCTTTGCTTTCTATTTCTACAAAAATTTCTTATTGGGCCAAAAAGCCCAATAAGCCCTTTGATCATTTGGTTTTGGGCTGTTTGGAGGCCCATTAAGCATTTTTAATCATTTTTAATTTGGTTTTGGGCTGTTTGGAGGCCCATTAAGCATTTTTAATCATTTTTAATTTCATTTTTGTTTTTACTAAGTTCATTTAAATTAGTTTTGAAGTTTTTAAAAATTTTGAGTTTTTTTAATAGTTAAATATTATTTTCCTCGATTTGTGTGATTACGTAATTCGTTTTAATTTTTAATCTTCTTAGCGTAGAATCGTCTTTTATTTTAAACCCTTTGATTTCCAATTGTGAAACTAATCCAAACAACATATTTATTTGCAAACTAATCTTCTAGTCAAACAACGATCCTTACGGTTTTTGTTATACGTTTTTGACATTCGTCTTTCTCGTAATCACATTCTAACCCACTAAAACTACAAGATCATCTTTTCACTAAGCCTTTGTCCGAACCCATCTTTGCTAGACTAGGAGCTAAGCTGGGTATGCTTATTATCGACAAAACAATCTCTGATAAGTCAAATGCTTTAAATGACGCTTGATATAATATTAAATGTGTTTCTAAGTTAACTAGATACTTGCATGAAAGTAAATGATAAAAACATTCTTAATATTAAATAATGTATTTTTCTAGGATAATGAGGAGACAATTTTTTAACGAAAGGTCAATGGGTCCCCCAAGTTTTGATAGTTTTACCCTACGCATCTAATGCGGATCTCAAATGTTTTCAAAACTGAATATATAATATCATTGGGATTTTTCAAATAATTCTTACAAAAATTTTCACCCACACTTCTCTCTCTCAAAGTTTCATCTCTCTAAGCATCATAAAACCTTAAATCTTCATTCTCATCATCATCAACAGAGTTTTCAGTACCCAAAATCTTCATTCTCATCATCATCAATGGAGTTTTCAGTACCCAAAGCTAAAAATGTTAACTTTGAGCTCAATCAAAGCATTCTAGCAGCCAACAACTCTATTGGTTGGTTGCAATCCACAAACCCTGCTTACAATGACTTGGTTAATTTTATGAAGAACTACGACGTTTTTGCTACTTTTACCAAGTCACCATCCGTCTACTACCAAGAATACCTTCGTGAATTCTGGTACTCTGCTGATGTCAATGATGACGACACCATCTCCTTTAACCTCACATGATCTGAAAATCGATTCTTATTTATTGTGGATGACTTTTCCACCATTGTTGGTCTCAAACATGGAGATGACTGTCTCAAGAGTGTAGCCAAAGAGACAGTCAAAGATGCGCTGGCAACTCTGTACCCCGTCGATGACAAGAACCCAGCTCTTTCCCCTGCTGAGGTCATGAAGAGATCACTTCTAAAACATAAGTACGGGAGGGATGCATGTACCTCAAGACCAGCTTAATCTCATTCATCAAACCATTGCTTACGGGTTAATCTATGGAGTTGACATAGATGTTGAAATTCTGTTGTTTGGCAACTTAGTGGAGTGGCTCATAGGTAACAAGGATGAAGAAAGAGAGAAGACTATCTGCTACACATGTTTTCTTTCTCTGATCATCGAAAATCTCTTAGAAGATAAATATATAAACTATGATATTTCCTCTATCAAGTCGTATCACATTACTAGAGATGTCTGCAAGGTGCCTGGCCCTAACGATATTCAGCTGAAAACTCATATAAAGGAAGTTGTTAGAAGATCGACCTCTGGGTGTAAGACTTTGATCCCTTCCACTAAGAAGGTGAATACTGCTTAAGTACCTGATAAGTCTTTGTCTTTGAATACCGTGTAGAGCTCTAAGCAGTCCAAAGCACAAAATGATAAGAGACTAAAGGAGAAGTCAATCCCTGGTTCTTCCCAACACACAATCTCCTAAGCTATATGGACCAAGAAGACAACCTCTATTCTGAAGCTTGTTGATGAACCTGAGGTCTTAGATTGAAACCATTGTTATCAAACATGTATACAACAATATTAATAGATTTTCCATACGCAACCACTCTCAAACGTTTGTAGGAGATAGTGGTGAAGTCTAGGGTTATCCTCGACCCATTAGAGTGTTTGTGTCTTCACTTAGGGAAGAATGGTAAAATCCGCAAAATTTTCACGACTCTAATTCGAGGACGAATTATTATTTTAGAGGGGAAGAGTTGTAAAACCCGCTTTAAAATCCTATGAACAGTACACGTGAACAGTAAATGCATGAAAACACGATAAAAATAAAACTTTCCATTTATAATATTAATATACGTGACACGACTTTTATTAACGAACATTTACGAATATTATAAATATGACATGATCACGATTACCGAATTCACGACAAATAAAACATGAACATACACGACCATAACAAATAATTAAAAGCTTTGGTTTTCCCTTGTGGGCCCCATGTGGCCGCGGATAGAAGAAAGAAAGGAACAAGATGGGCCTTTTTGCCCATGACCCAAAATAAACTAACAACATGAAAACACATGGAACTTTTTATCATTATTTTAGGAATAAGAAATACAAAAAACCCTTGCCTCCTTTTCTTCTTGCCGCCGGCTACCATCAACACCAAGGAGGGTTCGAGACGATTTTGATTATTGATTTTGGGTTGTACGTGATCGTGATCTAATCCTTGTTCCTACATGAGTTTGGTATAATCAATCACCTTTTTCTTTTTTCTTTTAAATTCTTATGGAATTCATGTTTTATTTAATTAATCTTATAAACATGTAATTAAAACAAGTGAGATTAATTAAAACTTAGAATTAAGGGTGTTTGGTTCGGTTTTGTGTTAGCCGAGACACAACTGAGACCTCCCCAAGGTCTCGGCTTGATTGATCCGACGCCACCGAGACCCACAAGGGGTTCAGTTTGGTTTGTGTGTTCGGGCGCAGCACCAAGGGAACCCGACCAGAGGTCGGGGTATGTTTAGATGTGGGGTTTGGTTTGGACCGAGAGCCAACCGAGACCAATAGGGTCTCGGTGGGGCTGTTTTTGGCTAACAGTGGGAACCGAACAAACCAAAGCAGGGGGAACCGGTGGGAACCGGTGTGAACCAGGTTCGGTGGGGCAACCGTGGCTTGGCAGTGGGTAAACCACACGGACAATGGCAACCGGCTAGGCCTGTTAGCCACTGTTAAAGGGGGTGTTTGGCTCAGCTTATTAAGGAACACGGGGTACGGGCTCGGGTTAATTTTTAAAACACGGACTCGGGTTTCAGGAATTAATAAAAATTAACAAAAACATGTTAATTAAATTAATTACTAGACTTTTAATTTAATTAATTTCATGATTTAGGTTAAATATTAAAATTAATATTACATGTATAACGTAAGGTATTTACTTAGCTTATTTTAACTAAAACATGTATTTTTAATTAAATTCTGTGTAACGTATAGTTTAATTAATTAACTAGTTATTTAATTGAAAAGCTATAACCATGACTTGTATTATACTATTTAAACTTTACTTATTATTTATAATCCAGCTTATTTCTAATTACTGAAACTTGCTATTTTTGGAAACTTTCTATTTTTAGAAACTTACTATTTATGAAAACCTGCTATTTTTAGAAGGTTACTTAGTATTATAATACAAGTATTATAATACACTAATACATGAATAATACACAACAGAACATCAGAATAACTACATAATACACAGTAGAACATGACAGAATACGTATAATAAGCTAAGAACACTAAGAACCAGTAAAACACATGTAATTTAGACAACTCATACATGTCCATATTTCTTATGTAGTATTATCCGTCAAGGCGGAGTATTCTTCATCGTTTTCGTTAGCTTCTACTGGACATAAGGTACGGATTTCCCGTCCTTCAGTAAGGACAATCTCTTCCATCATTAGGATTTCCCGTATGCAGCCAACAGTTTTCCCTAGTAGTTACAGATTAAATGCTTATGTTTTATTAATTGCCTTAGCCATATACATGCATGACCAGTTTCACCTAGTTATGGAGGTACCATAACCATAACACTAGAGGCACTAGTGTTATGACTTCACCACGGCGGAGTGATAGTTCGTGGCGTCCCTTTCAGTTATTTGGCCATTATATTTATTATGTTATCATGTGGGGCGTATGGATGCATCCTAGTTACATGTTCCAGTCAGGATTTCATGGTGAATGTGGTGTGTGCCTTGCATCCTTCACAAGGAGCTGATCCCTCCTACCCATTACCAAGTAATTAGAGGCATCTCCTCTAATTTGCATGACGAGGTCACCCCTCCAAGTATTCATGCATGTTGTTGACCTCATGACCTATATTGGCTATTTTTGTACAGTAAACTAATACCGATTTTACAAGTAAACATAAGCTATATTTTCAGAACTAAAATCAGTAAAATATGTTATACGCCTAGGTTTTCCCAGGACTTATTCATTTCCGCTGCTATCCATGCTTTACAGTTCTTAATTATGTTATGTCATATATCCGTGCACTAAGCGTATTGCTCAGCCGTTACTTTCTTTCCATGTCCCAAAATGGCAGGTACTTAAGGTAAGACTGGAGCATTTGGAGGACATGCATAGGATGGGAGCTACCTTAGACTTCTTCTCCTCTTGCCTTCATATATTTATGCTTGTTTAGTCTTCCTTTAGTTCATTTATTTCATTTATGTTTTGGGCTTATGTTTGAGAACTGATGTTTGATTCTAGTAATCCCTTTGGTCATGTATGTTTATGACATATTACCTTGCATGCTTTGATGACACACCATAATTATCCTGTGATATTCCGTCTATTAAAATAGGGTGTTACAATACTTATACACTTGTCGTGTAGTATTAAATATACGTAAATACTTATCGTGCATTAATTAATTATTAAAAGTTTTTATTTAACGGTATTTTATGTAAGTTTTACATTGTTCAACCCCTCAAAGGATAAATACTTGGGACTCTTTTACTTGTGAAATAAATGAAGGAACCTAGATATCGAGTGACGTTTAGACACTCTGAGTTAAGACATATGTACTCAGGTTGTTATTTTCCTGAGTACTGTCTAGAGGGGCCAGGGTCATCGGGGTGCTTTATAAACACAGATGAATCACTCCCTGGTACGAAGAAAGAGTGTAACCGTTCGTCCTCTAATTAGAGATACAATAAGCTGTATAGGACGTGGCATGACTAGAAAAGAGATGAAACGTGACATGACTAAAGAGGACGTGGAACATGATATAATTGAGGAGAATATATCTCGCTCATGGATAGAAAAGAGGATAAGGATCCAGATGGACTCCTCCGTTCCAAGTGGCTTCCCGCTCGGAAAGATCCTCTACCAGGTCTTGACAAAAACTGGTAAACCTTGGTCTTTATGACTATGTCTTGATGATAAAGAGACTTTCTGGTTCACCAACGTGAGATGGATCCTCATGAACTGGATCGAATGACTAAGAAACAACGTGTAAAAATAACAAAACGTTACGATGCGAAATAATCTGGAATACTTGTCATAAGGAACTTCTTAGTAATGATGTACGAGACATACTGAAACGTAGTACGTGAACAATTGTGAACGTGATACGTGGACATATGACGAATGATGATACGTGCAATATATCGTAAACGTGATACGAGAAATGTGGAATGAACATGACATGTGAAACATATAGTGAACATAGAATAACTGGGGTGGTAACGCCAAAGGTATGTGGTAAGACATGAAATAAGACGTGAAGCGTCCATCTGAAGTTGGCAAGTTTTTCAAGCTCGAGTCTGGTCTCCCAAGCTTGCTGTAAACTTTCCAGAATAAAGTGAAACTTAAATCATAAGCTAGAATGTGATCATGAATGTGAATAGTGTTGTGGACGTAAATGCGAAAGCAAAACATAAAATTTAACAAGGACATGAACATAATGATGAATGAATGCGTACGCGAGTCTTCATTTGAACTGATAGCTGAGAGAGTGCCCAGTGATCGTACGATCTCTGGATGGAATGTCTAAAAATCTGCTAGCTGTGAAATCCTTACGGATGGAAGGATCTTGCAGACTTGGTCAAATGGTTGTAAACAACCCAGATAGCATCATGTTTCATCTGCATGTTGTGGTCCAAGAACAGAACCCATGGAGATCCTGTCCCTTAGTCTGTTGGTGTTCTATCTTAGCCTTCCGGTATGACAGATACTTAGATATGAACTTAACTGCATCTTGCTTCATAGAAACTGGATACCTAGAAGTTTGGAAAACTATGAGTCTCTGCAATTATACTACTCTCAGCGTGGGATTTTTCGGAACACATAACTTAGTGTAGGTTTCTCTCCTCTGCGCATATGCTGAGTCATGGTAAGATTAACCATGATTTAGCGTGTAACTGTAATCATTCAAAGTTCATATGAAAAAATTTCATAGTGAAATTTCTTCTGTCATGGAATTTGCAACATAGTGTAAATGTGGTCTTCGTACCTTTCTATAGCTTAAAACATATTCAGGTTGTCATGGATGAAAATACCAACGAACTTTGAAGCATTCAAGAGACTAGAACAAAATCACGAATTTAGCATGACCAATTTATGTGCGAAGAGCAGCCATGGACATGTCCTACTCTTTCACTCGTCACAATTGTTAGCCCGATTGTAAATTGTTCTTGTATAAGTGTATTAACATCTTGCAATCGATCGTATACATTGAAAATGCATGGAGGGAGATAGCGGTCATGAAGGGTGATTTGTTTACATCGACGGTAGTCGACACAAAATCTCATGTTACCGTTCTTCTCCTTACTTAAACAAGACCGGTGCACATCAGGGTGATGCACCTGATGGATGAACCCTGTTCAGGCATCTCTGCAGCTGACCCTTTAACTCTTTAGCTCAAGAAGGCCATGCTATGAAAAGTCTTGGAAACTGGTTCTGCTTCCTAACCTGCTTGATGTTATGTTCCACCTTGCAAATAGGAAGTAAATTCGGAGGTTTTTCTGGAAATACATCTAGGAATTTAGAAATATCCGACTGATTCTAGGTAAGAGGAGTTTTAGAAGTCGTGTCATAAATGTTAGCTAGAAAATCCTCGCAGCCATGGGATGACGATCATATGTTTGTAAAACATAGATGACTTGTACAGATTTTCCTGATGGAAAACCATGCTGAATATATTCAGGAGCCTGAACATCGCTGTACACAATCTGATATGGATGACAGCTTATCGCAACATGGGTTGTTGTTCATAGTCCATAGATTAAGTCATATTTAACTCCCATCTATCAGAGGGAAGTGCGTTAGCAAAATGCATCCTATCGTCATACTGAATGAATGAGTTCGTACACATGGATGATACGAATGACATGTCTATGATCATGGACATATGAAATATGAGACCAAGAAATGAAAGTGACATGGTAATATATGAGGTAAAATATTGCAGGTTCCTACTGAATGTACTTCACCTACCTCCCGCAGAACGAACACTGTGGGTTCAAACGTGAACAACACTCCGGTGATGAGGATGAAATTCTTATGGCATGATTCATTTATGGCACAACAGAATGGTTTTACCCCTTGGAGGATATTCTGAATTACGTATGGTTGTTCTAAATGAAAAACGTGAGTCATGTGTCCTGACTCGTGTCTTGAAAAGATATGCGTATGACATGTGTCTTGACTGGTGTCTTGACATGTGTCCTCAGAAAATACACGTGAGACATGTCTCTTGATGGATGTCTTGACATGAGTCTCGAGATAAGATACAATGAAATTTTAATTTATTTTTTTGGGTCATCTTGCCAGAATTTGGCGGATCGGTTGGACTACTAACCCTTTGTATTTCTGATCATGTCCGTAACCAGAGTTTCTATCGTTATTGTCAGAGTATTTGCTGTCACGATAGTTGTCACTACCTCTTTGACTGTCAGTTAAACGACGGTCATTATCAGGACTGTGATTCATGTAACTTTCCAGCTGAGTGGCTGGCTGGTAGCGGTTCCCACTCATATGCTGGAAAAGAACACTGAATAATCATGCGACATACAATCTAAAAAGGTAAGAATATGGAATGAAACGGTACATCTGGTGGTTTAAATATAACTCTAGTCAGGTTGCTCTGATCTATCGCCTTCGTCCTTGTTTTGTAAAATCTCTAAGCTGAGAGCGGTATCATTTTTAAAACAACATTTGTAAGAAAATGTTTGAGAAAATTGAAAATGAATTAGTATCACACATGGGGTGCGGTAACTGAAATACGTCTGGAGTATGGTACATGAAATAAACATGGAACATGTTACATGGAGTACACATGGGATTCACATGAGATGATCGATGCGGTATCAACCATCTGACATGGTCAAGGAACACGTAATAGCCTAGCTAATTTAGCTTATACATAATTCTAGTTTAATGAGAGGCACAAAACACGATTAAGTGGAAGCGAATGATTGCCAGCATGAAAACATGATCAATGAAAACCGACCATGGTTATCATGAGAACATGATTAAATATAATCCATCCGTGTCTAGCATGAAAGTGTAAGCAACATGAGGAACCATAAGACAAAAATTAACATAGAGTAGTATGGTACATGAAATAAACATGGAACATGTTACATGGAGTACACATGGGATTCACATGAGATGATCGATGCGGTATCAACCATCTGACATGGTCAAGGAACACGTAATAGCCTAGCTAATTTAGCTTATACATAATTCTAGTTTCATGAGAGGCACAAAACACGATTAAATGGAAGCGAATGATTGCCAACATGAAAACATGATCAATGAAAACCGACCATGGTTATCATGAGAACATGATTAAATATAATCCATCCGTGTCTAGCATGAAAGTGTAAGCAACATGAGGAACCATAAGACAAAAATTAACATAGAGTAGTATGAAAACATAATCAGCATGAAAACAACGTTAACCATGATAGCATGACAGCAGAATTGACATAAATCGTAACAATAAAAAAGGGAACGTGAAAAAGTTATGACTATAATGAAATAAATTTTGAAGATTAATAGTATGGACGACTATGAGTCGTTTCACCATGCAAACAACGCAACATAGTTGATACAATAAAGTATGCAGTGAACATAGAATATGCATGAATAGTTTATAAAGCATGAAGTAGTTTATAATGCATGAAATAGTTTAAAATGCATGGTTAATAACTATGATGATATGTACATGAGTGAACGCCTATGGGTCGGTTCACAAAACAAAAGACAAGTGTGGATGCCTATGGGTCGGTCCACTAATCAAACAAATGTTTCGATAAAAGCCATGCGACTAATTAGGGCCAGTCCTGTACCAACCATTACTCAGTCAAAATTCCTGCGACAATAAGATGAATGCATGAAATGAATACATGAAATTATATGAAATGCATGCATGAAAACCAACTATCTAAATCTAACAAAAATATGCGACTAAGTATGAACTACTATGGTTCAGTTCATACTTGTCAACATACACAAGAAACACCATGCATGAAACAATGACATGTAACTAAGTATGGATGACGGTTGTTCAATCCATATTAGTAAAACAATTCCGTAGAAAACAACATGGTTAAAACAACGAGGTTCTAAAACTATCAATACGTGGAAATCAGACGTCGACTTAGGAAGGTCCTGGTGACTACTCATTAGTCACATGTCAAATTTTAAAGCCTACAGGTCGAAACCTTGGGCTCTGATACCATAATTGTAACACCCCATTTTAATAGATGGAATATCACAGGATAATTATGGTGTGTCATCAAAGCATGCAAGGTAATATGTCATAAACATACATGGCCAAAGGGATTACCGGAATCAAACATCGATTCCCAAACATAAGCCCAAAACGTAAATGAAATAAATGAACTAAAGGAATACTAAACAAGCATAAACATATGAAGGCAAGAGGAGAAGAAGTCTAAAGTAGCTCCCATCCTATGCATGTCCTCCAAATGCTCCAGTCTAACCTTAGGTACCTGCCGTTTTGGGACATGGAAAGAAAGTAACGGCTGAGCAATACGCTCAGTGCACGGATATATGACATAAAATAATTAAGAACTGTAAAGCATGAATAGCAGCGAACATGAATAAATCCTAGGAAAACCTAGGCGTATAACATATTTTACTGATTTAGTTTTGAAAATATAGCTTATGTTTACTTGTAAAATTTGTATTAGTTTACTGTACCAAAATAGCCAATATAGGTCATGAGGTCAACAACGTGCATGAATACTTGGAGGGGTGATCTCATCATGCAAATTAGAGGGGATGCCTCTAATTACTTGGTAATGGGTAGGAGGGATCAACTCCTTGTGAAGGATGCAAGGCACACACCACATTTACCATGAAATCCTGACTGAAACATGTAACTAGGATGCACCCATACGCCCCATATGATAACATAATAAATATAATGGCCAAATAACTGAAAGGGACGCCACGAGCTATCACTCCGCCGTAGTGAAGTCATAACACTAATGCCTCTAGTGTTATGGTTATGGTACCTCCATAACTAGGTGAAACTGGTCATGCATGTATATGGCTAACGCAACTAATAAAACATAAGCATTTAATTTGTAACTACCGGGGAAAACAGTTGGCTGCATACGAGAAATCCTAATGAAGGAAGAGATTGTCCTTACTGAAGGACGGGAAATCCGTACCTTATGTCTAGTAGAAGCTAATGAAAACGATGAAGACTACTCCGCCTTGACGGATAATACTACATAAGAAATATGGACATGTATGAGTTGTCTAAATTACATGTGTTTTACTAGTTCTGAGTGTTCTTAGCTTATTATACGTATTCTATCATGTTTTACTGTGTATTCTATAGTTATTCGGATGTTCTGTTGTGTATTATTCATGTATTAATGTATTATAATACTTGTATTGTAATACTAAGTAACCTTCTAAAAATAGCAGGTTTCTATAAATAGTAAGTTTCTAAAAATAGAAAGTTCCAAAAATAGTAAGTTTCTATAACTAGAAATAAGTTGGATTATAAATAATATGTAAAGTTTAAATAGTATAATACAAGTCATGGTTATAGCTTTTCAATTAAATAACTGGTTAATTAATTAAACTATACGTTACATGGAATTTAATTAAAAATACATGTTTTAATTAAATTAAGCTAAGTTAAATACCTTATGTTATACATGTAATGTTAATATTAATATTTAACCTAAATCATGAAATTATCTAGTAATTAATTTAATTAACATGTTTTTCTGATTTTTATTAATTCCCGAAACCCGAGTCCGTGTTTTAAAAAATAACCCGAGCCCGTACCCCGTGTTCCTTAATAAGCCGAGCGAAACACCCCCTTTAACAGTGGCTAACCGGCCTAGCCGGTTGCCACTGTCCGTGTGGTTTACCCACTGCCGAGCCATGGTTGCCCCACCGAACCCGGTTCATACCGGTCCACACCGGTTCCTGCCAGTTGTGACTGGTTCCCCTTGCTTTGTTTTGTTCAGTTCCCACGGTTAGCCAAAAAGAGCCTCACCGAGACCCTATAAGTCTCGGTTGGCTCTCGGTCCAAACCAAACCCCACATCTAAACATACCCCGACCTTTGGTCGGGGTCCCTTGGTGCTACGCTCGAACACAAAAACCAAACCGAGCCCCTTGTAGGTCTCGCTGGCGTCGGATCAATCAAGCCGAGACCTTGGGGAGGTCTCGGTTGTGCCTTGGCTAACCTAAAACCGAGCAAAACACCCTTAATTCCAAGTTTTAATTAATCCCACTTGTTTTAATTACATGTTTATAAGATTAGTTAAATAAAACATGAATTCCATAAGAATTTAAAAGAAAAATAAAAAGGTGATTGATTATACCGAACTCGTGTAGGAACAAGGATTAGATCACGATCACGTACAACCCAAAATCAATAATCAAAATCATCTCGAACCCTCCTTGGTTTTGATGGTAGCCGGCGGCAAGAAGAAAAGGAGGCACGGGTTTCTTGTTTTTCTTAAACCTAAAATAATGATAAAAAGTTCCCTGTGTTTTCATGTTGTTAGTTTATTTTGGGTCATGGGCCAAAAGGCCCATATTGTTCCTTTCTTTCTTCTAGTCGCGGCCACATGGGGCCCACAAGGGAAAACCGAAGCTTTTAATTGTTAAATGTTATGGTCGTGTATGTTCATGTTTTATTTGTCGTGAATTCGGTAATTGTGATCGTGTCATATTTATAATATTCGTAAATGTTCGTTAATAAATGTCGTGTCACGTGTATTAATATTATAAATGGAAAGTTATATTTTTATCGTGGTTTCATGTATTTACTATTCACGTGTATTGTTCACAGGATTTTAAAGCGGGTTTTACAAGTATATTAAATACGACACGACAATATATGACACAAAATTAAAAATCATGAATTCACGACAAGTAATAATGTATATATTATTTACAACACGAAAAGTATATAATTAATTCACGATAAATAAATAAGTATAATAAATGACGTGACGAGAACCACGAATATACAAATACAAGAAAAATTCAAGTTAAGACATGAATAAGTAAACAAGATTCTTTGAATGCATTAAAAACCTTCCAAGACAAAAGGGCCCAAGGCCCGGTCCACTAAAAGAAGTAAAAAACAAAACACGTATGTTTCTCTCATTTATAACAAATAGAAAAAATAATAAGAAACCCTAAGGGAGTCACTTTTATGCCGTCGACCACACACACAAGAAAAAGGGAGGAGAAAGTTTTGATTTCGATCTTGGTTCGTTATGGTGTTCATGTGTAAATCATTCCTAGATTATACCTATCTCTGTAATACACAAAACTTAATCTTATGTTTTATTCATTCGAAATCATCATTCAATTAATCAAGAGGGATATACTATACACGAATTGATGTTAATGAATATCAAAAGAAGAACAAGACCATGTTTATTAGAACCTTTGGTTGTGGTGTTGCTGTTCGGACCAAACCGAGACCACAAGGGGTCTCGGTGGGGATTTCTTGCTGGGCAGCCACAACCATAAGGCTGCGGTGGGGATTGTTTAGCTTCAGCCGTAACCCATAAAGTCACAGTGGATATCGACCACAGTGGCAACTTTGGCTTGACAGCCGCATCCATAAGGCTGCAGTGGGAACAATGTTTGGCCAACCACAAGATTAAGGCCCACGGTGGGTACCTTTGCTTGGCAGTCGAGAGCATGGGCTCTTGGTGGGAAGCGTATGCATGGCAGCAGGGGACAAAGGGGGGCCGGTGGGAGCAATTTGGTTGAATCGGTTTAAAACGAGAGGCCACACAAGGGGGAATTTGGTTTATTTACTTACCGGTTTAGTAAAATTCGCTTGTTATTAAATTGGCTCATTTAAATCGGTTTAACTAATCAAGGCTTATTATAAAAAACTGATGTATTATTATTCGGCTTATTTTATCTCGGGTTTATTAAATAATTAACTTGTTTAATTATTGGTATAAATAAATCATAGCTTATTTACAACTTATTCAAGTGGACTTAATTAACATGGGCTTATTTTATTTAATGTAAGTAGAAATTCTTAATAAAATGCAAGTCTTAATTTATAATTAAATAAATCCATGACATAATTATTAAGTTAAATCCATGACATGATATTAGTTAATAATTAATTTAAATCCATGACATATTATTAAATAATGATTAATTATAAATCATGACGTATTATAAATTAATAATTAATTATAAATTCATGACATATGAAAGTTAAATATTAAAATGGACTTTATTAATACTTGACTTATTTAAATCATGACTTATTAATATAATACTTATAAATAATCATGGCTTAATGATTCATGACTTATAAGAATTAGCTTATTTAATATACTTATTAAACCATGACTTACATAATCTAGCATATACGATGAATAGGGGAATTACTTAAGTATATTAAACGAGCTTATTTCTATTTATGGAAACTTACTGTTTATGGAAACTTACTATTTTTGGAAACTTACTAATTATGGAAACTTACTATTTTTGGAAACTTACTATTTATGGAAACTTACTATTTTGGAAAGTTACTATATATGGAAACCTGCTATTTTTGGAAAGTTAATATATATGGAAACCTGCTACTTTTGAAAAGTTACTATATACGGAAACCTGCTATTTTTGGAAAGTTACTATACATGAAAACCTACTATTTTAAGGAAGTTACTAATTATGAAAATATTAGGTATAATAACACAAGAATTATGAAATACATTAACCAAGAACACATGAACGTATAACATTAAGAAAGACACAATAAACCATGAACAAGTAACTCAAAACTAAGAACAAGTAACTTATTAATGAACAAGCAACTCATACACGTCCTTTATTCTATAGCTTACGTGAAGTCGGAGTAATACTTTCCGCGGTTCATCTTTTCATCGATTACTGGACATAAGGTACCGATATTCCGTTCTTCAGTAAGGATATCTTTCCTATGCATGGTTAGGATTCCCCGTTTTCTATGACATTTGTTTTCCCCATTTTTCATATTTTAAAACTTTCATTGTTTGCCATGCTATCATTTTAATTGCACGAGCTATATACATGCATGACCACCTAGTTATGGAGGTACCATAACCATGACATATGAGGCACCTATGTCATGACTCTTCCGCGACGAGAGTGATTTCTCACGGCGTCCCTTCACATTACATGTTGGCCATTATTATTATTGAGGTGTATGGGTGCATCCTAGTTACATGTTTCCTGGTTTACACGTACAGGGTGATTGGCTTGGTGTGTGGTCTACACCCCATCACATTGGAGCTGATCCCTCCACCAAGATTATTTTTATTAGATGTCACCCCTCTATTTGTATGACAAGGTCACCCTCTGTGTATTCATGCATACGTTGATAATATGTTATGAATTATATGAGCTCGTGGGCATTTAATTATACTGCATGTAAAACTTATGATATGTCAGTTATCTTCCATATTCATACATTAATTCCCAGGTTTTTCTTAGGAGATAGATATTAATTCCCGTTGCTTTCTGATTGTAGTGTTTTTACACACCTTTAGGAAAAGGAGGTAAAATAGGGAAAGTATCGAGTGTCGGTTTAGGAAAACCGACCACTAATGACCCTTTGAAAGTTCAAGTTCGTTTCCCAAGTAGGTACGTGTGTTGTGTGATGAATTGATTTTGATTGTGATTTTGTTGTTATGAGAAGAGAAAAAAGAAAGGGGACGAGAAGAGAAAGACGGTTACGAAGACGGATCGAGCTAAGACGAAAAGATCGTTCACGTAAAACCGTAAAAAACTACAAAATTTTAAATTTTAAATCTAAAAATTAATTAAAAGCTAAAAGTAGTCTAAAATAATATAAATGAGAATAAAAATATAATAAAAATATTTTAAAACCTTTTATTAATTAAATATTCAATTTTAAATGCTAATTAAAGCCCTAAAATTGAATATAATTAATCAGAATGTCCAAAATATTATTTTATTGAACAAATAACTTACTTATATTATCTAAAGACTAAAAATTATTTTTCCTAATTTTTAAAATCTATTTTTCTATTCTTTAATTATTAAAAACTATTTTTAAACTAAAATAATTATAAAAAAAATAAAAATAATGCCAAAAATAATTTGACACTTTTAAAAATCCTAAATTACTCTAACGAACAGAAGAAAAATAAAAAAGTTTGAAAAATATTAAATTTACCACTAAAAGACAAAAACAGTTTAAATTAAACCCTAATTAAACTAAATTAATTTAAAAAAACAAATAAAAGGTGAACAGTGAAAACTTTTTTTTATTAAAAATCTTAAAATGTTTTTCCTAATCTATGAAAAATGTTTAAACTGAAAAATAATGATTTTTGGCACTAAATGCCAAAAATCAGAAATTAAAAAGTAATTAAAATAGCAATAAAACCTAAAAAATAGCAGATGAACAGTAAATAAAAATCTAATTAAACAGAAAAATCAAAAATAAAATTAGAAAAATAACAAAATTGGTTTCAAGATCTAAATCAAATTAGACCACAAAAGACAAAATATTCAACTTTCTGAAAGTGACACTTTGGGACTTTTGTCTGTTTGCTTAGCAGTGGTAAAAATTGTGCTACCAGTGGGAAAGGAGTTCCCACTGCTAGTGTAATTTGTTGGTCAGTTGACCAATAAGCTCAGGAGAGCTTATTTGTGGGCTTATTTTGGACAATAAAGCAACCCTATACTCAGTTGAGTATAGGGAGTCAATAATCAACACAAGAATCAGCAAGTCACTCACACAAATCAACCACAGATGGCATACAAATGTTACTGATTAAGCCCTTATGGGTATGATGAACAGTAACTATTTTACTTGCACAAATACGAATTTCAATGGCTCAAATCTTGTACTTAGTCCAACCAAATGACAAATAAGCAGTACACAATCCTCCAATCTCCTAATAACTACCAGTTCGACAAATTTGGTGGTCAAATTCACACAAAATTATGCACAAAAGCAGTTACTAAATTTTTGTGCTATTTCACAATTTTTTATCATGCAAATGTGTTGTAAACTTTACCAAACTGAAAGCGAGTACTTATACTACCTAATAACAACCACTTAAGTATGTTGAACAGGTTTTAAACCAAGATTAAAATCATTCACCCTAGTTTAGACCCTAATCCAAACACTCCTTTATAATCTGAAATGCAAATTTAACAAAGCAAAGCTATCCCAATGACACAAATATGATTTTAACCTACTCTATCATGCATATAATCCTAACATACACATGAACAAACATATAAATCATTACTTAAACAAATTCCATGAACCTTTCACATAAATCACACAAATCATCAAACTAGAAAACTGAAACAAGGGAATAAGGTATTTTACCTTGTGGGACCCACATCCAGGCCCCACTAAGGCTGCTATGCCTTCTCCTTCAGGCTGGGGCCTGAGCAGAACCTTGGAAATCAGTCAAGAGCTAGATGGTTTCCTGCAATGAACAATGAACAACAATAATATCCAATTTCTGATTTTTGAAACTTTTTTAAACCTTATACAAACTTGTAAACCTTGAACTTGGAACACGTTTTGAAACAAGAACAATATCAGAAATCCAGGAATCCAATTCCACTTTCACTTCATAGGATCCTTGGATTTCTGAAAATTTTCAAACAAATGCTGAAACCTTTTTGAAAACTGAAACAAACACAAAGTGTTTATCAAATGAAATATGGAACTCAGATTTATCAATCTAACACCAACTTTAAAAAATAATAAAAGGAATTATAATTTAGCAAAAATACCAACTTTATAAAAATTTAAAAGGTATTACAATAACTTGAAAAAAAAATCTGGAACAAGGGGTAATCCACAACTCGGGCCTCCTTATATAATGCCTAAGAGAACATTCTAGAGCTAAATAATAAAATAATCATAAGCTTAAACCCTAGCTAAGGGATTTCCTGAAATGCCCTTTGAATTTGACTGAAAATTGGGTCAAATTGGAGCATGTGATGTAGCCAGCTGTTGTGAGGTGATCAGGAACGTTCATTGTGCCTTTGGGACCAAGGACTAACATCTAGCCGTTTAACTTGTCTGGTATTGGGTTTGGGGGAAAGTGACGGGTGCAGGGGACCCCTGGGGATGTCACATGGGTTGGTTGGGGTCATGGGTTTTGTGTGGGATGGGAGGACAAAAACCCTAATTAGTGATCTGGAGAGTATTAACCAAAACCCCTTTGTTTTTAATCCAATTTTGCCTGGGAAAATTTAGGGTTTATGTGGGTAATTAAGGTGGGTTTAATCCATTTGGGGAAAGTTTTATTTAAATATTATGTTTGGGGGGAGGGAAATTAAGGAGGTTTGACTTGTGAGTTGACCCTGGTTAATTAAATAAATCGTGAGTGGAGGGTGACGTGTGAGGGGGAGTGAGGTGGGGGATTGTGATTGGTGGTGGTGGGTGACATGGCAGGATGATAGGCTGGGGTGTGTTTGGATGTCTGGCGGTAATATTCCCTTGGTTTCCTTGTTTTGTTCATGTTGTATAAAATAGCTAACAACTTCAAATTTCTTCACAACAACTTTAGACAACTTGTCAATTTTGGCACAGCCTTTCCTCAAACTTTAAACAAGGGCCATTAATGCACATTCTTCATTCTCCAAGGACTTCTCTTGTAACATCTTGATAATTTAGGGACCTCAATGCATTTTATGAGTTTTGCAAGGTTATAAATTGCCAAGTCTTCAAAAATGAGGGACCAATGTTGCCAATCTTCAATTCTTCAAGGTCATTTTTGGAAATTCCAGATTTGGGCCTGGTTCATTGTGCGGCTTCGTTTCCCGTGTTCGTTTTTGATTGATTCTTGTGATCTTTTTTTCTTTTCCTCAATATCCGTACGTAAAATACACAAGCAACAAACACGAGCATATATTTGGCAGTTTTAATGATATTTAATGCATTTTAAGCCCGATTTGGACGATGAGACTATGTAGAAAAGCAGTCTCATCACTCCCCCATACTAAACCATTGTCGTGCACGCAATGCTAGAATAAAGTATCGTAGCATCTCCAAAATTTAATTTTATCCACTTTATTGAATGATAAACTAGCTATACTACTACTATTACTACTACTTGTGTTTTAGACATAATGTATGATTTTCATCGCAAAATGGGACGTTTAGGTTCATAGAATAAGAACACGTGAATGCTTCGTTAGAAATAATTTCGTCGTCCTCGATTTTCACCCTAATTCCATGCCAAGCGTGCAACGAGATCATTGTCATTATAAGTTAGTAATGCTAACACTACTCATATGCCCTAATCACGTACTTATCCTCCCATTATTCCTAAGTTGTATCTCTTATATTTTATTTTGTCTTGAATGTTTCACGAGGATACATCATTGACTTATGCGATAATAGAGATTTAGGTCTAAAAATAGAGTCCTAACGGTATAACTAAGACCATCAAATCAATAACCCCTCCTAATAGACAACGATGTCAAAAAATTAAGTTGACAAGAAGAATCGATAAACACGGTTTTATAACGGTTTTGTACATGAGACTTATTACCAAGACTTTTATACGCCCCCTAACGGAAGGGCCTTATTATCTTTGGTTTACCTCCATCTTTTATTCAACTTCGCCATGAAGCTTTTATTATGACTTCGGTCTTGCCTTGCCTTTTATTATCCGCCTCATCGGTGGTTTTATTAGCCAAAGACGTATATCCTCGCGCTAAAGCGAATTTTGGATCTTTAAAGCTTCGAAGATTAAGGCTTGATTCACTTTCAATTTTGCATAGATTTTAGGCCTTGTGGGGCTTCAAATTGTTTGCTAGATTTAGGTGAGCCCTTGAAATCTTATTATTGGGTGAAGCTTTCGATTATTCGGGTGCCAATACTTCAAAACCGTGACGCTGGCGATACCTTAATGTCTTCCCAATTTAATTACACGGAAGCTACTAGAAAAGACTAGAAACCCAACAATCCTAACTAAACCGCTAAGTCAATATTTATTAAGCAAAAAATATTTACATGCGAAGGGAGAATAAGCAAACAACGAGAACACATGAGTTTTTGAAAGAATACGAGTACTCTACGTTTAGCATAGTAACTTATAATTAACTCTATCATTTCTCGTCCTCATTTAAGAGACTTAGCCTAATGTGTAGTTAAGGAATCAAAGCTAAGTGCTCAACACGCACGGTCGAGTCAAAAATTACTCTTATTCTCGCCATCGGAAAATCTACATTCGTGTTTTCAAACACTTATAAAACATGAGAAATTTTTTAAAATTTGGCCTTTTTTAGCCTTATTTTGCAACAAAATGATAAACAAAAAGATAAACTTTGGAAAGCGTGAAGGTTTGGTAATGTAGATTTGTAAATCTATGCTTATGTTTTTAGAGAGAGAAAGAGATAGAGAAATGGTGGATTTCACACTTTAGAGAGAGAAACTAAAAAAGAACTATGTGTAAAATATGAAAAACCACACCCTCTCCATCAAAGGAGAGGGTTTATATACCCAAGCCTTGTAATGGGCTTGGGTTTACACGTTTGGGCCGGCCTACACAAGTTGTAGGCTAGGCTTGGACTTGGTTGTTAATTAAAGAAAGTTAACTAAACTACGAGCTATTACATGGACTATCGTTGGAGTAACCGATCCTTCTTAATACGTAAAACGTATTTCCAACAATCTCCCCCTAAGGGAGGTCACTCCAAACAAGGGCGTTACCCGAGTTACAATAATGAAATAAACCTAGCATACTATGCTTGTCTTGAGCTCGTAGTCTTCGTCTTTCTTTTTCTTTTTCTTTTCTGGTGAACATGCTGATGTGATCTTTGATATCACTCTTGAGCATTAATCTCTTGCCTTGATCTCTTGCATCCATCACTTGTGATCTTCGCCTCTTCGTGACCTCACGTCCCACATACTTATACCTTCGTAATTCTTGAAAGCTTCAGAGTTTGAAACAGCGGAAGACTTAACTTTTAGGCTTTCTTGAATTAGATGAGGTATTAAATGCATAAAGTATAAGCATGCGGGGATGACTTCTTCTCGGATTCCGCAACGCCACTGTCTTCAAATGCCGCAACATAAGTAGACACGAACGAAATGGCTTTGAACATTTCATTCTAAATCGGTAGCATTTTACCTCCGATCGGTGAAGACCGTTGGACGATATTAGATATCGTACCCGTGACGGATAGTTTCAATTAAGTAACTTCCTGACAGGATTTCGCGGGTAAACCCGTTCTCTTTATTCGACCGTCCAAAGCTGACTGCGAACATAAAGAGTGAATCATTTGGATAATAATATCCTCATGATTGGAAGCCGTCAATTCATGTTCCTGGAACAAGTGAAATTCAATTAAGAACCGCACCATCGTTGCTTTCCAGTTGTCACTAGCTTGATTCGTATAGAATCTTGCAAGTTACCTACCAAGTGCTGTTTGAGGTTAACACTAGAAGGATTTCCACTCATCACCGTGAACACTAAGGTATCACTCTGAGTGTTCTGGCAAGATCACTAAGATATTGCGTAGAGGCCTAGAACGTGTTTAAATTCAGTTAAGAATTAAACAGCTGTTGCTTTCCAGTTATCACAAGTTTGATTCATAAAGAATCGCACAAGTCACCTACCATGAGCTTTTTGATATTCGCTCAAGAAGGATTTCCATCTTCATTGTAAATACTTTCGTATTACTCGGAAGTTCAGGCAAGATCATGAAGATTTTGCGTAGGACTCTTAAAATCTTTCTTACTTTTCACAGTGTGTGAAGAAGCAAGGAATTATGAAAGTGTGTCCTAATGAGATATTTGATGATCTAAAATGGCTCTAGACTCGATCGTGAATTTTGGATTTTAGTGATCGGAGGCTGGAGAGGAGTGCCACCATTTCAATACCAATTTATTCGGAGTGAATAAATCAATAGATAACGTGTTGTCTCCGTGTGATTAAAACAAATACCTTTTGAGAGATATTTGAGTTAGCTGGGATGGGTTGTGCATTGCATCACTGGGTCCATGATGTCTTATCTTCAATATCAAGCATCATTAAAAATGATCTCAATAGCATATGTATTGACCCGGTTTCTGCCTAAAGTTGTAAGGAGGGCTTCTTTCTTTACACCCTTTATCTTTACAATTCTTTTTCATTCTTCAACCCCTTCAATGCTTACCAATACGTCATAACTAGCACCTTGTTGTGATTGTTCCAGTGCTAGCTTAAGTACTTGGTCGGCATTCAGCTACGTTCACAATCTTTCTCCATCTTTCCTAAGGACTACTATTTGTAGCTATGAAATGTCCTTGGGAAGATTCCTCCGGTTCTGGAAGAATCATAGGACTTAACCTATCCTACCATCCTTATGTCACCACAATCTTCATCGTCGTGAAATAAATGGGTTTTGGGTAAGTATAAATCACCATGAAATCCATTTTTGATATGCAAATCCATTTTGCTCCCCCTTAACATATGCCACGATATTCGAAAACATTTCGCATATGTCGGGATGAGCCAGCACATTAAGTCAAACCATTTGTGATAATATCCCATATTAAATCACATTTTCTCCCCCATATTAAAAATATTAACCCAATCGATGTTTCTAATATCAATTGATTTAATGAAGTTTTAACAAAGGTTTTGGGAAGAAAAATGCAAGTCCATTTTATCTTCATGATATCAATCGTATGAGATATGATACCGTATTGTAACATGATCACATATTCACCATATTAAAAAGAATTGACAAGGTTGGACCTGATTGATGAGAACATCATATGATAAGATCAAATGGTTCTTGTCAGCATATGTTGGTCGCCTCGTCACGTCTGAAGTCATCTCTTGACACCAAGTGTACGATTGGTATTGTTGTCTTGACACCAGGTAGTGAGCTTGGCACGTTCGGCATCGAAGATTCTGAATGCTTGACAATTGCTCCCCCTCAATTGTTGACCCGTGTTCTATCGAAAGAGCTGTAGTCGTCGGTTGAGTAGTCGCATCGTCGAGTATGTAGATACCAATTGTAGATAGCATGGTTGTAGAGATGATAGCTTCATAAAAACAAGACTTCTCTTGTTTTAACAAATAAATGCACTGAAACGTACATAGATTTGTGTTAGACCAAGTAAACTTGATCCCTTACAAGGTTTGAAAGTAAACCTTGCCCGAGAAAATTAATTCCCGTTGTGAGCCAAAGCTTTCATAAGAAATACTTGACTTTAATATGAAAACCGGGTTGTAGTCTGAAATAACTACAAGCCATTTAGGCATGTTTTATGAAATATTTACAACTTTTGTACGAACTCTATTTATGGCGACGTGTCGATATTAATCAACATTTCTAAGGCCGTAAATATTATCGTACCAAAAGACATGCCTTTGAAAAATAAAGTAAAAATATTTTTGGATTTTTCTATATTTTTCAATTTTTATGGTTTTTATGTGGTTTTATATTTTTGTATTTTGCTTTTGTGGATAAAAATATAAACAATATATACAGATGATCACCAAGGATACGGAGAATAGTTTTACCAAGACTATTCTTTCGCTTCATCTGCTAGTTCCTTAAGAGTCTCAGGCGAGAAGGTTCTCATTCCTAGCTTGTCGGCCAAAAATTCAATTCGAGCGCGATCTAAAGCCTTCGTGAAAATATCCGCCAATTGATACTCGGATCGGACAAAGTAAAGCTCGATTACTCCATTTTCCACTTGCTCCTTGATGAAGTGGTAGCGAATGTCAATATGCTTCGACCGGGAGAATTGAACGTTGTTGCAGCATAAGGCAATTGCACTCTTGTTGTCACAGTACATCGGAATCTTGTTGAAACCTAGACCATAGTCGGTTAATTGCGATCTCATCCAAAGAATTTGAGCACAGCAACCGGACATAGCTATGTATTCTGCTTCCGTACTTGAAATTGCAGCGCTTTTCTGCCTTTTCGATGCCCAACTGATTAGTCGATCTCCTAGTAGTTGAAAAGTTCCACTCGTGCTACGCCTTGTATCTTGACAACCCGCGTGATCCGCATCTGCATATGCCACTAGTGCAATAGAAGAGTCCTTCGAATACCAAAGTCCCCGATTAATGGTTCCTTTAAGATATCGAAAGATCCTTTTAACAGTATCTAAGTGTAACTCAGTAGGCCTAGTTTGATACCTGGCACACATACATATAGCAAACTGAAGATCAGGTCGACTGGCTGTGATATACAGAAGAGTACCGATCATTCCACGATAAAGTGTCGGATCAACGGCAACTCCATGTGGATCTGCATCAAGCTTAGATTTCTCCACCATTGGAGTGTCCACGGGGTCGCAAGATTCCATCTTATATTTCTTAAGCGATTCAAGGGCATATTTGGATTGATTAATAAAGATGCCTCTGGGACTCTGAGATATCGAAGACCTAAGAAGAATGATACCTTGCCCATCATTGACATCTTAAACTTGGAAGACATGAGTGTCCCAAACTCATCCGATAAGGTTTGGGTCGAGGCTTCAAATATAATATCATCAACATATATTTGTACCATAATCATATCTTTACCTCGTTTCTGAATGAACAGCGTGGGATCCACCTTGCCTTTTGCGAAGCCTTGAGTAATGAGGAATTGTGACAATAGATCATACCATGCGCGTGGAGCTTGCTTCAACCCATAGAGAGCCTTCTTAAGCTTGTACACATGATTAGGATAATTAGGATTCACAAAACCATCCGGCTGTTGAACATAGACTTCTTCCTTGATTTCACCATTAAGAAATGCCGTCTTCACATCCATCTGATAGACGATCATATTCATATGGGCTGCATAAGCGAGGAATAGTCTAATAGCTTCCAAACGGGCAACAGGTGCAAAGGATTCCATAAAGTCGACGCCCAATAATTGCTTGTATCCACGAGCTACTAGTCGAGCTTTGTTTTTCAATATTCCGCCTAACTCATCGAGTTTCACCTTGTAAACCCATTTCAAAGTGAGTAACTGCACTTGATCCGGGCATGGGACAAGTTCCCATACTTCAAGACGTATAAACTCATTAAGTTCTTCTTGCATAGCTTCTATCCAACAGGATTGAGTAAAAGCTTCTTTCCATGTCTTAGGTTCAACTTCAGTGAGAAAAGCATCAAAGTGACAAAACATTGCACTTTCTTGTAACTGACTTCGTGTGGATACTGGACGATTAGGGTCACCAATAATAGAATCTATAGGATGATCCTTTGTCCACTTGCTGTCATGTTCACGAATCCGTGGATTGGAGTAAACTGTAGAAGGAGCTTCTTCTGAGGTGGACGACCCAGCTTGATGAGGGTCGGGAATAAGTACACCAAAGAATGGAAGTTCACTCATTTGAGCGAATTCCAAATCGTGATCATCACCATCCTCTTCATCATCAATAGGCATGATGTGGGTAGTTGTTACATGTGTTGGTTGAGAATTACTTGTGGATGGTACATCTTGACCAATTGTAGGTGCAGATGTATCTGATTATGCTTCGGTTGCTGGAGCGACAACTTCGGTTCCCGGAGCTATTACCTCAGGTTCTGGAGCAACAATAGTTGGAGGAGTAAAGAATTCATCAAAGAACGGTTGAAACAACGTATCCCATTCATTCCTAGTAGGTGGTATAAATGATGAAGTAGGGTTGTTTGGGACAAGACCAGAACTAATATTACTGGGTCCCATTTCATGAAGTGCGGGTTCAGAGCTGCTTTGCTCAGAAGCCATAGCTGTCAGCTCATCAAAATCAACATTCATAGTTTCAAGGATTTTGCGAGAGTTACGGTTGTAGATTCGGAATGCCTTCTTTGCGGGTGCGTAGCCAATGAAAATACCAATATCAGCCTTTGGTTGAAGTTTTCCCAAATTGTCACCATCATTGTTTGGATAGCAAAGAGAACCAAATACATGAAGATATGATAAATCTGGTACTTTTCCATGGAGAAGCTCATAAGGTGTTTTACCATGGCGTTTACGAATTAGTGACTGGTTTTGGGTGTACACTGCTGTAGATACTGCTTCTGCCCATAAAAACAATGGAGCGTTTGCGTAAATTAACATCGTTCGAGCAGCTTCCATAAGTGTGCGATTTCGCCTTTCAACGACACCGTTTTGTTGTGGAGTGCGTGCAACGGATGTTTCATGAGATATGCCAACTTCTTCATAATAATCACGCAAAATTTGATTCACAAATTCGGTTCCATTATCTGTACGAATGCGTCGGACAGTAGTGTTGAGACACACTTGAATCATCTTGAGAAATCTGATGATGAATTTAGGTGCCTCATTTTTTGTTTTAAGAAATTTCACCCATGTAAACCGAGAGTAATCATCGACAATGACGAGGATGTACTTTTTGCCACTAAGACTTTCAACACGCATTGGCCCACAAAGATCCATATGCAACAGATAAAGTTTCTCTTGGTTGGTGTCTTCAGTCTTAGGTTTGTAAGACTTCTTAGTGCTTTTCCCCATTGTACACGCGGAACACAAATGATCCTTGTGAAATGATAGTTTAGGAAGACCACGAACAAGTTCGTTTTTCGCCAAGTGATTAATAGCGTCAAAGTTAAGATGAGATAACCGTCGATGCCATAACCATGACTTAGTCTTCGATGCTTTGGAGAGAAGACATACGGGAGAAGCGGCCATCATGTCTTGTAGAGACAAAGTATACAAATTATTCCCTCGAGTACCTTTCAATAAATCAACCCCTTCCAAATTACGAATGAAGCAGGTATGCTCTCGAAAAGCAACTTCTAGGTTTGCATCACAAAATTGTCCCACAGAAAATAAGTTGTGACCGAGACCTTCCACGTAATACACTCTTGAAATTATAAAATTCCCAATATGATATTCACCATATCCCATTATCTTTGCAATATGATCATTTCCAAATCGAACCGTACCAAGAAACTTGCTGACGAAATTTCTGAGCTGAGAGCGATCTCCGGTCATATGCTTGGAGCAACCAGAGTCCAAATACCAGAGAACAATTTGGACCACCTGTTTTCAACAACAACAGTAGACAATGCATTGGAAACTATTGGTTCCGGAGTGTTAGCAGATACAGATATAAGATTATCAGAATTGCTAACATTTGTGTGACCCTTTGATTTCCTGCGTTTTCTAATGTGAGTTTTAGCACTAACAGGTTTTACTGTTCCAACTTTCTTAGGTTTTGGATTATTCGCGGGCACTACAGTGGGAGTAGACCTATTTAAAGGGCACTTAGTTCCTACAGTAGTGTCAGTGTTCCTAGTTAAAGGACACGCTTGTGTTTTGGTAGCCTTGGTACTCCTAGTTAAAGGGCACGCTTTCTTCACTTCAGTGGGAGTGATCCTGGTTAAAGGGCACATATTTCCTGCTATAGTGAAAGTTCTACCAGTGGGGCGCCACATCCAACCAACTTGGGTTAACACTTTCCCAGTCGGTTTCCATTCTAATCCATTTTTCCGGGCATGCATCTCATTCACATGGTCAATAAGGCAAGAATCATGACGACTAGAAAACATACATTCATTGCAATTCCAACATTTTAAATTAGAATTCACAGTAGGATAAGAACGCTGCACAACCGCAGAGCCTTTAGGTTTAGCTACATGATTCTTTTTATTCAAAACAGAAATAACATTCCTAGGATGGGCTTCTACTTTCTTCTTCACTTGACTACTAGATGGGGGCAAGATCCTATCATTCTTCTTGTTTCTTTTAAGCTTAGATCTTTGAGCCTTAGTAGTGGTGTTTACTCCTGTAGAAGGCAACACGGGAATATTAGAAGCTGGTTTTGATTCTGCCTTATCTTTAGTGACCAAAGTTTGAGATGGTTTAGTCCTAGGGCCCTTGTTAAGTGGTGTGACGGCAATAAGGGTTCTTTTGATTGCACTAGAGGACGATGCTGAGATAGTGGCTGCGTTATCCACAACATTCTTACCTTTTAGAGTACGAAGTGTTTCCTTTAACTCAGCCAAAACCAGATTTTTATCACAAATTTGTTCCCTCAAATCAGATATTTCCACCGACTTTCGATTCAATTGTTCAATCAACGATTGATTCTGTGCAGTGGTATCAACACATGCGGGCTGTACTGAATCGAAGAGTCGTGTATTTTTCTGTTTTAAGTTATCAACTTTGGACAAAATCTTGGAAACTTGATTGTCTAGATCAAGTCTAAAACTCTCAGCGGCCTCAAGTACGTTCACACAGTTAAGCTCCTTAGATTTCTCTATTTCTATCGGCAAAGAGTTAGCAACTTTGTCACTTGGCTGACGCTGTTTTGATTGTAAATTCAATCGAAAATTCTTTTCAAAATTTGCATCATCGATATTAACACCTTCGAATGACGTTTCAAAGATTTCTTGAATAAATTGTTGCTTGCATTCAAGCGAAATACAATGTGTTTGAATCTCATCAAAACGTTTTGAAAGCGATGAATATGAATCTTGAAGCTTTAAAATTCAGCGTCAGATTCGTGACAAGTACTATCTACAACAGTATCCACAGATTCAACATTATGCACAATAGAATCATTATCAACACTTGTATTCACACAGACAGAAACTATATCATGAGACATCACTTGATTCAGAAGCAGATCATTATGGCGTGAAACCCGTTCTATTTCAAGTAAACTGTTTTCATAAGCATCTTCCATTTCATTGAAAACACGTCTAACTTCTTCTATTTCCAAAAACAAATCTTGATCAATATTACGAAGACAAGTCTTAACATTGTTTACAAACGGAACAATTTCATCTCGAAACGCAGCTCTAGTGTGCTCAAAGTTCCATTCACCTTCCGTTATGGCCGTGACCGTCGTACGTTCCAAAATGACCTTGTCAAAATTGGCTAAGTGTTTGTGAACCGTATTTAAGTTAACGGACGCCTTACTTACCGGTGGAATTAACTTCGTTAAATCCTTTTTGACGAGTGTAGGAGACGTACTAGGAAGGTTTTCATTTGACAAACTTTGGGGCACAAGAACTGTTAATTCTGCTAATTCCTTTTGTAAGCGAATGCGTGTCTTTTTCGAAAATTGATCTTTGTTATGTTGATCATAATCAATTGTATGGAATTTTGAAAGCATTTTAGAATGAGTTTCATCCCCAAGTGATTGTGTCTCCTCAGTACTACGAACAAAAGGTGCTTCTTTCGATTTGCCAATTATGGTCATGTCATAAAGGCCGGGAATATATTCCTGAGCTTGTTTTGCATAACCGGGATTAGGTGGTAAATCTTGAAGACGCTTAAGTTCGAATTCTTTAAATGATTTGGTTAAAAGATGAACCTTTTCTGTGGAAGCGTATTGTTTTAAAAGCTGTTGTTCTTTGAATTTAAGAAGTTTGGTAGCATTAATTTCCGATTCAACCTTTTTAGACTCGAGAGTTTCGTAATCCATTTTAAGTTTCTGAAAATCATTGACAACCGACTCCTTTTCTTTTAATTCATTGGAAAGATTAGTTTTTAATGATTCTATTTCTTTCAAGTGTTCAATCTTTTCAAAACGAAATTGGTCAAATTCAGAACATGTTATTTTCTCTTCTTGAGGGACCATTTCAAAAGCTTTGACCTTTTCTTTATGCAACGCAAGCTCAGCAGTTAGGGTGGAATTGGTATCTACGGATTGTCTGAGGGCCATATGCATTTGATCAATAATATGTTTAGGCACCATTACCAAATCATGTGGAGCATAAGATTCCATACCCGTCGTAGCATTTGGTTGAGGTTCACTCAAATGTGTAGGTTTAGGTACCACATCATTTGAATTACTAGTTCCCGAATGCTGTTCGAAGTTGTCATTTTCATGCCCAACTTGATGTTGGTTATCATCAATATTATTAGATGTGGTTGGTACCTCACTAATGACATCAGAACCGTAGTGAGAGAGATTAGCAACGAGAGCAGCTTGGGCAGAGTGAATGTCATCACAATCCGAATCGTATGCATCAAGATCATCCGCTTGATAAGCTGCATTAGAAGTAGAAACGACCGCAATGCCTTCAGTATCTGCTGCCCCTGGGTCTGCCAGAAATGCCAACTCCTCTGAATCCAAAATCTTCCCCTTAGACTGAGCATCAACCAAATACATCTTCTCACGAAACCATGCATCATCCCTTCTCCTTTTCGGCTGAGTGCATTCCCTAGCCATATGACCTTGTCCTCGGCAATTGTAGCAAGTCACAACCTTCTTAGGACCAATAGGACTCCCATTTCCACTAGCTTGAGCATTCACAGCTTGATTGTTCCCAGTCCTTGTAGGAGGTCCATATGAATTTTGCCTTCCTTGAATAGGTTGCACCGTTACTTGACCATCTTGAACAGTGGCTTGTTGTCGAGGATTTGAAGAGGTGCGGAGCTGATTGTTTGTTGGTGGAAATCCTCTAGTAGCAACAAGTTTTGACAAGTAAGCAGTGAGATGGTTTAGAACATCAGCTGGCGTATCATTTGGAGTAAAGACCGGTGCTTGGATTGGTGGAAGTTCATTAGAGTAAAAAGCCTGTGCTGATTGTGCTTCTATTGGAAAATATCCTTGCTGAGGAGTATAGCCCAATG
This sequence comes from Glebionis coronaria, assembly GCA_025667525.1. Classification (NCBI taxonomy): domain Eukaryota; kingdom Viridiplantae; phylum Streptophyta; class Magnoliopsida; order Asterales; family Asteraceae; genus Glebionis; species Glebionis coronaria. The sequence goes on from CM046877.1 coordinate 538,456,193, forward strand.
GAGAAGTGTTGCCTTGTGATGGTGATGTTTGATATGGTGGTTGCTGTTGAAAAGATTGTTGATGAACACTTTGTTGATATTCTTGCTGTGGCATCATTGGTGGTTGATAAGATGGTTGCTGTGGTTGCTGATAGATGTGTGGTGGTGGCTGCTGCAAGTATGATGGTTGTTGATAAGTATAAGCCATGTTTTGTTGAGAAGCATACATTGCAAGTGGATCATGAACTTGAGGTGTAGACAACCGAGCCTCGATCACATGGCATTCGTGTTGTTGAAGAAAAGCTTGAAGTTGATCCACATTGGTGTTATGCAAGTCCTTAGCCAATTTAACATCCGTCACGTATTTTTTCCATTCTGGATGAAGAGTGTTCAAATACTTGGTGTTCAATTGAAAGGTAGGGATTGCCATGCCATAAATATTAAGCTCATTCAACAATAGGGTAAATCTCAGATAGTAATCATTGAGAGTCTCCCCTGGCACATATGCAAACTTATCAAAAGTATCATAAAGCTTACACTCTCGTTCTTATTTAGTTAACGAGGTGCCTTGCATTAGAACACGAATTCTATCCCATAACTCTTTGGCAACTTTATGTTTGCTGACGAGTTTGTAGACATCTGGAGGAAGGGCTTGGAGAATGATGTTTGTAGCATACTTATCACATTTATCTTGAATCTTCATATCTCCAGTCAACTCACCCGTTGTGCGAGGACGAGTGGTCGTACCTTCCATCACAGTACCATAATCTAATGGTCCATTGAGCACCGATGCCCAAATAAGATGTCCATTCTCCTTGTTCAACATATAAAGTTCCATTCGGGAAGCCCATTCCTCATACATAGTCTTCACCAACATTGGTGGACGATTATCCGTACCCGAGAGGATGGACTTATCCGTAAGAGATGTGTACTCCATTTCAATAAGTTAAGATTTACAAAGTTGATCGAACAATGAAATAAGGTTAAGTATTTTTGTGTTGTTGTGAGTTAGAATCGAGAAACAATGTTAAAATCCCCTAATTTTTGGTTTGTCGGAATGTCTAGATCGGAATGCCAGATCGGAATGTCAGATCGTAATACCAGATCGGAATGTCAGATCGTAATACCAGATCGGAATACCAGATCGTAATGTAACACTGTCGGAATGATAATGGTATCGGAATGCCTAGATCGCAATGCAGAGCGGTCGCAATGTTCAGATCGCAAAGCCCTATCGGAATGTTCAGATCGCAAAGCCTATCGGAATGTTCAGATCGCAAAGCCTGTCGGAATGATTCAGATCGCAAAGTGGCTGACAAAATTTAAGCAGAGTAACGACTTAACAAACTTCCTTATACCCGTCGGAATCCCAGATCGCAAAGCACGATCGGAATGTCCAGATCGGAATAAGTAATAAAACCCACGATCGCAAAGTAGAACCAAACCCTTTCCGATGGTAAGGTTATTGCGATGGAAGCCCAAGTACAATTTGTACTTTCCGATGGATGTTTCTGCTTAAATTTCGGAATGAAGAACACCAACTTTTTTTGCACTTTTGATCCAAGAAAACTGATGTTTTTATGAAAAAACAAGATACCAAGAACAATTTAACACGAATCCCTATGTTACACTACTTTAAACTTCGATCCAACACCAAATTTTTTTTGAAGATTCGGCTAAAACAAACCTATACTCTACGAATTGTTTAGAAAACAATACGCAACACTAAAAACAAACCTTAATTTCATCCCAAGCTCTGATACCATTTGTAGATTTGTAAATCTATGCTTATGTTTTTAGAGAGAGAAAGAGATAGAGAAATGGTGGATTTCACACTTTAGAGAGAGAAACTAAAAAAGAACTATGTGTAAAATATGAAAAACCACACCCTCTCCATCAAAGGAGAGGGTTTATATACCCAAGCCTTGTAATGGGCTTGGGTTTACACGTTTGGGCCGGCCTACACAAGTTGTAGGCTAGGCTTGGACTTGGTTGTTAATTAAAGAAAGTTAACTAAACTACGAGCTATTACATGGACTATCGTTGGAGTAACCGATCCTTCTTAATACGTAAAACGTATTTCCAACAGGTAAGGCAAGTATCTATTCACCCCCCCCCCCCCATACTAAAGTTAAACATTGTCCTCAATGTTTCGAGTCTAGGGGTGCAAAACACCCCCATACTAGAGACGTAGTCGAATGCCTAATCTAGCATGGAAAGAGTGTAACCAATAAATTAATAGCCGTTTATGAAGTGTGCTAATAACCTAAGGTTAGAACATAAAAGGATATATCATTTGGATATTGAGAAAGTCTTCAAAGCAAACGATCGAGTGCTCCCATAAAACGAACACGAGAGGCTCCAATCGTGAAGATTATGATCTAAAAACCACAATGCACAAACAACCACGGAACAAAGGTTGGAAGGGCACAAATCCCCTCACATTAAACTAATTAGAAAGCAATTATATGTACATGGATAAGCATGGGTCTCCCCCACGAGGCACCTTGTTTTTGATAACCGAGTCAAAAGCTCGACTCGAATCCCCATAAATGTGATCAATTAGGGATAATCATGGTATGGTCAATTTTTAGTGGGGCTTACATGATAAACAAGGCCCAAAAACAACCGGTATAAAGGACTAAGTCCTTTGATGGTGCAAAATACCGGGGTCGAAGATGGCGTTCTCGTTTTCATTGGAAAAACAAATCAACGCCACTTCATCATGAGTCAACAAAAACCCAAAGGGTTTCAAGAAAATAGGTGAGAAGAAATAGAAGGGTGGGACAATGGGTAAGTCATGAGAACATTGAGCTACTCGAGGTAGACTCGCACCAATCAAATAGAAAGATTTTTCATTTATTGCATCGGTGGAAGACCGAGATTTCCCTTTATAAGCAATTCCAGGATCAAATATCTCGTCCTCGGTGGAGAAAGGGGAGGGAACATAAGGGGATTCCCCCAAACTAAGTCCACACAAAGCATCGTCAAAAGGAGAAGACGAGCTTGTAGCACTCAAAACACGTGGTGATGACGGAGTTAGAGTTGTAGAAAAATCTTTTAAATCCAATTTAAAATCTTTTCCTTTTTCATCTTTTAAACTCTCCTTGTGGAAACCCGATTTAATTATGTCAAAAATATTCGGTGTTTCTAAAGCAATATTAGTCACACTAAAAATTCTCACATTTGAAAAGCGTTTTGGTAAAGGTGGTGGTAAGTTTTCAAAACGTTTGTCAACAAAGAAAACTTCCCCATCGGGATCAACATATTCATCATCCGAAGAATCATTCACAATTGGAAGCGTAGGCTTACCACTCTTAACCTCCACCGGCGGAGGGGACGGAACTTCACTTTTCTCAACAACTTCTAAAACTCTTTTTGAAATCTTCTTGCAAATGTTTTTGATGGGATTGACATTGTAAAAGGACGTGATAGAATACACATGAGAAAGTGTGGAGTTTTGAGTTGCATTAATGACGAGTTCTTCCTCATTGAAACGAAGAGTGATTTTCCTTGCATGCACATCGATAAGTGCTCTCGAGGTATCCAAAAATGACCGACCTAAAATTAAAGGAACTTTAGGATCGATGGGAATATCAACAACAATAAAGTCTACAGGATAGTAGAACTTTCCAACTTTCACGAAGACGTCCTCGGCAACTCCACAAGCTAGAATCGTAGAATGATCGGCCATCTCGATTGACATTCTTGAAGGAGTGAGATTGGGAAGATTGAGCGATTTAAAAATCTCAAGAGGCATCAAATTAATACTAGCACCAAGATCGGCCAAGGCGTAGCATTCTTCCATGTCTTGTATAGCACATGGGATTAAAAACTTGCCGGGATCACCGAATTTTTGAGGTATGCGGCTTAGAAAAACCGATGAACAACTAGATGATTTTTGCAATTTCTCTTTGTTATTAAACATACTTTTGAAGTTCGCGGCAAATCGAGGCATCATGACTAAGGCGTCGGCAAAACATATATTAAAATGCAAGTCACGAAACATTATCATAAAAAGTTCAAATTGATAATTATTTCGTTCTTGTGCCTTTTCCTTGTCTCGTCTTGAAGGGTATGGTAAGGGTGGTGTGGGTTGGGGCATAGGCAAAGGCATCGGCCTTAGAATCTCGGGTTCCATGATTGGTATTGGTTCAACCGTAGGTGTGGTTTGAGCGATACTTCGTGGGCTTGGAATTTGCTCTTTTTCTACCACCACCTCGGGTTCTTTCTCTTTTTCCTTCTCCATAGAAGTACTTGGACGAGAAGTGGGTTCTTTGAAAGTTTTACCACTACGAGTAGTAATAACATTCAATTCTCCTTTCGGGTTCACGATGGTATCACTAGGAAGACCACCCAAAGAAGAGGGCTTACACATGATAGCTTCAAACATTTTTCCCATTCGGTCTTCAAACTTAGATTGCCTAGCATCCGCTTTTAACAACTCTTGCTTAATCTCATGTTGACCTTGCTCCATTTTTTGTTGATTTTGTTGGAGTCTTTGAACATTTCCTTCCATTTTATTAGCATGAATTTTAAGTTCATTAGCAAGTTCGTTTTTAAGCTCGTTTTTCAACTCGGACCTTAAGCTAACCATTTCACGTTGCATATTATCAAACTTAGCATCATTAGCTTTTGCATAATTCAAAAATTCTCCTTGAAGATTTTTGGTGTGATCATTTTGAAAACCTTGTGTGGTAGTTTGAAAATCACGGTTTTGGTTTTGGTTTGAAATTTGCCCATTTCCACTTTGATAATTACCCTTGTTGTAATTACGTTGATTGCCTTGATAATTACCACCTTGGTTGTTGTTTCGATAGTTATTAGCATTTTGATTTGGTGGAGCTTGATTTTGGCGGGAACCTTGACCGTTTTGGTTATAAGTTCCCGTGGCTATATAAGCACTCGAAGTGTTACCATCCGCGGTAATGCACTCGGAAAGATCATGAGCTCCACCACACGACAAACAACTCTTAGAAACCGCTTTAACCGAAGCGGAATTTGAAGCTTCTTGATTTTTCCAATGAGTCATAAGGTTAGCAAATCTATCAAAAAACCGATTTTCTTCATTTGCTTCATCATGTAAGGCATTGATACTTCGAGACGATGACGAGCCCAATTTGGCAACACTCGGTGTGTTACGAGGGCTATAAACCATAGACCTATTCTCAATTATGACCAAAGCTTCCTCAACCATTTTACACAAAAAATTACCACCCGCGGCGGCATTTAAATAATCTCTTTCATGATCATTAAGTCCATTGTAAAACGTGTATATTTGGTGCAAGTCGGAAAAACCGTGATGAGGACATTCATGTAAGATCTCCTTAAACCTATTCCAAGCCGTTGAAAAACTTTCATTTGATTCTTGTGAAAATTTTGAAATCTCATTTTTCAAATGCGTAGTCTCAGAGGGCGGAAAAAATTGGTTCACAAATTTCGAAACGAGATCCTTCCACGTCAATATAGAATTGGGTGGCTCTTTCTCTAACCAAATTTTAGTGGGCCCCGCTAAGGAATACGGAAAAAGCATCATCTTAATCGAGTCATTCGAGACATCCTTAAATTTGCAACTAGCGGTAAGACGATTGAATTGGCGGATATGGTTGTGTGGATTGTCCTTCTCATCACCTCGGAATTTGTTGTTTTGTATCATCGACAACAAACCCGTTTTCCCCTCAAAATTCTCCGCAAGGATAGCGGGAACCACAATAGCTTCTCCATAACCCTCGGTGGGTGCTTGAAGTAACTCTATCATAGTTCGATTCGCCATGGTTGGTGCTTCTCGTACAATGGGTTCGTCAATAGGAGACTCCTCACTAGAATGAGTTGGAGTGGGAGTTTTGTTCTTTCGTCTACGTGCACGTTTTGCTTGATTACGAGTTAGCATAAACGTCACGTACAACGAGGGGACGAGCAAAGAAGATTCTTTTTGGTGTTTTATATTTTTCAATTTTTTTGTGGTTTTTGATTGTATTAACCTTTTGGAATTTGGTGAATGTATTAAGTAGACACAAATCTACAAATCTCCTCCTTAATCAAATCTCTTGATTAAAGAAGCCTCAAGGAATGAAAACGATCACGTGAAGTGAACGCCTTCGATTACTTTAGAACGATGGTGGAACACCAAATCGTTCAAGAGGGTTTAATCAATGAAAACCAAGAAAATATATATGATATGTAATAATACTTTGGGCGGCAAAACCCTCGATTAGCTCTCAGTCTCAAAATACGCACAAGCAAGCGGAGGAAACGAGGCGGCGCGAAGCACTTAAGAGCCTTTTTCCTTTAGGTCGTGAAATACAACCGCCTTATACCCACCTTATAGTTTGTATTTTTTAAAATCGAGCTTCACGAAAGTATTTATCTATTTTTGCCTTTTTCTTTGGTTTGAGATTCGAATACAATGATTGGGTAATGACCTCCCAAGTCAAGGTTGTGATTTCTCACGTATTTGGAGTACTTGTGAATTTATTGTTCTACGTATACAATATAGTAATAATATTCACACAAAAACCGAAAAACGATAATACGTATTAGTAGGGTGCTACTAATACAAATACTATTTATGGCTAGTATAAAAACAACAATTGTTCAATCAAAACAAAACACGCCTCCCGGGCAGCGGCACCAAAAATGATTGTAGTGTTTTTACACACCTTTAGGAAAAGGATGTAAAATAGGGAAAGTATCGAGTGTCGGTTTAGGAAAACCGACCACTAATGACCCTTTGAAAGTTCAAGTTCGTTTCCCAAGGAGGCACGTGTGTTGTGTGATGAATTGATTTTGATTGTGATTTTGTTGTTATGAGAAGAGAAAAAAGAAAGGGGACGAGAAGAGAAAGACGGTTACGAAGACGGATCGAGCTAAGACGAAAAGATCGTTCACGTAAAACCGTAAAAAACTACAAAATTAAAAATTTTAAACCTAAAAATTAATTAAAAGATAAAAGTAGTCTAAAATCATATAAATAAGAATAAAAATCCAATAAAAATATTTTAAAACCTTTTATTAATTAAATATTCAATTTTAAATGCTAATTAAAGCCCTAAAATTAAATATAATTAATCAAAATGTCCAAAATATTATTTTATTGAACAAATAACTTACTTATATTATCTAAAGACTAAAAAGTATTTTTCCTAATTTTTAAAAACTATTTTTCTATTTTTTAATTACTAAAAAATATTTTTAAACTAAAATAATTATAAAAAATAAAAATAATGCCAAAAATAATTTGATACTTTTAAAAATCATAAATTACTCCAATGAACAGAAGAAAAATGAAAAAGTTTGAAAAATATTAAATTTACCACTAAAAGACAAAAATAGTTTAAATTAAACCCTAATTAAACTAAATTAATTTTAAAAAACAAATAAAAGGTGAACAATGAAAACTTTTTTTACTAAAAATCTTAAAATGTTTTTCCTAATCTATGAAAAATGTTTAAACTGAAAAATAATGATTTTTGGCACTAAATGCCAAAAATCAAAAATTAAAAAGTAATTAAAATAGCAATAAAACCTAAAAAATAGCAGATGAACAGTAAATAAAAATCTAATTAATCAGAAAAATCAAAAATAAAATTAGAAAAATAACAAAATTGGTTTCAAGATCTAAATCAAATTTTAGACCACAAAAGATAAAATATTCAACTTTCTGAAAGTGACACTTTGGGACTTTTGTCTGTTTGCTTAGCAGTGGTAAAAATTGTGCTACCAGTGGGAAAGGAGTTCCCACTGCTAGTGTAATTTGTTGGTCAGTTGTCCAATAAGCTCAGGAGAGCTTATTTGTGGGCTTATTTTGGACAATAAAGCAACCCTATACTAGTTGAGTATAGGGAGTCAATAATCAACACAAAAATCAGCAAGTCACTCACACAAATCAACCACAAATGGCATACAAATGTTACTGATTAAGCCCTTATGGGTCTGATGAACAGTAACTATTTTACTTGCACAAATACGAATTTCAATGGCTCAAATCTTGTACTTAGTCCAACCAAATGACAAATAAGCAGTACACAATCCTCCAATCTCCTAATAACTAGCATTTTGACAAATTTGGTGGTCAAATTCACACAAAATTATGCACAAAAGCAGTTACTGGATTTTTGTGCTATTTCACAATTTTTTATCATACAAATGTGTTGTAAACTTTACCAAACTGAAAGCCAGTACTTATACTACCTAATAACAACCACTTAAGTATGTTGAACAGGTTTTAAACCCAGATTAAAATCATTCACCCTAGTTTAGACCCTAATCCAAACACTCCTTTATAATCTGAAATGCAAATTTAACAAAGCAAAGCTATCCCAATGACACAAATCTGATTTTAACCTACTCTATCATGCATATAATCCTAACATACACATGAACAAACATATAAATCATTACTTAAACAAATTCCATGAACCTTTCACATAAATTACACAAATCATCAAACTAGAAAACTGAAACAAGGGAACAAGGTATTTTACCTTGTGGGACCCACATCCAGGCCCCACTAAGGCTGCTATGCCTTCTCCTTCAGGCTGGGGCCTGAGCAGAACCTTGGAAATCAGTCAAGAGCTAGATGGTTTCCTGCAATGAACAATGAATAACAATAATATCCAATTTCTGATTTTTGAAACTTTTTTAAACCTTTTACAAACTTGTAAACCTTGAACTTGGAACACGTTTTGAAACAAGAACAATATCAGAAATCCAGAAATCCAATTCCACTTTCACTTCATAGGATCCTTGGATTTCTGAAAATTTTCAAACAAATGCTGAAACCTTTTTGAAAACGGAAACAAACACAAAGTGTTCATCAAATGAAATATGGAACTCAGATTTTATCAAGCTAACACCAACTTTAAAAAATAATAAAAGGAATTATAATTTAGCAAAAATACCAACTTTATAAAAATTTAAAAGGTATTACAATAACTTGAAAAAAAAATCTGGAACAAGGGGTACTCTACAACTCGGGCCTCCTTATATAATGCCTAAGAGAACATTCTAGAGCTAAATAATAAAATAATCATAAGCTTAAACCCTAGCTAAGGGATTTCCTGAAATGCCCTTTGAATTTGACTGAAAATTGGGTCAAATTGGAGCATGTGATGTAGCCAGCTGTTGTGAGGTGATCAGGAACGTTCATTGTGCCTTTGGGACCAAGGACTAACATCTAGCCGTTTAACTTGTCTGGTATTGGGTTTAGGGGAAAGTGACGGGTGCAAGGGACCCCTGGGGATGTCACATGGGTTGGTTGGGGTCATGGGTTTTGTGTGGGATGGGATGACAAAAACCCTAATCAGTGATCTGGAGAGTATTAACCAAAACCCCTTTGTTTTTAATCCAATTTTGCCTGGGAAAATTTAGGGTTTATGTGGGTAATTAAGGTGGGTTTAATCCGTTTGGGGAAAGTTTTATTTAAATATTGTGTTTGGGGGGGGGGGGAAATTAAGGAGGTTTGACTGGTGAGTTGACCCTGGTTAATTAAATAAATCGTGAGTGGAGGGTGACGTGTGAGGGGGAGTGAGGTGGGGGATTGTGATTGGTGGTGGTGGGTGACATGGCAGGATGATAGGCTGTGGTGTGTTTGGATGTCTGGCAGTAATAGTCCCTTGGTTTCCTTCTTTTGTTAATGTTGTATAAAATAGCTAACAACTTCAAATTTCTTCACAACAACTTTAGACAACTTGTCAATTTTGGCACAGCCTTTCCTCAAACTTTAAACAAGGGCCATTAATGCACATTCTTCATTCTCCAAGGACTTCTCTTGTAACATCTTGATAATTTAGGGACCTCAATGAATTTTATGAGTTTTGCAAGGGTATAAATTGCCAAGTCTTCAAAAATGAGGGACCAATGTTGCCAATCTTCAATTCTTCAAGGTCATTTTTGGAAATTCCAGATTTAGGCCCGGTTCATTGTGCGGCTTCGTTTCCCGTGTTCGTTTTTGATTGATTCTTGTGATATTTTTGTCTTTTCCTCAATATCCGTACCTAAAATACACAAGCAACAAACACGAGCATATATTTGGCAGTTTTAATGATATTTAATGCATTTTAAGCCCGATTTGGACGATGAGACTATGCATAAAAGCAGTCTCATCACATTCATTGTTTATTAACCATGTTCAAATTATTCTTTTCATGTAATTATATCCGTTTACGGAGCGTATTGCTCAGCCGTATTTCTTTTCATGTCTCATACAGCAGGTACTGAAGGACGAGATTTGGACATTTAGAGTATGCGCGTAGGATGAGAGCTACCTTATTTTTCTTCCCTTATGCATTTTAATCCTTATGCTTTGGTTGGACATATGTTTTGTCCTTTAGTCTTTCCTTATTTTCATTTATGTTGAGCTTATTTTGGGAACTGATGTTTGATTCCAGCTTTGTTGTTATGCCTTTATTATGCTTTTATGCCACTCTATGATTATGACATAACGGCCACCTTATCAAAGTGGGTCGTTACAATCATGGTATTAGAACTTTGGCTTCGACCTGTAGGCTCTAAAACTTGACCTGTGACTAGTGGGTAGTCACCAGGATCTTCCTAAACCGACGTTTGTTATCTTCCATGTATTGATCTTTTCACAACTTTGTTGGATTCTTATCATGATGTTCAATATTTTTACTAGTATGGATTGAACCATAGTCACCCATACTTAGTCGCATGTCGTTGTTTTTATTCGTGATGTTTCCTCGTGAATTTTGACTAGTATGGATTGAACCATAGTCGTCCGTACTTAGTCACATGTTGTTAATTCTTGTTCATAATGTTTTTTCTTTTGAATTTTTACTAGTATGGATTGAACGATAGTCGTCCATACTTAGTCACATGTTGTTGATTCCTATCCATGATGTTTTCTATTGAATTTTGACTAGTATGGATTGAACCATAGCCGTTCATACTTAGTCACACATTTCTCCTTTTCACATTTTAGACTGTATAGGTTGAACCATAGTCGTCCATACTTAGTCACATGTTTATGTCTTTTGAAAACTTTGACTAGTGCGGGTTGAACCATAGTTGTCCACACTAGTCAATGTTAAATCTCTGTTGATTATGCTTTCATGTTTCTTTATGTCGATTATGATTTCATACTTTTTATGTTGATTATGTTTTCATGTTGTTTATGTTTTCATGTTTCCTTCTGTTGATTTTTGCGTTCATGCTTCTTCATGTTTGTTAATGCAATGATGCCTAAAAACGTTACTTGCATTTTTCGGTCTCGCTTTGTTTTGATTACGACAATATGTAGAAACAAGCATTTACGAAAACAACGAAAAATGAATTCTTGGGTTCAAGTATTTTTCATTTTAACCATTATCACTTAAGGTATGAACAAACAAGTAATTATCCTAATTAAGTGATCAAGGATTTAATCTTTTCTTAAAACTTACTTTTTGTTAAGTGTGACAAAGTTTTATTATTAAACTTTATTTTTAAGAAAATGTTTTATTAAATTAATTATTTGAAAATTTGAAATTTAAAAATGGCATATTCTATCTTGGTTTGGAATATTCTTTCAGGATATTTTAATCCCCAGATTCGAACCAATCCACTAAAAGACAAAAGGGAGCGAACTCTACGCTAGCGGTTCCTTAGCGCCTATGGCGGTTCCTTATCGATAAGGAACCGCGGGCTCCAATAAGGAACCGCGGGCAGATATAGCCGTTGGATGTTTGTCTTATAAATAGTGGACCATTCTCAGACTGTCAATTCACCTCTTTTGCACATACATTTCCATATTCTTTCATACTTCTTAAATCACTCAAATTCTTGATCATTTGTTCGATTAAAACTTGTTTAGAAGTGAATCTTTCTCCTCTTATCTTTTCCTCTCAAAGTGCAAAGAGAAGAACACTATCATTCTTGAAGTGTTGTGTCTACCTCAAAGATCAATTGAAGATTTAAACTTATTCATTCATTGTTGCGTCATTGTTGTAAAGATCCAATTAGTTGTGTCTATTTGGAAGTTGTGTATGTATTAAGGTTAATACTTAGTCCTTAAAGTATATTGGTGTAGATTTGTCCTAGCTAAGATTAGGGCTCGACTTTTAGCTTAGAGTCGGAAATTGGTTAAGCGACATTGTGTACGGTTTCTCCACCTTAAGGAGCTTGTTGATTAGTGAACTCTCGAGTAAGGAGTACTCGAGGAGTGGAGTAGGAACGAGGAGTGAGCTTCGTTGCCGAACCACTATAAATCCTTTGTGTTTGGTTTGATCTTTCCTTCCCTTATCTCTTTACATTCATTATTCTTTATACTTGTGATTATTAGTTTAGTTGCACTATATCTTGTTCATATTGTGTATAAGAAGGTTTCACATAAATACTCAAGCTTAAGTTTTGAAAAAGGATTTTTACAAATCAATCTTTAACAAGAAATTTTAAGAAACTATTCAACCCCCTCTTCTAGTTTCTACAATTGGTATCAGAGCGTGGTTGCTCAAGATTTTTTAAAATATATTGTATTTTAAAACTTGAATCGACCTATTGATTCCAACAAGTATCTAGAAGGGCAATCCATGCAAATACCACCTCTTTTTGAAACCGATAGTTTTATTTATTGGAAAAATAGGTTTGAGACTTATGTGAAATCAAATGATTTAGATCTTTGGCATGTTATTACCAATGGTGATTACCATTCCAATATGCCTTGGTGGTTAGAGACTTTAAGATGTTCTTCAAAAGACGAGGTCAATACGTGAGGCAACCAAACAACGACAAGAAATCCTTCTCCAAAAACCGATTTGCCAAAGATGATAAAGGTGATAGGAAATGCTTTAAATGTGGTGATCCAAATCATTTCATCATTGATTGTCCTAAGCCTTCACGTGACAAGAACCACACGGCATTTGTTATAGGTTCATGGAGCGATAGCGGTGAAGATGTTGATGACAACCCCAAAGATGAGAAGTGTCTCATGGCTCACACTTCTAAAGAGATATGCTTGGGAATCGATCTAGAGCCCGACGAGTGGATTAAGGATAGTGGTTGTTCTAAACACATTACGGGTAATCGAAGTTTGTTCTCGCATTACAAAACATATGATGGAGGTAACGTTACATCCGCTAGTAATCGACGTGGTAATATCATTGGCAAAGGTATGGTCTCTCTTGACTCTGTGACTATAGAAAACATTGAGCACGTAGATAACTTAGGTTTTAACCTTCTAAGTATAGGTCAAATTTGTGACAATAAGTGTAAGGTCATCTTTTCGGAATATGACAGTGAAATCGTAAAATATGGAAAGGTCATTGGAAAAGCTGATAGAATGCATGGGCTTTATGTCATGAAGGTTAATAGGAAGTCCGAGGACAACTTATGTCTAGCGACTTTAGATGATAGTTCTACTCTTTGGCATAGGAGATTAGGTCATGCTAATATGCGTTTAATTCAATCTTTTGTCTCTAAGGAGTTGGTAAGACATCTCCCCAAGATGAAGTTTGATAGTCACTTTTGTGATGCTTGCAAATTGGGAAGCAAGTTCACTCAACTCACAAAGCCAAGAATTTGGTTTCGACCTCTCGGTGCTTAGAGCTCCTTCATATGGATCTCTTTGGACCTTCCGCCATACGGAATTATGGAGGTAACCATTACACCCTAGTTATAGTTGAAGACTACTCTAGATTCACTTGGACTAGATTTTTTGCATCTAAGAATGAATCTTTTGATCACTTCGAAACCTTTAGTCGAAGAATTCAAAATCAACTAGGATGTTCAATTGTCTCTATTAGGACGAATCATGGTAGAGGATTAGATAATGAAGTGCAATTCAGTGACTTTTGTGAAGCTCATGGTATTACGCATACCTTCTCGGCTCCTCGCACTCCACAATCAAATGGAGTAGTTGAAAGGAAGAATAGGACCATCCAAGAGATGAGTAGGACGATGTTAAATGAGCAATATTTGCCTCAAAAATTTTGGTGCAATGTCATGGACACATCAACCTACATTCTCAACCTAATTCTTATTCGACCTTTTCTAGGAATGCCCCCTATGAGATTCTTAAAGGTAAGAAGCCCTAACTAGAATACTTTAGGGTGTTTAGAAGCAAGTGCTTCATTCTCAACACCAAAGATTACCTTACCAAGTTTGACCCAAAGTCTTACGAAGGTATCTTTTTAGGTTATTCTCAAACTAGCAAAGCCTACATAGTCCTCAATAGAACCTCGGGTGTAATTGAAGAATCACTTAATGTGACATTTGATGAAACCCCTCCTTCATCTAAGACCCCACCTTTGGTAGATGATGACTTAGATGAAATAGACATAGTTAATGCCAAAGATGTTAGAAACATAGGAGTTGAAGACCTTAGTGTTAAAAGGGAGTAAACATTAAGGAGTCTAAGGATCATGCTCTCGATAACGTCATAGGCGAATCAAATCAAAGGACCCTAAGATCTCAAGTCCAAAATCAAAGTAACTTCTTTTGTTTCGTCTCCTTGATTGAACCAAACAATGTTAAAAAAGCTTTGATGGATGAGAGTTGGGTCATCGCTATGCAAGAAGAATCGAATCAATTCATTGCTAATGACGTTTGGAAACTTGTTCCTCCACCTAGAAGTTCGACCATCATAGGAACCAAATGGGTATATAGGAATAAGTTAGACGAGAATGGTGTTGTGTCTCGTAACAAGGCTAGACTTATAGCTCAAGGCTATAATCAACAAGAAGGTATTGATTATGACGAGAAATACGCACCCGTAGCTAGATTAGAATCCATTAGAATCCTTTTAGCTTACACTTGTGCTTTAGACTTTAAGCTTCAACAAATGGATGTAAAGAGTGCATTTCTTAACGGTTAGATCAACGACGAGGTATATGTGGCTCAACCTCCCGGCTTCATTGATTTTGAGAAATCGGATCATGTTTATAAGCTTACGAAAGCTCTTTATGGTCTCAAAAAGCACCCAAAGATTGGTATGATAGACTTAAAGCGTTTCTTGTAAAACATGAGTATACCATGGGGATGGTAGACAATACACTCTTTACAAAGAAGAAAGGTTCTCACCTCATTATCGTACAAATATATGTTGATGACATTATATTTGGTTCAACTTGTCAATCATTGTGTGATGACTTTGCCAAAATCATGCATGACAAGTTTGAAGTGAGTATGATTGGAGAACTTAACTTCTTTTTAGGACTCCAAATTAAACAAATGGACGATGGTATTTTCTTCAATCAATCCAACTATGTTAAAGAAATGCTAAATAAATTTGGATTAGAAGACTTTAGACCAATGAAGACCCCTATGGCCTCGGATACTAAACTCACCGTAGATGATGATTGTGAGTCGGTAGACAACACCAAATATAGTGGTATGATTGGTAGTTTGTTGTACCTAACGGCAAGTCAACCGGATATCATGTTTAGTGTTTGCCTTTGTGCTCGCTTCCAAGAGGCTCCCAAAACCTCTCACCTTGAAGCGGGTAAGCGTATCTTCCGATACATTAAGGGCACTATACATTTAGGATTATGGTATCTTAAAGGGACCGGCGTAGAAACCATTGTCTACGCGGACTCGGATCATGCGGGAGACTATGTGGACCAGAAAAGCACTAGTGGAGTTTGTACCTTCATGGGTTGTTGTTTAACTTCTTGGTTCTCTAAGAAACAAATCACTCTTGCTATATCCACCACGGAAGCCGAGTATGTGAGTGCCGGTAAAGCTTGTCAACAAGCTCTATGGATGAAACAAGCGCTTGTTGATTACGGGATTTCTATTGATGATGTTCCCATCATGTGCGAAAACAAGGGTGCAATAGACCTTAGCAAGAATCCCGTGCAATATTCGCGAACTAAGCACATAGAGATTCGCCACCATTTTCTTAGGAATAATGTTCAAAAGGGAAACATTTCGATAGAGAAGGTACCCTCGGTAGAAAACTTAGCTGATATCTTCACTAAGCCACTTAAGAGGAATCTTTGAATTACTTGCGTCTAGGTCTAGGTTTAATGAAACATGTTCCTTAATTATGCATTTTAATTAACCGAGTCTCTTTTCTCTTTTAAGTCTTTTCTTTCTTTGAGATTTTGAATATCGTAAACTCTTTTTGGAAAACTTCTCTTCCCTTTTTCAAAATTCTCAAAGTTCTTTCGAAAATGGTCGAGAAATGTTTTTGCATTGTTAATTCAATCTAAAAACATTTTTCATAGCTTCTTGCTATTCGTAATAAACTTACATAATTCATATGTATAGGTATCTCAAATATAGCAAGAACAAAAGGAATTTATGGAGGATCATTGTGTCATGACCTTGTGTCTAGTTCTAAACACCTCCTACATCGATTTTTTTTTTTATAAAAAAACTCCATTTATTTTAGGTCAAAACCTTGTTTGGTGAGCTCTTGTGCGTTTTCTTTGTCTATCTTTGCTTCTTAGCATATATCCATGATTAGTTAGACTAGAAAAATAGGATTTGCTAAATTGGAAAATTCTCCCTCATCACCAAATTCAACCTACTGTGGGCGGTTCTCTATTGAGACCGCAGTTCCCCAGTGATAAGGCACCGTTGGCTGAGGTAAGGAATCGCGCCTAGTACTCTCCTTTTCGGGTATTCCTGAAACTCCAAATTTGTTCCAACACTTTTTGGAATCTTTGTTTCAACCCTTTGACCACCCCCAAATTATCTTGGGCTTTCTCTATTTAACCTTAATCATTTTGCATCCTTTCTCAAACCAAAATATCTTATTCCCCAAATGAAAGCTTTGATTCTCCTTCATTCTCTCCAATTGCTTTAAATCCCAATTCACCCAAGAACACTCAAAATCACATCTCTTCTCCTTCTAAGAATGTTGATTGTGGAACTTCTTATCTTCCACCACTAGCCTTTAGTGTTCTACTTCCTTCACATGTTAATGTCATGCATCATGGAACATATTGTCATTGTTGTCAATATCAACATCTTTCTATGGCTCATATCTATGAAGAGTTGAATTACATCAAGAGTCTCTTAGTCAAACCTCCTCTTCACTATCACTATGAGATCTCTACCAAGCCACCACTACCTCCTTCTACCACTACCTTGTCTTTTATCTAAGCATTGGTTTCTTACCTTCAAGACATCTAGTTCAAGCAAATCTTAGGATTCTAGTTTAACTATGATAAGATTTATTATTTTCTTTTGGCTTGTGTTTGTGTCTCATACATCTTTGTATGATTTATTTCCTTGTATCTTTTATCATGTTTCCTTTTAACATGACTTATCTTGGATAATATGTTTCTTCTCTTATTCTTTGTGACCTTTGCTATATATATTGTTGGGTGTCTCTTCTCTAATACTAACCCTTCTATGTAGCTTGTCACCATATATCGATTCTTTGGTGCCCCAAGCAAAGGGGAGTAAGCACCAAGGGGGAGCATTTGCAAAGTCCGGTTCTTTTCTTCTTCAAAGACTTTTGCAACCTTTTTGCTTCGACAAAGGGGGAGAAATGATAAACTCGTCTTCAAAAATCTTGTTTTATTAGATGATTGAGTTTATGCATTGTCGAAATCAAAAGGGGGGAGATTTTTAATGCAATGATGCATAAAAACGTTACTTGTATTTTTCGGTCTCGCTTTGTTTTGATTACGACAATATGTAAAAACAAGCATTTACGAAAACAACGAAAAACGAATTCTTGAGTTCAAGTATTTTTCATTTCAACCATTATCACTTAAGGTATGAACAAACAAGTAATTATCCTAATTAAGTGATCAAGGATTTAATCTTTTCTTAAAACTCACTTTTTGTTAAGTGTGACAAAGTTTTATTATTAAACTTTCTTTTTAAGAAAATGTTTTATTAAATTAATTATTTGAAAATTTGAAATTTGAAAATGGAATATTCTATCTTGGTTTGGAATATCCTTTCAGGATATTTTAATCCCCAGATTGGAACCAATCCACTAAAAGACAAAAGGGATCGGACTCTACGCTGGCGGTTCCTTAGCGCCTATGGCGGTTCGTTATTGATAAGGAACCGCGGGCTCAAATAAGGAACCGCGGGCAGATATAGCCATTGGATGTTTGTATTATAAATAGTGAACCATTCTCAGACTTCCAATTCACCTATTTTTCACATGCATTTCCAGATTCTTTCATACTTCATAAATTACTCAAATCCTTGATCATTTGTTTGATTACTACTTGTTTAGAAGTGAATCTTTCTCCTCTTATCTTTTCCTCTCAAAGTGCAAAGAGAAGAACACTATCATTTTTAAGTGTTGTGTCTACCTCAAAGATCCATTGAAGATCCAAACTTATTCATTCATTGTTGCATCATTGTTGTAAAGATCCAAGTAGTTGTGTCTATTTGGAAGTTGTGTATGTATTAAGGTTAATACTTAGTCCTTAAAGTATATTGGTGTAGATTGGTCCTAGCTAAGATTAGGGATCGACTTTTAGCTTAGAGTCGGAAATTGGTTAAGCGACCTTGTGTATGGTTTCTCCACCTTAAGGAGCTTGTTGATTAGTGAACTCTCGAGTAAGGAGTACTCGAGGAGTGGAGTAGGAACGAGGAGTGGGCTTCATTGTCGAACCACTATAAATCCTTGGTGTTTGGTTTGATCTTTCCTTCCCTTATCTCTTTACATTCATTATTCTTAATACTTGTGATTATTAGTTTAGTTTCACTATACCTTGTTCATATTGTGTATAAGAAGGTTTCACATAAATACTCAAGCTTAAGTTTTGAAAAAGGCTTTTTATAAATCAATCTTTAACAAGAAATTTTAAGAAACTATTCAACCCCCCCCCCCTTCTAGTTTCTACAATGTTGATTATGCTTTCATGCTAGTCACTGATGAATTTCATTTAAATCATGCTCTCATGATAGTCATTGTTGGATTCCATTAATCATGCTTTCATGCTGGTCATTGGTGGATTTCATTTAATCATGCTTTCATACTAGTCATTGTTCGATTTCGTTTAATTATGCTTTCATGCTTCTTTATGCAAGTGGAGTTATATCTACACTAGATTAGCTAGGCTATCATGTTGTTCCCTTCAGTGTGGTCTTTTAACCGTTTAATCATTTACCTTCCTTTGATCATGTAATATGGTTGACACACTCGTACCGATCATCTCATGTGTATTCCATGTGTACTCCATGTACTGTATTCCACGTGTACTCCATTTACCGTATTCCATGTGTAATCGCTAGTCGATCCTCGATCATCTCAGGGGTATTCCACTTACCAATGTTGCTCAAGTTGATGATGCTGCTCGCGGCTTGGAGATTCTACAGAACATAGATGAGTACGATGGACCAGAGTGACATACGAGAAATATACTTGATCTACCAGACGTTTCCATGCCATCCCATGTCCTTACCTTCTCAGTTTTATGTCACGCGTCACTCAGTTGTCTTTTCAGGTATAAGAGTGGTAACCGGTACCAGCCGGCTACTCAGCAGAATAGTTACATGAATCACGGTCAGAATAATGATCGTCATGGAACTGACAGGCAAGGCGATACTGACAACTACTCTGGCAATAACAACAGAAACTCCGGTAACGGACATGTCCAGAAATACAAAGGGTCAGCAGTCCAACCGATCCGCCAGTTCTAGTATTTTAACCAAAATATTCAACTTTATTCGTTTTCACATCTCAAGACACATGTCAAGAGAATAAGTCAAGACACATGTCTCACGTATATTTTTTGAAGACGCATGTCAAGACACCAGTCAAGACACATGTATCGTGTATATTCTCTGAAGACACATGTCAAGACACCAGTCAAGACACATGTCACACGTATATTTTCTCAAGACATGAGTCAAGACACATGACTCACATATATCTTCTAAACCAGGCCCTCAGTAATTCAGGGTACCCTCCAAGGGGTACACCCATCCTGTGGTGCCACGTATGAATCAGGCCACTAAAAATTTCAGGTACCATCACCAGCGTATTGTTCATGTTTGGACACACAGTGTTCGCTCTGTTTGATACGGGCGAAACACATTTGGTGAAATCTGTCGCGTTTACTTCATGTATTCATATGGCACCTTTATTCTTGATCATGTATTACATATATCCACGCCCATGAAAGACGTTGTTGGTATCACCCAGGTGTATAAAGGCTTTCATTTTAGTTTGACGACAAGATCCATTCTGCTAATGCACTTCCCTTGGACATGTACGAGTTCGATATGATTCTGAGTAGGGACTAGTTAGCAGCACATCGAGATACGATTGATTGCCATTCATATCGGGTCATATTCGGCAATATTCAGGCTCCTGAATACAGTCATCATGGTTTTATAACAGGAAAATATGTACAAATTTTTTCGGGTTTATAAGGACTTACTTTATTATCCCATGGCTACGAATATTTTCTAGCTACCATTTATGACGCGATTTTTGAAGTTCCTTAAATCCATGATCAACCGATTGTTTCTGAGTTTCTGGATGTATTTCCAGAAGAGCTTCCGGGTATACTTCCTATCCGCGAGGTGGAGTTTAGCATCGAGCTTGTTCCGGGAGCAGAACCTGTCTCTAAAGCTCCATATCGCATGGATCCCATTGAGTTAAAGGAGTTGAAGGATCAGCTGCAAGAGTTGCTGGAACGAAGTTTATTCGTCGAGTGTATCACCATTGGGTGCATCGATTCTGTTTGCTAAGAAGAAGGACGATAGCATGAGATTATGTATCGCCTACCATGAATTGGACAAGATCACCATTCGTAATCGTCCTCCCCTTCCGCGTATCGATGACTTGTTTGATCAACTACAGGGTGCTAAGCACTCTTCCAAGATCGATTTACGATCAGGCTACCATCAATTACGAGTGAAAGAGCACGACATTTCCAAGACTGCTTTCCGCACGCGTTATGGTCATTACGAATTCGTGATTATTCCTTTTGGTCTCGCGAATGCTCCATTTGTATTTATGGATTTGATGAATGAGGTTTCCATGAATTCTTAGACATGTTCGTCATTGTATTCATTGATGACATCCTGGTTTTCTCCAAGTCTAGAGAAGAACACGAGGATCATCTTCACACGGTACTACAGATTCTTCGCAGGAGAAATTGTATGTTAAGTTTTTCCAAATGCGAGTTAGGGTCGAGTAAGGTGGCATTTCTGGGCCACATTGTTTTAGCAGAAGGAATTACCATGGATCCGGCAAAGGTGGAGGCTATCACCAAATGGCTAAGACTGACATCTGTGACTGAAGTACGTGGTTTCCTGGATTTAGTTAGTTACTACCGCAAAATTCTTGAAAGTCTCTCACGGTTAGTTTCACCATGACTAAACTTACGCTTACGGTAGATAATCCTACACTAGATTATGTGTTCTAGAGGATCCTATGCTAAGAGAGGTCTTATTGACCGAGACTCATAGTTTGCCATTGGCTATTCATCCGAATTCAATAAAAAAGTATCATGATCCCAGACAATATTTTGGTGGAAGTGGTATGAAACAAGATGTAGCTACTTTTAGATCTAAGCGTCTAACCTGCCAGCAAGTTAAGATAGAACACCAACGTGCTAGTGGTTTATTACAGCCACTAGAAATTTCTGAACGGAAGTTGGAGAAGATCTCCATGGATTTTGTTACCAGACTACCACAGACTCAAAGGAAGCATGATGCTATCTGGGTCGTTTTCGACTGTTTGACCCAGTCTGCACGTTTTCTTTCATCGGTAAGGATTACGTAGTTAGCCGATTAGCAGAAATTTTCAGCAGGCGATCGTACGATTACACGATGCTCCATTAGCGATCAAATTAGATAGAGATGTACGTTCACGCCCACGTCTCTGTTCATGTTCACGTTCATAACTTTGTTCATGTTCATGTTCTTATACCATCTCTAGATTCACGTCTCACATTCGCGTTCACGACCTTGTTCGCGTTCATATCCTCGTTTCATCTCACGATCCATGTTCACGACTTGTTCTGGAAATGGTTGCAGAAAGCTTGGGAAACCAGACTCATGTTTAGCACAACTTTCCACCCTCAAACAGACGTTTCACGTCTCGTCTCGTATCTTCTGACGTTACCTCCTCAGTTATCACACGTTCACGATATTTTTCACATATCACGCTCACCATATGTTCACGTATCACATTTACAATTGTTCACATATCACGTTCACAATTGTTTACGTACCACGTTCACATTATGTCTCTCGTATCATTGCTTAGAGGGTATAAGTACCATCCTATTCACGTTACCACGTATCCACTCGATCAGATTCGTATGGATCTATCTTACGTTGAGTAACCAAAATCATTTCTAATAGTCAAAATGGGGACATGAGGAACAAGACTTTTACTTTCGTCAAGGTCCTTTCAAGGAAACACCCCGAGCGGGAAGCCACTTGGGAAACCGAGGAGTCGATCCGCACTTCTTATCCTCATTTCCTTCCATGATTCAGGTATGTTCTTTCAACCATATAATGTTTCTAATTCGAGGACAAATTATTCTTTATAGAGGGAAAGAGTTGTAAAGCCCGCATAAAAATACAGTTAAATAAAATCTTTTAATAATTAATTAATGCACGATAAGTATTTACGTATATTTAATACTACACGACAAGTATATAAGTATATTAAATACAACACGATAAGATATGACACGGAATTAAAAATCATGAATTCACGACAAGTAATAACGTATATTTTATTTACAACTCGAAAAGTATATAGTTAATTCACGATAAATAAATAAGTATAATAATTACGACGTGACGAGTTATATTAATAAATTAAGAACCACGAATATACGAATACACGAAAAATACAAGTGAAGACATGAATAAGTAAACGGGCTTCTTTGAATGCGTTAAAAACATTACAAGACAAAAGGGCCCAAGGCCCGGTCCACTAAAAGAACTAAAAAACAAAACACGTATGTTTCTCTCATTTACAACAAACAGAAAAAATAATAAGAAACCCAAAGGGAGTCCCTTTTATGCCGCCGACCACACACACAAGAAAAAAGGAGGAGAAAGTTTTGATTTCGATCTTGGTTCGTTGTGGTGTTCGTGCGTAAAACATTCCTAGATTATACCTATCTCGGTAATACTGAAAACTTAATCTTATGTTTTATTCATTCGAAATCATCATTCAATTAATCAAGATGGATATAATATACACGAATTGAAGTTAATGAATATCAAAACTAGAACAAGAGAATGTTTATTATAACCTTTGGCTGTGGTGTTGTTGTTCGGACTAAACCGAGACCACAAGGGGCCTCGGTGGGGATTTCTTGTTGGGCAGCCGCAACCATAAGGCTGCGATTGGGATTGTTTTGCTTCAGCCGCAACCCATAAAGTCATACTGGGTATCGACCATAGTGGCGACTTTGGCTTGACAGCCACAGTCATAAGGCTGTGGTGGGAACAATGTTTGGCCAGCCACAAAACTAAGGCCCGCGATGGGTACCTTTGCTTGTCAGCCGAGAGCATGGGCTCTAGGTTGGAAGCTTATGCAGGGCAGCAGGGGAAAAAGGGGTGCTGGTGGGAGCATTTTGGTTGACTCGGTTTAACCGAGAGGCCACACAAGGGGGCGTTTGGTTTTTTTACTTACCTGTTTAGTAAAATTCGCTTGTTATTAAATTGACTTATTTAAATCGATTTTCCTAATCAAGGCTTATTATATAAAATTGATGTATTATTCGGCTTATTTTATCTCAGCTTTATTAAATAATTAACTTTTTTAATTATTGGTATAAATAAATCATGGCTTATTTACGACTTATTCAAGTGGACTTAATTAACATGAGCTTATTTTATTTAATGTAAGTAGAATTCTTATTAAGATGCAAGGCTTAATTTATAATTAAATAAACCCATGACATATTATATTTAATAATTAATTTTTTATGACATGTTATTAGTTAATAATTAATTTAAATCCATGACATATTATTAACTAATGATTAATTATAATTCACGACATATTATTAATTAATAATTGATTATAACTTCATGACATATGAAAGTTAATTATTAAAATGGGTTTCATTAATATTTGACTTATTTAAATCATGACTTATTAATATAATAATTATAAATAACCATTGCTTAATGATTCCTGACTTATAAAAATTAGCTTATTTAATATACTTATTAAACCATGACTTACATAATCTAGCTTATTCGATGAACAGTGAATTACTTAAGTATATTAAACGTGCTTATTACTATTTATGGAAACTTACTATTTTTGGAAACTTACTAATTATGAAAACTTAGTATTTTGTGAAACTTACTATTTATGGAAACTTACTATTTTTAGAAATTTACTATTTACGGAAACTTAATATTTATGGAAAGTTACTATTTATGGAAATATCAGGTACAGTAACACAAGAATCATGAAATACATTAATCAAGAACACATGAACGTATAACATTAAGAAAGACACGATAAACCATGAACATGTAACTCAAAACTAAGAACAAGTAACTTATTAATGAACAAGCAACTCATACACGTCCTTTATTATGTAGCTTACGTGAAGTCGGAGTAATACTTTATGCGGTTCATCATTTCATCGACTACTGGTATGAATATTCCATCCTTCAGTAAGGACATATTTTCTATGCATGATTCGGATTCCCCGTTTGCTATGCCATCTGTTTCCCCAATTTTCATATTATAAAACTTTCATTATTTGCCATGCCATTATTTTAATTACCCGAGCTATATACATGCATGACCATGACTTACATAACCACCTAGTTATGGAGGTACCATAACCATGACATATAAGGCACCTATGTCATGACTCTCCCGCGACGAGAGTGATTTTTTGCAGCGTCCCTTCACGTTACATGTTGGCCATTATTATTATTTTAGGGTATATGGGTGCATCCTACTTACATGTTTACAGGTTTACACGTACAGGGTGATTGGTTTGGTATGTGCTCTACACCTCATCACATTGGAGCTGATCCTTCCACCCAGATTATTATTATTAGAGGTCACCCCTCTAATTGCATGACGAGGTCACCCCTCTATGTATTCATGCACACATTGATAATATGTTATGACTTATATGAGCTCGTGGGCATTTAATTATATTGCATGTAAAACTTATGACATTTTAGTTATCTTTCATATTCATACATTAATTCCCAGGTTTTCCTCAAGACATAGATATTCATTTCCGCTGCTTTCATTATTTATTAACCATGTTAAAATTATTCTTTTCATGTCATTATATCCATTCACTGAACGTATTGCTCAGCCGTCTTTCTTTTCATGTCTCATACGGCAGGTACCGAAGGACAAGATTTGGACATTTAGAGTATGCGCGTAGGATGAGAGATACCTTAGTTTTCTTCCCTTATGCATTTTAATCCTTATGCTTTGATTGGACATATGTTTTGTCCTTTAGTCTTTCCTTATTCTCATTTATGTTGAGCTTATTTTGGGAGCTGATGTTTAACTCCGGCTTTCCTATTGGTCTTGTATATCTTTATGATGTTATGCCTTTATTATGCTTTGATGACACGCCATGATTATGACATAACGGCCACCTTGTCAAAGTGGGTCGTTAAAAACAATCACCCTAAGCCTTCCTAGGGCAGCGTAACATGCGATCATCACCTATATCTATTTCACACGTAAAAGAGTCCTAAAGGATTTATCCTTTGGGGGCTGAATTATCACCCTCGGCCTTCTTGGGGAAGCGAATAACGATCATTTCCCTCATAACTTTCACACCTAAAAGAATCTGAAGGATTTATCCTTTGGAGTAGCTGAATAATCACCCTCAGTCTCTCTGAGACAACGAAACAGTGACCATTCCATTCATATTTTTCACAACAGTTACTAACCTAAACTTTACAGGCTTCACATTTATCAATAGTCGTTGAAAATCCTAACTCTGAAGCATCAAAGCTGATTGATGCCAAGATGGTGTCTGATGAGGAAGAAACAACTGACAATGATACATAGATGATTCTTAAAGAATATCAGTTAAAAGATGACACAAATCTCTCTGGCCTAGAGATACATGTTGATGATGACGACATCTTGACTAGTGTGGAATTATTGCCTGACCTAAAGTCTATGCCTAAATATGATATTGCATCTGGTGATGACATGGATGAAGATGAAGGAGAAGATGTCTTTGAATATGAACATATCCCTACTCCTCCATCTCCACCAAAGGTTGTTGATACTATACCAAAAATGTTGCAACCTACCTAACACATGTACAAAGGATGCTGAGGTTCCTAAAGAGATGGGCATAGCCGATACTCAAGTAAATTTTGAAAATTACCTAAGGTATCAACTCAAGCCAAGAAGTTTGTCTATGATCCCACTGCAAAGTTCCTTTTATTTGAGCACTCATCCCAGCAGTCTCAAGATGTTCTAAGGATGGGAAATGACTACTCCCAATAGGCATTAAACATCTTCAACCACCAGCCATCTTTGTTATCTAGTCTTACCCCCTTGGATAGAGTCCATAGGAAGCTGGATAGACTCACTAATGACCTGAAAACCATGGAAACAAACTTGTCTGATCTCACCGTAAACACCCCGAAGGCTACCATCAATAATCTAATCGAGAAAGGTGCAAAGAAAGAGGTAAGGCTGGGGCCCAGACTCTTTATCTACATAGTTAAAAAAGCTATCACGGCTGAGGTCCCCAATATGTTCTCAGCACATGAGATTTTCATGCATCAGAAGTATGAAACCTTAAACAATAGAAATTACGGTCATTATCTCATGCTCAAGAATTACATTAGAAGGACCACCAACAGACACTGTAATCATTTGTTGTTAATATCAAGGAGATCCAGAGCAACAAAAAAGAAAATGAAGACATTTGTTGAAGACAAATGGCAAAAGGCTGATAGTGAGGGGAGAAAACTTGGGTAGCTAGACCAAAGGCATGGAACTATCTTTGAAGACGGTGGAGACAACTTAGGCACTTTCACTCTGATAGAAACAACTAACAAACTTGATGAGTCTGTTCAACCACCACATATATGACCTAGGTTCATCACTGATCAGATACCTAAGGTCGTTCAACAACATCCACCACTATCATATGCTCAATTCTCTGATAACCTTTTTAAGGCAACAGAGTTAGTTTTCTCACATGTATCTCCAAAGAAGCTGGACAAAGGAAAAGAAATTGTCTTGGTAGACAATGAGGAAAGACTTAAGAAGATCTCTTCTATGTTGGAAGTGAGAGGGATCAAACGCTGATGAATCAATATTCTCTATCTTCAAAATTGTTGGTGAAAAACCTATGACAGCAGAAGAAGTCCAAGTTCAACTTGACGAAATGAAGAGGTTAGAAAACATCCAGAATGAAAAAGAGCTGAATGAAGCCAATCTAAGAATAATGACCCCTTCACAAAGATAGGAACAGAGAGAAACTCTAAAAGAGATTGAGATGAAGCGCATATAACTAATTAAAAGGATCAAGGCTGAATATGATACATGTGTGCAACACAGACTCCTCCAAGAAGAAATCACCAAGTTCAAGTATACAATTAACAAATCATCCAAGAAAGATCAAATGGTGATGTGGAGGAATAACCATCTAACTAACGTTCAAATGTATGATGACTTTAAGTTAAAAATGCTTGATTTATCTGAATGGCTGGAACTTCAGCAACTGACAGCCAAAAAGACAGACCAAGCAACTTATTTTCTACTCAAGACGCTGAAGGAAAAGTTTGGCTGGATAAAGGACACACATGACAAACTCAAGGTCGACCCTCCACCTCAACTCTTCGAAAAAAAATGACAAAAGTTGATAAAAAGAGGAAGAGATTGTAGGGATTTCCCTAAGAAAAATTTGTTACAAACGACATCATAGTAGATGGAATGTACATAAACGTCGTCCTACCAAAGGAGATTGTCGGACATGTTGATGGAAAGACATATATCAAACCTGAAAATGAGATGGTATACCTAAGTAGAGGATGTTAATATTGTTTCCATAGAGAGAATGAACTTTGCTTAGTCTCCATTATTCAATTGATCAACCTGAAAAGAATTCTAAATATGAACTATGAATATGCCAAACGGCTGGCAAATGAAATTCAGGTTGTTATCAATACCAGAGATGATGTAAAAGAAGCTGAAGAAAGAATCAAACTAGGAACTGATTTAGTGATGATCTGAAGACATCATCTGCTAAGGTGGTACACTAAAGTTGGTACACTAGAGTTGGGACACCATAGGTAGGACACCCTAGAGGTGGGACAACATATGTGGTACACCTGTGAAGACAACATATTTTGAATATCTTTACTTTTTGTACATGTAATATTTCATGTTTAATAAAATTATGTTCTCTGTTGTTTTTATTATCATTTGTTATTTTAAGAAGAAGTTGTGTACTCACTTATAATGACACTTTAAGACCTAGCTATATTTATGTCTAAATAGGGGAGACTGTTAGGAAATTAAGGCTGTTAGTTTTTCCTTAGTCATAGATTCATTAAATAAATACACTAAGTGTTATTAACTTGCGTATGCCTAGGTGACATGAAAGTACTGAAAGTCTCACAAAGGTTCTAACCTCTCTGACCAACCTCATACAAGTTCAAGTCAGAGACATTGTCAAGGACGTCGAAGATTACTTGAAGACATACTAATTAGCTGTGATAGATAACACATGAGATGTATCAGGGACTCTCAGTGGTTGAATGTTATTAGGGGTGACAATACCCTGATAACACTCGATACACTTTTGGCATCTCTTAGTGTTTAGATGGGAACTATTTGAGCGGGACAAATAGTAGCTTTGAAATAAAGCTTCCTAAAGTACAAAGGTATGAAGAATGGAGGAGCATCCATACAGATGTCTCACCCCACCAGTTTCTTGTTAAGTCGCTATCTACTCCACCAACTTAGTCAACCTCGTACCACTATAAATAGAGACTGTTGTAAAGAGTTAATGTTGTTCACTTTGTTTACTTTCATAGAATTAACTCTTACAAACTCACACATTGTCAGTTGTTTACTTGAACGCCCGGACTTTAGAATTTGCTTGTAAACTTAACACTCTTGTTAAGTTTGCTTGTTCAAAAGGTATATCATACATTGTCATTCAAACTGTGTGATCCATAACACATTGTAATACTTTATTATAGATTAATAAAGTCTTACGTTTGAAAAATATTCCTGATGTTATTATCTTTACCTTATTCGTTTTAGTAATGAATTGGGGACTTTCAGAAACTTATCTAGAAGGCTTTTTAATGTAAGTTAAAGTGTTGTGTTAAGTTGTGTGGTGAGATTTTGTACTTGTGTTGAGTCTATTTATTACAAAGTCGGGGGTCGATTTGGTTTAGTGTAAGTGAGAGTGTCGAGTCCCAACCTATAGATGGTGGCATATTTTAAGTTAACAAGATATGGCCCGATTAGGGTTTATAAATGTGTAGTAATATTAATTAGGGCGTTTTTGGTACGAAATGGAACTTAGGGATTAGTTTGCATGTCATACGTGTGAAATTTATGGTTTATTAAAGTGTAACATGCAATTTCTAGGGTTTAAAGAGGATGTGAGTAATAAGTGAAGTGCGCGGGTCATGGTCACGAGTTTCTCGAGTTCGCTTAACTTACAAACGTATATAAATGGTAAAATGTAAACATATCACATGCGTAGAATATATTAATAACATGTATGAAAAATAAGCATGATGGAAATGATTTTGTAAAAATGATCTTCATTAAACGTCATGTGGAACGTACACACTTTGAAAGAAATTAATCACGAAAAATTCAACAGACATGCAAGTCTAACCCGTTAACTAGGATTTAATATTAATTAAATAAATCGAAATTTTACGGTTGTTTCAAATATCCTTGAAAATCCAAACTTTTAAAATACGAATTCAACCCTCTGACAAACTTTATACAAAAGGGTGTTTTTTTTAAAAGCTGAGATTTATATACAAACAAATAAAAAAGCCCAAGCAAGGCAGCAAGAATGTACAAAATGAGGAAAGCACGAAGACTAACCTCTAGGAAAGAAAAAAGGAAAAAAAAGCCTATCTGAGCAATTCGAAAAGCTTACCGACCCCATTGTTCCATTTAGCTGGTAAAGAAGCCATATGAGCAGAGATTCATGTAATCAAGAGCCTTTGGATAGACGGAAAGATGTCACTATCCATAATCTTTCTAACATCCTTCGGTTTATACAAAGGGGTGTTAATCGTAACGATGATCAGCACCTGATTTATCCGCTTCAATCAACATATTATTTTGAGTGAGAAAATTAAATCGGGTCGAATTCAAACTATACTTAATCAAAACGAAAACCAAATTTGAATACAATTTGGTTTTCGGATTGAGTTGAATTACATCATTTATATGTTTTTAAATACAGTTATATACATTTATAGCAAAAGAGATTTATTTGATTACAAAGTATTTTTTTATAATAGGATAAAACTTTAATTATTTTTTATGTATATGAATATAAAAAAATATATACGTTAAATGAATTTGGCTTTATGTGTACATTGTTAAAATCATATTCAAACTTAAATCAAATATTTAATTAGGTTCATTATGATTTTAACAAAAAAAATTGGTTACAAATTCGATTAATTCCTTTCAAAAATGATTAGTAGGCCTAACTATTAGACCTAATGATAGACCTACAAATATGATTTGTGGAGATAAAAAGTTGATTGGTGGTTAATAATGAAAAAGAATTAGTGTATTACACTTGTCAAATAATAAATAGAGTAAACCTATTTGTATGTCCATGTAATAGGTCTATTTATCACTACTCATTTCTTTCTGTTCAATTCGTTTTTAGTTACGGCAGAGGCCATAATAAATATATGTTTTCTGGCAGAGGCCACTTTTTTTTGGGTATCGAAAAAGGCCATGATGCTCGGGAGTTTTTTAAAACGATATTGTTTTTGCCACGCGTCGCCTTTTTAACCGGTTTAAAAAAAAAGTCAACACATCGATTTCAGGGACTGCGAATGGCAGATGTTGTCAGCCAGTGGTTGGACCCACACTGACGCCACATTTATTATTTTCTGACAGTATGCATACTCGGAGGTTCTAACACCCGAGTATCATTTTATTTAATTTTTTTTTGACTTTTGAAAAGAAATAAATTTTACTAATGTTAAAAACTTAGTAAAAACCGTGTGTAACCCCTACTTTGCGCATGTTTGGTTTATCTTTATGATTTTATTTAACAAAATTTTCTTGGCATTTTGAGTAGTTTTTAAAGAGCTATTCGCGTAGTGATAAAGCGAAAAAAATTTAGTTGCCATGTTGAATACTATATTAATGGGCAAAGTATGACACTCGTGAAGATTTTGATGAAAAAAAATTTGTATAGTATTTTCTGTTTAAATAATGAGTAGGTATGTAGTATGCGCAAATTTTGTATAAAGTTATAAAAGAAAAAAATAATAAAGAAAGGAAAAATATATTATGTTTAAAAAAGAATATATACGAATTTCCTGTACATGCATGGTTGAGATATATTTTAAGATATATTTTGAACTGCAAATTAGTATTTAAATACTATGATGTGCAAAATGATCAAACATTAATTACTCGATACATTCAGAGTTATATTAAAAGCATAATATTTATTAGAATTACTAAAAACAACGGAACACACAAAAGATGAAAGTAACAAGATAATGTTGTTACAGGATTGGATAATTTATATCGATCTGTAGTTACGAATTAATCGTTCCATCTTAGCAATAGTTATAATCAATTTTTTCCTTGCTTCATTCAAGTTGTCATACATACGTTGATCTGCTTCTTGAGCCATAAGAAGTGTATGCAACCCGTAACTGGTAACTGTTGTCATTTGCATAGACTCCACCAACCTAATTCGTGGTTCACGTGCACGCATTCGTCGGAAGTAAAATTCAATTCTGTCACCAAATTGTGTGCAAGTGTGATCTCATCCTGTAGATCCCATTCTATGCTCTCAATAACATCTGTTCTAAGTTGATTTGAAGAAGCATCCATATTATGTTAGTGTGGGAGAAATATTGTTTGTTTATTGTGTGGGTTAGAGATTAATTTTAAGATATATATAGAGACTACAAATATGTGTAGTTGCTATCACAGCTTTATAATAATGATATCAGAATTCAAATAACATCAGAAAAATGGTCTACTGATTCCTTGACATTTAAAGCAGTGAAAGCATGTGAGCATCCAGCTAAGGCAATAATATACTCGGGAAAAATCATATGAGATGAAGGACATTGTCAGTGATTTGATGTGCTAATTTAGATATTCGAATCAAACAAATGTCATAGTACATGTGATGAGTAATGTAATAATATTGGCATGACATTTGATACATAAAGAAAATTAAAATAATATATTAAACATTAAATTTTGCATATTAATAAGACAGTTTGATTACTACTAACAAATGGAGTACTACTAACAAATGATGTTAATTATAGTTAGTAGATAAGAGGAACCTTTTAGGTCTGAGGCGGGCAATTTCCTTAATCTCCTCGTTCTCCAGGTGTTCTTGTTCTGCCCATTCAATCATTTGGTCATTTGTGAAATCATTTTGTGTTACTTCCTTATTTTCATCTTCATTTTCACCTTCGTAACCTGTTATTACATCGGCCATCATTTTTGCAAGGGCAACATTTGAACATATGTAGTTTGGTATAATAAAATCCACACCTACATGGTCGATGTATATCTCCAACATGCCGTGCGCTGCTGAGATGTCGAACATGACATGCATGTCATAGTTGTTTCTTAGTTTGATTGTGTGAGATTTCTCGTAATAATTTATTTTGTAATAAAGAGCATGAATTTTATAAGAAAGAATGTTGAAAAGATATTGTTTAATATCTTTAAGTTTCATTCTTGGGATGTTGATCATCATTGTACCACCGTTGACATATGTTGGGTTATTAGTTGCATCTATCACCAATTGGCCACTATTGTGAACAAGAAAATTGTAGTTGAGTTGGGTATATGGTATAGTTGGTTTTGCTTTTGTAACTAGTTGGAACGATCTATTTTGATCTAACCTTTTATTCTTCTGTTTCTGCATTTGATGTAGATATCGGAGTGATTCTTGTAGTTTTAGGTTTGTTTCTTCAGAAATGATACCTGTTAACGATTCCTCCAGTGAACCGTCATTTGGAATCAACGCCGTGGTTAAATCTACCGATTGATGAGAAACGTAAATTTGGAGTTTTCCAACAACTTTAGCAATGTCGTACATAACATCGATATCGTAATCGCTCTTTATTTTTTTCAGACCCTGTAAGTTGTTGATTTGTGGTAGTGCGTAGTATATGTTGTCAATTGTTATATGGGTGTAATATAGAACAGTTTAGCTTTGATTTTATGTAACTAACCATATCTGGATACAACATTGGTGGAACGCTAACATCTAGTACTGAACCGTGTTCATATCTTATGGGGTTAAGTTTGAACTGGCCATTGTGGTTGACTTGAAATTCGAATGTATTTTGATTTGAGGTTGACATGTTTTTTTTTGAGAAGATTGAATTAAAGATGATTATGGATTGTAGTCTAAATGTAAGGACATATATATAACAAGAAGATGAAATGGAACAGTGGTTCATTTACTTCTATTGCAGGATTGATAAGACTAGTCACTTTGAAAGCTACAAGTTGGGCATGCATTACAAAGTAGTGGGTTACAAATTCATACCATATAATAATGAAGATGTCCCCACTTGTTACAAATTACTCAAATAGTTTTCTTGAACATGACTTATCTTGTTTTCTCTGTTTGTTACCCTTGTCGATGTTTTGTTTCGCCATAACCAACGGTGATAATTTGACATGAGACACATATACATGTAGTTCAGTTCGAGGAACATGCGTATATGCTTGGATAAATTCACGGTCTTGTAAAGCATCGTCCAATGAGAGCAGGCCTGAACCTAAAGAACAATTAGGTTTTTTTATGTATAGAAATGTTGAGGAGGTAAGATTGTATCCTATATTGTTGGTCAAAATAAATTTTATTTTATTTGTTGAAAAAGTCTAAAGGTCGACTTGGTCTATTGTTGCAATGAGACCACCAACAAATTTTCTTCCAGGGGGTGAAGAGAACCTTCCATAATGGTGCAAGCGGATAGTGTATTTCATGTTTGGAATATGAAAATGGGTTACTAGACATTGTGATATTTGTTTGTTTGAAGGTGCATTATATAGATGTGTGCATTTAGTCCTTTTATGTCAGAATGTATTGTCATGTCACCTTTTTAATCAATAATAAATGATATGGCAGCGTATAATTCATTGTGGGTGTTTGATTATATGAACTAAATTTAATCGTTAAAGGAAATATATTACAAGATACACCAAACAAGGCCAAATGCAATTTGAGAATTTGGAAAACAAATTAGTCTCTTAAAAACCAAAGTTGATGAACCAACTAGAGTTGTTTGGGTTTATATCATCTAGGTGTTGAGAGGTGTATTGTTGTGAATTGTATTGTTCGTTCGCAAAAGATGTCTTCTGATAGTCATTTCTCTGTGTATGATCATACTGTTGTGAGGGATGTATGTTGTGATTAAAGCTTTGTCCCCCATAAACGTTATCAGTATGTGGTACTTCAGGGTTATGCGATTGGAAATGATCTGTTGGGTATGAGTTATGAAAGTTAGGTTGAAATGGTTGTGGTACTTCAGGGTTATGCGTTTGGAAATGATCTGTTGGGTATGAGTTATGAAAGTAAGGTTGAAATGGTTGTGAAGTGTTTTGTCCGAAATTGGTAAAAGTGTTCTGGTTAAATTCGTCGACGGGACTATCATTATTTTTGTTTGTTGTTGGAACTTGTTGTCGGCGAGTCTTTACTGGTGGTTGTGGGATGTATGATTTTTTGCACTGATCACGCATGTGGCCCCCTTCATTGCATCTGGTGCAATGTATACCCTTTGGTAACTCACCTTGTGACAATATTCTGTTGGTGTTTTTAGGACGGCCAGGTTGTGGGCTATACATTTCAGGAGGTATAATGGGGCGTATATGTGAAGGAAACTCCCATTCATGCACATCTCCAACAAAGTGGATGGATTCTGCGTATGTGGCTTGGTATTTTTCCTTTCTAAACCAATCTGCTACAAATTGTACGCAATCTGTTGTACGCAAAAATCTAGTTACAGCTATCACGTGCCCACAAGGTATGCCTGAAATCTGCCATTTACGACATTCACATGTATGGTTTCCAAAGTCGACCAATCGGGTATAATGACCATCCATAACCTGGTACTGATATTGATTGACGTCGTGAACGATCCATGTTGCACTTTTAATCTTCCTTTTCTCCACCTTATCCGCGGCCCAATTTGTGATTTCGTACTTCATATTTGCTGGTAGAAAAAAGGCAGATTATTGATTATATATAATTTTTTTAGAGTTTTACTTTTATAATTATGAACATTACTACCTGCAGCTTCACGCCGATCGTAGTACCAATTTTGCACCATTTGCCGGTACGACTCTGTCAGCATTGTTATAGGTAGCCTTCTTGTCTTTCTTGTAGAATTATTAACAGACTCGACGTTGTTAGAAGTACAATAATTGTAGCGAGGGCGGGGAGAATACGCTCTTGACCATCTTTGAGGACCTGCTTCAATTAACTTCTGGTACGCATCAGGCTGAACTGCTTGAAGTATATTCATGTTGGTTGTAAAGTCCTCCACTGTGTATGCCTTGCAAATCTTCCAGCAAATTTTTTTTGTCTTCTTCTTTTTCAACGATAGGTTCATCATTAGATGTCGACAACATATACCATGAAACGCTAATGGAAACTCGTTTCGTACTGCCAAAGCTATAGCTGCATGTCTGTCGGATATGAAAATCAAATTTGGGTTTTCACCAATACATTCTTTAAGTACCGACATCCACCACGACCAGTTTGTGCCAGTTTCACCTCGACATATACCAAAAGCGATCGGTACAATTTGGTTGTTTCCATCCATCCCCATAGCTAACAAATTTGCACCCTTATACAAACCCTTCAAATGTGCAGCGTCGATTATAAGCAAAGGGCGTAGTTGATTAAGAAACGTTCGGATCTGAAGGTAAAAAAAAATAACATATAAAAAATTGCATAACTATTATAATTATGAATGAATAATATAAAAAATAAAACACTGACCTGAGCACCTAGGGCAATGAAGAGCATCTCAAAAACTCCTTCTTCGTTTGTCTTGATACGTGTGACAGTTCCGTGATTTTTTTTTGATAAATTGTAACAATAATATGGTAACATTTCAAAGGAATCATAAGGAGATCCCCTAATCATGTGTAACCCATAATCCTTACCTCTCCACGCTTGTTGATACGATATACTTATTTTATATTTTGACATGATGGCTTTTTGTATATCTTTACTTTTCAAATCACGCTTATCATCTTTTAACTCTTCTCTAAATATGTAACCAATAACTTTTTTGTTTGTGTTTCTGTGGTTTGGAAAATTTTGTGTTTTTGGACATGTGTGAATATCAATCATGCTTGTAATCTCAAAAGCATCTGTTTTTGGCCAACGTCTTGCCCGAATAATCCAGTCGCATTCTTTATAATTATAGCAATGATAAACACGAGTATTGATGTTTGATTTTTTAGATCTAAATTGATAACCGGATTCTATAACTTTCAACCTAACGGCCAAATCTAGGGCTTCCAAACTTAAAAACACCTTTCCAACGTAAACCTGTGTATCTTTATTGTAATCCCTTGCTATCGTAGGTTTTGACTTATAAAAGGGGGTTTCCGGGACGTTAGGTAAGTTTGACGTGAAATTTTTCCATTTATTTGAAAACGGTTTTTGAGTAGTATTATTATCATGTGTAGATGAATTATCATCATATTCATTTCCTTCATGTGTAGAAAACGCACATGATGAACCTGGTTTTGTAAAATTTGCATACTTGTTATATCCAGAATCAACCTTTTCGTTATTAATATCTACGTTGTTGTCATTTTCTTCGTCCGATAAAAAAGCAAATGAAGATCCTCATTTTGTAAAATCGGCCTCATGTTTATATCCAGAATCTACAATATCATTTTCTGAATCTTCATTAGTTTGTGCTTCTTTGTTTTGAAAATCGTTTTCATCGAAAAAATTGAACATTTTTTTTTGTAAACGAACATACAAGGTGGGTATTTCGTTAGGAGAAGAACAAGCACATTCAACAAAAAAAGATACCTCATTGTCGTCAGTAATATCTAGCATACTATCAATTGAAGAAAGTTTGACCGAAAGTTGTATTTTTTCACCGGGATTCAGATTGAACTTTTTGTATATCATCTCAAGTAACATTGAGTACGTCATATCTGCACGCATCATAGCACCACATTCTTGATCGCGAAAGTGAATTATACATTTGAATGATTTTTGCTTTGAATACATTTTTAAAATTACGGTTTAATCGCTGTTAGGATAAACATTTATATCCCACTTAAAAAGATAGTCGGGAGAGTTTTAAACAGAGCATCAATAATGGCAGTGAGTTGTCTAATCAATGTCAATAACAATTAAAAAGATAGTGGGGAGAGTTTTAAAGAGAGCATCAATAATGGCAGTGAGTTGTCTAATCAATGTCAGTAACAATTAAAAAGATAGTCGGGAGAGTTTTAAAGAGAGCATCAAAAATGGTAGTGAGTTGTCTAATCAATGTCAGTAACAATTAAAAAGATAGTCGGGAGAGTTTTAAAGAGAGCATCAATAATGGAAGTGAGTTGTCTAATCAATGTCAGTAACAATTAAAAAGATAGTCGGGAGAGTTTTAAAGAGAGCATCAATAATGGCAGTGAGTTGTCTAATCAATGTCAGTAACAATTAAAAAGATAGTCGAGAGAGTTTTAAAGAAAGCATCAATAATAGCAGTGAGTTGTCTAATCAATGTCAGTAACAACATTCATTATAAACATTTGTTTTTTGCATGTAAACATTAATAAAAAAATATTTCATTTAAAACATTACATTACGAAATATATATTTACTATCAAATTTTTTGTTTATTAAGACAGAAATGAAATAACATAACCTATTACATAGAAATACAACTTTTTAAACAATGCATAAAGGTAAAATACATTATGCAATTATATCACTAACTAGACGGTTTAGAAGGAATAAAGATTCCTTGTACGGGCCAACCATAAACGAACCCGAGATTCCTTCAATAGCTTCGTTGTTATTAAAGATCCCCATATCATGATTCCATGTTTCTAGTATGTGTGGTTCACCGTAGGGACCCATGCTCGTTTCAAAAATTGGGGTATCATCATTTGTCAATCCCAAAATTTTGGGCCTATGTTCAATTCGCATAGGGAGAAAATAATGCAATGGACCAACACTAACAATTCCACTGTTCAACAATAAATCCCATGCCATTGCACTCCTACCGTATTCCCAAGCTGTACTACCACCAAGGACGAGAGTGTTTCAGATTGGTGACCGTGAAAGGCGGTGGAATGTGACTAATGATTTCTTGAGGAACATCTTGGACTAAGATTTGATTAGTAAGCAAATCAAATGACACGATCACGTACCTTCTGTGAAGATAACCTTGATCACAAACGTATTTTTCACAAGCTGTCCAAAATATTTTACCATCAACAACTACCTGACTACCCCTCTTAATTCTAATAGTAGCATCAGGAAAACCAACAGATTCAAGATTGGTCCATGACCGGGTAGTCATTCTAAATACTGATACAGACCATGTACCCTGACCATTTATAGCATAATTAATTTTGACAATAGTTGGATCTTGAGTTGGTTGATACACCCCAAACCTAAATATTATTTTAGTAGCAAGAGGTTCAAGTTGTTGGAATGGTGTCAATATGGTTACCGACTTTGACATACACGGGTTCCATAACAGAAGTGCAACATCATCGGTAACTAAAAAACACCAAATCCCCTCTGACGTTGCAAGTGCCTTCAGAGCAGGATCATTAACTGGAGAATTTGTTGGTGTAAATGTTAAGTCAGCATCAACCGTGTACATTTCACTTTCATCTGTTTCCCTAAACTGTAAAATGAAACTACAATAATCAACTTCACGCGAACCAAACCGATGAATAAAACTTCTTCGATCAATGCAAGATTTCCATCGCTTAGACACAAGACGAAACCTGCACAAAGATTCTACAGGCAACCTAACCATGATTTCTCTTTGAATGTCAAAGGGAATGTAGTCAGACATTTGTTTATTTTTCTAGTAAGATTATGTGTATTTGTTTAAAAAAAACAATTTAAGTCGATACTTAAATAAATCCATTTAAGTTGATACAATGTAGTCAGAATAAACAATGATATTTTTATGCTCGGGAAATAATCTCTGAGACATTGTAAACTGTCAGTGACTAGTCTAATCAATGTCAGAATAAACAATGATATTTTTAAGCTCGGGAAATAATCCCTGAGACATTGTAAACTGTCAGTGACTAGTCTAATCAATGTCAGAATAAACAATGATATTTTTATGCTCGGGAAATAATCTCTGAGACATTGTAAACTGTCAGTGACTAGTCTAATCAATGTCAGAATAAACAATGATATTTTTAAGCTCGGGAAATAATCTCTGAGACATTGTAAACTGTCAGTGACTAGTCTAATCAATGTCAGAATAAACAATGATATTTTTAAGCTCGGGAATAATCCCTGAGACATTGTAAACTGTCAGTGACTAGTCTAATCAATGTCAGAATAAACAATGATATTTTTATACTCGGGAAATAATCACTGAGACATTATAAACTGTCAGTGACTAGTTTAATCAATGTCAGAATAAACAATGATATTTTTATACTCAGGAAATAATCACTGAGACATTGTAAACTGTCAGTGACTAGTCTAATCAATGTCAGAATAAACAATGATATTTTTAAGTTAAATAATCAACTTCACAAATATAAATTCTTAGAAATTTTTGATTATTTCCAAATTGTGATATCTGAAATATTTATAATTTAACTATGTCTGATTATATACCGTTTGAAGTTCAAAGAGAAATAATGCTCAAGTCTGGTGTTGACAATTTAGTTCGTTTTCGCAACGTTTGTAGGAGATGGCGTTATGAGATACAAGGTAGGGACTTCATACGTAGTTAAGGTTCACACACAAATCCTTTTTTTTATATTTGGCATATAAGCAAGGTAATGATGGATACTTGTATGCGGTGCATAATGATCGATTGTGCACACGTATTTATTCTCAATTAAATCTAAATGCTATTAAGCCAATAGCGACTTCAGAAGGTGTATGGTGCTTCGCGTTTGCTGATGATATGGCTCTTGTATTGTGGAACCCTTCAATACAAAAGTGTGTTTCTATTATTCTACCAAACTTCGTGTCTCAACCCAATTCACCAAAAATGATATTTGGTTTTGGTGTTCATCCAAGAACATTAGACGCAACCCTTTTGAAAATAAACTACCCCCTATACTCACAGGGACCATGGTACGTTCATGTGTTTACACTAAGGTCAAATAGATGGACCAGTATTCCTATTGATCGTTTACCACGTGATAGCATTCGAATAAAAAGGAAAGGGCAAACAGTGGTTGGGGGTAAAAAATTTTGGGTGGGCTCTGAATATTTAAATCCTGAGGGTATTTTTTCAGATAAAGTTTACTTAATTGTCTCGTTTGATTTACTTGCTAGACGATTTCATGTACAAAACATTTCTAAAACAATTACTTCAATGATTCCCCCACCGTTTTATGTTACTAATCTTGGAACCTCACTTGTAATTTCTGGAAGTTACATTCATGAAGATGTAAGGATTATTTGTGCATGGCTATTAGGAATTGATGATGCTGGTTTTATTAATTCAACTACATTACTATTCACTCGTGTGATGCCCTATTATGATCTGCCAAAATTATTAGGCTTTACAATTGATGGAGAGCCAATAATTGATGCTGATGTCAACAAAGTAATGTTTCTTAATGTTGTGCAAGTGTACAACCAAAATTCGCAATCATTTCAAAACCTTGGAGCAATACAAGGAAATCGTGGCTCATTCATCGTTGGTCCATACAAAGAATCCTTAATTCTGGTTGATCGACCACAAAATGAAGTTATATACGGAAATTAGGTTTCTATTAAGACGTTATGTGTTTTTCAAATAATTTTAGTGTTTACAATATGTCTTTGTGTTTTGTGTTCGTGCAAGTTACTATGTTATGTACTATACAATGTTTTCTAATCAATGTAATATATGGTTTGTTTTAAATTAGTGCATTTTAAAATACAAATAAATCTACACATACAAACATATAATAAATATTATTAAATTTATTCTGAAAGGATACACTAGAAAACAACACAAATACAGCCATAAACTAAAAGTACACATACAACATGTCCTTATCAAAGAACACAAGGTAAAACATAAACTAAAAATAACCATAAATGACATTGTTGTCAAACACCGTAACAATGTTTTTCAAGGTGATGTTAAGATAATATTCCATTGGTTTGGGGTTAAACACGGACACGTTTTTTAGTATCAACACAGCTCCAAATGCTATAGACTTTTTGTATCCCTCTTTTTCCATAACTTTGTGATGAACTGTACCAGCAACAATACCAGATGTATCTTTAAGTGTTACATTTAGGTCGCCAATTGAATTTAGGTTACAACTTTTAACTACCGCAACAACTCTTTCAAGTTTCCCTTTAGGTGTCATAAAACTTTTTATGTCACCTAAACAACCGATCACACTACTCCCTTCATCAGTTAAATACTGTATTGCGCAAATTTAAGGGTCGCGCGTAAAATGATCATCCTCACTTGCATCTTCAACAATTTTCTTTACATAATCTTGGGTAGATGTTCCAACAACATCACCAACTTCCTTTGTCGCTATTGCTTTTTAATACTTCGCTTGCTGAAGAATACCAGCCGGTCCTGGTATGATCCTCAATGGTTTTTCAACACTAGTTGGAAAAACAACCGGGGTCAAAGGTAGGGGCTGGTTGGGTTGTGAAGCAATTAGACGACCAGGGGAGGAAGTACGTGCCATATTAGGTTGTGTGGCGGAAGCAACAAAATTGTAC
Source organism: Glebionis coronaria (assembly GCA_025667525.1). Taxonomy (NCBI): domain Eukaryota; kingdom Viridiplantae; phylum Streptophyta; class Magnoliopsida; order Asterales; family Asteraceae; genus Glebionis; species Glebionis coronaria. The sequence continues at coordinate 538,498,180 of CM046877.1, forward strand.
AAATTCTTTGGGTAACGAGAATTGTTATCTTCAGCCATACTTCAAAAATAATTGATATATTTAACAAAATATGTTGGCATTTAACATATGTATATATAGTGTTAAAAAAAATTAAGGTCGGGAATTTTTTTAAGAGACAAACATAAATTCATTGTATTGTCACACAAATAACTTTAAATGTCATGGTTGTGTCACATCAATGTCAGTAGCTTTGTTTTAATTGATAAGTCACATCTATGCCAGTAGCTTTTTTCTTAAAAACTTTCATTTATGAATATTACTCAATAACAACAAACATACAATTTCAGCGAAAAAAATAAATAACAGAAAAATTTATTTTTAACTCTTAGAGATTGACAGCTAACATTCAAACAAACAAATTCTGTATATAGCCACAATCCCTTGTATCCTCGCAACGATGGGTATAGAAATTCTTCGACCTTTCTTCTCTAACTTGGCGAAAGTATGCATTAGGTTCACCTAATACATAAGGGGTTATACCTTGAGAAAGGTTGTATATCAACCAACATGTTATTACCCCACAATCCATATAGTTTCCTTGTTGTGGAACTGGAAAATTGACTTCGTTGTAGGATACTTTGAAATCATGTGGTCTACGTATGCGGTTTTGAAAATAACCTTGATGATACAAAAGGTCGTTCACCACACTTGACCATTCTGAAAATTGCTTCTGCAGGGCATCCTTTCGAATATTGCAATGTAATGAGTCTAAGATCGACACCTGGTCAATAATTAAATTAACTATAGCGGTTACCCAGTGACTACTACCGCAAATGATTGGCATATACACCTACAAATGTAAATCATTTTTATATACAATTCATTAGTAGAACGCATAACTTTTATATCACATACTATTAAATGTATGTTACGATGATAACATATAAATGGAAATACTTACAATTTGTACGTCATGCCACGCTGGGTATGGACACGTCAAACCATTCAAAGTTCCTTTCAAGAACCTATCAAATAAAAGATAAAAAACATTTGATCCAGGGTAATACGTTGCAGTCCCAGTTTTAGCAACTGTCCAATCAGCCCCACGCGGTCGACGCCTAACGATCAACTCAATCCAACAATTAATTTATTGTTTCAACAAAATTAAAAATTTTATTTTCAATAGCTACTAAATAAATTGTTAATACTTGAACACTAAAAAAACTTACATCATCTGACAACCAACCAGCCATTACATAATTACGCTTTGAAAGGCTTATATTGGCAAGGTGAGGAACTAGTTCATACCAGAACGTATCCATAACAGTAAAACCCTTGACATGACAATCCAAGAATATATCAACCGGGTTCTCCATAAAATCCTCGTATGTAACATACATTCCTCGGGTTACCTAAACATGGCAAACAAAAAAAGAATCGGTCTGCATTAACATAACATTTTAAAATTATTTAGCTAAAAATATACCTTATCGGGATCTACGTTCTCAAACGAAACAAATTCTTTTGTGGTTGGACTTTGATTTTGAATCTGAAAACAATATTCATCGTTCTCTTCATCACCCAGATTAAAGGTTGTAATGTTATCGAACACACTCTTATTTTTAGACTTTCCAACACGTTTTGCCGGACCTAATTTGGTTGTAGGAGGAAGAGATGTAAATGGGCTCATTTTTTGTGGTCCTGGACGACGTGCTCTTCTTTCACGGTCTATCATTTCCTGACAATTAATTACAATTTAACACTTTTTTAATTAAACATTTTACATTATTAAATTGTATAAATAATTTAATAATACTAATGATCTACTTATTGGGTGTACGCCGCGAATATCACGATGTTGTGAAGAGCTACCCTCAAATGTTCGATCAACCTTAGACCATCGACCAAAACCCTCGTGGGGCATCGGGTTATTCATTTCATACATACTATGACTTGAGGATGGCTTAGCAGGCTGCCCGAACGAAGCGTTTGGAGTCACTTTATTCAACGACGTATATGGCAACGGAATTCGAATATCGTCAAAGAAGTGGCTACCAACTGGGGTAAAATTACCTAAACCATCTTGTTGTTGGTCCTAACATACAATATATTCGAAGTTATTTTTAGTTAACATAAAAGTAAAAGTAACATGACAATTATATTAAAAAATAAAAATTACCTCAATGTTAACAAAACCACTATATTGAGTACCATTAAACTCATTACCGAACCCACCAACATCAGATTCATTAACGACATTTTTATTTGGTGAGACTTGGCCACAACCTTGTAATGCCTGCATTAAAATAGTTGGAATAATTATACGTCAAGTTTTCGATGATAGACATTTACATACATCATGTTAACCATTTACCATAATTTTTGCATTCAATTCTTGGATAGTTCGATCCTTTTCCATCATAACTAAGTAAACGTCTGCTGGTACATCATCACGACTATATCGGTTATCAAACTCAGGTATTTGGGGTGGTTGATGTATCTCATTATTGAAATATCTAAGGCTATCAATCCACCGGTCTGTCGACATCTCAACTTCATCGGGCAACAACCTTTCGTTTGGGATAACACCCTTGCAAAATATTATAAGATTAATTAAACACATATACTAATTATTAAATAAATTATTGCAAAAAAGGAATGTCTAAGCGTCGTAGAACTCACATCAATTAAAGAAGGAATTTGTCTACGAAAAAACTTTCTTTCTCGGAACCACCGGACTGATCGAGGATAACCATCAAGTCATGTGAAATAATCCACCGCATTAACGCTATAATTCTCCAACATCCAAGCCTGAAAATAAATTGTTTTCAAATTATACACGTACTATATTTTAGTTAGAAAAAACACAACATATTACATACCTTGAAAGCCCATGTAAAACCCATTAATTGATACTTGGGTGGTTCTTCGTCTGGGTCTTTGTCTACATTCGCGTGGTGGTGTTCGGCACGTACGTATACAGCATTCCTTAACTGATTATACAATGTGGACCAAACATACGAACCCCAAGGATACAAGTTCCATGCATCTAAATTTTCAACTAACCTAAAGCACCATTCTGGAACAATGTAACTAGACTCATGCCCAAGTAGCACCAACTCCAACATAGCTATCAACGCAATCCGTACAGCATCATAGTCATTTAGGTTTTCAAATGCATCGCTTATAACAAATCTATATAAATCCCTAACGAGTATATGACGAGTATCATAAGCTGATGAAAAAACACGTCTCCTAAACGACATTGCCCCCTTTAAATAACTACCATTAAACTGTACACCAAATTTTAAACTGGTCATTAAACAAAATTCTTCCCTGCCAAATTTTATAATATGACCACCAACATCATAACATAACGGAACATTTTCTGTCTCTTCTTCTACAAAATCCGTTTGACAACAAGCAAGGAAATGTATTAAAAGACCAGTCTCTACGCATTTTGGCAAATTCCACAACCAACCAAAACATGATTGCCTAAACAAACGTTCTTTTGGTGTGTTTCTAAATCTTTCTCTGAAAAACGGTAACAAGGATAACTTGCTTCTACACGTCAACCTAACACTATAATCCTAAAATTTTACAATAACAACATATCAATAATGTATAACAAATAAACATCAAAAAATTATTAATGAAATTAAAAATTCATTAAATAACATACCGCCATAAAGTAGAATGATCAAAAAACCTCCAACTAGACTCTAGTTGCTAAAAACTTCCATTTTTAATAAAACTCGGTTTTTTGGGTTTGAGAGATTGTGGATTTGGCATAACCTAACTGCTAAAAACTTCCATTTTTAATAAAACTCGGGTGAAAGGTTTTGAGATATTATGTAGTAGATTTCAAATAAAACTCGGGTGAAAGGTTTTGAGATATTATGTGAAAGGTTTTGAGTATATATGTAGTAGATTTCAAATAAAACTCGGGGCTTATTTATATAAGATACTCGGGAGTTATTTAAAACGATTTCCCCTATTGTCAGTAAGTATTAATAGTCAGAAAGAGTACCCTAGCGTCAGATCCGGGCCCACCAACAACAGACGCTTGAAATCGATGTGTTGACTTTTTTTTAAACCGGTTAAAAAGGCGACGCGTGGCAAAAACAATATCGTTTTAAAAAACTCCCGAGCATCGTGGCCATTTTCGACACCCAAGAAAACAGTGGCCTCTGCCAGAAAACATGTATTTATTATGGCCTCTACCGTAATTTTCACAGTACTCTATCCTATAGGTACCCTACTTTACACAATTACACCTATAGTCCAAAATAAAATAGTACATGGTTCATTCAATAGACCAAAGTTAAATTAATTCGATTATTTTCAGGTAAATTGATTACTACCCTCGTCCTTAAATAAATGTCTATTTTGATTTTTTCGGTCTTTCACGTTCAACTTTGACCTTAAATATTTACGTTTGTGTTATATAATAACTAATGCAAAATGTATGGTGGATTGGGTTTCAAATGAATTTTTCATTGATATAATTTTAATCAAGTATTATATAACACAAAAAATAATATTTAAAGTTAAAGTTGCACAAAAAATACCGTAAAAATTAAAGTGGACATTTATTTAGGGACGGAGAAACTGTATTGTTTTATTAGTTATGTTAATATCTTTGTCATCATTGTAACAATAACATCGAAGGATATACTTGCATCATAAATTCTCCCATAAAGACAAACCGCTGATTTGGACACTCGAAATGATATTGAAAAAAAAACAAAAATAATTCTACAACTCAACAAATAATAACCGAATAATTTATTTATAACATTAAAAAGTGAAAACTTATGACATTTGCATTTTAAATTTTATAGATATCGTGTTAGATATGAAAAACTAATGAATATTTAGTTTCATGAATTACCAAAAGAGGAAAATTGAAATGACTTCAAAAATTGAAGAATTTTCGTTTATTTGAAAATTAGTTTTTATAAACTTTATTTCAATTGGCTTTTACGAATATTTACTTATTTAAATAAAACAGCTTTAATATTTAAAAATTTTATATTAAAAATGTTTATTCGATTTTAGTTTGTTTAAATAGAATGTTTTAATATAAATTTTATATAAATTCTTTTGTAAATTTTATCTAAAAAGTTAACAATTCGACTTTTACTCGTTTAAATACAAAATAAAGAAAAATTTAAATTATTATAAAAAAAATTATTCGGTTATTACTTGTTTAAGTAGGAAAAATAAATTTAAATAAACTTTTTATAAATTTTATATAAAAAATTTATATAAAACATTAAAAAGTGAAAATTCGGTTTTTACTCGTTTAAATATAAAATTTATGAAATTTATGTAAATAAATATTTATTCATGTTAATTGGGTCGACCAAAAACCAAGATTTTAAATATTATAAACTTTGGTTAACTAAACATACGTAAGAAATTTAAATTCTACGATTTTCAATTTTCAAAATTTTAAACTTTTGTAAGTTTAAAATTTCAAAATTTTAAATTCACAAAACAAACGATACCTAAAAATTTGAGAAAAGTTGTTGTGGGTACCAATAATTCTTTGGATATTAATAGTTCATTCTCTTTTTTTAACAGAAATTAATAGTTTATTCTCACTATTCATTCGAAAAGAAATCATTAAAAACATTTTAATACTTAATTTATTTTAAAAATGTAAATGTGAGCCATTAATAAATTATATTTTCATAATCGATATTTAAGAGTATGTTTATCGACAATAGTAGTAAGTAGTAGCAGAAGTAGTAAGGAGTAAAGTGTAGCGGTTGGTAGGAGCAATAGATGATAGCTATTTGTATAAAAAAAGTGTTTGATAACATAATTGTAAAATTTAATTAGAACAAGTAATGGCATATAACCTAATTAAATATGTTAAAAATGTTATATTTTAGGGTGTAAATGTAATTTTATAAATAAATTGCAAGGAGAAGTTCTAAAATGCTTCTTCACGAATTATTTAACATTGGGGCAGTTAGACAATTTCCAAACTCTAGTTGCTTTGTACCAAACAAGCGTTTGAACCAAACTGCTAACCGCTCCAAAATGCGTCAAACGGTTTGTTTCCAAACACAACCTTAACGATATTTCTATAGACATGCACTTTTATATACTTTTGTCAATTTTTTTTTCCTCGTGTTCCATATTTTTCGTCTTTTTTTCTTTCGTTGTTAAAAAAATTGCATGATAAGTCACATGTGATTAAACACTAATCAGAATATATTAATAAAATCACATATGATAATTTGTGCTAAATAACATATGATAAGTACTACAATCATATGTGATTTAACACCAATATCACATGTGATTTATTTTTATATTTAAGGTAGCGGTTAATCACATGTGATTTGATCATGCAAGTTTCAACAAAGAAGAAAAAAACGTAAAACAGATCTATAAAAGAAAAAAAAAACATTGTTGAAAGTATATACCCAAGTTTCCATTGATAGAAAGATAATAAAGTGCTCGTCGTAATGCTATATTTTTTCACTTATCTATTAACAGTTTAATAGATAATAATATTTGAAAATAAAGGACGAAGGTGTGTTTCTCAAAGTGCCAGGTTTAATCTCATCCATGTGATCAAATGGATATGGAGTGTGAGGATTGACCTTTTGGTATCTTAATAAAATTTCAGATAGAAATGAACTTAATTGTAACATCCGAGACTAATGGCTAAGGTTAGAATTCGACTTAAAATTTTAATCAAATGGTATTTTATGCGAATATGTGTTTTATGTGTTTTTATGTGTGATATTGTGAAGGTGAATGAACGAAATGAAGTACATGATTTATAAATCATGGTACGGGGTGGAAATGAAATGTGGTGAATTGAATTCAGGAATGAACTGCTTGAAAATTTAAATATCGTTTTATAAGACTTCGTATATGTATTTTATGTGTAAGTAATATGTATACTTTCGTAAGATTATAAGCGTTTTTACATAGATTATAAGTTGGAAGTTTGTAATAGCTTAATACATTTAAGCTAAGCGTTTTATAAGAATGAATTTATTTAGAAATGAATTTTGTGTAGTTTTATTTGTAGTAATTTAATTAATTAGTTAGAAGATTTAGATTTAATTAATTAATTAGGAGATCAATAAAATAAAATATAATTAAATAAATTATTAATAAAAAACGAAGTATATCAATAAAGAAAAATATTATTTTTGGTAAAAATTTTATAACAATCGGTTGAAAAAAAGGAAAAAAGAATGGGTAAAAAAGCCCATTAGAATTGCAATTTAATTAAGATTTCTCCAAAGTACAAATACAAACACTACTAGTAAAACAATCAGATTTTTCACCATCAAGAAAACAAGGACCGATCGTGGTTCAAGGAAAGAATTAGGGTTCTTCCAAAATCTTGGTTTTCACCAAATAAAGGTATAATCTTGATTTTAATTCATGTTTTTATCAATTTAATCATGTTATAATCATGTAATTAATCATGTGATGGTTTAGGGCTTTTGATTTTATGGAATTAAAATAAATTAGTGCTTGAATTAAATAATTAGTGAGGAGTTTTTAGGGTTTAAAATCGGATTAGGGTTAATTCAGCCAGACTATCGCTAATCTGCCAGAATCCGTCGCTAAACTGTCACAGAAACCGTCGCTAATGTCTGGGCAGATTTTGGGTAAAATCGTTTTGGTCATAACTTATTCGTTTTTAAAGTTTTTTGGGTGATTCAAAAGCCTAAATTTATGTACTCGGAGCGTAATTTTCATATACTCAGACTTTATAGTCAATGGAGGTCAGTAGCTTGGTCGATTTTTTTGTACAAGTGTCGAGTTCTAGTTTAATGTTTGTACGACGAGGCTCAAACTCGTGTTATGGATATTTTTGGATAATGGATACTTAGAGGGATAACATGGGGTTGAATTAGGATAAAAATTAAGATGTATCCATCATAGGGATTGTTACATTGATGAAGGATTAAAGTTCCGAAGTCAATGTTGACGAGTGTTCTTTTGTATGTGTGCTTTAGATAATTTTTGTTCGTGAGGAGACTTTTGGATTTCTATTCGCAAGGTGAGTTTCATAGTCCTTTGTTTTATTTACATGTTTTACTTCAGAAAGGATGAAAATGATGCTTATGGTAATAGGTGCCGTGGAATTATGTTTTAAAATGTATGGACATCAATGTGCTATTATGTGACTTGCTTGATATGTGATATTGTTATCGGAGCGGATGGGTACGGCTACCTAGTGTTATGAATTGTGATGGTACCATAGGAGCGGACGGGTACGCCTACCCAGTGTGATGTGAATTATAGAGCGGAGAGACACGTGCCGTCTTAGTGTTATGATTATATGCTTGCTTGCGTACATGTAGTAATTATTGTCCATAATGATAAATTATTTTATTTGATGATGAGCGCATCCTTATTATTTGTCTTAAACGTATGACTCTCGCCAACTTTATGTTGACGTATTTTAGCATCGTTTTCAGGTAAATCAGGTTCTAAGAGTTGATGCTAGGTGAATGTAGTACGTGACCTTAGAGATTTTGAAGTTGATTCTAACTCTATTTTATTCGGATATTTCATGTTTTGATTCTATGACTGTTTAGGATTTGGGTTTGTAAGACATTTGTAAGTGGTGACCTCATTACCACTCGTACTTTTTCATTTGAAGTTTTATTCATGAGACTTTGGAGGTGTCACACCTCGCGTTTCCGCCTTGGTGGGGTGTTACAGATTGGTTATCAGAGCCAAGGTTATAGTGAATTAGGTGGTTTAACCTAGACTATAACCTAGGAGTCCTGGAAGTAGTTGTGCTTTAAGGTTTAAATCGAATAGTGGCGATATTAGGATGCGAGTATATCATTTTGCCATGTTTTGTTTTAGGATCCTTTGCAATTGATGTTCTTTTGAATAATGTTGATTTTTATTTATGATGACTTGTTTCGGGCTAATTGCTTATCTATCTTGTACACATTTTTCGATATTATATGTTTGTTTCGAATTTTAGACTAGTATGGATTGAACCATAGTCGTTCATACTTAGTCATATGTTTCTTTCTTTTTGAATTTTAGACTAGTATGGATTGAACCATAGTCGTCCATACTTAGTCATATGTTTCTTTCTTTTCGAATTTTAGACTAGTATGGATTGAACCATAGTCGTCCTGCTTAGTCATGTGTTTCTTTCTTTTCAAATTTTAGACTAGTATGGATTGAACCATAGTCGTTCATACTTAGTCATATGTGTCTTTCTTTTTTGAATTTTAGACTAGTGTAGGTTGAACCATAGTCATCCACACTAGTCATTGTTTGATTTTGTTTTATGACACCTCGTGTTTTTAAAAGTTATTACACTATTATTTTCTCTATTAGGACGCTATGTGCTTGCTAATATTCATTGTGTTTCGGTTATATTATATGTATTGTATGCTGTCATTGAAAAGGGTATTTGTGAAAGTAAGTACACACATTAGATGATGCAATTATAATTATGGTGGCCAACATAAATATAAATGCACCACATGTACGTACTTGTGACCTTAATGCAACTTTCATTGCCTATTTGCCAGAGTATATGTACATGTTTTCTTTGATATTTTTGTTATGTTTTATCCTGCATTGTAGTGTGATTTCCTCTCCTTACTATACACCTATGCCATACTTTGTTTCTCGTAATGTAAGGAGTATATGTATAGGATACCCTTGAATTATCTTATCTAATTAGTGTTGCTTATAGATTCAGAATGGTGAACACTATGAATGGTGGTGGTGGAGGTGAACATCCAGATATTAATGAGTTGATAGCGGCGCAACTGGCAAACATTATCCAACAGATTGTTAACCAAGTGACCGCAAACATGAATAATGCTAATGGGCGTAATGGGGGTAATGGAGGTAATGGGGGAAATAATGGATGCTCCTACAAGACATTTCAGGCATGTGGGCCTAAGGAGTACGATGGTAAGGGAGGTGCAATAGCCCTCACTAGATGGATTGAAAATATGGAAACTGTCATCGATAACAATTGTTGTTTGCCAAACCAGGTAGTAATGTATGCTTCCAACTCTTTGGTAATTAAAGCACAGTCTTGGTAGAAGAGAGAGGTTCAGACTAGGGGTCGTGAAGCAGCGAATGCAATGTCTTGGGAGGGTTTTACAGCATTGATGAAGGAAGAGTTTTGTCCTGAGCATGAAATGGAAAAGTTAGAAGTTGAAATATGGGATCATAAGATGGTACGAGGTGATATTGCTGCTTATAATGATAGATTCCATGAGTTAGCAAGAATGGTTCGTCACATGGTCACACCTGAGTCGAATAGGGTTAAAAGGTACATTTCAGGGTTATCCCTAGTGATAAGGGGTGTAGTTAAGGCGTTTTAGCCAACAACAATGTCTAGTGCCATCACAAGAGCAGGAATCCTTACAGAGGAAAAAATTAGGAATGGGACCTTGACTAAGGGTAATGATAACAAAAGGAAAGCTGAGGGTGAAAGTACTAAGCCTGGTGGATCTTGCAGTGATTACAAAAGGCCAAGGGGGGATAAATATTTGTGGCCGCAGACCCACCTCCGAAAGAATATGTGAACTACCGAAGGTGGACTAGATGCAATGCTTACCATGTTGTAGGAGGGGAATGTAAGCTATGCTTCAACTGTCAAAAGCCAGGACATTTTGCAAGGATTGTCAGGCACCCAAATATATCGCCTTAGTAAATGTTGTTTAGGGAACCCGTAGTCCAAGGTTTTTCTTTGAATGTGGAGATACATATCATCGCAGATCAACATGTCCTAAGTTGAACCGTGCAGCTGGTCAGTCAGGTAATCAACTTGCAATAGAATGGAACAAGAGTAACCAGGGGAATAGGAATAATCAAGGAAATAGGAACCAAGCACGTGGAAGAGCCTATAACGTGAATATGAACGCAGGTGAAGCTACTCAGGATTTGAAAGTTGTGACAAGTACTTTTTCTATTAACGACCATTTTGCTTATGTATTATTTGATTCTGGTGCACATTTTAGTTTTATTTCTGTTGAGTTTGCCAAATTGCTAAATATGTGTCATGTTATTATTACGCCTGGTTATGATATAGAAATAGCTGATGGGAAACAAATAGACGTGGATAGGATTTTCCCTAATTGCAAACGAGAATTAGGAAATTCCCTATTCTTTATTGATTTAATACCACTAGGTCAGGGTAGGTTTGACGTAATAGTGGGTATGGATTGGTTGTCACGAAACAAAGATACAATTATATGCCATGAAAAGATAGTTGAAATACCGGTAGAAGGAGGTGAGACACTTAGGATTTAGACAGAACGTGTCCTACGGATGAGTAAGACCTTAATGAATGCAAATGTAGAGGAGCTAAGTAAGTAACATACCTATAGTGAAATAGTTTGATGATGTATTTCCTGAAGACTTGACAGGTTTACCACCCCGTAGGCAAGTGGAATTTCGAATAGACTTAGTAGCATGGGAGACACTAGTAGCAAGATCCCAGTATCGTTTAGCACCCTCTGAAATGCAGGAATTGTCTGAGCAACTTCAAGAGTTAGAAGACAAGAGATTTATTAGGCCTAGTCATTCTCCATGGGGAGCGCCTTTGTTATTTGTTAAGAAAAAATATGGCTCTTTCCGTATGTGCATTGATTATAGGGAGTTGAATAAGTTAACACTTAAGAACTGATACCATCTCCCCAGGATAGATGACTTATTTGATCAGTTGCACGGAGCACGTTATTTTTCTAAGATAGATCTTCGTTCAGGATATCACCAACTTCGTGTGCATGAGGAGGACATCCCAAAGACTGCCTTTAGGACTAGATATGGACATTTCGAGTTCACTGTTATGCATTTTGGATTGACTAATGCCCAACAGTTTTTATGGATTTAATGAATCAAGTTTGTAAGCCATATCTAGATAAGTTTGTGATTGTTTTCATTGATGACATCTTAATATACTCTAAGTCAAAAGAAGAACATCTGAATCATTTGAGGTTAGTTTGGAATTATTAAGGAAGGACATGTTGTATGCTAAGTTTACTAAGTGTGAATTTTGGTTGCAAGAGGTGCACTTTCTAAGTCATGTGGTTAATCAGGATGGTATTCATGTAGATCCAGGAAAAATATAGGCTGTTAAGAATTGGATGACTGCTACTTCACCCACAGAGGTTCGATCATTTTTAGGATTGGCAGGTTATAATAGGCGATTTATAGCTAATTTCTCTAGTATTGCGAAACCCTTACATTGTTAACCCAAAAAATAAGAAGTATGAATGGGGTGTAGAACAAGAGGAAGCTTTTCAGTTATTGAAAGAAAAGTTATGTGATGCGCCTATATTGTCTCTTCCGGATGGAGTGGAAGATTTTGTAGTTTATTGTGATGCTTCAAATCAAGGTTTAGGTGTGTGTTAATGCAAAGAGATAAAGTAATTTTCTATGCATCTAGACAGCTTAAGGTACATGATGAGACTGCTTTTATACATAGTCTCATCTTCCAAATAGGGCTTAAAATGCATTAAAAATCATCAAAATACCCAAATATATGCTTGTGTTTGTTGCTTGTGTATTTTAGGTACGGATATTGAGAAAATGACAAAAGATTACAAGAATAGAGCAAAAACGAACACGGGAAACGAAGCCGCACAAAGAACCGGACCCGAATCATGATTTTCCTATAAAGTCCTTGAAGTTTGAAGATTTGGCAAGATTGGTCCCTCATCTTTTGAAGACTTGTCATTTTAAACCCTTGTATAACTCAAATATTACATATGGGTCCCTAAAATGTCAAGATTATACATCATTTGCCCTTGAAGAATGCAAAAAGTGCATTAAATACCCTTGAATACATGCTTGATGAAGTTTTGTGGCCAATATGAGAAAAAAGAAACTTTCATATAAAGGGAATTCGTTTTGGGAGTTGTTTAAACTTATATGACAAGTTAAAGGAAATCTAGGGGTCATTTGTGGGAGACAAGAAAACTCCACCAGCCAACCATCACACGACACCTCATCATAAACCTACCCAAACCCATTTACCCATATCTTAACCCGCCCAAACCTGGTCAACCCACCACTTAAACCAAACACGTTTATTAAAACGTGTTTTCCCTTTTTAACACCTCTAAACCTAACCTTAACAGATCAAAACACACAACTTTTCCCATAAACCCTAATTTCCTCCCCAAATTAATTTACATGAATTACGACATGATCTATTCCAGATCAGTAATTAACCATGGATAAACCCAAACCCCACTTTCAGTTTCCCATCACACTCACTCCCTGGTCCTCAAAATCCCACCCACTCGCAAAAAGACAAAGAGGCACTAGAGAATCAACGCTTCATGAGGATTTCGTGTCCTCCAAACGAAATCCAACGTCCAAGATTGATGCATCCCAGCCTGTCCATCACAAAAATCCAAACGAGAGTCACATGGCTTCAAGATTTATTCAAAAGGAGGAATCAAAATCAGCATATTCGAGTATATCCGCATCTTCAGCAAGGGTAATCTTGGAAACTCACTAGATTAGGGTTTTCTTTTATCTTCATTTCTAGAACAATCCGAGGGGTCTATAAATTGAGGACCGACTTGTGGTGCCCTTTTTTTTCCCTTGTCTCGGATTTTTGTAAAACCTCTTTTAGGATAATGAAAGTTTGAAGTTTTTTAAAATTTATCCGAGTTCCATTTTCATTTAATGTTTATGATTTGAGTTGATGTTTTTTATGTTTGTGTTTGGGGTTTCTGTTCACGTTAATCAGTACAAGGATTGAAGTGAATCAAAATTTTCTTGTTTAAATTTATTATCAATTTTTAAGTATTAAGTATTTGAAGTAGATTTGAAAAGATTTTGAAAGAAAAGTGGGGTTTGTTTATCTATTTTGTGAGCTCATTGAATCAAGACCATAGGTCTTGATTCTTGGATTTTTTTGTGTGTTTGTTAGTGTTTTTACAGGATTGGAAGCTTGTGCTTGTTTCGCTAGCACATAAGCTCGAAAAATCGAGGGTATGGATGTGTATCCCTGAGGTTTGCCCTCTTTTCTCGCACTCGTATTTCTTTTTTATGCTTTTGATTTATTGTTCATGTTGTTTGTTGCCTGTTAAGTCTTTCTAGTTTATGGGGTTTGATTTTGTATTGAATAAGTTTATTGAGTTTAATTTGTCGTATAATCAGTAAGTTTTACTTAGGTATTGTTCTTTTTGTTTAACTCGTTTAATCTTGGGAATATGATATGTTAACTTAGGATTTTGTGATAGCCTATTTGTGTTTTGAATACTTATCTATAATTGTGTTTGTTCTTGATATCTTTAAGTTTCTGATGAGTTTTGAACTGATTTGGTGATTTGGGGTGTTTGGATAGATTGTGATTAGAATCTTGGGGGTTAACTAGACTCTACTGTTCATCTGCTCACTTTAGTAGGTCACTTTTAGGTTGTTTCAGTTTGGGTTTCTAAGTTAGCAGTTAAAAAAAAAATAGGTTTGCATGTTTTAGCATAAAAACTGCTAGTAAAATACATTAGGATACTATAAGATTTGTCTTCATGTGTTGCTTGTTAAAAGTTGGTTCATAATCTGTCAAGTGTGATCTGCGTTACTTGTGTTCATTGTTTTGTGCAACTCTTTCTTTCATTTGTTGACGAAAGTAGCCAAAAGTATCTAGGAGCATTGTTGACTATTTAACCACTGGCGTAATTAGTTGGACCAATTTGAACCAAGATCAGGAAAATATTGTTTGGTTACTTTGCTTAGTTCTGTTGGGTTGATGTGCTATATTTTTTGCTTATTCAGCAATTATTTTTCGCTTATTCAGTAAATTTTTGAGTGGCTGCTGGTTTTGTGTTCATTGTTGCATCATAAGAGTTTGACTGTTTAGTTATAAGCATAATTATGCCCTTTTGCTGATTTGCCTGCTTGTGTTATCAGTCAAGATTGTTGTCCAAGTTTTTTTTTGCTTTCTGCTTGCTTAATACGCCCCCACAAGCCACGACTTTAATTAACAAGCCCAAACCAAAGAGATGTTAAATAGATGATTCCTTGAGACTTTATCAGTAAAAGTCCCAGGGCATATTCTAGCTTAAATTAGACGTGTGTTTGAGTTTTGGTAAGTGGAAGTATCTGTGAACAAGTGAGTAAAAAGAAAAACAAAAAAAATATTTAAAAACTTTGGCGTGGCTAGGACTCGAACCTACGCCACCACTGCCAACACACACACACACACTACCACTGCGCCCTTGGGACTTTTACTGATAAAGTCTCAAGGAATCATCTATTTAACATCTCTTTGGTTTGGGCTTGTTAATTAAAGTCGTGGCTTAATAAGCTCATAAGAGCTTATTAGTTAAGCAATTTTGCACATTTACATTTTTCTTAGGTTTGTTACTTAACTTAGGATTTTTCTGGCCAAAGTTTGAATTTTTAACTTTCTTTGTTTATTTTTAATTAATTTTTTAATCACCCGTTTTTAATTAAATAGATTAAAATAGAAAAAAATAGTTTTAATTTTTAGAAAATTAACTTTTAGATTTTAATCAGTTTATTTTAGGTTTACAAAAAGTAAAATTTTAAAAATCACTTTTAAATAATTTTATTTAATTTTGGGTTTTCCATTAAACTTTGAAATTTAATATAAAATAATTAAAAAGGATTTGAAAATTTTGGTTTTCACTTTTGTTTTAATTAGATTTTTCTCAACGTAGATTAAAATTTTGGTAATTTGTAGTGGAGTTTTATTTTTTGACGAGTTTTACGTTTTTGCGTTTTTTACGTCCTAGGGGTATTTTTAGCATTATTCGTCTTTTTCTTTCTTTATTTCCATCAATATAATCACAAACAAATCAAAAAGTCAATTCTTAACACAACGCACTTGCCTCCTTGAGAACGAACTCACTTTTAGGGTCATTCACACACGGTTTTCCTAAATCGTCGTGCATACTTGCCCTATATTTTACCCTCTTTTCCTAAAGAGTAGTAAAATCACTATATCATTTTGGCGCCGCTGCTGGGGAGGCGTGTTGTGTTTTGATTTGGACATTGTTGTTTTTATATATAGCCATAATAGGTAATTGTATTAGTAGCACTCTACTAATACGTATTATCGGTTTTTCGTTTTTTGTGAATACTATTACTATATTGTATACGTAGAACAATAAATTTACAAGTACTCCAAATACGTGAGAAATCAAAACCTTGACTTGGGAGGTCATTACCCAATCATTGTATTCGATTCTCAAACCAAAGAAAAAGGCAAAAATAGATAAATACTTTCGTGAAGCTCGATTTTGAAAAATACAAACTATAAGGTGGGTATAAGGCGGTTGTATTTCACGACCTAAAGGAAAAAGGCTCTTAAGTGCTTCGCGCCGCCTCGTTTCCTCCGCTTGCTTGTGCGTATTTTGAGATTGAAGGCTAATCGAGGGTTTTGCCGCCCAAAGTATTACTTAAGTATCATATATATTCTCTTGGTTTCTATTGATTAAACCCTCTTGAACGATTTGGTGTTCCACCATCGTTCTAAAGTCATCGAAGGCATTCACTTCACGTGATCGTTTTCATTCCTTGAGGCTTCTTTAATCAAGAGATTTGATTAAGGAGGAGATTTGTAGATTTTGGTCTACTAAATACATTCCAAAAAATCAAAAAAAAAAATAAAAACAATCAAAAACCACAAAAAAAATTGAAAAAGTAAAAACACCAAAAAGAATCTTCTTTGCTCACCCTCTCGTTGTACGTGACGTTTATGCAAACTCGCTCCAAAGCAAGACGTGCTCGTAAACGAAGAAACAAATCAACCACTCCTTCTAGTGAGGAGTCTCCTATTAACGAACCCATCGTAGTGAAAGAAGCACCCATGGCTAATCGAACTATGATGGAGTTGCTTCAAGCACCCACCGAGGGTTATGGAGAAGCGATTGTGATTCCCGCTATCCTTGCGGAGAATTTTGAGGCTAAGACGGGTTTGTTGTCCATGATTCAAAACAACAAGTTTCGAGGTGACGAAAAGGACAACCCTCATAACCACATTCACCAATTTAATCGCCTTACCGCCACTTGCAAGTTTAAGGATGTCTCTAACGACTCGATTAAGATGATGCTTTTTCTGTATTCCTTAGCGGGGCCCGCATAAATTTGGTTAGAGAAAGAGCCACCCAATTCTATATTGACGTGGAAGGATCTCGTTTCAAAATTCGTGAACCAATTTTTTCCGCCCTCTAAGACTACGCATTTGAAAAACGAGATTTAAAAGTTTTCACAAGAGTATAATGAGAGTTTTTCGACGGCTTGGAATAGGTTTAAGGAAATGTTGCACGAATGTCCTCATCATGGTTTTACAATGGCTTGAACGATCATGAGCGTGATTATCTTAATGCCGCCGCAGGTGGTAATGTTTTGTGTAAAACGGTCGAGGAAGCATTGTTAATCATTGAGAATATGTCTAAGGTGTATAGTCCTCGTAGCACGTCGAGTGTTCGTAAGACTTCATCTTCGCCTTCGCCTTCATTGTCACACACCGTTGATGCTTGCCAAATCGAGGCTAATTTGGAGAACAAGATTTTTGATAAGCTTAAAGGATTGTTAATTGAGTTTAAAGTTGGTGAACAACCCACTCCCGCTACGGCTAAAGTGGTTGAGGTTTCATGTATGTATTGTGGTGGAGCCCACGATTACTCCGAGTGCATTACCAACGGTGGTAACACTTCGAGTGCCTTCGCGGCCGCGGGAACTTATAACCAAAACGGTCAAGTTCCCCGCACTAATCAATTGACTCCACCGGGTTTTCCACCAAATCAAAATGCTAACAATTATCGAAACAATCAAGTTGGTTACCAAAACAATCAAAGAAAGAATTACAAGGGTAATAACAACTATGGGAATCAAGGAAGTAGTAGCCAATTGCAAAATCAAAATCAAAACCGTAATTTTCAAAACACAAGTCAAGGTCTTCAAAATGTTTACACTAAAGAACTTCCAATGGACTTTTTGAATTACGCTACGGCAAATGATAAGATTTTGGAAAACATTCAAGAGCAATTGGCTAGTCAAGCTAGGGACACGGCTAAAAGCACCAAGGAGTTAGCTAATTTTGTGAAGGAAAATCTTAACATGAGAAATGAGTTGAAAAATGATTTTGCTAATCAAATTAGAGGTCAAAACAATAAAATTGAACAAAGTCATGCTAGGCTTGAACAAAGAATTGACCAAAAAGCGGCTAGTCAAGATGTTAAGCTTAATGTCATTTTAGAAGCCGTCATGGGGAACAAAGCCTCTACTTCGGGAAGTTTGCCTAGTAACACCGTTTCAAACCCGAAGGGAGAGATGAAAGTGATTACCACACGAAGTGGTAAGGCACTAAAAGAACCGACTCCTCAACCAATTACTCCAACGGTGGAGGAAATTGAGGAAGAACCCGAGGTGGTGGTCGAAAAGGAGCATATCTCAAGCCCACAAAGTACCGCTCATGCCACACCTACGGTCGACCCTTTACCAACATTGGAACCAGAGATTCCAAAGGCTATGCCTATGCCCCAACCCACACCACCCTTGCCTTACCCATCGAGACTTAGGAAGGAGAAACGACAAGAGCGCGACAACTATCAATTTGAGCTTTTTATGAAAATGTTTCGTGAGTTGCACCTTAATGTGAGTTTCGCCGATGCTTTTGTCATGATGCCTCGATTTGCCGCTAACTTTAAGAGTATGTTGAACAACAAGGAGAAATTACATCAATTGTCTAGTTGTTCGTCGGTTTATCTTAATCGCATACCTCAAAAAGTCGGTGATCCCGGTAAATTTTTGATCCCTTGTGCAATTCAAGATATGGAAGAATGCTATGCCTTGGCCGATCTTGGTGCTAGCATTAATTTGATGCCACTTGAAATCTTCAAGTCGCTCAATCTTCCTAATCTTACTCATTCACTAATGTCTATCGAGATGGCCGACCATTCCACGATTCGTGCATGTGGTTTGGCGGAAGACGTTTTTGTGAAAGTGGGGAAGTTTTACTATCCCGTAGACTTTATCGTCGTTGATATCCCCACGGATCCTCAAGTTCCTCTTATTTTAGGTCGTTCGTTTTTAGATACGTCTATGGCTTTAATTGATGTGCATGCTAGAAAGATCACCTTACGTTTCAACGACGAGGAACTTGTTATAAACGCAACTCAAAATTCTCAACTTTCTCATGTTTATTCTGTTGCTACCATAAACCTCGTTGATATGATTGACGTGGTTTGTGAGGAATTTTCACAAGAAGTTCTAGGTTTTGGTGATGAAGAAACTAGTGGCAATCCCACTATGTTAGATCCAATTCTTGATAATTCGACACCAACCTTCAATCCATTTGAAGGTGGTGGTTTTACGTTGGAAGAATGCAATGTTCCACGTACTTGTGACGAAGACCTCGACAACGATGAGGACTTCTCGATTATCAAGGGTTTTCTTAACGATTTCCCATTTCATCCACCCGAGGAGGTTATGAGTATCGAGCCCACATCTTCACTTGAGGAACCACCTATCCTCGAATTGAAAGATTTACCTCCTCACCTCGAATATGTCTATTTGGAGGAGGGCGACAAGTTGCCGGTTATTATTGCGAAGGAACTTTCGAATGATGAAAAAACCGCACTTGTCGATGTTCTAAAGTATCACAAAGGGGCGATTGCGTGGAAGTTATCCGACATTAAGGGAATCGATCCCAAGTTTTGTACCCACAAAATCTTAATGGAGGAGGATTTCAAACCCACAATCCAAAGTCAAAGGAGGGTGAACCCTAAAATTCACGACGTTATCAAAAAGGAGGTCCTTAAACTCCTTGACGCGGGAATGATTTACCCTATTTCCGATAGCCCTTGGGTGAGTCCTATTCATTATGTCCCTAAAAAGGGAGGGAGGACCGTTGTGCCAAACGATTCCAACGAGTTAATTCCCACTAGACTCGTGACCGGATGGAGAGTGTGCATTGACTATCGAAAGTTGAATGAAGCCACTCGAAAAGACCATTTTCCCTTGCCCTTCATGGACCAAATGTTGGAGCGACTTGCGGGAAACGATTTCTATTGCTTTCAAGATGGTTTTTCCGGTTACTTCCAAATTCCCATCGATCCTCGTGATCAAGAAAAAACTACGTTTACGTGTCCATATGGAACGTTTGCCTATCGTAGAATGCCATTCGGACTTTGTAATGCACCGGGAACCTTTCAAAGGTGCATGATGGCTATTTTTCATGATATGATCGAGAAGACGATGGAAGTCTTCATGGATGACTTTTCCGTGTTTGGTAATTCGTTCACTTCGTGTTTGTCGAACCTTGAGAGAATGTTGAAACGTTGTGAGGAAACCAACCTTGTGCTCAATTGGGAAAAGTGTCATTTTATGGTTAAGAGTGGAATCGTCTTAGGGCACAAGGTCTCGAAAGCGGGGATGGAGGTAGATCAAGCTAAGGTAGACGTCATCGCCAAATTACCTCATCCCAAAACCGTTAAGGGAGTTAGGAGTTTCCTAGGCCACGCGGGCTTTTATCGTCGATTCATCAAGGATTTTTCAAAGATTTCTCGACCCATTACACATCTTCTTGAAAAAGAGGCACGTTTTGTCTTTGACGAAGATTGTGTACGAGCCTTTGAAATCCTTAAGAGGAAACTTACCGAAGCTCCCATTCTTGTTGCTCCTAATTGGAACCTCCCCTTTGAGCTCATGTGTGATGCTAGTGATTACGCTATTAGGGCCATTTTGGGGCAACTTCATGATAAGCACTTCTTGCCTATTCACTATGCTAGCAAGACGATGACCGAGGCTCAACTACAATACACTACAACGGAAAAGGAGTTCCTTGCCGTGGTGTATGCATTTGAGAAATTTCGACCTTATCTCGTCTTGACAAAATGCATAGTGTATACGGACCATTCGGCTATTAAGTATCTTATGGCAAAGCAAGATGCTAAGCCTAGATTACTTCGTTGGATTCTCCTCCTTCAAGAATTTGATCACACCATCATTGACAAAAAAGGAGCCGAGAATCTAGCGGCCGATCATCTCTCTCGTTTGGAAGATCCTCACCAAAGTGTTTACGAGCCTAAGGAAATCACCGAAACATTTCCGCTCGAGACACTTGGTGTAGTGAATTCTAAGCTTGATTCTTCCACCCCATGGTTTGCGGATTTTGCAAATTACCATGTGGGTAACTTCATCATTAAGGGTATGACGACTCAAGAAAAACGAAAATTCTTTCGTGGCGTCAAGTTCTACTTTTGGAACGACCCTTACTTGTTTCGAACTTGTGCGGATCAAATCATCCGACGTTGTGTATTTGGCACCGAAGCTTCTAACATCCTTAGAGCTTGCCATGAGGGACCCACGGGTGGTCACCACGGTGCTAATCTCACGGCTAAGAAGGTGTTTGATGCCGGCTTCTTTTGGCCTACTATTTATCGAGATGCACAAGATCTTGTGAAGTCGTGTGATGCATGCCAACGATAAGGGAAAGACTCACAAAAAGATGAAATGCCACAAAATATCATCCAAGTGTGTGAGATTTTTGACGTTTGGGGTATAGACTTTATGGGGCCGTTCCCATCATCTCGTGGTAATAAGTACATTCTCGTTGCGGTTGACTACCTATCTAAGTGGGTGGAGGCCAAGGCCTTGCCCACCAATGATGCTCGTGTGGTAGTCAAGTTTTTGAAGCAATTGTTTTCTCGGTTTGGAACCCCTCGTGCTATCATAAGCGATCGTGGAACCCATTTTTGTAACGACCAATTCGAAAGGGTCTTAAGGAAATATAGGGTTACACATCGGCTTTCTGCGGCTTATCACCCACAAACGAGTGGGCAAGTCGAGGTTTCAAACTGAGCGTTGAAGAGGATCTTGGAGAGATCCGTTGGGGAAAACCGACAAACTTGGTCGGATAAGTTGGACGATGCTTTATGGGCCTTTAGGACCGCTCATAAGACACCCATTAGGTGCACACCCTATAAGCTTGTGTATGGAAAGAATTGTCATTTGCCTATCGAATTAGAACACAAGGCTTATTGGGCCCTAAAGCATTGTAATGATGATATGGAGACCGCGGGAAAACACCGGAAAATGCAATTAAATGAATTGGATGAATTGAGGGACATTGCTTATGAAAATTCATTGATTTATAAAGAGAAAACTAAAAAGTTGCATGATTCTAAAATTAAAAACCGGGTTTTTAACATTGGGGATCAAGTTTTGCTTTTTAATTCAAGATTAAAAATCTTTTCTGGTAAATTGAAATCCCGTTGGTCCGGTCCATTCACCGTGACTCAAGTGTTTCCGTATGGGACCATCGAGCTAGCTCAAGATGATGGTCCTAACTTCAAGGTGAATGGACATAGGTTGAAGCACTACTTTGGCGGGGAAGTTCCATCCTTGAACTACCTCGACCAAGTCACCTTCCACAATGATAATTAGTATTGAGGGGATCGAGTCGAGCTCATGACTCGGTAATAAAAAACGAGGTGCCTCGTAGGGGAGTCCCATGCTTATCCTATGTACATATTATCGCTTTTTAATGTAGCTTACATGTGGGGATTTGTGCCCTTCCAACCTTTGTTCCGTGGTTGTTTGTAAATTGTGGTTTTTAGATGATCATGATCTTCACGATTGGAGCCTCTCGTGTTCGTTTTATGGGAGCACTCGATCGTTTGCTTTGAAGACTTTCTCAATATCCATGATATATCCTTGATTGTTTTAACCTTAGGTTTTTAGCACACTTCATAAACGGCTATTAATTTATTGGTTACACCCTTTCCATGCTAGATTAGGCATTCGACTACGTCTCTAGTATGGGGGTGTTTGCACCCCTAGACTCGAAACATTAAGGACAATGTTTAACTTTAGTATGGGGGGGGGGGGGGTGAATAGATACTTGCCTTGCCAAACCTTCACGTTTTCCAAAGTTTATCTTTTTGTTTATCGTTTTTGTTGCAAAATAAGGCTAAAAATGGCCAAATTTTAAATTTTTCTCATGTTTTATAAGTGTTTGAAGACACGAATGTAGGTTTTCCGATGGCGAGAATAAGAGTAATTTTTGACTCGACCGTGCGTGTTGAGCACTTAGCTTTGATTCCTTAACTACACATTGGGCTAAGTCTCTTAAATGAGGACGAGAAATGATAGAGTTAATTATAAGTTACTATGTTAAACGTAGAGTACTCGTATTCTTTCAAAAACTCATGTGTTCTCGTTATTTGCTTATTCTCCCTTCGCATGTAAATATTTTTTGCTTAATAAATATTGACTTGGCGGTTTAGTTAGGATTGTTGGGTTTCTAGTCTTTTCTAGTAGCTTCCGTGTAATTAAATTGGGAAGACATTAAGGTATCGCCAGCGTCACGGTTTTGAAGTATTGGCAACCCGAATAATCGAAAGCTTCACCCAATAATAAGATTTCAAGTGCTCACCTAAATCTAGCAAACAATTTGAAGCCCCACAAGGCCTAAAATCTATGCAAAATTGAAAGTGAATCAAGCCTTAATCTTCGAAGCTTTAAAGATCCAAAATTCGCTTTAGCGTGAGGATAACGTCTTTGGCTAATAAAACCACCGATGAGGCGGATAATAAAAGGCAAGGCAAGACCGAAGTCATAATAAAAGCTTCATGGCGAAGTTGAATAAAAGATGGAGGTAAACCAAAGATAATAAGGCCCTTCCGTTAGGGGGCGTATAAAAGTCTTGGTAATAAGTCTCATGTTCAAAACCGTTATAAAACCGTGTTTATCGATTCTTTTTGTCAACTTAATTTTTTGACATCGTTGTCTATTAGGAGGGGTTATTGATTTGATGGTCTTATTTACACCGTTAGGAGTCTATTTTTAGACCTAAATCTCTATTATCGCATAAGTCAAACAATGTATCCTCGTGAAACATTCAAGACAAAATAAAATATAAGAGATACAACTTAGGAATAATGGGAGGATAAGTACGTGATTAGGGCATATGAGTAGTGTTAGCATTACTAACTTATAATGACAATGATCTCGTTGCACGCTTGGTATGGAATTGGAGTGAAAATCGAGGACGACGAAATTATTTCTAACGAAGCATTCACGTGTTCTTATTCTATGAACCTAAACGTCCCATTTTGCGATGAAAATCATACATTATGTCTAAAACATAAGTAGTAGTAATAGAAGTAGTGTAGCTAGTTTATCATTCAATAAAATAAAAATGAATTTTGGAGGTGCTATGATACTTTATTCTAGCATTGCGTGAGGGCACGGCAATGGTTTAGTATGGGGGAGTGATGAGACTGCTTTTATACATAGTCTCATCTTCCAAATAGGGCTTAAAATGCATTAAAAATCATCAAAATACCCAAATATATGCTTGTGTTTGTTGCTTGTGTATTTTAGGTACGGATATTGAGAAAATGACAAAAGATTACAAGAATAGAGCAAAAACGAACACGGGAAACGAAGCCGCACAAAGAACTGGACCCGAATCATGATTTTCCTATCAAGTCCTTGAAGTTTGAAGATTTGGCAAGATTGGTCCCTCATCTTTTGAAGACTTGTCATTTTAAACCCTTGTAAAACTCAAATATTACATATGGGTCCCTAAAATGTCAAGATTATACATCATTTGCCCTTGAAGAATGCAAAAAGTGCATTAAATACCCTTGAATACATGCTTGATGAAGTTTTGTGGCCAATATGAGAAAAAAGAAACTTTCATATAAAGGGAATTCGTTTTGGGAGTTGTTTAAACTTATATGACAAGTTAAGGGAAAGCTAGGGGTCATTTGTGGGAGACAAGAAAACTCCACCAGCCAACCATCACACGACACCTCATCATAAACCCACCCAAACCCATTTACCCATATCTTAACCCGCCCAAACCCGGTCAACCCACCACTTAAACCAAACACGTTTATTAAAACGTGTTTTCCCTTTTTAACACCTCTAAACCTAACCTTAACAGATCAAAACACACAACTTTTCCCATAAACCCTAATTTCCTCCCCAAATTAATTTACATGAATTACGACATGATCTATTCCAGATCAGTAATTAACCATGGATAAACCCAAACCCCACTTTCAGTTTCCCATCACACTCACTCCCTGGTCCCCAAAATCCCACCCACTGGCAAAAAGACAAAGAGGCACCAGAGAATCAACGCTTCATGAGGATTTCGTGTCCTCCAAACGAAATCCAACGTCCAAGATTGATGCATCCCAGCCTGTCCATCACAAAAATCCAAACGAGAGTCACATGGCTTCAAGATTTATTCAAAAGGAGGATTCAGAATCAGCATATTCGAGTATATCCGCATCTTCAGCAAGGGTAATCTCGGAAACTCACTAGATTAGGGTTTTCTTTTATCTTCATTTCTAGAACAATCCGAGGGGTCTATAAATTGAGGACCGACTTGTGGTGCCCTTTTTTTCCCTTGTCTCGGATTTTTGTAAAACCTCTTTTATGATAATGAAAGTTTGAATTTTTTTAAAATTTATCCGAGTTCCATTTTCATTTAATGTTTATGATTTGAGTTGATGTTTTTTATGTTTGTGTTTGGGGTTTACTGTTCACGTTAATCAATACAAGGATTGAAGTGAATCAAAATTTTCTTGTTTAAATTTATTATCAATTTTTAAGTATTAAGTATTTGAAGTGGATTTGAAAAGATTTTGAAGGAAAAGTGGGGTTTGTTTATCTATTTTGTGAGCTCACTGCATCAAGACCATAGGTCTTGATTCTTGGATTTTTTTGTGTGTTTGTTAGTGTTTTTACAGGATTGGAAGCTTGTGCTTGTTTCGCTAGCACATAAGCTCGAAAAATCTGGGGTATGGATGTGTATCCCTGAGGTTTGCCCTCTTTTCTCGCACTCGTATTTCCTTTTTATGCTTTTGATTTATTGTTCATGTTGTTTGTTGCCTGTTAAGTCTTTCTAGTTTATGGGATTTGATTTTGTATTGAATAAGTTTATTGAGTTTTATTTGTCGTATAATCAGTAAGTTTTACTTAGGTATTGTTCTTTTTGTTTAACTCGTTTAATCTTGGGAATATGATATGTTAACTTAGGATTTTGTGATAGCTTATTTGTGTTTTGAATACTTAGCTATACTTGTGTTTGTTCTTGATATCTTTAAGTTTTTGATGAGTTTTGAACTGATTTGGTGATTTGGGGTGTTTGGATAGATTGTGATTAGAATCTTGGGGGTTAACTAGACTCTACTGTTCATCTGCTCACTTTAGTAGGTCACTTTTAGGTTGTTTCAGTTTGGGTTTCTAAGTTAGCAGTTAAAAAAAAAAAATAGGTTTGCATGTTTTAGCATAAAAACTGCTAGTAAAATACATTAGGATACTATAAGATTTGTCTTCATGTGTTGCTTGTTAAAATTTGGTTCATAATCTGTCAAGTGTGATCTGCGTTACTTGTGTTCATTGTTTTGTGCAACTCTTTCTTTCATTTGTTGACGAAAGTAGCTAAAAGTATCTAGGATCATTGTTGACTGTTTAAGCACTGGCGTAATTAGTTGGACCAATTTGAACCAAGATCAGGAAAATATTGTTTGGTTACTTTGCTTAGTTCTGTTGGGTTGATGTGCTATATTTTTTGCTTATTCAGCAATTATTTTTCGCTTATTCAGTAAATTTTTGAGTGGCTGCTGGTTTTGTGTTCATTGTTGCATCATAAGAGTTTGACTGTTTAGTTATAAGCATAATTATGCCCTTTTGCTGATTTGCCTGCTTGTGTTATCAGTCAAGATTGTCGTCCGAGTTTTTTTTTTGCTTTCTGCTTGCTTAATACGCCCCCACAAGCCAACTGCTAGTGGGGGTTTTGACTGTCCAAAAAGAACAAAAAAACAAGAACTAAGAAAAAAAAGGGAATTTCAGGTCTGGGAACTTATTTGATTCGAATCAGGGCATATTCTAGCTTAAATTAGACGTGTGTTTGAGTTTTGGTAAGTGGAAGTATCTGTGAACAAGTGAGTAAAAAGAAAAACAAAAAAAAATATATAAAAACTTTGGCGTGGCCAGGACTCGAACCTGCGCCACCACTGCCAACACACACACACACACACACACTACCACTGCGCCCTTGGGACTTTTACTGATAAAGTCTCAAGGAATCATCTATTTATCATCTCTTTGGTTTGGGCTTGTTAATTAAAGCCGTGGCTTAATAAGCTCATAAGAGCTTATTAGTTAAGCAATTTTGCACATTTACATTTTTCTTAGGTTTGTTACTTAACTTAGGATTTTTCTGGCCAAAGTTTGAATTTTTAACTTTCTTTATTTATTTTTAATTAATTTTTTAATCACCCGTTTTTAATTAAATAGATTAAAAATAGAAAAAAATAGTTTTAATTTTTAGAAAATTAATTTTTAGATTTTAATTAGTTTATTTTAGGTTTACAAAAAGTAAAATTTTAAAAATCACTTTTAAATAATTTTATTTAATTTTGGGTTTTCCATTAAACTTTGAAATTTAATATAAAATAATTAAAAAGGATTTGAAAATTTTGGTTTTCACTTTTGTTTTAATCAGATTTTTCTCAACGTAGACTAAAATTTTGGTAATTTGTAGTGGAGTTTTATTTTTTGACGAGTTTTACGTTTTCGCGTTTTTTACGTCCTAGGGGTATTTTTAGCATTATTCGTCTTTTTCTTTCTTTATTTCCATCAATATAATCACAAACAAATCAAAAAATCAATTCTTAACACAACGCACTTGCCTCCTTGAGAACGAACTCACTTTTAGGGTCATTCACACACGGTTTTCCTAAATCGTCGTGCATACTTGCCCTATATTTTACCCTCTTTTCCTAAAGAGTAGTAAAATCACTATATCAGTACATGAGAAGAATTACACCACCCATGATTTAGAACTAGGAGCCATCGTGTTTGCTTTGAAAATATGGAAGCATTACTTGTATGGTACTAAGAGTGTTATCTATACTGACCATAAGAGCTTGCAGCACATATTTGATCAGAATGATTTAAACATGCGTCAGAGAAGATGGATAGAGTTGTTTAGTGATTATGAGATTAAGTATCACCCGGGTAAAGCCAATGTAGTGGCAGATGCATTAAGTAGAAAAGAAAGGATAAAAACTAATAAGGTTCGGGCTATGCCTATGACCTTGCAATCAGGAGTAAAAGGTATGATTCTGTCAGCTCAAGTAGAGGCATTAAAACCAGAGAACTTAGGCAAGGAGAAGTTACACAATTTGGTTCAACAAATGGAAAAGAAAGAGGATGGCAGTTTATATTTTATGAACCGCATTTGGGTTCCATTAGCAGGTGGTGTTAGAATTGCGCTTATGGATGAGGCACATAAAGTATTCGATACACCCGGGGGAGGATAAGATGTACTTTGACTTGCGAGATAGATATTGGTGGCCATGTATGAAAAAGGATGTAGCTGTATATGTTATTGAAGGTTCAACGTGTTCTAAGGTAAAGGCTGAACACTAGAGACCATCTGGTTTGTTGTAGCAACCTGAAATTCCAGAACAGAAGTGGGAGAATATTGATATGGATTTTATTACCAAGTTGCCCTTGACAAAAGCAGTCATGATTCGATTTGGGTTTTGGTTGATAGATTGACTAAGTCATCACATTTTATAGCTATCTGGGAAGACTGTAGTATCAAAAAATTGGCTAGGATTTATATGGATGAGATAGTTGCACGTCATGGGGTTTCGATATCGATCACTTCAGATCGTGATGCTAGGTTTACATCACGATTATGGAAGACTGCACAGAAAGCGTTGGGGACTCGGTTGGATATGAGCATTTCTTATCATCCTCAGACTGATGGGCAAAGTGAGCGTACGATTCAGACTTTAGAGGATATGCTTAGAGCATGTGTCATAGATTTTGGTGGGAGTTGGGATACTCATTTACCGTTGGCTGAATTTTCTTATAATAACAATTACCATAGTAGCATTCGTTGTGCACTGTTTGATGCCTTGTATAGGAGGAAATGTAGGTCACAAGTTCTATGGGCTGAAATTGGTGAGGGAAGTCTAATTGGTCCTGAGTTGGTTAAGGATACGACCGACAAGGTAGTAGTAATTAAGGAAAAGCTTCAAGCGGCAAGGGATCGTCAAAAGAGCTACGCAGATAGTGGGCGTAAGATGGCAGAGTTTAATGTGGGATATAAAGTGTTGTTGAAAGTGTCACCTTGGAAGGGTGTTATGCGATTTGGAAAGAAAGGTAAGTTGTCACCTAGATATTGTAGAATATTGATAACCTATGAATCTATGAAGGGGTTTGTTGATTTCTAGAGAGAGAAAGTTAGAGAGAGAAAGTGAGAGAAACTATGTGTTATTTCAATAAAATGGAAACAAGAAAATGACAACAACCAACCCCTTTCCATGGTGGAAAGGGGTATTTATAGTTCCAAGCAAACATGGGCTTGGGCCGGTCCATGACAAGCCCATGGACCGGTTCTTACTTAACTTAATAAGCAACTAATGACTATTTTCTAACTACGAGCTATTACAACATAAATATTATTGTGGAGTGACCGACACTTCTAATATACGTAAAACGTATTTCTAACAATCTCCCCCTAAGGGAGGTCACTCCACGTTACAAAATTCTAAACCTAGCATACTATACTAAGTCTTCGTTCTTTAGCTCGTAGTCTTTTCTTCTTTTCTTTCTTTTGTTGTGAATATGTTGGTTTGATCTTTTTGGCTTTGGCTTGAGAGCATTGTTCTTTGGCCTTTCACGTGCGATCTTTGCCTTTCTTGTGAATTTGCCTCCTCGTGACTTCATGTTCCACACACTTACGTCTTTTTGTTGAATTCTCGAAAGCTTCAGAGTTTGGTACAGCGGAAGACTTCATCTTGTACTTTCTTGAATTTTTGCTAAACTTTGATGCAGAAAAACATAAGCATGTGGGAACGACTTCTACAGGTACACCGCAACACCACCGTCTTCACTGGTACACAGCAACGCCACCGTCTTCAACAGGTACACAACAACGCCACCGTCTTTAACAGGTACACAGCAACGACACGAATAAAATGGCTTTGAACATTTTATTCTAATTCGGTAGCATTTTACCTCCGGTCGGTGAAGACCGTTGGACGATATCAGATATCGTACCCGTGATGGATAGTTTCAATTAAGTAACTTCCTGACAGGATTTCGCGGGTAAACCCGTTCTCTTTATTCGACCGTCCAAAGCTGACTGCGAACATAAAGAGTGAATCACTTGGATAAATTATCCTTGTGATTTGAAGCCGTCAATTCATGAAACCTGGAACAAGTGAATTTCAATTAAGATTTTCACCATCGTTGCTTTCTAGTTGTCACGAGCTCAATTCATAAAGAATCTTGCACGTTACCTACCAAGTGTTGTTTGATGTTGACACTAGAAGGATTTCCACTCGTCACTGAGATCAATAAAGAGTCACTATGAGTGTTCTGGCAAGATCATATGATAATGCGAAGAGGCCTGGAACGAGTTTAAGTTCAATTAAGAATTAAACCACTGTTACCTTCCAGTTTTTCACAAGATTGGTTCTAAAAGAACCGCACGTGTAACCTACCATGAGCTTGTTTGATGTTGGCTCAAGCAGGATTTCCATCTTCATTGTAATACTTACGTATTACTCGGATGTTCTGGCAATATTACAGGAATATTGCGTAGGACTCATGAAAATCTCTTACTTTTCACAGTGTGTGAGAAAGCAAGGAATAAATGAAAAGTGTCCTAATGAGACTTTTGATGATCTCTTGGCTCTAGACTCGATTGTGCGTTTTGATTTAGTGAGCGATGGCTGGAGAGGAGTGCCACCTTTTCAATACCAGTCTATTCGGAGTGAATAAACCAATAGATAACGTGTTGATCTCCGTGTGATTAAAACAAATACCTTTTGAGAGATATTTGAGTTAGCTGGGAAGGGTTGTGCATTGCATCACTGGGTCCATGATGTCTTTCTTCAATACCGAGAATCATTAGCAAAAATGACCTCAATAGCATATGTATTGACCCGGTTTCTGCCTAAAGTTGTAAGGAGGGCTTCTTTCTTTACACCCTTTATCTTTACATTTCTTTTTCATTCTTCAACCCCTTCAATTCTTACCAATACGTCATCACTAGCACCTTGTTGTGATTGTTCCAGTGCTAGCTTAAGTACTTGGTCGGCATTCAGCTACGTTCACATTCTTTCTCCATCTTTCCTAGGACTTCTAATTCTATCTAGGGAATTGTCCTTGGGAAGATTCCATCGGCTCTGATGAATCATTGGACTAGACCTATTCCTACCACCCTTTTGTCACCACATCCGTCGTGAATTAAGCGTGTTTTGGGAAGGAATTGCCACCATGAAAAATCATTGAAAATCACCTAAAGTACTTGTGATATTGAAATCAAAAGTTTTGTACCTTAGGTGTTTTGTTCATCAAAAACGCTCCCCCTTAACACGTGCTTTACACATATTAAGTTGGATAATCGTTAAGTCTTTTTCATCTTTTAGCCAAGTATCACTTACGTCTCCTTAATCCCATTTTCTCCCCTTATCCAAAATGTTAACCATTAATATTTGGGATATTGAATGGATTAACCGGTCTTTGGGTAAAAATGAAATCGATGTTTGGCCATAGAACAAGTTATTGCTCCCCCTTAAGTTAATAAGGGATAGTTGTAGTGCTTTAGTATGATATATTTTGAAAGATTTAGAATCTCGTGAGAAATTCTTGAAAAATTATCATACCTTAACACTACAGCAAGCCATTAAAGCACATTATTCACAAATATACATATTCACAATTGAAAACCAATATAAAGTGGACCTGAAATGTACGACCCATTAGATGGATCGTTGCAGTAGCTTGTGGTGCACTAAATACGGTCTTCCACCAACGAACCTTTCCAAGCTCCTCATCAATCTACGTTCACGGAGCTTTTGATCAATCTTCTTGATCACATACTTCGCCATCTGCCGGTAACCCGGATGCCAATCCTCCGTCATCTCTGGCAAAGTCCCACCCGAGTTCAGATGCTCCAACTTTCCTCTGACTTGTAGAAGGGTTCCATCACTGTACTTGTGGAGCTCACCCACCCTCATAAACTTCATCAAACCTCGACTGTTCAAGTAGAAAATGCCGTAATTCGGGACAGAAATGCCGGTATAGGGACATCTTTCTACATGTTGAGGTAGCACTTGATTCACAGGACGGGTTAAGTTGAGCTTCCTTTGATAGCTTTCGACTCCCAACTGAAGATCTTCAACTCGTGACTTGATGACAACGCTTCGTGTGAACATACGAAGTGCTGTATTCAAAGCAATCAGGTCTTCACGAGGAATATGTGTGAGTTGATCTCGGGTCATCAGAAGCAGCATATCTTCGATATCCTCAAGGCGAATGATGGAAAAATCTCCCTGCTGGATTTTGTATTCCCTGTCATCCTCCCTTTTCAAACGAATCTCCGTCACATGATAATAGCCATTCTTGGCTTCAGTTTTCATTCCTAAGATGCTGGAGATGCGGATGTCGGATCTAACATTGCTTCCAGAATTGACCAGGCAGCAACCCCTGTACGCCCTTCGGACTCGTTCGTCCCAATGAGATGCACCTATGACAGCATACATATCATAATTACGATTTATCTTAGGACCCAGAGTCTGTTTACCTTTTCCTCGATAAAGGGTATTGTCCCCCAGTTGGCAGCTTTCAGCAAGGTCAGGGAGGTTGCGTACTTTGATGACCCCTTCAGTAGATACACAAGATCATTGGTGACGAAGAAGTCAAGAGCAATCTGATTATCTTGAGAAGAATCCATTGGAGGTGGAGCTCTTTCTGATTCATGAAGTCCTGGCCGTTGAACGGTATTCAGAGCCTTCAGGATCTCATCGGCATAATACTCGAACTCCATTCGGGTTAACCGGATTTTGGCACGAAGTCTCTTATCTTTCAGCGCTTTCTTCACCAAGGATGGAGTAACCGAAGTCTTATACTCATGAGCAAAAAATGCACATAAGTCAATCGGACTTCGGATACGGAGATACAACACATCTTTGTCAGCGTCTGTGATCGGATCATATTGTGCTGCTGCCGTGATCCAAGCCTGTGGTGGTGCAGTCTCGTCTATCTCCAACGTGTCTGCCCAGTCTCGTATGCTTGGTTCAGGAACCGTAGATTGTTGTGCTTGTTGTTGAGGAGTAGAAGTGCGAACATCTGTTGGTTCAGTTTCAGGCATTTCGGCAGTGTCGTGTACTGGTGAGTGTTGTGCAGCTTCGGGTTCCGTCACTGATTCTGCAATCACAGGAGCAACAACAACAGAACTAATGGGGTTAGTGGTAATAGGTAAAGATACAGCGATAGAAGTACCGGGAACCGATGACGCTGTAGTGGCATTCACATCGTGGCGCCACTTAGTTCGTCTTGATTCCGACGATGTTGATTGGTCCTTCTGTGCTGCATCTTTCTTGGACTTGGTTCCAGTCTTAGCAGTTTTCTTGGAGCTGGTAACCTTGTCTCCCTCTTTCGGCTGTTCACCCCCATCATCATCCTGATTGTCATCCCCGTTACTACCCCTAGCACTCTCCTCATTCCCATCACCACCATCATCGCCATCATCATCATCCTCATCATCGTCATCATCATCCTCATCTTTATCCTCATCATCACCATCATCGTCGTCCTTTTCCTCTTCTTCTCCTTTTTCTTCCTCTTCCTCTTCACCAGTACCTTCTTCCTGCTCACTTTCTTCCCTTTCTTCTTCAGGTAGAATGTGATAAGGTACCACACTTCCAAACGTTTTGAATAACCTATCATCCTCCATGATAGCATCATTCAGGGATTTGTATAGAGCCCGTTGAATCCTAAACTTATCAAACGATCCAAGTTCCACCATACGAGCCTTAAGGATCTTCTTCAATTCAAAATCCGTCAAGTCATAAGCAATCTTGTAGGCGGCTTCTGAAGGATTGGATGATTTGATCATCAAGTTGTCAGCAGCAAGTGTCTTAAACTCATCACGCAGTTTAGGCATAATGGATTCAACTGATTCTTGCACTCTTTCTTCCACAGAGGCTTCAAGTGCTTCTTTTTGCTCTTTGTATTTATCCCTCATTGCTTGAAGTCTGGTGATACGTGCAGCATGCTTATCAGCCTCAACCTGCTTAACCCGAGCTAGTTCTTCTGCATGTGCTTTTCGAGTCAACTCCATATCTGCAGCGAACCTAGCAATCATCTCCTCTTGAGCTTTCCTAGATGCTTCTTCACTTTGAGCTCGTCTTTGTAACTCTTGGCGAAGTTCATCCATTTCTCGTTTGTGAGTATCTACATGTTTATCCAACAGTTCGGCCATCACCAATGCAGCCATTGTAGATGTTGCAGAGCTGCTTTGGGTTGATTGGAGAGCCTCGGTTGTTACTGCGGTACTAAGGATGGGAATTGTCGGTGGTGGAAGAAATGGTGTTGAAGCCGGTCTGGTTGGTAAGGGTTGTATGGGTGGAGGTTGAGTTGCTAAGGGTTGAGTTGACACCATGATCGTAGGAGCAACAGACTCCTTTTCCACACTTGCTGAAATAGGGATTGATGGCTCCTTCGAAGTGGAATAATGTTCAGGTGACCCAAACTCATCAACATCATCTGGTTCCACGTACTCATCCTCAACATCTACCCTTGCACCTGAACCACTACCGCCAGTATCTTTCCTACTCCTTTGAATAGCAATCTTCATCATTTGTTTCTCAGTTTTATCAAGAGTAGGATCAACAATGTCTTCTTCGTCACGTAGACGCATCTCATCAGCCTTACCCTTTCCCTTCTTACCCTCTGTCTTCTTCTTCTTGGTTTCGGGTTCAGGTAACGCAGCTGGTTGTTTGCGTTTACCTTTACTCTTGACCGTTGTAGATGAGTCTTCTCCGGTCTGAAGGTTTGCTTTCAGCTTCTTGATTTCTATCTGCAGTAGCTTGTAATCAGCAGAACCTTTAATTTTCTCTGTCAGAAGATAATCGGGAATAGGACCCGGAATTACACCAATAGACGGTCCTTCATGCCTCAGATCCACAGTATCATCAGCTTCTTCAGTGTGATAGCGACTTGCTGCACGCCTATCAATAGTAGCATCATTCTTCATAAAATAATTAATTATAAGCTTGATAAACCGAGGATAAGGAAAGAAGTTTGTCTTCAGCTTCTTGTTATAGAAGAGTTGAAAGGTGAATTCTTCCCATATCAACAATGCATAATCTGCATTTGCAGCTTTGTACATGCCATAGAAGAGGTATATTAAAGGACTGCGCAGAGCATCATGGCCACTCGTTTTTGGTGTAAGACATTTACTGACAATACCCATCAATGCTCTCCAAGGTTGTCCTACCTTAGCAGTGGTAAACTCAGACGCAACTCGTATTTCCGGACATCCTAGTGCGTCAAATAACTCCACGAGTTCATCTTTAGTAGGATCCCTCGAGAATGTCATGCCTTTGGGTGTATCCCGTATACCAAGAATCTTACGGAAGTCTGAAACTGTGAGTGTCTGCTGCTTGTTGTCAATGGTGAAGGTGATCTTGTTTGAGGTGATTTCCTTGGTAGCCCAAAATTCATACATATACTCATAAGGCACCGAGGCACTACTCCTAAGGGCGTTCTTGAAATGAGAGTTATCGAGGATGGCTATGGCGACCTTAAAACCATGGTGAGTGGATTTTGAGACTTGCTTCAGCCGATAGTTGTTGGGTAGAAACTTAAGGGTTCGTGCTTTAGCAATATCGGCTTCTCTAGATTCTTGGATTGCTTGTACTGTTGGATTAGTCATTGTATCTGCTTAAGATAAGACATGAAAGGTTGATGCACAAAAACATATAGATATATATCATTCTTACTTCTAAGCTTAACACATTTCATAACATAATACAACAAGTACATATATCATGCAAACAATAAGAATCAAACAACTCTTCATCCGGAACTTTTCCTTATTCGGAACTTCTTCATCCAGAACATTCCTTCATTCGGAACTTCCTTCATCCGGAAGTTCTTCATCCGGAACTTCCTTCATCCAGAAGTTCTTCATTCGGAACTTCCTTCATCCGGAAGTCCTTCATTCGGAACATCCTTCATCCGGAAGTTCTTCATTCGGAACTTCCTTCATCCGGAAGTTCTTCATTCGGAACTTCCTTCATTCGGAAGTTCTTCATTCGGAACTTCCTTCATCCGGAAGTTCTTCATTCGGAACTTCCTTCATTCGGAAGTTCTTCATTCGGAACTTCCTTCATCCGGAAGTTCTTCATTCGGAACTTCCTTCATCCGGAAGTTCTTCATTCGGAACTTCCTTCATCCGGAAGTTCTTCATTCGGAACTTCCTTCATTCGGAAGTTCTTCATTCGGAACTTCCTTCATTCGGAAGTTCTTCGTTCGGAACTTCCTCATTCGGAAGTTTTTCAGAAGAAATCCTTCATTCGGAAGTTGTAACCATGTTCATCCGGAACTTTTTCAAACACAAGCTAAGATGATTAATCTATGCGCGTTTGTGAGTTTCTAAGGCAAACTAAGGCAATTTAAACATCATTTAACCTATTCCGAGCAAAACCCACCATAAATCCCTAATCAATTAAGCCTAAATTGGGGCGAACGAACCCTAACTAGATTTAAGTTGATTATCTGAAGTAATCAATTGGATTTACATGATTTAAACGAATTAGAAATTGAATAATTGATGTTATTTACCTTATTTAGAGAATGAACAGGATCAAGATGAATAGACGAGATGTTTTTAAGAGTTTGTGTGAGATTCAACAATGGCGGTAATGTGGAAGATAAACAGTGAAAGGAAACGAGGGGGCGGGGGTGTTTTATTTGACTAGGTCAAAATTTTTTTGACAAGTTTAACAAATAACACTTTAGTCCCTCTATTATCTATTCTTTTCCTTTTTGTTTCTAACTTTTTCATTTCACTTAACCCTTGTTTAACTTACACACAACTTAGCAAACGCAATCTATTAGCATATCTCCAATATCTAAAAACAATGCCTATCACTTAGAACGAACACAAGTCGTATTCTAAAGCAAAACCACTCAATTTACCATTTAGCCCTTAATTTTCACAATCACTTTTGAAAATCAATTTTAATGACGAAGATGATTTTAATATTTTCTCCCCCTTAAACGATGACCCGTTTTCTATTTAAAGAGCTGTAGTCATTGTTTAAAGAGTCAAATATAGATGAAAGCATTTCCAATTTATATCTTGAAAAAAATTGATTCTTGGTGTCAATAAGATTTCTCTTATTTTAACAAATTAATGCACTGAGACGTACACAAATTCGTGTTAGACCAAGTTGTAAAGTAAACTTGATCCCTTTGCATGATTTGGCTTGTAAATCACGCCTGAGAAAATTAATTCCCGTTCTGAGCCAATGTTTTCCAAGGAAATACGTGACTTTAATATGAAAACCGGGTTGCAGTCAGAAATAACTACAAGCCATAATGGGCATGTCTTAAAAATGTACAACTTTTATACGGACTCTATTTATGGCACCGTGTCAATATTGATCGACATTTCTAAGGCCGTAAATATTACCGTACTAAAAGACATGCCCGATTTAAAACGAAAAATATTTTTGGTTTTTCTTGATTTTATAATTTTTATGGTTTTTCTAGGTTTTATATTTTTTATGATTTTTGTTGGTTTTATATTTTTGTATTTTTCTTTTGTGGTTTATATATTTACGATAATATACATGATCACGAACAAAGGATACTCTGAATAGTTTACCACGACTATTCAGCTGATTCTTCTGCCAACTCTTTGAGAGTCGCTGGAGTGAATGATTTCATACCAAGCTTGTCGATCAAAAACTCGATTCGTCCTCGATCTAAGGCTTTGGTGAACATATCCGCCAGCTGGTACTCAGTAGTGACAAAATACAGCTCGATCACTCCGTTCTCCACCTGCTCCTTAATGAAATGGTAGCGAATGTCTATGTGCTTGGCCCGGGAGTGTTGAACATAGTTGCAGCAAAGGGCAATGGCGCTCTTGTTGTCACAATACATCGGGATTTTGTTGAATCCCAAACCGTAGTCAGTTAATTGTGATCTCATCCAAAGGACTTGAGCACAACAACCGGACATGGCGATGTATTCAGCCTCCGTGCTTGATATTGCAGCGCTTTTCTGCCTTTTTGAAGACCAACTGATCAATCTATCCCCAAGGAGTTGCACAGATCCAGACGTGCTACGCCTCGTGTCTTGACATCCAGCATGATCGGAATCTGCGTATGATATTAAAGCAATCGAGGAATCTTTCGGATACCATAGACCACGGTGAAGTGTTCCTTTTAGATATCGAAAGATCCTTTTCACAACATGTAGGTGCTTTTCGGTAGGCCGAGCCTGATACCGGGCACACATGCATACAGCAAATTGCAAATCAGGCCTGCTAGCAGTCAGATATAGAAGGGTGCCGATCATCCCACGGTAAAGTTTTGGATCGACAATAGTCCCATTCCTATCTTCATCTAACTTGGATTTCTCCACCATTGGAGTGTCTACGGGGTCACAATTTTCAAAGTTATATTTCTTAAGAGATTCTAGAGCATATTTGGATTGATTAATAAAGATGCCTCTGGGATTCTGAGAAATCTGTAATCCTAAGAAAAATGAAATTTTTCCCATCATCGACATCTGAAAGCGCGTGGACATTATCTTCTCAAATCGGTTTGACAATTCTATGTTAGTGGCAGCAAAAATTATATCATCAACATAAATTTGTACCAGAATCATGTCGTTGCCTTCCTTGAGAGTGAATAGAGTAGGGTCCACCTTGCCTTTGGAGAAGCCTTCCGAAATGAGATATGTTGACAGGAGATCATACCACGCGCGTGGAGCTTGTTTCAACCCATAGAGAGCCTTCTTAAGCTTGTACACATGATTAGGAAACTCCGTACTGACGAACCCATCCGGCTGACTAACATAGACTTCTTCCCTTAGTTCACCGTTCAAAAATGCCGTCTTCACATCCTTTTGATAGACGATCATGTTCATATGAGCAGCATATGCAAGGAATAGTCTAATAGCCTCCAATCTAGCCACAGGAGCAAAAGATTCTTCAAAGTTTATACCCAAGGCTTGTTTATATCCTCTAGCGACCAATCTAGCCTTATTCTTCAATACCGCACCCATCTCATCAAGTTTAAACTTATAAACCCATAACAAAGTAAGGATGTTGACCTTGTCAGGGAGAGGAACCAATTCCCATACTTCAAGTCGTTGGAATTCATTTAGTTCCTCCTGCATAGCTTCAATCCAAGATGATTGGGTCATAGCCTGCTGCCAATTTTTAGGTTCAACTTCAGAGAGAAATGCATCAAAGTAGCAATAAAGTGCACTCTCTTGTAATTGATGGCGTGTAGAGACGGGTCGATCTAGATCTCCAATAACATTCCTAGTTGGGTGATCTTTTGTCCATTTAGTGCTATGGTTTTCAATCCTAGGTGGTCTGGAGTGAACAATAGAAGGAGCTTCTTCTGAGGTAGACGCGGCTGAAGGGTTTTCAGGTATCGCTACACCAAAGAAAGGAAGCTCTTGCAAGTGAGCATATTCCAAGTCGTGATCAATAGAATCCTCTTCCACATCATTAGGCACAAGTAGGGGTGATGATTCAGGTGTAGTTTGAGAATCACTTGGTGAAGGTGCATCCGGTTCAATGTGAATTGTAGATGCATTAGATAAAGGTTCATTAGCTTGAGCAACCACTTCAGGGATTGGAGCGATTACTGCAGGTGCTGGAACTTCATCAGTCGGGGGATCGAAGAATTCATCAAACAACGGTTGAAACAGTTTATCCCACTCGGGCCGTGTTGGTGGTAAAAATGATGTAGAAGTAGGATTATTGGGAACTAATCCAGAACTAATAGCACCGGGTCCCATCTCATGAAGCGCGGGTTCAGAGCTGTGTTGCTCAGAAGCCATCGCTGTCAGCTCGTCGAAATCTGCGTCCATAGTTTCTACAATCTTGCCAAGACGACGGTTATAGATTCGGTATGCTTTCTTGGACGGTGAGTAACCAATGAAAATACCTATATCGGCTTTCGGTTGAAGCTTACCCAAGTTCTCACTATTGATGTTTGGATAACAAAGAGCACCAAACACATGGAAAAATGAAACATCGGGTTTACGGTCATGTAAAAGCTCATAAGGTGTTTTTCCATGGCGTTTCCGAAGGATAGAACGGTTTTGGGTGAAACATGCAGTAGAAATAGCCTCTGCCCACAAGAACAATGGAGCGTTCGCATAAATAAGCATGGTCCTAGCAGCTTCCATAAGTGTACGATTCCGTCTTTCAACGACACCGTTTTGTTGTGGAGTGCGTGCAGCGGATGTTTCATGTGATATACCAACTCCTTCATAATAATCACGAAGAGTCTGGTTGACGAACTCTGTACCATTGTCTGTACGAATACGGCGGACAGTGGTATTCAAACGTACCTGAATGAATTTCAGAAAAGTGATGATAGCCTTCGGTGCTTCATCCTTTGTACGTAGAAATCTAACCCATGTAAACCTGGAGAAATCATCCACAATTACCAGAATGAATTTCTTACCGCTCACACTTTCAGTTCTCATCGGCCCACAAAGATCCATATGCAAAAGATGAAGTTTTTCTTGATTGGTGTCTTCAGCTTTGGGCTTGTAAGATTTCTTGGTACTTTTCCCCCTTGAACACGCGGAACATAAATGGTCCTTGTGAAATTTAAGCTTTGGAAGACCACGAACTAAATCATTTTTAGCCAGATGATTAATAGCATCAAAGTTAAGATGAGATAATCTGCGATGCCATAACCATGACTTGGTCTTAGATGCTTTAGAGAGAAGACATACTGGAGAGGCGGCCATCATGTCTTGTAAGGACAAGGTATAGAGATTTGCACCACGAGATCCCTTCAACAAATCTTTTCCTTCCAAGTTGCGGATGAAACAAGTGTGTTGTCGAAAAGCAACCTCAAGGTTGGAATCACAAAACTGTCCTACTGAGAATAAGTTATGACCAAGACCTTCTACATAGTATACCCTTGAAATCGTCACGTTTCCAATCTGATATTCACCATACCCCATAATCTTTGCTATATGATCATTTCCGAATTTAACCGTACCAAGAAACTTGCTGACGAAATTTCGGAGCATCGAGCGATTTCCGGTCATATGTTTTGAACAACCGGAGTCCAAATACCACAGGATGATTTGGACCACCTGAAAATATCACCACACGAAGACAATGTAGAGGTATCGGAATCTGAGTGTTCCTTGTTATTAGCAGGCACAGATTTAATAATCTTAGATTTGCTAACTCTAGGTTTCTTAGATTTCCTAGCCTTCCTTTTCTTAATAGGTGGTGTAGATTCTAGTTGGCTTAAATCCTGAGGTATTTCTTCACTGATAGGCACTATAGTGGGGGCTGACCTAATTAAAGGGCGTTGTTTCCATACTTGAGTGCGAGTGTTCCTAACTAAAGGACACTCAGACCTAACCTCAATGGATGCATTCCTAGTTAAAGGGCACATTTTTCCATCTAATGTAAAGGTCCTACCAGTGGGACGCCATTGCCAGCCAACTTGGGCACGAGTTCTACCCGTTGGCTTCCATTCAAGACCATTCTTAATGGCATTCATTTCATTAACGTGATCAATCAGACACAAATCATGACGTTGGGAAAACATACATTCATTACAATTCCAACAATTCAAATCAGAATTCACGAATGGTTTAGGCTGCTGCACAGGCGCAGAGCTTTTAGTCTTAACATGATTCTTTTTATTTAAAACTGAACTAACATTCCTATTGTGAACTTCTACTTTCTTCTTTGTGGCACTACTAGTGGAGGGCTTGATCTTAGCTTTCTTGAGTGGCGATCCTTTAGCCTTAGTAGTCTCTTTAATCCTGTAGAAGGCAAAGTGGGAACATTAGCAACAGATTTTAAAGGTGTCTTACTTGATTGTGCCAATGACGGTTTCGCTCCTGGAGTCTTATTAAATGGAGTGACAGCAATGGGCCTATTATTAAGTAGTGCAGAACCTGGTGTACCTATGTATTGCAAATATGCTAAGCAATATTGAACTCGCTTAACATATTCATGAGCCGAATAATAGTCGTTACTTGAGGGATCTAAGGCATAAAGATCGTCTAAAATATCCCTAAGAAGATCGACATGCTTAATGGCATTCCTCATATAATCATCGTAGGTAACCGGGTTTCTCTTATGAAGCGGATTCTTATAAAGCACTACTGACTTGGTTGTTGGAGCATTAGTGGACGGTGCAGAGTTGGTAGCTAAGTTATCAACAACTTCTTGTCGGGTGAGAAGAAGTGTCTCCTTTAACTCAGCCAAACCAATATTTTTGTCTATGAGCAGGATGTTCAAATCAGAGATTTCCTCGCACTTTTGGTTCAGTTGTTCAACAAAAGATTGTTGCTGTGCCGCATTAAAAGCGAAGCGTTCTTCTAGTGAACCATAAAGAGCGGATAATCCCTGTCTTGTCCGATCCATCTCCCCTAGAACAGATGAAAGTCTAATTTCTAAGACTTGGTTTTTAGACTCTGCAGCCTCTAGTTCCAATTTTAATGTTTCCTTTGATGATACCTCTCTCTTCAATCTCATGATTTCTTCCTCTAATGTCTTAACAATTGCAATCATCTTGTCACTAGTCTCAACACCGTTTACACAACCATTTGATATCAAAAGATCCTCATTTTGAGTTTGTTGTTTTAATTCTAAAGATATACAATGTTGTTCTAGTTGATTAAAGCGTTTTGAAACTAACTTGTAAGAATCTTGTAGCTTTAAAAACTCAGCGTTAGATTCGTGACAAGACTGATTATCTACCTCATTTACAGTATCAGCAACATTTACAGAAAGATCACAAACATCATCACAAATATCATTACAAATATTCACAGCATCACAATTAATCATAGCGGATGTAAGCTCATTCGAATAATTAACATTTACAGTAGTAAGCACATCACACGAGATTACTGCAGACAAGAATCGGTCATATTCGGTTAAAATCTTTTCTTTTTCAACTAGTTGTAGTTCGTAAGCGGTGTCCATTTCATAAAACACTTTTTGAACTTCACCAATTTCAAACACAAGATTTTCCTTAAGAGATGCAAAAATTCCTTTTAGACTTTCGACAAACGGATTGATCTCATTTTTAAACACCTCGTTCATATGTTCGAAAGCCCATTCTCTGGCGTTTAGGCCATTTGAAGTCGTACGTTCCAAAATGACCTTGTCAAAATTAGTAAAGTATTGATTAATCTCTTGCAAGTTTAACCATACAGTGCTAACAGGTGGAAGATCCTTTGGAATTTCCTTAGGACCTTCCATATTGACAAGTGTAGGAAAAGTACTAGGGTTTTCTTCATCTAATATGTAGGTTGGTGCTGTTATGAGATCTTTGTCCATATGGAAGCGAATTCTAAAATCCGTTTTTGCAAGCTCCTTATTCAATTTAAAATAATCACACTCGGGATATTTTGCAGAATTGTATGACCGATCCTCATCAACTAGATCCTTACTTGTTCGATCATCGGGAAAAACAATCGGGTCTAAAGCCAATCCTAATTGAGTTGCATTATAAAGTCTAGGACTATGTCTTAAAGCTTGTTTTGCATATCGTGGATTAGGGGGAAGGCCTTTTAGACGGGATAAGTTAAACTCTCTAAACGAAGCATCAAATAAGTGCACTAGTTGTGAAGCAGCGTATTGTCTTAACAGCAAGTAATCTAGACTTCTAATCTTATTAGTGGCATTAATCTCCATTTCATTCTTCTTAGACTCTAGTGATTCAAAATCCGTTTGAAGTTTTTGAAAATTAGTGACCACTAACTCTTTTTCTTGAAGTTCATTAGACAGATTTGCTCTTAAGTTTTCTATTTCTTGCAAGTGACCCATTTGTTTGTTTCTAAAGTGATCATATTCGGGATTAGTTAGAACACTAGACGAAGGCACTAGTTCCAAGGTTTGAACTTTCTCATTGCTTAAGGCAAGCTCATCAGACAAATTCTTATTCTTAGCTAAGGTTTCTAAGAGTGCAGCATTCATTTGGCTAAGTAATGTAGCAGGAACCATGACCAAATCTTGTTGAGCAGGAGTAGGCGTATGCGAAATGGGTCCCGGTTGTGATTCACTCAAAGTCTGGGGACTTACATTGATATTGCTATCATTGTTTGTCTCCTCATTTGAAAGACTCACCACCGAAGATTCATTCGAATCAGCACTCTCTTGCACAACTTGATGTGGTTGAATACTAGCATTAGTGGTATTATCGGTGGTATTAATAAGTACCTCAGATCTCTTTTCTGGCCCTAAGCTGGAGATAGTTGCCATGAGAGCAGCCTTTGCAGATTGAAAGTCATCACAGTCTGAATCATACGCATCGAGATCATCTGCTTGGTATGCTGCATTCTGTGTGGTGACCATGTCTTGTTCAGCAATCCCTGGATCAGCAAGAAATGCAAGCTCCTCTTCATCAAGTTCCCTTCCTTGTGCTTGAGCATTTACCAGATAGATCTTTTCTGCAAACCATTGTCCATCCCTTCTCCTCTTGGGTTTCTTACAATCCCTGGACATAT
Organism: Glebionis coronaria; assembly: GCA_025667525.1. Lineage (NCBI taxonomy): Eukaryota > Viridiplantae > Streptophyta > Magnoliopsida > Asterales > Asteraceae > Glebionis > Glebionis coronaria. The sequence goes on from CM046877.1 coordinate 538,542,694, forward strand.
GACCCTCTTCCTTGCAGTTGTAGCATGTAATCATTCTCAACTTGCCTGTATTAGCCCGTGGAGGATTGTTGACCATTGGAGCAGGAGCAGGATTGACCGTGCGAGCATTGGTTGATGTGGAAGGTCTCCCCTGATATGGTTGAATAGGCTGAACCATTACCCTGCCATTCTCAATTGTAGCTTGTTGGCGAGAATTGGATGAATTCCTCAACTGATTGTTGGTAGGAGCTGATCCCCTAAATCCTCGTTTGCTTAAAGTTCTTGTGAGATAAGCAGACATAGTGGTTAACACTTCAACTGGATCAGCACCTTGTTTAAATACAGGAACGGGGACTTCCTCATCATCACAGTACATTGCTTGATCTTGAGCTGCATAATCACTAGAAGGAATACTCATTTGATCAGGGTAGCTTGTTGGATATGCTGCATTCTCTTGATAAGATGAATATGAAGATTGAGCATAAGGTGCAATACTAGCTGGGTGAGGTTGTGTAGCATATTGTGATGAAGGTGCACTGAACCGATATTGTTGCTGATGTGAGGTGGGTGGTTGTGGTAAAATCGAGTATTGGGGAAAGGCTGGTGTCATGTAAGGTGATGGATGATAGGCTTGATGTCCCAAAATATTAGGAGTGTTGTTGTGAGACAAGCTAGGTTGATTTGCCATCAAAGCTAATGAATCAGGGTACATACCTCGTGGAGAACGGTGCATGATCACATGTTTCTCATGTTGCTGAAGAAAAGCATATAGTTGATCCAAATTGCACTTATGCAGATCCCTGGTTAACTTAACGTCGGTAATATACTCACCCCATTCAGCTTGAGGTAAAGTATTCAAGAATTTGGTGTTAACCTAGAATGGAGCAATCACCAGATTGTATACATTTAGATCATTCATGAGTGTGGTGAATCTGAAGTAATAATCGTGAAGCGTTTCCCCTGGATTGTAAGTGAATCTGTCAAACAGGTCATACAACTGACATTCCCTTTCTTGCTTGGTGAGAGACGTACCTTGTAGCAACACCTTAAGACGTTCCCATAAATCTTTTGCCACTGTATACTGACTTACCATCCTATATATGTCATGGGGAAGAGCTTGGAGAATTGTTTGAAGAGCTTTCTCGTCTGCATCGGCAACAAGTTGTTGGGCTGGTGTAAGTTCTTCAAATTCTCTTGGTCGAGTCACATTGTTGACCACTATGGTACCATAGTCAAGTGGACCATTTAAGATTGACTTAACCATAAGCCTCCCATAGACCGGTTTTCCCTTAAGATAAGACATCATCCGGCCTTGCCAAGCTTCAAAAACTTCTTTGATGAGCATTGGCGGGCGATTATCCGTTCCCGTAATCACCGAAATATCCGTAAGTGATGTCATATGAGGCATTACTGAATTCGGATTCATTTTGTTAACTTCAAAGAGACAAAGATTATCGGTTGATCGAGCAGTGAAGTAAAGCTTGTGAATTGTGTTGTGTTTTTGTTGTAAGAAACCAAGATTAAATCCTCTAAAAAATCGTCGAAAAAACAAGCAAAATAACCCTTGATTCGGAACTTTTTGTTGATTCGGAAGTTTGATTCGGAAGATTAGGCTTGGAATTACCTTGATTCGGAACTTTTGGCTTGATCCGGAACTTCTTGATTCGGAAGTTCTTGGTTCGGAACTTTGTCTTGATCCAGAACTTCTTGATTCGGAAGTTCTTGGTTCGGAACTTTGGCTTGATCCGGAACTTCTTGGTTCGGAAGTTCTTGGTTCGGAACTTTGGCTTGATCCGGAACTTCTTGATTCGGAAGTTCTTGGTTCGGAACTTTCTTGATCCGGAACTTCTTGACCCGGAACTTCTTGATCCGGAACTTCTTGATCCGGAACTTCTTGATCCGGAACTTCTTGATCCGGAACTTCTTGATCCGGAACTTTTGCTGAATAATCAGAAACTTGTTCCGATGAACAGTCGAACACTAAAAATGAAGATTAAGCCCAGATTTTGACCAAATAACCCAAAAAGTTTTGTGATTTCAACAATAATAAGTAAAAACTAATACTTATCCACTAATCCCAATCACAAAAACACCAAAAACACCAAGAATCAAGATGGTTTTTCTTAAAGAACACTAATACAATCAAAAACTAAAAAACCACACAAATCACTACCTTAAATCACCCCATAGCTCTTGATACCAAATGTAGAATATTGATAACCTATGAATCTATGAAGGGGTTTGTTGATTTCTAGAGAGAGAAAGTTAGAGAGAGAAAGTGAGAGAAACTATGTGTTATTTCAATAAAATGGAAACAAGAAAATGACAACAACCAACCCCTTTCCATGGTGGAAAGGGGTATTTATAGTTCCAAGCAAACATGGGCTTGGGCCGGTCCATGACAAGCCCATGGACCGGTTCTTACTTAACTTAATAAGCAACTAATGACTATTTTCTAACTACGAGCTATTACAACATAAATATTATTGTGGAGTGACCGACACTTCTAATATACGTAAAACGTATTTCTAACAGATATGTAGGACCGTTTGTTATACAATAGAGGATTGGACCGGTTGCTTACCGTTTAGAGTTTCCAGATAAATTAGCGGGTGCCGATGACACATTCCACATGTCTAACTCAAAGGTGTTTGGCTAAAGAAGGGTTGCATGTGCCTTTGGAAGAGATTGAGATCGACAGGACCTTACGTTTTGTTGAAGAACCTATACGAATCTTGGATCATGAAGTTAAGATGTTGAAGCGTAGTAAGATCCCTATTGTGAAAGTTAGATGGAATTCCAAGCGTGGCCCAGAGTACACTTGGGAACGTGAGGATCATATGAAGTCTAAGTATCCACATTTGTTTGCTGATCATGGCGTAGATGGAGCTAGATGAATCTCGGGACGCGATTCCCTTAAGGTGGGGATAATGTAACATCCGAGACTAATGGCTAAGGTTAGAATTCGACTTAGAATTTTATTCATATGATATTTTATGTGAATATGTATTTTATGTGTGATATTGTGAAGGTGAATGAACGAAATGAGGTACATGATTTGTAAATCATGGTACGGGTTGCAAATGAAATGTGGTAAATTAAATTCAGGAATGAACTGCGTGAAAATTTAAATATCGTTTTATAAGACTTCGTGTATGTATTTTATGTGTAATATACTTTCGCAGGTTTATAAGCATGTTTACATAAATTATAAGTTGGAAGTTTATAATAGCTAAATAGATCTAAGCTAAGCATTTTATAAGAATGAATTTATTTAGAAATAAAATTTGTGTAATTTTATTTGTAGTAATTTAATTAACTAGTTAGAAGATTTAGATTTAATTAATTAATTAGGAGATTAATAAAATAAAATATAATTAAGAAAATTGTTAATAAAAAACAAAATTTATCAATAAAGAAAAAAATATTATTTATGGTAAAAAATTTATAACAATCGGTTGAAAAAAAAAACAGAAGAAAGAATGGATAAAAAATCCCAGTAGAATTGGAATTTAATTATGATTTCTCTAAAGTATAAATACAAACACTACTAGCAAAAGAATCAGATTTTTCACCATCAAGAAAAAGAGGACCGGTCGTGGTTTGAGAAAAAAATTAGGGTTCTCCCAAAAATCTTGGTTTGATGAAATAAAGGTATAATATTGATTTTAATTCATATTTTTATTAATTTAATCATGTTATAATCATGTAATTAATAATGTAACGGTTTAGGGCTTTTAATTTTTTGGAATTAAAATAAATTAAGGTTAATTCAGCCAGATTGTCGCTAGTCATGTGATGGTTTAAGGTTTTTGTTTTTATTAATTTAATCATGTTATAATCATGTAAATGGTGAGGGGTTTTTAGGGTTTAAAATCGGATTAGGGGTTAATTCAGCCAGACTGTCGCTAATCTTCCAGAATCCGTCGCTAAACTATCACTGAGCAAATTTTAGGTAAAATCGTTTTGGTCATAACTTGTTTGTTTTTAAAGCTTTTATGGTGATTAAAAAGCCTAAATTATACACTCGAATCGTACTTTTCAAATACTCAGAATGTATAGTCAATGGAGGTCAGTAGCTTGGTCGAATTTTTTTATACAAGTGTCGAGTTCAAGGTTAATGTTTGTACGACAAGGCTCAAACTCGTGTTGATATTTTGGGATAATGGACACTTAGAGGGATAACATGGGATTGATTTGGGATAGAATTTGAGATGTATCCATCATAGGGGTTGTTACATTGATGAAGGATTAGAGTTCCTGAGTCAATGTTGACGAGTGTTATTTTGTATGTGTGCTTTAGATAATTTTTGTTTGCGAGGAGACTTTTAGATTGCTATTCGCAAGGTGAGTTTCATAGACCCTTATTTCTTTACATGTTTTACTTCAGAATGGATGAAGATGATGCTTGTGGTAATATGTGTTGTGGAATTATGTTTTAAAATGTATGGACATCAATGTGCTATTATGTGACTTGCTTGATATGTGATATTGTTATCAGAGCGGATGGGTACGCCTACCTAGTGTTATGATTTGTGATGGTACCATAGGAGCGGATGGGTACGCCTACCCAGTGTGATGTGAATTATAGAGCAAAGAGACACGTGCCGTCTTAGTGCTATGATTATATGCTTGCTTGCTTACATGTAGTAATTGTTGTCCATAATGATAAATTATTTGATTTGATGATAAGCGCAACAGGAATTATTTTGTGTCTTAAACTTATTACTCTCACCAGCTTTATATTGACGTATTTTAGCATCGTTTTTAGGTACATCAAGTTCTAAGAGTTCTTGCTAGGTGAATGTAGTATGAGACCTTAGAGCTTTTGAAGTTGATTATGACTCTATTTTATTTAGATATTCATGTTTTGATTTTATGACTGTTTAGGATTTGGGTTTGTAAGACATTTGTTAGTGGTGACCCCTTTACCACTCGTACTTTTTCATTTGAAGTTTTACTCATGAAACTTTGGAGGTTATTGTTTTGCATCACTGTTAGTACTTCTCTATAGAGATGTCTTGTTTCTTGTTATTACTCTTTAATGTCACACCTCGCGTTTCCGCCTTGGTGGAGTGTTACATTAATTCTAAGAGTTTTTGTACATGAATGAGCGTTCATCATTCACTCTCCAAAACAATAACAATGTGATTTGAACAACCTCAAACCACATCAACCATAACGGTTAAAAACACTTATTTATGAAGTGTCGGTTATTCTAGGTTAGGGCTGAGCATCGGTTCAAAACCGAACCGAACCGAATAAAACCGAACCGAACCGAAAACCGATTTTGAAAAAATATCCGACCGAAAACCGAACCGAATTATATTGACCAAAACCGAAAACGAACCGAAACCGAACCGAACCGAGTAAAACCGAACCGAATATGTATTTTAGGCGTATTTTTCATGTTTTTAACCCGAAACCGAGCCGAACCGAACCGAACCGAACAAAACCGACACAAATATACAAAACCGAAAACCGAACCGAATTTGCTTGGTTCGGTTCGGCTCGGATCGGTTCGGTTCGGTTTATCAGTTCGGTTCGGTTTTCGGGTTCATTTGCTCAGCCCTATTCTAGCTTTACGTGTTTTGTAACGTATGTAATCGGCTATTTAGGGTAAACGAGCTCGAGATTGAAGCTAATATTGATCCCAAACTTCGATCGATTAGCTTTGTTTTAACGAGATTGAATCAAGTTTAACACGTAGAGAAACTTTGTTGTTTTTATGAACAAACCAAGTGTTATGCGGAATTAACACATAGAATAAAGAACAAGTAAAACGAATAAACCAAACTTTCACTTTTGATTGATAAACGAACTTGCTTACAATGAAAGTTGAATACTGAATAATGTGTATAAACTACAAACCCCTACGACCTCCTTTTATAACATAAAGAGTCGTGTACAATGGATAACCTATCAACTATTCTAGGTAAAGATAAATATAGAAAATACAATATTGAGTATATCTTTACTTCAAAGAATAAATGTGTTGACTAAGTTTTCCTATCAGTGGTTAGACTTCTTCTTGTCAGCGCTTGGATATCTCTTGTCAATGCTTGATCTGTCAGCGCTTGATTTCTTCTTATCAACGTCCAATTTACTCTTGTCAGCGTCTGAGTGACTTAGCTCATTTTATTCCCAACAATCCTCCCCTAAACTTGATATCTACTCTAGTAATCAAGTTTTTGAATAAAAACTAAGTACAAGGAGGATTCTTACAAATACAAATTACTTTTTAATTAGATAATAAATAAATATAATTAAGTCTTTGCCAACATCACTAGTATAATCCATTTCCAACTGTGTAGACACCATCTTCTTCAAAACTTCCTTGGACATATGATATTGAGCATCCACAAGAAGATACTATGAAAACTTTATAGTGCTTAAATGGTAAACACCAGCTGCTGAATGTAGACGCCATTGTAGTCCACTGATATCATCCAAATCCAACCATATTGGATCTGCTTCATCTGGTTGAATCATCCTTTTGAAGGATGTCCAGATCTTTATTCCATTGACTGAAGTAGGTGCTTCAGCCTCATACTTGGTCTTCATCAAGTTCCAAAGATCTACCAAGTCTTCTCTACCCAGGCTTGCAAACAATGAGATCAAAGAAGTAAAAGTATGTACCTTCTTTCCATATCTGGTAATCATCCAGAACCTACTTGCATCTTCTTTATAGTGAACTATTGGGTTTCTAAAATCCAATGGTAATACTTCTGCAACATCTAAAGCTTCCAATGGTGAAAGCTTAATGCTCTTTCTGATTACTGCCCCGCTAGGATTCAATTGATCAAGAACCGGGGATTTAATGGGAATTCCCTTCTTCACTGGTCTTGGTGCAATAGAAGCCCTCTGAATCTGCAAATTCTCTTCAATCTCTTCTCTCCTTTCATCTGGGAGAAGCCTCATAGTATTCTCCTCACAAATTCTTACCCAAATTGGATAAGCATGATGTTCTAATTCTCCAAAAGAGAGTCTTCTCAATCTATCATAGGTCCATCCACCTTGATGACACCTAAGCAACATGTAGTACAACTCCCTTCTATCTCTCTTGAGTTTAGAAAGCACCTTGCTAGCCTTGTGCTTCAATATCACCTTACTATCCTCCTGAACTCTCAGCAATATCTCCAAACCCCAAATTTGTCAAGTTATAGACATATATGGGTTCTTTTCAACCTTGGACTCCCATGCGAAATACATTTCGCTTACTTCTGGCATGTCAAAGTCCACTTTCATCTTCAAATCTCTTAGCCTCTCCCTGGCTAAGTCATCCTCCTCATATTCCAACTTCTCTGGCTCCTCTAATATCATCACACTAGAATCTGAGCTCTCATCATCACCACTACCATCCTTAATCTCTTTAATGGTAGTCTGCATCCTATCCTGCTCCTCTAATTGTGTAGCCAAAACAGAATCAAAGTGTACCTGGGCTGCATTCTTTGGCACCTTAACTTCTACTAAAATTGCTTTACACTTGTCTTTTGCTCTAATAGTTGGTAAAGTAGTTGTTGGTACCTGTGTTGTAACCTCCCTAATGATAACTGGTGGTTGGGATACACCAATCATACTTGTAGGTTTGTCAACGCCTGCTTTGCTCTTGTCAGCGCTCAAACTCTGAACGTCAACGGCTGACTTTGTAACCTGTTCCATCATCTCCACAAATGATAGCTTCTTTGGAGTGATAAATGAAACATCAAGAACATGCTTCTCCTTCAAACTAGTCACAGCTTCAGCAATTTCCACCTGTTTACTACCAAAAGAACCACCTTCTTCTTCCTGTGAGCCCTTGTCACTCAAGTTGAAAGGCTTTGTTGGTGCATCTTCCTCCCCTTTGTAAGAATCCTCCCCTGATGAAAGGACTCTTGCCTTCCTTCTACTAGCATTGGGAGTCTCCAAAACAACTAACCTCTCCCTCAATTGAGTGAGTTCAAGGCCCTGACCTGTGACAATCTGTACAAGGTCTGCATTTTGCTTTTGCAAGGTAATGCAAACCGCCATTAATTCCAAAAGGGTATAAGGTTCCAATCTGCCCTCCTCTATAATAGGAATTTGACCTCCCAAAAGGGATTCATTGGGCATGGATGGGGTCTTAAGGATGTTGGGACTGTCTTGACCTGCGTCTAAGCTAGAGCCAATTGTCCCAGCCCCACCCATGTCACCAACCACACTTGTGGTGGTGGTTCTCTCTACTACATGGCTAGGACCACCAGAGGAGAACACTTCAGCAGTCCTTTGGCGTTTTTCCAACCTATAATCTGGTGGTGTAGAAGAGGAAGTGGATTGAGGGTCTGTTTGGGTGTGACGGGGTGTTTGGGTTTGTGGTAAAAGGGTGTCAGCGTTTGGATTGGAAGTGTCAGCCCACTAATAACTGGCGGTTTGCCTCGTATGAAAGTTCGTTGTTCCGATCTTTTCGAATTGATTACTAGTCAAAAGTGCGACTCAGTCATTCTTGGTGGAAAAGAAAAAAGGTTTGATTATCTATTTTAAGCTAAAAATGAAAATGTCGTTGAGTAAAATAAAAGCTTTAAAAATTAAACTAAAAATTACTAGAAAAACACTTGGTAAAAACAAAGATTTTGGGAAGCGTGCAATTTTTGGAAATTAAGACTAAACAAATAAAGACTTTGTAAAAAACAAAACTCAAGCCCATCGGAATATTTCTAATCAGAATACCATCGGAATGCTTGATCGGAATGCATAATCGGAATATCCAAAAATACTACAATCGGAATGTATGGTCGGAATGTAATCGAAATATGGGAAAATGAATGCAGTCGGAATAATGGAAAACAAAACTAATCGGAATAACAAACAACACCCTCGTCGGAATCCAAATAGGAATCCTCGTCGGAATGATGTAAAAGAAATCTGTCGGAATAAGGCAAAACTGATCCAATCGGAATGTATCTAAAACCCTTTTCCGATCCTAAGATCGGAATAATAGTGCACAAATCGGAATGATAGGACTTGATCGGAATACCCAATCGGAAAATGGTTTACCCTTTTCCGGTGACTCTAAAATTCGTAATAAGCTAAGTTTAAAAGCTACTTTTGATAAGCTCAAACCAAGACTTAAACAAATTACTAATAAGCCGAACTAATAAGCATAAAATAAGAACTTTTCAAAACTTTAAATAAGCAAAACTTTTAAATCAAACTTAAAAAAAAACTAAAAATTTAAGAAAACTTAAAACATAAATAAGCTAGACACAAACTAAATCAATAAGCACGAAAAGCTCAAAACTTAATCCGTATAAAAACTTAGAGATGAATAAAAAGATAAACTTTTTATCAATCAATCATAAAGATTAAACAAAATCAAGATTATAACGAATCAAAAATCAACTTTTAGAAAATAAAGAAAGGTAGAAGAAGATTAAAGATAAAAAGCTTAACTTGAACTTCTAGATTAATGATTCCAAAATACAAGATCAAATCAAAGCTTAAACATGAAAAGAAAGAAAAGATGAAGTTCTAGTGAGATAAAGTTAAACACTTTCTCTCTCTAAAAATAAAACTAAAGAAAGAAAAATAAACTAGCTAACACCCTCCTAATGTGTCATTAGGAGGGTATTTATAGGAGGTGGGAAAGGTGCATGTGTTGCTTCCTTCTTTCTTTCTTCTCGACTCGATTTAAATTCTTTGTCTTTCTCGACGTCGTCTCGGGATTTGTCGATATAGATTGAACTTGTCTTATAATTTTCTTCTTCTATTAGACTTGAGTTCTTCGACTTCATTAAACTTCCGTCTTTAGACTTTTTCTTCGATAAATCTTCAGAATAGGCCTTGGACTTTCGTTCTTTTTGCACTCTTGATCTTTTGACTTCGTCTTTTGTCTTTTTCTTCGATAAAAGCCCGTGATAGCCCATGTTTTCTTCCTTTTTCATCTTTTGGTCCTAAAATACAATAAAAACACAAACCACGCATAATTCCGACATTTATGACATAAAATACACGTTTTGGTCTTGTTATTATTGGAAATAAGTGGTAAAAGGATAAGTGTTTTCACACTTATTACCCACATTATGAGTGTCAGCATCGAATGGTTGTGGGTCAATATACATATGCTGGGGTGATGAAGGTTGTTCTGGTAATGGGTCTGGTTGAGGTTGTGGTTGAGGTTGAGGGTTTGCTACTGCCTCAATGACAGCAAGCATGGCTGGGGTGAGTGGTAGGTCTCTGTATGGTTCAGTATTCATATTACCAAAAACTGTTTTCTTTTGAACAGTGATCGTATAAAAATTGTCATGATCCCTATTGTAGTATCCTTGCATGTCAAAAACCATTTGTAAAAACCTAGGGTAAGCAAGAGTCATCTTGTTACCCTTATTGTGACACATGCCATTAAAAATCATTTTTGAAAAATTATAGTTTTTCCCAGTTTTAATACACACAATGGCACTCCTAATGGAATGGTTGATTTCATTGTGTGAGGAACATTTAGGACTCAAACATTGTAGGATGACATGTATAAGGTACTTCCAAGCTGGGGGAAAATTGTTGTTTGGTATACTTATTTAAATGGCCTATTGGGGGAAAATTACAACCTAAAGATTAGAGTCCTTGCTCTAGCTCTGCAAGGGGAAGGGTGGTTATACCATCACCATCATTAAAAAATAAGATGCAAAGCTTGGCGAACCAAAGCTTAAGTAACCACCCATGAAACCCCATGAAAAGTAGCAGTCAATGTAATCACTCCATTAACTGTTGAGGAACTAACCGCGTTCCAAAACTGTTTAATATGTGTGATAGGGACAAAAGGAGTATGTGAAAGTGCATACCTTAATGGGGACGCATTCAAATACTCAACCATCTGAGTATATTTGGGAAACAGAGTATTATCAGCTTCCAAATAAGCCACCATGTTGTGTCGGCTTCTGAACCCCAATTCCAATAGAGTAGGTTTAAACTTTGGTGCCATGAAGATTGATGAAAGAAAACTGTGATTTGAAAATATGAAGGTTTGAGATTTTTTAGTTAGACAAGAATAGCAGTTACCCTATTTGAAAGAAATTAGCCAAATTTATAGGAGAGGTGAAAACATACGATTGGTTAAAATATGAGGCAGTTATATTCAAAAAGTAATGATGAAAATCTTGAAAAATATATAACTTATCTCATACATTAATTAAAAGTTACCAACTCCTAAAATTACGGCCTTTATTTTCGTCAAAAATAACAACTGGGTAGGACCCATTGTTTGTCGACGGTAAAAAGTTAAACATTAGTGTCTAACGGCTATATTCTTATCAGCGTTGGAAATTTGCCATGTCAACGTTCAAATTGTTCTTATCAGCGTTTGGAAAGGAAAATGTCAGCGTCCAAAAATAAAAATAATTAAAAAGAAAAAGGACCTTAACAAAGTAGTTTACCCTAGTGAAGATAACTCTTAGACTAAAAATGACTATAGGGTGGCAAGCACTGTCCAATCATGCACACTTGCTTAGGCAAGATAGACATAATTGTCCTCAAGTGTCCCTCTCTAACCAAAGTTCTTAGCAGTGAAGTTACCTCATATAAACCCTTTGTAACTTCCCAGGTAAGCCCAATAAAAATGTTCCCAAGTCTCCCAACTGACCAAATCCAATTCTAGGCCAAAAAGTCATGGCAGCGTGCACAGTATATCAACTTTGTATGCTACAGTGCCTCACGATTTAGAAAGCTAACTCGTACTCACCAGTGGACACAATCTAGAATTGTGATAAGAGTATTCTAAGAATACCCAAAAACCTAAAGGTTTCCTAAACCTCCCCTTAAATCATGATATACGAAGATGTCAAGATAGGAATGTAAACATTCCAACCATCATCCACAAACTTGAACACATTCCTAGCAGCCAAAAGATCCATAAGCAACTTTGTATCCATTTGTACAATGCTCATAATGCCTGCATGTTTAGATCAAAAACCACAAAACTAGCATATTGTTGTCAGCGTCCATTTGAACACTTATCAGCGTTTAAATAACATTTGTCAGCGTTAGAAAAATAAAGTGGAAAACCTAATCTTGTACAAAATACTAATAACAGTACACATCCTATACAAACTATACATTGTTTTCAAAAACACATTTAGGAGAGATTGATCATTCCAATACTTGTTACCAAGTACTGAAACCTCCCAACATCAAAAGGTTTAGTTAAAAGATCAGCCACATTTTCTTTTGTGTCTACACTATCTGGATGTATTAAACCTTTTTCAAAACAATCTCTTATATAATGATGTCTAATTTCTATGTGTTTTGTTTTAGAGTGATGTACAAGATTCTTAATAATGGATAATGTACTGTTATTATCTACAGATATCTTGGTATTCATAAAATTATGCCCATAATCCAACAGCTGGTTTTGTATCCATAGAACTTGTCCACAACAAGCAGTTGCAGCAACATATTCTGCTTCAGTTGTAGAGTTAGCCACCACTGTTTGTTTCTTGCATTTCTAAGATATCAATCTGCTCCCAAGAAATTGGCATCCATCCGTTGTGGATTTCCTATCAAACTTGTCACCTCCATAGTCACTGTCTGAATAGCCAATGAGCTCCAATGGAAAATCCTTTGGATACCATAATCCCAAGGTAGGATATCACCTAAGGTATCTAAAGATCCTTTTGACAGCATGAATATGACACTCTTTGGGAGTCACCTGATGGCGTGCACATGCACACACAAAAAACATGATGTCAGGTCTAGAAGTTGTAAGATACATCAATGACCCAATCATTGATCTATAATGCCCGACATCCACCTCTTTTCCATCTCCAGTCTTTCCCCAAGGGTGTTTCCTATCCATGTGTGTGCTAGCCCGTTTTTCATGTGGAGAAAAACCAAACTTCTTCAAGATTTCTGCTACATACTTATCTTGAGAGATAAAGATACCATCTTCTTTCTGTTGGACTTGTAGACCTAGAAAGAAGTTCATCTCTCCCATTGCACTCATCTTGAATTTATTTGTCATGAGCTTGGAAAAGTCTTCATTCATCTTTGGATTTGATGAACCAAAGATAATATCATCCACATAGACCTGAACGAGTAGAAAATCCTTACCAATCTTCTTCGTAAATAAGGTCTGGTCTATGGTGCCCCTCTTAAACCCATTTTCCACCAGGTAGGTGGACAATGTTCCATACCATGCTCTTGGGGATTGATGAATTCCATACATTGCTTTCTTGACTCTATATACTTTATCTGGATGCTCTGGATCTTCAAAACTAGGAGGTTGCATTACATAAACCTCCTCTTCAATTGTGCTATATAAGAAGGCACTCTTCACATCCATTTGATAAACTGTGAAACCCATGCAAGAAGCATAGGCTAGGAAAATCCTTATTTGTCACACCCCACCATGGCGGAATATGGGTTGCAACGTATGGACATCATCACAACAAACGGTGTCTCTATATAGAAAAATAAAATGCAAATATAATGCCATAAATGGCGACACAAATGTCATGACAATATCTCAACATAGCAGGAGTCTAGGTAAGTAGGTAACAGTCCTACCTCTTACCCAAGATAAACAAATAACACTAACAATCAACATATAGGTTCATGGTATCACTATTGAAACAATCAGAAAGAAAATAAACTAAGAAGGAACGGGGATCTCCTTCTAAATGCATTCCTATTCGACTCCAATCCTAGTGTGACATTCGTCAAATTTCCATCTGAATTTATTCATATAGTACAAGTATTTTAACTGTTTACCGACGAGTTGTCGACATGAACGTGTTAATCATTTTGCTTTGCGGACAAAGCCCTTTTTAGGGAGAGCATATGTAACATCTCGAATATTCGCGAGTGTTAAGTTGAATGCAATGCACAAGTTGTGAGCGTTTTATGTTTTGCCGTACGTTTATTTGATATAGTTATTAAGATTTCGTGACGTCTCGCACAATTGTTTGTTTTTGGATCGTATGTCAAACGGTTTTAGTGTCGGGATTATTCAGTCGCGTCTAAACCTAAACATTGTGAACCCGAGTCGAGTGTATAAGCTGTCACAGCATGTGTACATATACTGAATATAAACCTTCATTTATATTACCAAGCTTGCCTTACAAGGGTCTCAAAAATCAGTCACATGTCTTAGCTACATATAAACTTCATAGTTTATTTGCCCCACTAAAGGACAGCACACATGCCTAGTTTACCCCTTTTGGGTATATCACAAGTAAACATTTTCAGATTTACACTAACCCTAGACTAACAATACAAGTTTATATACAAACCCAAAGTATTACCCAATGACCAAATACAAGTTTATCTCAGTCCAAAATACAAACACAAAAATCTGCACAAATCTTTCCAAATACCACTTCTGGGTAGAGTGAAGACTTGGTCCAGCCGACCCATACGCCGCGTCAAACCTGCAAAACCGAGAGTCTTCCATCGCGTCAAACCTGCACAACCAAAAGTCTTCCATCCTGTCCGAACCTGCAAACCGAACACAGCATCCCATTGTGAGTCTTTGTCTTTTCGTCTTTCCTTTTGAAGTCTAGATGTGCTTGTTTTGTACGAACCTACGAATAAACGAAACAATGGTTAGTCTTTGTAATGGACTTATCTTTTTAACTAAAAACTGAAAAATTGTTAAACTTTGTAAATGCAAACATGTTTATGATATTGCTTTTCTGTCAACCAAACCGAGACCCAATTTAGACCAAACCGAGACCCGATTGAGACCAAACCGAGACCCGACTTAGAACCAAACCGAGACCATGTCCAACCAAATCAAGACCTCAATCAAGAACCAAACCGAGACCCAATCAAGAACCAAACCGAGAATCAAAGCAAACCAACCAAGTTCTTACTGCCAAAATTATCAACAATTATTACCAACCAATCCAAATGTCTTAACCAAGTTTTATTTTACAGAAACATCCTAAAAACCATTAATCATGCCGCGGGTATAAAACCCCCAATTCAAATCGAAACCCTAATTATTTAAACACCTTTTTAAACATTAAATTAGTACTTTTCATCTTTCAAAACATCATATAAACATGAATAACAGTCGAATATGAAAAACCCCCAATTTTATGAAACCCTAGATCGAACTTTTATTAATTAAAACGTTAATTAAACCTAATTTAAACCCAAACCCCATATTTAATTTAATTGAAAATGAGTTATGCAAAAACCCCCAATTAACCGAAACCCTAATTTTTATAAATCGATTTTATATTGAAGTTAGTTTGATTTTATAATAGAAAACATCAATTAATTATGTTTAAACCCGATTTTGATGAAAACCCCCAAATATTTCAAAACCCTAAATTTATTTATTTTTAATCCGAGAATCATATGATTCACAACAAGTTTATACGAATCAATTGAACCCACTGATATACATTAAATCGAAAATCAATTAAAGCTTTTAAAAGAAATAAAGGAAAAACAAACTTATCTTGATTCTGGCTAATGATTCACGAAACCGCAAGGAAGAACACATCATAAAACCAAATCGGTTTGATGTGGGGATTAAACCCCACATCTCACACGATCTAGAACACCTCAGACCACCACACATGATTGTTATATCCCAAATGATTTGATATTAGCCATGGAAAAGGATGGAACCGATCTAGATTTAAGAGAGAGAGAGTTTTGGGACGGTGGAGTTAATATCGAGGGAAGAGAGAGAGAGTTTCACTCTCTGTTATGGGAGTATGTGTGTTAAACACGCGTGTATTTACTCCTCCCGTTCTTGTTTATTCCGCCAAGTGGGCCGGGCCGGGTCTAATGACCTTGGGCCGGTTGGTGTGTAAATGTTTTGGACCCAATTTGGACCTTATAAGTTTAATTTGTTTAAGTTATAAGCCCAAAACGAATTTGGTAAATTTAAGTTATAATTTGACCCGTAAAACCCGACCAGTTAATAAACCGATTTTATTTATCGTACTTTTCCGTAAATCGTACTTTTTCATAAACGTATGGTTTCGTCAAGCACAACTAGGGTGTCGAGTCATTTAATAATACAATTATTCGTATCGTAACTCGATTCTCAAATTAATTAGGTCGCGGCTAGCGTAACCGTACTCTCGAGCTATTTTATCTTCGTTCTCTTTGCTGAATTTACGAGGTGAGTTTATAGCCCCATACTTTACTATTTTTACTGCTTTTTGGGGTGAGACATTGCTTGATTTTAACGTGTGAACACAAGTGCATTTACTGATTTATATATTAGTCTAAGTCCCACTAAAAACCCAGTTGCTTTGGCCCGTGAATCGTGAACCGTTAATTACTTTGTGTAAGCGCGAATGTAATGGATAGATCTATCGGGATTGACGTCCCTGTCTGTCTTGTCCAACAAGGGGACAAGCGGGCACAGTTTCATTTGAATCTGATATAGGATGTCGTGGGTTTAGGCATCTAGTTTGGGCTACATTTATATGATTATACTGCCGGTGTTGTTAACGTTTCGGTGTCACGAGCTTAGACTGTAATAAATACTTTTGGGATGACTTTGTATCTGTTATATTGTCATCACATTTGGGAAAATCTTGTGGTTCATTAAACATTTCCACTTAACTAAACCTATGAACTCACCAACTTTATGTTGACACTTTAGCAATGTTTTTCTCAGGTATTAAGAAGGAAGATGCTATATGAGGTCTCATGCATTGCCGTCATTTATTTGAAACAACGATCATTTGTACCATTTGAGAAAACTATGTTTTGTAACCGTATTCAGTTTATGCTTCCGCACTTTGTTAAAACAATTTATTTTATTAATTACAAGTGATCTATTTTCCGAACGTCTCATTTAGAGGTCGTTCTTTGTGACTATGTGCGTATGATAATCATGACGTCACCACTCCCTTGTCGCCATTATACTCTGATATTTTGGGAGTGTGACAGATTGGTATCAGAGCACTAGTTATAGAGAACTAGGTTGCATTTAGTAATTCTAGACTATAACTGCTCTATGTTTAATCGATTATCGTACAGATTGTAAGTATTAAGTATATGTAGATACATAAGTAATAAATGGGATACATGTGAATTAACAATTACGAGGTATATTTACATGGGTTACATGTGCAACAACAAAATCTGAATTATGTTATATGGGATACATGTGGATTCAACAATGATTGCTATGTTATGTTAATGTCCCTTTTTACGGACTAATTTTATAAGATATTTACACACATTTATTTTGTTTATGATTACAGCGATGTCTTCATCCGATGATTCCACGTCTACAGGAGCGTACTACAACCGTAGTTCACAGTCGACCATCAGTTCATCAGTAGGGCTACCTAGAGGATCGCCGTCAGGATATCCGTGGTACCGGATGGTTTCAGATGACGATATAGAGAGAGAGGCTGAGGAGGTTCGTCATTCACCGATTCGTATTCCTGATGCATCAGCTGACGATGTGCTTAGCCTAGAAGGCGGGGGAGAGGATGACTTAGACACTGACGTGGTGCAGTCACCAGGTCAGACATCAGTGACTGGAGATGAGACGGTAGAGGAGACAGAGGATGATGAGATGGAGTTTACAGATGGGGAAGGAGAGCCTATGGAGGTCACAGACACTGAGGACCCTCCTACTGCATATGCCGCTACTCCTGAGGTTTCCCTAGCACACATCTCCTCATCTTCATCTGAAGACGAAGGAGAAAGGACTGCTATTCCTGCTCCAGCACCTGGTACTCTACCTTTCTACTATGTGAGACGACGTCTTCGGGGGAGAGCTGCTCGACCACCACTTTCACCTTACCGACCCCTCATACCTTTCACTGCCACTGACAGGCATGCAACCCGCACACCTGCCAGTTCTGTCCCAGAGACACCATTACTACTACCACCACCAGAGACTGTACCTGCAGTATACCAGGAGATGCTTACTGACGCTGGTATCTCTACAGGACCGAGAGCTACGACTCCTCTTCCTAGGAGAGCTACGTCGACGGTGGTGATGCTTGGGGCGGCAGATGGATGTGTGACGACACGGTTGAACAGGTTGGAGGATGCTGTAGAGGCTTTAGGTGAAGAGTATAATGAAGTGCAGGATAAGTTGGAGGCACTGGCGAAGAAGAGTCCAGTCAGGGATGAGACAGTGTTGACAGTATGTGTGACCCGTCTACGAGGACAGCTTCTTACTGTTCTTGATCAGATGGAATCCATGCCGAACGCTCGTCTTGAGGAGATTGAGAGCCTGATGACCCGTTGGGGAGTAGAGCCATTGGTGGAGACAGGCGGACTAGAGGCACCAGTGGATGACCCTGTTGCAGACTTGGATAAAAGGTTTAGAGCCGCTTGTCATGACACCGATGTTAGATTGAGAGATTCCCAGGCTCGTGAGCTAGTGGTTGAGAGGAGGTTAGCAGAGTTGGAGAAGGAGCTTCATCAGCGCCGTGAGGGCACTAGTTAGATTTATCTTGTACCATCGACCTATCCCTGTATGACCACTAAGCTTTGAAGTTTGTCTTAGCTAGTTGGTATTTTATTTTCTCTTATTATGTTATGACAAACTATGATGTATTATCAAACGATTCCATGAATGATATTATGAGTTGCAAAAATTGTGAGATCATTATATATTGTGTATTATATCCTGGAGCATTTCATAATTGTGTTGTGTGTGCCATGCATGTTATGTCTGGCAAAAACTCATTATCCTATTACCTTGTTAGATTATGGCGCCAGTTAGAAGATCCGAAACGCAGAATCCGCCAGCCGCTACCGGTGGAATTGACACCGCCCTGTTAAACCAAATGATAGCCGAACGAGTGGCCGAGGCACTCGCGACCGCTTAAGCAAATCGTACGGCTAGCACACAGGAGGAGACCAACCAAGGAGCTACTAATGCTATTGCACGAACTTGTACCTACAAGGAATTTCGTGCAGTTACGCAAGTAAGTTTCCGCGGTACTGAAGGAGCAGTAGGATTAACCAGATGGTTTGAGAAGCTAGAATCCCAATTTGGGATTAGCAATGTCGCTGAAGCCGACAAGGTGAAGTTTGCGTCAAGCACGTTAGTGGATGGTGCTTTGACTTGGTGGAACGTCTATGCTCGTGCAGTGACCATTGACGTTGCCCAAGCGACGCCCTGGAGTGAATTTAAAGCTATGTTTGTGAGGAAATACTGTCCCCGAAATGAAGTCAAGCAGATGGAAGTTGAGCTGTGGAACCTGAAGGTCAAGGGTACTGCTCTTACTGCTTACAATCAGCGCTTTCAAGAGCTGATTTTGTTATGTCCTGAAATGGTGCCCAACGATGACCGATTGTTGGAGCGATACATTGAAGGACTACCTTTGAGCATCAAAGGGAATGTGACTTCATCCAAGCCGACTGATTTGCACGAGGCAATCGACATGGCTCAGAGTCTGATGTACCAAGTGGTACAGGAGTTGGGAGAAAATACTGGGGATAAAAGAAAGTGGTCTGGCAACCACTACAACAACAATACCAACAACAACAACAACCCAAACAACTACAACCAGAACAAGCGACAAGAAGTAGCAAGAGTGTTCACTGCTGGACAAGGAAATACTGGGAACTACGCTGGGAGACTACCTTTCTGCGGAAAATGTGGCCGACACCACGAAGGAGCATGTCCCCCTACGTGCTACAATTGTGGGAAGGCGGGACATAAAGCAAAGGAATGCCGAGCACCACCTCGTTCTACTAATCAAAGAGGACCTGGAACGCAAGGTGGCCAAGGAGCAAATGTCACTTGCTTTGGATGTGGAGAGAAAGGTCACTACAAGAACAAATGTCCAGGCAGTGAGAACCAAGGTCGTAGTAACCAAATTCGAGGGAATCAAAATCAGAACCAAGGGAACCAGAAGCAGAATCAAGGGAACCGAGGAGGGAATAACCGAGCCACAACTAGTACTCCTGGAGGATTCACGGCACCTAGCAAAGTGTATCATCTCTGTGCTGAAGCTGCTGTGCAAGACAACAATGTTGTGACTGGTATGTTTCTAGTCAATAACAACTATGCTTCAGTACTATTTGATTCTGGTGCGGATAGGAGTTTTGTGTCGTCTATATTTAGTGAACGCCTAAATGTTACCCCTACTGCGTTAGACGTTAAGTATAATGTAGAATTAGCCGATGGGAAGTCAGTAACCACCGACGTTATTCTAAAAGGATGTAGTGTAAGACTACAAGGTCGTTCGTTTAGTATCGACCTACTCCCTATAGAATTGGGAAGTTTTGACGTCATCATTGGAATGGATTGGATGTCGAAGCATCACGCGGAGATTGTATGTCATGAGAAGTGTGTCCGTGTTCCTTATGGAAACGACGTACTCATCATACAAGGCGAAAGAAGTGGTGTGAAGAATGGATCAAGATTGGAAGTCATCTCATGTATCAGGACTCAAAGATACATTGAGAAGGGATGTCCGGTATTCTTGGTTCAAGTAACACAAAAGGAAGGAGAAGAAGATCGCGAGAAGAAAGTGGAAGATGTACCGATCGTTAGAGACTTTCCGGACGTATTCCCAGAGGATTTACCCGGACTACCACCAGCACGGCAAGTGGAGTTTCACATCGAGCTTACGCCAGGAGCCGCGCCTGTTGCTAGAGCCCCATACCGTCTAGCACCGGCCGAGATGACAGAGTTAGCTGAACAGATAAAGGAACTTTCTGACAAAGGTTTCATTAGACCAAGTTCCTCACCTTGGGGAGCGCCGGTCTTATTTGTCAAAAAGAAAGATGGATCCTTTAGAATGTGTATCGATTACCGAGAATTGAATAAGCTGACGATAAAGAACCGCTACCCATTGCCGAGGATTGACGATCTTTTCGACCAATTGCAAGGATCTAGCATATACTCGAAGATCGATTTAAGGTCAGGATATCATCAACTAAGGGTTAGAGAGGAAGACGTTCATAAAACGGCTTTTAGAACCCGGTACGGACACTACGAGTTCCAAGTTATGCCTTTTGGTTTGACAAACGCACCTGCGGTATTCATGGATCTCATGAACCGAGTTTGCAAACCATACTTGGACAAGTTTGTGATTGTATTTATCGATGACATTCTCATCTATTCTCGTAACGAAGAAGAGAACAAGGAACATTTGAAGACCATATTAGAGCTGCTAAGGAAGGAGAAGTTATATGCAAAGTTTTCCAAATGTGAGTTTTGGATAAACACAGTGCAATTTCTTGGGCATGTGATCGACAGCAGTGGTATTCACGTTGATCCTACTAAGATCGAGGCTGTAAAGGATTGGGCGACTCCAACAACACCCACGGAGATCCGTCAATT
Organism: Glebionis coronaria; assembly: GCA_025667525.1. Lineage (NCBI taxonomy): Eukaryota > Viridiplantae > Streptophyta > Magnoliopsida > Asterales > Asteraceae > Glebionis > Glebionis coronaria. The sequence continues at coordinate 538,563,917 of CM046877.1, forward strand.
TTTAGGTCTTGCTGGTTACTATAGGAGATTCATTGAAGGTTTCTCCAAGATAGCTAAACCAATGACGGAATTGACTCAAAAGGATAAGAAGTTTGAGTGGAAGGAGGAGCAAGATTTGGCATTCCAGACGTTGAAGCAGATGTTGTGTGAAGCACCTATACTAGCCCTACCCGAGGGTAATGAAGACTTTGTGGTGTATTGTGATGCATCCATAAAAGGGTTAGGTGCAGTACTGATGCAAAGGACTAAGGTCATAGCTTACGCATCAAGACAACTAAAAGTGCACGAGAAGAACTACACAACTCATGACCTAGAGTTGGGAGCAGTGGTGTTTGCCTTGAAGATTTGGAGACACTACCTTTATGGTACTAAGTGTGTTGTATTCACTGACCATAAGAGTCTACAACATATTTTGAATCAAAAGGAACTCAACATGAGACAACGACGTTGGCTAGAGTTGCTCAGTGATTACGATTGCGAGATCCGTTATCACCCGGGCAAGGCAAATGTCGTGGCCGACGCTTTGAGTCGAAAGGAGAGAGTTCTTAGGGTGAAGGCTTTAATGATGACCATTGACTTAGACCTTCCATCCTTAATTCTCAAGGCTCAGAAAGAAGCAGTTGAGGAAGAAATTCTCAAGACTGAAGATGTTGGAGGAATGATAAAGAAGTTGGAAGCACGTTCGGATGGAACGTTATGCCTTGATAATAGGAGTTGGTTACCATGCCATGGTGACCTACGATCCTTGATTATGCATGAGTCGCATAAGTCAAAGTACTCCATACATCCGGGATCTGATAAAATGTATCATGATCTGAAGATGTTGTATTGGTGGCCGAACATGAAGGCGGATATTGCTACATACGTTAGCAAGTGTTTGACTTGTGCCAAAGTCAAAGCCGAACATATGAAACCATCAGGATTATTGGTCCAACCCGAACTGCCAGAATGGAAGTGTGAAAGGATCACTATGGATTTCATTACCAAGCTACCAAAGACCGCAGCCGGATTCGACACGATTTGGGTAATCGTCGACCGACTCACCAAATCGGCTCATTTCCTACCCATCAAGGAGACTGATAGAATGGATAAGTTAGCAAGGACGTACTTGGAGGAAGTAGTCACGAAGCACGGTGTGCCTGTGTCTATAATCTCCGACCGAGACAGCCGATTTACTTCGCAGTTTTGGAAGTCACTGCAAAAGGCATTGGGAACGCAGTTGGATATGAGCACTGCGTATCATCCCCAGACTGACGGTCAAAGTGAACGGACCATTCAAACCCTAGAAGATATGCTGAGAGCCTGTGTGATTGACTTTGGAAATAGATGGGATAGACACCTACCTCTGGTGGAGTTCTCATATAACAATAGTTATCACACTAGCATTAAGGCAGCGCCGTTCGAAGCACTGTATGGTAGGAAGTGTCGTTCACCCGTGTGTTGGGCAGAGGTCGGTGAAGCACAACTCACTGGACCTGAGATCATACACGAGACTACTGAGAAGATCTTTAAGATTAAGAGCCGTATGCAAGCCGCAAGAGATCGACAGAAGAGTTATGCTGATATGAGACGCAAACCTCTTGAGTTTGAGGTTGGTGATAAAGTTATGTTGAAGGTCTCACCTTGGAAAGGTGTGATTCGCTTTGGAAAGCGTGGAAAGTTAAACCCTCGTTACATTGGACCCTTCAAGATTATAGAGAGGATTGGTCCCGTAGCCTATCGTTTGGAATTACCCCAAGAACTTAGCCGAGTGCATAATGTGTTCCACATTTGCAATCTGAAGAAATGCTTAGCCGACGAAGCACTCGTTATCCCTTTGGAGGAGATTCAACTCGACGACAAACTCAACTTCGTAGAAGAACCCGTAGAAGTTATGGATCGTCAAGTTAAACAACTCAAGCAAAGCCGTATACCTATTGTGAAAATCCGATGGAACGCGCGTAGAGGTCCAGAATACATGTGGGAACGTGAAGATCAATTCAAGAGCAAGTATCCTCATCTTTTCGCTAACCAACCTACTACAACAACGTCTTGATTTCGTGACGAAATCTCTAAAACATGGGAATACTGTGACATTCGTCAAATTTCCATCTGAATTTATTCATATAGTACAAGTATTTTAACTGTTTACCGACGAGTTGTCAACATGAACGTGTTAATCATTTTGCTTTGCGGACAAAGCCCTTTTTAGGGAGAGCATATGTAACATCTCGAATATTCGCGAGTGTTAAGTTGAATGCAATGCACAAGTTGTGAGCGTTTTATGTTTTGCCGTACGTTTATTTGATATAGTTATTAAGATTTCGTGACGTCTCGCACAATTGTTTGTTTTGGGATCGTATGTCAAACGGTTTTAGTGTCGGGATTATTCAGTCGCGTCTAAACCTAAACATTGTGAACCCGAGTCGAGTGTATAAGCTGTCACAGCATGTGTACATATACTGAATATAAACCTTCATTTATATTACCAAGCTTGCCTTACAAGGGTCTCAAAAATCAGTCACATGTCTTAGCTACATATAAACTTCATAGTTTATTTGCCCCACTAAAGGACAGCACACATGCCTAGTTTACCCCTTTTGGGTATATCACAAGTAAACATTTTCAGATTTACACTAACCCTAGACTAACAATACAAGTTTATATACAAACCCAAAGTATTACCCAATGTCCAAATACAAGTTTATCTCAGTCCAAAATACAAACACAAAAATCTGCACAAATCTTTCCAAATACAACTTCTGGGTAGAGTGAAGACTTGGTCCAGCCGACCCACACGCCGCGTCAAACCTGCAAAACCGAGAGTCTTCCATCGCGTCAAACCTGCACAACCGAAAGTCTTCCATCCTGTCCGAACCTGCAAACCGAACACAGCATCCCATTGTGAGTCTTTGTCTTTTCGTCTTTCCTTTTGAAGTCTAGATGTGCTTGTTTTGTACGAACCTACGAATAAACGAAACAATGGTTAGTCATTGTAATGGACTTATCTTTTTAACTAAAAACTGAAAAATTGTTAAACTTTGTAAATGCAAACATGTTTATGATATTGCTTTTCTGTCAACCAAACCGAGACCCAATTTAGACCAAACCGAGACCCGATTGAGACCAAACCGAGACCCGACTTAGAACCAAACCGAGACCATGTCCAACCAAATCAAGACCTCAATCAAGAACCAAACCGAGACCCAATCAAGAACCAAACCGAGAATCAAAGCAAACCAACCAAGTTCTTACTGCCAAAATTATCAACAATTATTACCAACCAATCCAAATGTCTTAACCAAGTTTTATTTTACAGAAACATCCTAAAAACCATTAATCATGCCGCGGGTATAAAACCCCCAATTCAAATCGAAACCCTAATTATTTAAACACCTTTTTAAACATTAAATTAGTAATTTTCATCTTTCAAAACATCATATAAACATGAATAACAGTCGAATATGAAAAACCCCCAATTTTATGAAACCCTAGATCGAACTTTTATTAATTAAAACGTTAACTAAACCTAATTTAAACCCAAACCCCATATTTAATTTAATTGAAAATGAGTTATGCAAAAACCCCCAATTAACCGAAACCCTAATTTTTATAAATCGATTTTATATTGAAGTTAGTTTGATTTTATAATAGAAAACATCAATTAATTATGTTTAAACCCGATTTTGATGAAAACCCCCAAATATTTCAAAACCCTAAATTTATTTATTTTTAATCCGAGAATCATATGATTCACAACAAGTTTATACGAATCAATTGAACCCACTGATATACATTAAATCGAAAATCAATTAAAGCTTTTAAAAGAAATAAAGGAAAAACAAACTTATCTTGATTCTGGCTAATGATTCACGAAACCGCAAGGAAGAACACATCATAAAACCAAATCGGTTTGATGTGGGGATTAAACCCCACATCTCACACGATCTAGAACACCTCAGACCACCACACATGATTGTTATATCCCAAATGATTTGATATTAGCCATGGAAAAGGATGGAACCGATCTAGATTTAAGAGAGAGAGAGTTTTGGGACGGTGGAGTTAATATCGAGGGAAGAGAGAGAGTTTCACTCTCTGTTATGGGAGTATGTGTGTTAAACACGCGTGTATTTACTCCTCCCGTTCTTGTTTATTCCGCCAAGTGGGCCGGGCCGGGTCTAATGACCTTGGGCCGGTTGGTGTGTAAATGTTTTGGACCCAATTTGGACCTTATAAGTTTAATTTGTTTAAGTTATAAGCCCAAAACGAATTTGGTAAATTTAAGTTATATTTTGACCCGTAAAACCCGACCAGTTAATAAACCGATTTTATTTATCGTACTTTTCCGTAAATCGTACTTTTTCATAAACGTATGGTTTCGTCAAGCACAACTAGGGTGTCGAGTCATTTAATAATACAATTATTCGTATCGTAACTCGATTCTCAAATTAATTAGGTCGCGGCTAGCGTAACCGTACTCTCGAGCTATTTTATCTTCGTTCTCTTTGCTGAATTTACGAGGTGAGTTTATAGCCCCATACTTTACTATTTTTACTGCTTTTTGGGGTGAGACATTGCTTGATTTTAACGTGTGAACACAAGTGCATTTACTGATTTATATATTAGTCTAAGTCCCACTAAAAACCCAGTTGCTTTGGCCCGTGAATCGTGAACCGTTAATTACTTTGTGTAAGCGCGAATGTAATGGATAGATCTATCGGGATTGACGTCCCTGTCTGTCTTGTCCAACAAGGGGACAAGCGGGCACAGTTTCATTTGAATCTGATATAGGATGTCGTGGGTTTAGGCATCTAGTTTGGGCTACATTTATATGATTATACTGCCGGTGTTGTTAACGTTTCGGTGTCACGAGCTTAGACTGTAATAAATACTTTTGGGATGACTTTGTATCTGTTATATTGTCATCACATTTGGGAAAATCTTGTGGTTCATTAAACATTTCCACTTAACTAAACCTATGAACTCACCAACTTTATGTTGACACTTTAGCAATGTTTTTCTCAGGTATTAAGAAGGAAGATTCTATATGAGGTCTCATGCATTGCCGTCATTTATTTGAAACAACGATCATTTGTACCATTTGAGAAAACTATGTTTTGTAACCGTATTCAGTTTATGCTTCCGCACTTTGTTAAAACAATTTATTTTATTAATTACAAGTGATCTATTTTCCGAACGTCTCATTTAGAGGTCGTTCTTTGTGACTATGTGCGTATGATAATCATGACGTCACCACTCCCTTGTCGCCATTATACTCTGATATTTTGGGAGTGTGACACCTAGCCACATATGTTCTCACGCTTAACCACTTTATCACCTGAAAGAGACACTAAAACACGTTAACATAATGTTGGTGAGAGTCATAGGTTTAGACTCCAATGCCAAAACAAACCATAAGCTGTGAATAATAACCAAAATCAAGTACATATGGACAATGAGATACAAACATGCATTAACAATTAATATGCAAGATTCAACAAACCAAACCTAATCTAAATCCAATCTAATCCAAGGCTCCTAGCCTTACCAAACACCATAGTCCCATAGATGCTCACACATCTATGTACCTCCCCAAGGCCCCGCCTTGTCAACATCTCCTTAGTACCAAGTCAAAACATAAAACAATCAAGAATCAACTAGCAGTTAATCACATATGTATACACAAGTCCATCACCAAACACAAAGCATTCACAGCATAATTTATAAAACAAGATAGTGTCTCTTCCATCCCATCTGGAAGTCAAAATCATTGATAAACATGGGACTATGAAACTCACCTGATTGAGCTTCTTTAAAAATCCACGCACTAGCAAAAAGCTAACAAACCAAAAACACATAATCAAAACATGAACCAAACACTAAAATGGCTCATCAACCTATGATGGACATCTAACCTTCTCCCATATATATACCTCATATATATGCTCTAAGAATCTCATTACACCCCTCTATAAAGCCCTTAACTCGTTTTACTTCATAACACATCCCGGTAACATTTTATCAAAAACAGTCCCAGTTTTAGGTCTCCAAACTATAAGCCAAACGCCCACCTAAACACACCCATGATCTCTGTAAAGGGAATACTTATTCCCTTACATATTTTAGCTAACTCCTCCCTTTTGCCTCAACCTTAAAGCTATTGTTAAGGCCCGGATATATGTATATATACTTTCGCTTATCCAGATTTTACCGATTTTGAACGTATGTAAAGTTTGCTATGAATAAGGGGTCTTACCCTAACCCATTTTCTTAGCCCCAATGCAGATACCTTCTATAATATATAAACCAACTCCCACGTTAGTTTGAATGTCTAATTGTACTTCTAAGTTCCCCAAACAATCCAAAACTTAAAAAGAAAACAGGCTGACCCGAAAACAGTTTTGACACCCGACTGATGTAACATCTTTTTGACCCACTTCCCGACCTGCAATTTAGTTCTCGTTTCTTGATTTAGAAATTCAACTCAATTATCTTTCCAGGGCTAGCTTGATCGCATCTTGAATATTTCTAGAACTCTAGATATGATCAAAACAATAATCCAAAAATTCTGCCCAGTTTTTAAAAACGAATTTAACATCATTAACCTAATTAATTACCCATAACTCCACTAATTACAAGCCCTAATTTATGCATTCATTATAATATCATTAATGGAGTATAACATTAATATACTTTTTTTAAATTAAAACCTAACCTAAATCCATTATAAGATGATTAAAGAAAACATTAAAACAATTTAATTGAAAAGGGTTATGAAGGTTTTACCTTTAGATTAATGGAAGATGAAAAAAACCCAATATTTATGAAGAAGCCTAATTTTATGTGAAACCAACGAATTTCTTTGTCTCCAGGAGAAAATAATGAAGTTTTGATTTAGTATAATACATTATATAGGATGTGGGTGAGTCCTAACCCAACCCAAACCCAACCTTCCTTCAATTTTTCCCTTCCTTTTTGCTTTAATCATAAAAACCGACTATCCCCTCCTAAATTTCGTTTTTCTCTTTATTTTATTATTAATTAATATCTTATTAATATTACCTAAATTTTACTTAATTTATTTCAGCTCCTAAAGCATCCAAAACCTCAAAACCGTAAAACTAGTCAATTTTTACGCGAATACCGTAAAGGACGTAAAATATACAGTTTTAGAAAAAAATCTCAAATTTTGAGATAAACTTTATAACTAAGTCCTAAATGACTTAAAACCATCCCGAAAAATAATCCCAGGACTAAATACCAGTTCCGAGACCCCTAAATGATAAACCTTAAATCGTAAAAATACGATTTTCTATAAAACATATACGTATACGTAAAACCACCAAATAACACCATCTCATTTCATAGTCACTACATTGTGAGCTCATGAACATGAAATAACGATTCCTCGATTTACTTATGAGTACTTTATACCCATATACGATATCCACACCAACCTCGTTCACGCACAATAAACATGTAAACACACAAATTAAATAGTCACACATAAATTAACCTTAAAATAAGACCAAGTGACGAACCTCAAAACCATGGTTGTCACATCACTCCCTTCTAATAGAAATCTCGTCCCGAGATTTACTCCTTATGATCAAACACAGAACCAACAAATCACATGAATACTTGTTCTAAATGAACTCTTTCCCGTTCCCACGTGAACTCTAGTCCACGTTCCAAATTCCATCTACCCATAACTACGGTATATTACCCTTTTTATCCGACGTCCTAGCTTCACGACCCAAAATCTCTATCGGCTCTTCGATAAAACGAAGACTCGTATCCATACTAATATCATCTAACGGTACCTGCAAGTCAGTTCTTGCTACGCATGAAATACGTCATGCACACTACTCAATTACTCCGGTAATCTCAACCTATATGCCACTAGCCCAATTCTTTCAAGGATTTCATATGGACCCACAAATCTAGGTGCTAACTTCCCTTTTCTTCCCAAACCGCATCACCCCTTTCCATGGTGAAAGGTTTAGCATAACTTTATCCCAAATCTCAACGGCTTACGGCTCTTGTCCGCATAGCTCTCTTGTCGGTTCTTTGATATTTTCAACCTCTACTTAGTTTCCCGATCCACCTCTGGTACAATACGTTGATTGCTTCTAACTTCATCCCACTGTAACGGTGATCCACCTCACCTCCTATGAATCAACTCCAACAGTTTCTACCATAATTCCTATCACCAGACCTAACGGATTCTATCCTCTACAGATTTTCCATCACTCGGAAGTTCTCCTAACCTTAAACACGTCCAATGGTATATGAAGGATTGCATAACCAAAAGCTTCCCATAATATACACAAGCTTCTGTCATAACCACTACCTCATCCTTGCTTTCCCATGCTCGAAACCATGTAACTAACCATCCTTCATACTTACATATGTTACACCTTTTTCTCTAGGTGAACGGTCCATTGTTCGTGACTACCAACCTCTTTCTCTAACGGATTTCCCTTCCTTATCACTCCACTATCTTCACAACCTCTTGCCCCCTCGAATCATCCTTCCTCCATACTACTTTTCGCTTGTCTCTCCACAATCTTAATTTCCATTCCATCATATATCCCGTCTTCAGCCTATAATTTAGGCGTTTCCTCCTTTATTCCCTACATCCTCATCAATGGAAATGTTGCCCCTCTCACCGGTGATTCTCTCTTTGTAGAAGAATTCTTCCTACTATAATGCGTCCTCCAACTATCTCCAAATATCACGCCAATGCTCTAGGCGTCTTTCTCAATTACCCCTATAGTATGCTCATACCAAACATTAGTCTATCAGTATTATACTATGCTTGCTTCCCATCGTTTCTTCCTTTGCCATAATCCTTCATCAGGCATTCTATACATATTAGGCTAACTTTTACGCAAAAACCCTCTATTCCATCACATCCGTACGCAATCCTTCCAACTTCTCACTATGTGACTTCTCATTCCCCTTGAAATATGGGATGATTAGTCCGTCTATCGACTATCACCCAACCCTCATCGTACATATTCCTCCACCGCATTATGTATCCCTTCCACCAACTTCGTACTCACATCGCCCTTTCTAAGCTACTCCTAGTCTACGTCCCTTTTCTCCATATGATTGTCCAAGCCACGCTACATACATGTTGATGCGTTCTCTGCTTTAGACAACTCAACTCGTGCAACCTACATCCTTCATCCAAACCACCCTAATACGTCACCAATATAGTTCAAGTTCGTCTCAGCTTCACTTCATTCTTCTTATTCCATGTCTCATCAACCATGCTTGCCTTTCCCAGATGGTACTTGGCCTTGCAATTTTCTTTCGTCACTTAACTCCACCCACCACCTTTGCCAAATGTTCAATCAAGGTGATTGAATATATGTTGGAGACGTTCATGATCCGTATAGATCATTCTCTACGTCTCGTACCCCAAAATCCTCTAGCATTCTAGGCAGATATAACAATCCAGCTCCACTAACTAAGTCTATCCAGTTCTTCCAAATCTTCAGTTCCTGCAACGTATAAGCGATCGCCTTTCTTTGTCGTCCTCGTACGCGTCCAAATCCCTGCTCCACGTATCGTCCTGCTTCGCGAATTCATCCAGTTCCTGCAACGTATAAGCGATCGCCTTTCTGTTGGACTTGTAGACCTAGAAAGAAGTTCATCTCTCCCATTGCACTCATCTTGAATTTATTTCTCATGAGCTTGGAAAAGTCTTCATTCATCTTTGGATTTGATGAACCAAAGATAATATCATCCACATAGACCTGAACGAGTAGAAAATCCTTACCAATCTTCTTGGTAAATAAGTTCTGGTCAATGGTGCCCTTCTTAAACCCATTTTCCACCAGGTAGGTGGACAATGTTCCATACCATGCTCTTGGGGATTGAAGAAGTCCATACATTGCTTTCTTGACTCTATATACTTTATCTGGATGCTCTGGATCTTCAAAACTAGGAGGTTGCATTACATAAACTTCCTCTTCAATTGTGCTATATAAGAAGGCACTCTTCACATCCATTTGATAAACTGTGAAACCCATGCAAGAAGCATAGGCTAGGAAAATCCTTATTTGTCACACCTCACCATGGCGGAATATGGGGTGCAACGTATGGACATCATCACAACAAACGGTGTCTCTATATAGAAAAATAAAATGCAAATATAATGTCATAAATGGCGACACAAATGTCATGACAATATCTCAACATATCAGGAGTCTAGGTAAGTAGGTAACAGTCCTACCTCTTACCCAAGACAAACAAATAAAACTAACAATCAACATATAGGTTCATGGTATCACTATTGAAACAATCAGAAAGAAAATAAACTAAGAAGGAATGGGGATCTCCTTCTAAATGCATTCCTATTCGACTCCAATCCTAGCCACATATGTTCTCACGCTTAACCACGTTATCACCTGAAAGAGACACTAAAACACATCAACATAATGTTGGTGAGAGTCATAGGTTTAGACTCCAACGCCAAAACAAACCATAAGCTGTGAATAATAACCAAAATCAAGTACATATGGACAATGAGATACAAACATGCATTAACAATTAATATGCAAGATTCAACAAACCAAACCCAATCCAAATCCAATCCAATCCAAGGCTCCTAGCCTTACCAAACACCATGGTCCCATAGATGCTCACACATCTATGTACCTCCCCAAGGCCCCGCCTTGTCAACATCCCCTTAGTACCAAGTCAAAACATAAAACAATCAAGAATCAACTAGCAGTTAATCACATATGTATACACAAGTCCATCACCAAACATAAAGCATTCACAGCATAATTTATAAAACAAGACAGTGTCTCTTCCATCCCATCTGGAAGTCAAAATCATTGATAAACATGGGACTATGAAACTCACCTGATTGAGCTTCTTCAAAAATCTACGCACTAGCAAAAAGCTAACAAACCAAAAACACATAATCAAAATATGAACCAAACACTAAAATGGCTCATCAACCTATGATGGACATCTAACCTTCTCCCATATATATACCTCATATATATGCTCTAAGAATCTCATTACACCCCTCTATAAAGCCCTTAACTCGTTTTACTTCATAACACATCCCGTTAACATTTTATCAAAAACAGTCCCAGTTTTAGGTCTCCAAACTATAAGCCAAACGCCCACCTAAACACACCCATGATCTCTGTAAAGGGAATACTTATGCCCTTACATATGTTAGCTAACTCCTCACTTTTGCCCCAACCTTAAAGCTATTGTTAAGGCTCCGATATATGTATATATACTTTCGCTTATCCAGATTTTATATGTAAAGTTTGCTATGAATAAGGGGTCTTACCCTAACCCATTTTCTTAGCCCCGATGCAGATACCTTCTATAATATATAAACCAACTCCCACGTTCGTTTGAATGTCTAATTGTACTTCTAAGTACCCCAAACAATCCATAACTTAAAAAGAAAACAGGCTGACCCGAAAACAGTTTTGACACCCGAATGATGTAACCTCTTTTTGACCCACTTCCCGACCTGCAATTTAGTTCTCGTTTCTTGATTTAGAAATCCAACTCAATTATCTTTCCAGGGCTAGCTTGATCGCATCTTGAATATTTCTAGAACTTTAGATATGATCAAAACAATAATCCAAAAATTCTGCCCAGTATTTAAAAACGAATTTAACATCATTAACCTAATTAATTACCCATAACTCCACTAATTACAAGCCCTAATTTATGAAAACATTATAATATCATTAATATAACATTAATATACTTTTTTAAATTAAAACCTAACCTAAATCCATCATAAGATGATTAAAGAAAACATTAAAACAATTTAATTGAAAAGGGTTATGAAGGTTTTACCTTTAGATTAATGAAAGATGAAAAAAACCCAATATTTATGAAGAACCCTAATTTTATGTGAAACCCACGAATTTCTTTGTCTCCAGGAGAAAATAATGAAGTTTTGATTTAGTATAATACATTATATAGGATGTGGGTGAGTCCTAACCCAACCCAAACCCAACCTTCCTTCAATTTTTCCCTTCCTTTTTGTTTTAATCATAAAAACCGACTATCCCCTCCTAAATTTCGTTTTTCTCTTTATTTTATTATTAATTAATATCTTATTAATATTACCTTAATTTTCCTTAATTTATTTCAGCTCCTAAAGCATCCAAAACCTCAAAACCGTAAAACTAGTCAATTTTTACGCGAATACCGTAAAAGAAGTAAAATATACAGTTTTAGAAAAAAATCTCAAATTTTGAAATAAACTTTATAACTAAGTCCTAAATGACTTAAAACCATCCCGAAAAATAATCCCGGGACTAAATACCTATTCCGAGACCCCTAAATGATAAACCTTAAATCGTAAAAATGCGATTTTCTATAATACATATAGGTATACGTAAAACCACCAAATAACACCATCTCATTTCATAGTCACTATATTGTGAGCTCATGAACATGAAATAACCGTTCCTCGATTTACTTATGAGTACTTTATACCCATATACGATATCCACACCAACCTCGTTCACGCACAATAAACATGTAAACACACAAATCAAATAGTCACACACTTAAATTAACCTTAAAATAAGACCAAGTGACGAACCTCAAAACCATGGTTGTCACATCACTCCCTTCTAATAGAAATCTTGTCCCGAGATTTACTCCTTAGGATCAAACACACAACCAACAAATCACATGAATACTTGTTCTAAATGAACTCTTTCTCGTTCCCACGTGAACTCTAGTCCACGTTCCAAATTCCATCTACCCATAACTACGGTATATTACCCTTTTTATCCGACGTCCTAGCTTCACGACCCAAAATCTCTATCGGCTCTTCGATAAAACGAAGACTCGTATCCATACTAATATCATCTAACGGTACCTGCAAGTCAGTTCTTGCTACACATGAAATACGTCATGCACACTACTCAATTACTCCGGTAATCTCAACCTATATGCCACTAGCCCAATTCTTTCAAGGATTTCATATGGACCCACAAATCTAGGTGCTAACTTCCCTTTTCTTCCCAAACCGCATCACCCCTTTCCATGGTGAAAGGTTTAGCATAACTTTATCCCAAATCTCAACGGCTTACGGCTCTTGTCCGCATAGCTCTCTTGTCGGTTCTTTGATATTTTCAACCTCTAATTAGTTTCTCGATCCACCTCTGGTCCAATACGTTGATTGCTTCTAACTTCATCCCACTGTAACAGTGATCCACCTCACCTCCTATGAATCAACTCCAGCAGTTTCTACCATAATTCCTATCACCAGACCTAATGGATTCTATCCTCTACAGATTTTCCATCACTCGGAAGTTCTCCCAACCTTAAACACGTCCAATGGTATATGAAGGATTGCATAACCAAAAGCTTCCCATAATATTCACAAGCTCCTGTCATAACCATTACCTCATCCTTGCTTTCCCATGCTCGAAACCATGTAACTAACCATCCTTCATACTAACATATGTTACACCTTTTTCTCTAGGTGAACGGTCCATTGTTCGTGACTACCAACCTCTTTCTCAAACGGATTTCCCTTCCTTATCACTCCACTATCTTCACAACCTCTTGCCCCCTCGAATCATCCTTCCTCCATACTACTTTTCGCTTGTCTCTCCACAATCTTAATTTCCATTCCATCATATATCCCATCTTCAGCCTATAATTTAGGCGTTTCCTCCTTTATTCCCTACATCCTCATCAATGGAAATGTTGCCCCTCTCACCGGTGACTCTCTCTTTGTAGAAGAATTCTTCAAACTATAATGCGTCCTCCAACTATCTCCAAATCTCACGCCAATGCTCTAGGCGTCTTTCTCAATTACCCCTATAGTATGCTCATACCAAACATTAGTCTATCAGCAGTATACTATGCTTGCTTCCCATCGTTTCTTCCTTTGCCATTATCCTTCATCAGGCATTCTATACATATTAGGCTAACTTTTACACAAAAACCCTCTATTCCATCACATCCGTACGCAATCCTTCCAACTTCTCACTACGTGAATTCTCATTCCCCTTGAAATATGGGATGAATTAGTCCGTCTTTCGACTATCACCCAACTCTCATCGTACATATTCCTCCACCGCATTATGTATCCCTTCCACCAACTTCGTCCTCACATCGCCCTTTCTAAGCTACTCCTAGTCTACGTCCCTTTTCTCCATATGATTGTCCAAGCCACGCTACATACATGTTGACGCGTTCTCTGCTTTAGACAACTCAACTCGTGCAACCTACATCCTTCATCCAAACCACCCTGATACGTCACCAATATAGTTCAAGTTCGTCTCAGCTTCACTTCATTCTTCTTATTCCATGTCTCATCAACCATGCTTGCCTTTCCCAGATGGTACTTGGCCTTGCAATTTTCTTTCGTCACTTAACTCCACCCACCACCTTTGCCAAATGTTCAATCAAGGTGATTGAATATGTGTTGGAGACGTTCATGATCCGTATAGATCATTCTCTACGTCTCGTACCCCAAAAGCCTCTAGCATTCTAGGCAGATATAACAATCCAGCTCCACTAACTAAGTCTATCCAGTTCTTCCAAATCTTCAGTTCCTGCAACGTATAAGCGATCGCCTTTCTTTGTCGTCCTCGTACGCGTCCAAATCCCTGCTCCACGTATCGTCCTGCTTCACAAATTCATCCAGTCCTTCCGATAATGTCAAGATCCGCTCATTATCCAATCCACCTCTTCAGTCTCCAAAACGCTTCCTCATCCTTCTTCACTTCACCCTTTGCTGGTTCCTCGATATGCCATCATCTCTGACCACTCGTCCTGGCCAACTTAATCCTAAAACTCACACTTGAAAATCTTACGTATAATTCCCTTTCCTAACAACTCGAGATGTCAAGATGTCGTCGATGCTCCCGATGACAACTCGTTTATATACGTTCATGCACACCTGGTTCATTGACTCCATGAAAACCGCTAGTGTTTTGGCGATGCCAAAATCATAACCGTAAACCCAAAGCGTTTCAACTACGTCCTCCTTGCACCCTCTCCTAGAAGCAATACGAATAAATTTCTACCTCGTTCTACTTGCAAAATTCTACACGCATTTAAAAAAACCAATATTTCCTCTCATCAGACCACTCAACCGCTTTCCACATCCAATCTACTACTAAGCAACTCAACTTTTATCTTGTATTCCTTGCAATTTCTAACAATTCTTGTTTTTTTTAAATCATTCCATCAACAATTTGCTTCGGAAAGGCACTAACTACAACTCCTCTCACTTCTCCTACTTGCTCTATTTATGGTTCTACCTCACAGTAATAGGCAAACCTACTAAATTTCAAGAAATTTTTGGAAAACTTACATGCCCTACGAACAATCATAAATACCTTTGAGGTATTGTATCCCCTTCCAACACTCTCTATGACGTGTTACTTGTGCTAGTATCCCACAAATCTCTATTCATCTCCTTAGTACTCCTAAGAGACCGCATGACCACATTAGTTCGTCTACGAACTTCTTTCCTCCCCACTAAGGGCATTCCGACCGTTCTCTCATGGTCACCTACTTAATCGTGTAGGCGCGACCAAGTCTTTCATATGACTACCTCAACGCTCCCGAACAATACGAAACCAAAACTACATCCTGAATCCACCAGATACGATCAACGAATCAAACCCACGGATAACTAATGACATTTCACGTGCACCAGTTAAAACAAGTCAAAAACCACGAGACTCAAAAGAAAACTCAAACCCAGAACGTGTATCAATTTAAAATGACCCAAACGAAAAATAATCCAAGAAACACCCAATGGCAACCAAACATATTACGCCCCGCGACATATTATTTAAACCGTGCAAAAGATCGACTTTTCCAAAAGAATATATATCTTTATTTATTTATTTATTATTACCTCCCACATCTATGTGACTCAAACAATCTACAAACAACCCTCTTGACGAACTCAAAACTCAACTCAAAAACTAGGTATCCCGTGCATCCCAAATCATAAAAATAAACTACTATTCAAACTCAACCTTTAACCCGACACTTGTACAATAAATTAGGCCAAGATAATGACCTCCCATGACTATACATTCTGAATATTTGAAAAGTACGTTCCGAGTACATAATTTTAGGCTTTTGAATCATCCAAAAAGCTTTAAAAACGAACAAGTTATGACAAAAACAGTTTTATATTAATGAAAGATAAAATTGTATGTGAAATCTTCATAAACTCAATTTAACCTTGTATTAATAATTATAAATGACGTGAATCGGTTAAACCCAATTATATAAACTATGTAAGTAGAAAGAAATTTTACTTCACTTTATTTTAAAGAAAGTCTTTTAGACTTTAAAATAAATAAGTGTTGATTAAAAAGAAATCTTATGTTACATCTTGTTTCAAACACGACTCCAACACCTCACCCTTATTTTACCGAATACAACCAACTATCTAAGCCTATACTAGATTTCCAAGTCCCCCTTTTTCTCAATATATACCGACCAAAAGAAATGTAAGACCCAACACAAAATATTTCATTATCTCAAAAGAAATCCCAAGTTATTTCAATAGACTTAAAACCAAGAACACCATTTTTTAACGTACACGTGAAATATGAAACTCAAAGAATACGCTACAAGACACACTTCAAAAGATTCAAAACGTCGCTGAAACTCCACCAAACTCGAGCACTAATAAATTGTTTAAACACAAGAGAGCACTAGCTACGTTCAAGTTATAATAACTACTGAACGACCGTAAATCATAACATAACATCTATTAGTATATACATCCGCATATGTATACCTATTGAATCTCCCAAACATACTCGTTATCATACATGTCAATTCAATCAATCTCTTTATACGCTCATTTTTTTCCATACGAGTAATCACCATCTCATAGTGCCACAACAAGGCATAAAGCCCACCTCCAAAACCAAACCATATCGTGTGACCCCATAATCACACAACACAACTATAATCCAAAACATATAACACAAAAAGAAAAATAGCCATATCATAGGCAGCCATTACATAACCCATATATTATACGTATACCCAAATTCTACATCTCATCATATACAAGCATGTACTAACCCTCTTTCATGCAATCATACTTGAGAACCCATTGAAGTTGTGGTACTTGTATAACTATGTTGGCCACCATACTTATACAATTACCCTTTCCCCAATGCACTCCCTCCTATAATGACACTTATAAGAATCAATACGACATATAACACATAAATCCATCTACTCACATAAGCTCATAACCACATAACCAATAAGGTCCAAAACCCCATCTATTAAAATAACATAGTAAAGTCTTGGAATACCAAAATCCATAGTCTAGCTAAAACAGCATAGACTAAATCCAAAACGAAAACATAATCAGTTATAAGTCATGTCGCCCATAAGAGTGGAAACAGCTTAAAACCTTTCATATCCACCTACTCCCAATAACTCGAATCACCACATGATTCTTAGGGAACATGACTTAAACCTCAAAAGAAAAATACTACACCTCAGGTACATAAAATAACCCAACAAAAGATAGAAACTACCATGTACCAAATTATGTACTATAATGTACAATTTAGGCAAAATACAACAATGACTAGCGTGGATGATTATGGTTCAACCTTCACTAGTCACAACCCGAAAAGAAAATAACATGTGGCTAAGTATGAACATACTATGGTTCAATTCATACTAGTCAAAACATCGCAATAAATAACATCCAAACACATCAATTATTACAAAATGCACACATACTCCTATGACACCTATATGCAGGGACCTTTAAGCTATAGACTAGGCTACGCAACTAGGCAACCTAATTCTCTATAACCATTGGCTCTGATACCATTCTGTCACACCCCACCATGGCGGAATATGGGGTGCAACGTATGGATATCATCACAACAAACGGTGTCTCTATAAAGAAAACTAAAATGCAAATATAATGTCATAAATAGCGACACAAATGTCATGACAATATCTCAACATAGCAGGAGTCTAGGTAAGTAGGTAACAGTCCTACCTCTTACCCAAGACAAACAAATAACACTAACAATCAACATATAGGTTCATAGTATCACTATTGAAACAATCAGAAAGAAAATAAACTAAGAAGGAACGGGGATCTCCTTCTAAATGCATTCCTATTTGACTCCAATCCTAGCCACATATGTTCTCACGCTTAACCACGTTATCACCTGAAAGAGACACTAAAACACGTCAACATAATGTTGGTGAGAGTCATAGGTTTAGACTCCAACGCCAAAACAAACCATAAGCTGTGAATAATAACCAAAATCAAGTACATATGGACAATGAGATACAAACATGCATTAACAACTAATATGCAAGATTCAACAAACCAAACCCAATCCAAATCCAATCCAATCCAAGGCTCCCAGCCTTACCAAACACCATGGTCCCATAGATGCTCACACATCTATGTACCTCCCCAAGGCCCCGCCTTGTCAACATCCCCTTGGTACCAAGTCAAAACATAAAACAATCAAGAATCAACTAGCAGTTAATAACATATGTATACACAAGTCCATCACCAAACACAAAGCATTCACAGCATAATTTATAAAACAAGACAGTGTCTCTTCCATCCCATCTGGAAGTCAAAATCATTGATAAACATGGGACTATGAAACTCACCTTATTGAGCTTCTCCAAAAATCCGCGCACTAGCAAAAAGCTAACAAACCAAAAACACATAATCAAAACATGAACCAAACACTAAAATGGCTCATAAACCTATGATGGACATCTAACCTTCTCCCATATATATAACTCATATATATGCTCTAATCATCTCATTACACCCCTCTATAAAGCCCTTAACTCGTTTTACTTCATAACACATCCCGTTAACATTTTATCAAAAACAGTACCAGTTTTAGGTCTTCAAACTATAAGCCAAACGGCCACCTAAACACACCCATTATATATGTAAAGAGAATACTTATGCTCTTACATATGTTAGGTATCTCCTCCCTTTTGCTCCAACTTTAAAGCTACTATTAAGGCCCCGATATATGTATATATACTTTCGCCTATCCGGATTTTACCGATTTTGAACGTATGTAAAGTTTGCTATGAATAAAGGGTCTTACCCTAACCTATTTTCTTAGCCCCAATGCAGATACCTTTTATAATATATAAACCAACTCCCAGGTTCGTTTGAATGTCCAATCGTACTCCTAAGTACCCCAAACAATCCAAAACTTAAAAAGAAAACAGGCTGACCCGAAAACAGTTTTGACACCCGACTGATGTAACCTGTTTTTGACCCACTTCCTGACCGCCAATTTAGTTCTCGTTTCTTGATTTAGAAAGCCAACTCAATTACCTTTCCAGGGCTAGCTTGATCGCATCTTGAATGTTCCTAGAACTCTAGATATGATCAAAACATTAATCCAAAAATTCTGCCCAGTTTTTAAAAACGAATTTAACATCATTAACCTAATTAATTACCCATAACTCTACTAATTACAAGCCCTAATTTATGTAATCATTATAATATCATTAATATAACATTAATATACTGTTTTTAAATTAAACCCTAACCTAAATCCATCATAAGATGATTAAAGAAAACATTAAAACAATTTAATTGAAAAGGGTTATGAAGGTTTTACCTTTAGATTAATGGAAGATGAAAAAAAACCCAATATTTATGAAGAACCCTAATTTTATGTGAAACCCACGAATTTCTTTGTCTCTAGGAGAAAATAATGAAGTTTTGATTTAATATAATACATTATATAGGATGTGGGTGAGTCCTAACCCAACCCAAACCTAACTTTCCTTAAATTTTTCCCTTCCTTTTTGTTTTAATCATAAAAACCGACTATCCCCTCCTAAATTTAGTTTTTCTCTTTTTTTTTATTATTAATTAATATCTTATTAATATTATCTTAATTTTCCTTAATTTATTTCAGCTCCTAAAGCCTCCAAAACCGTAAAACTAGTCAGTTTTTACGTGAATACCGTAAAAGACGTAAAATATATAGTTTTAGAAAAAAATCTCAAATTTTAAATAAACTTTATAACTAAGTCCTAAATGACTTAAAACCATCCCAAAAGATAATCCCGTGACTAAATACCTCTTCCGAGACCCCTAAATGCTAAACCTTAAATCGTAAAAATACGATTTTCTATAATACATATACGTATACGTAAAACCACCAAATAACACCATCTCATTTCATAGTCACTACATTGTGAGCTCATGAACATGAAATAACCGTTCCTAGATTTACTTATGAGTACTTTATACCCATATACGATATCCAACCAACCTCGTTCACGCACAATAAACATGTAAACACACAAATCAAATAGTCACACATAAATTAACCTTAAAATAAGACCAAGTGACGAACCTCAAAACCACGGTTGTCACATTATTGCTTCTATCCTTGCAAAAGGTGCAAAAACCTCTTCATAGTCTATTCCCTCTTCTTGTGCATAGCCCTGAGCAACTAAACGTGCCTTGTTTCTGACCATAATACCTCTTTCATCTTTCTTATTTATAAGAACCCGACGTGTCCCAATAGGTCTGTAACACCCCATTTTGATAAATAGAATGTCACGCGTAATTATGGCGTGTCATCAAAGCATACAAGGAAAAATGTCTGAAAGATTACAAGACCATAGGGATAACCGGAATTAAACATCGGTTCCCAAACATAAGCCCGAAACATAATAAAGTAAAAGAAATGAATGAAAGACTAAGCAAGCATAAATATATGAAGGCAAGAAGGAAAAGAAGTCTCTAGCAGCTTCCATCCTATGCACGTCCTCCAAATGCTCGAGTCTTCCCTAGGGTACCTGCCGTTTTGGGACATGGAAAGGAAAGTAACGGCTGAGCAAAACGCTCAGTGCACGGATATAGACATAGTATAAGTGACTAAAACATAATAGAGACTTAATAGCAGCGGAAATGTATAAGTCCTGGAAAACCTGGAACATGTTCATAAAACTGGTTTTATAGTTTGAAAAGCCTTATGTTTATCTTATGAAAACTGTTTAACATATTTTACCATTAGCCAATATAGGTCATGAAAATCCACCGTGCATGAATACTTGGAGGGGTGACCTCATCATGCAAATTAGAGGGGCTGCCTCTAATTTAATATACTGGTTTTTGGGTAGGAGGGATCAGCTCCTTGTGAAGGATGCAAGGCACACACCACATTCACCATGAAATCCTGACTGAAAACATGTAACTAGGATGCACCCATACGCCCCACATTATAAATATAAATAAATGGCCAAAAGCTATAGGGACGCCACGAGCAATCACTCCGCCGTGGTGAAGTCATAACATCAGTGCCTCTAATGTTATGGTTATGGTACCTCCATAACTAGGTGAAACTGTTCATGCATGTATATGGCTATAGGTATTCTTAACTAAACATAAGCAATCAAACACGTAACTTATACTATGGGAAAACAGTTGGCTGCATACGGGGAATCCTAATAAGGAAAGAATGTCCATACTGAAAGGACGGGAATCCGTACCTTATGTCAAGTGAACGAAGAAGATGAACTGAGAGGAAATCCTACTTCCGTATCACTAGTGCTACATAAATACATACATGAATAAGTATTTTCTTACTAAATACGTAGCCGGTTTTATGTCATGTCTTAGCTTATTTTATATGTTCTTACCATGTTTTACTGTTTAAAGCCTTAAATTGTGTTTATCTTATATTCTGTTTAATCTGTTTAAGTATTTCTAGTATTTCATGTATTATTATACTTACTGTGTAATAATGAGTAACTTTCCAAAAATAGCAGGTTTCTTAAAATATAAAGTTTCAAAAAAAATAGAAAGTTTCCAAAAATAGAAAGTTACCAAAAATAGAAAGTTTCCAAAAATAGAAAGTTTCCAAAAATAGAAAGTTTCCAAAAATAAAAAGTTTCCAAAAATAGAATTACTGATTAAAATAGATAAGTTTCTAAAAAAAATAGAAAGTTTCCATAAATAGATTAGCTGCTTTATTTAAATAAGTTTCCATAAATAGATTAGTTGCCTGAAATAAATAAGTTTCTAAAAATAGAACGTTTCCATAAATAGATTAACTGCCTTATTTAAATAAATTTCTCAAAATAGAAGTTTCCATAATTAGAAATAAGCTGGTTAAATAAGCTAAGTATATAAGCCTAAGTGTTTTCATGATTATTTTCTAAGTCATATGATATATTATATAGTTTATTAATTATTTCAAGTAATTAAAATAAACTATAGGTTAAAATATTTAATTAAAGTATATCATGTTTTTAATTAAATAAAGTTAAATACTTAGGTTAAAACATGTATTATTATTTATTAATAATATAACCTAAGTCATGTTAATTAATTAATTATAACCATGGTTTTTAAATAATTAATTAATTATAAGTCTTAAAAATATAAAATACTTAGGTTAGTAATTTCATGATCTTAGTAATTAAAATAACCTAAGTCATGTTATTAAATTAATCATGTCGTATTATTAATTTAATTTTAACATAAGATCATAAAAATAAAAATAATCTAAACATACACCATGAACCGGATCTAGACTAAAACCATGAACCGTACATGAAATCGACACCATATCCCGAACCACTTCGGGGTTCCCTTTGGTTTGCTGCTGCCGTGGGACCCACATCACCAAACCGGGACCTTGAGGTCTCGGTGGTGGTCCATGTGCCAAGCCGAGACCCCTTAGGGGTTCGGTTTAGGCGTCGGCTAGACAAACACCCCTAAAAACCCTTGTTTTGATCTACCCCATAATCATAAACATGTTAGATCTATGTTTTTAATTAGGTTTTTAAAAACATCATGTTCTTATTTAATTTTTAAATCCAAAACAAAAGAAAAAGGATTAAAAAGGTATACCGAATACGTGGATCGATCAAGGATGAACACACACGAACTCTTGCATAAATTCCAAGATCAAAATCAACCCGAACACCCTTCCATGGTGTTTTATGGGTGGCGGCCAAAAGAGGAACAAAGGAAGAAGGAAGAAATCTTTTTAGGGTTTTTGTAATTTTTCTTGTTTTGTAAAAATGACACAAGATTTCTCTTTTTTCTTGTTTAGTAAAATTGATGGGCTAAGCCCATTTCCCTCCTAATTTCGTGGTATATGGGGCCCACATGGGGTAACCCGATCATTTTCCGTGTCTATTTAATAAGTGTGTTCTCGTGTTCGTGTTTTACGTGTTTGTTCGTGTTTATTTGTGTTCGCGTTGTGTGTGTTCTCCTTAAATAATTATCGTGACCTAATATATTTATTTACGCTCGTAATAAATATATATATATAATTAATAATAGTTCGTGATTTAATTACGTTCGTGATTTCATGATCTCATGTTCGTGATTAATTATTGTCAAATAATTATTGCGTGTCCGTGCGTAGTAAATACTTATCGTGTACTAACACGTACGTAATACGTAATATCCTAACACGTAAACGTAATCGTACTATAAAAGGAAAGTTTTAATCTAGTATGTACGATCTTAAGGGTACTATTCATGGTAAAAGCATGCGGGTTTTACAACTCTTCCCCTCTAAAAAGAATAATTCGTCCCCTAATTATAGATAACGTAACTGAAAGAGAAACATACGCGAATCAAACTGAGAGGGTATGTAAGATTAATGAACGTACAGGTGACATGGTAGAAGGAACGTGGAACGTGACATGTCTTGAAAGGACATGGAACGTGACGTGACTGAGAGGACATATCTAGTTGATGAGAGAAAACGGATAAAAGTCCGGATGAACTTGTCCGTTTCCAAGTGGCCTCCCTCTTGGAACGGTTCCTTCAGAAGATCTAGACACTAATGATAAATCTTGGTCCTCCTGACCTTGACTTGGAATACGAAGAAATTCTTGGTTATCAATGGAATGTAGATCCCCTAAATTCGATCGAGGAAAATAAGAGTTAACGTGCTAGGGTAACTGAAACGTTACGATGCAAGACAATCTGACTTAACTGATAATTAGAAACGATGCGCGAGACATAAAGAAACGTAGTATGTGAAAATTTTTGAACGTGATACGTGAAAAATTTGAACATGCTACGTGGAGATATGGCGAGTGTAGTATGAGTAAACATATCGTGATCCATGATACGTGTAACATATCTTGATCATGATATGAGGAATGTGGAATGAACATGACATGTGAAACATATCGTGAACATAGAATGTAATGGCGGTAACGCCAAACGCTACAAGGTGAGACGTGGAATATGACGTGAAACGTCTATCTGATGATGGAGAGTTATAATGAACTTGGGTCTGGTCTCTCAAGTTCTTGCAAAACTTCCCAGAACAAAATGAACGTAAAAATCGTAAGCCCAGATACGATCATGAACGTGAATAGTGTCATGAACGCGAGCGCGAAAGCAAGTCGTGGAATCAGAATGAAGACGTGAAGTAATTTAGGAGTACAATTACGAATCTTTGTCTGACCCGATAGCTGCGGGACTACCAAGTGGTCGGATGAGCCTTGGCTGGAACATGTCCGATCAATCTGTTGGTTCTACAATCCTTGCGGATGTAAGGATTCTGCAGACTTGATCAAACTGTTTGCAATAACCCAGATAGCATCACGTTTCTTCTGAGTTTGCGTTAATCTAGTAACCAAAATCCGTGGAGATCTTGTCACATTTCAATTCACAATTTCAGATGATGAAAACATCCCAGTTTGTTGGTGCCCTATCTTAACCTGTTGGTATGCCAGGTACCTAGATATGAACGTAACTGTATCTTGCTTCGTAGAACTTGATACATATGAGTTTGCGAAACTCTGAGTCTCTGACTCTAGACTTCTCCTAGCGTAGGATTTTCTAGAACACCTAATGTAGTGTAGGGTTCTCTCATTTACGCATAAGCTGAGTCATGGTAAGATTAACCGTAGAAAGCCATGTGATTCAGCGTGTCACTGAAATCAAACAGAATTGATATTGGAAAAAAAAACAAAATTTCCAGGGTAAAATTTCTCTTGTCATAGAATTTGCAATATAGTGCAGATATGGTCTTCCTGTTCTTCTCTAGGCTTAGAGGAAATTAGGTTATCCTTAATAAAAACGCTAATGGATTTGCTTACGAGTTCATGGAAACTCACTTTATTAAGTCCATAATGCTGTTGGAGCATTGATGAGACTAATTCAAAATCATAAATCTAGCATGACCGAGTCGTGCACGAATAGCAGTCATGGACATGTCCTGCTCTTTCACCCGTCACTATTGGCAGCATGATCATGTATCCGATCTTGTCAATACATGGAGGAGAGTAACGGTCGTAAATGGTGATTTGTTTAAAAATCGACGGTAGTCGACACATAATCTTATGTTACCGTCCTTCTCCTTGAAGGTTCTTCTGGAGTGTAAGGGACAAATTTTGGAATAATCCATTGGTTATGCGTAAAAGAACTTCAGTAGTCGTGTCTTACTGACCACTAGAAAATTTTAGCAATCATGGCTAACAAAGCACATGCTTGGGAAGCATAGATAATTTGTACAGATTTTTCTGATGGAGAATCAAGCTGAATGTATTCAGGGGGCCTGAACACTACTGTACATAATTATGAATCGTAGTATGGTGTGCTGTTCATAGTCCATAATTAGGATAAAATTCATCTCGTGTCTGTCCGAGGAAATGCGTTAGCAGCTTGGATCTCATCATTAAACTGAAGGAAAACCTTCGTATGCGTGGGAATACGAAAGGCGTCCTTCATGGTCATGAATATATGAACTATGGTGAAAGAAATGAAAGTGACATCGGCAACGTGACAGTTCTCACTGATGCGCCGATAATGGTATTGAAATTCTTGTGGCCTTATTAATACATGGCACAACAAAATAGATATACCCTTGGAGGGTACCCTGAATTTCTTAGAAATGTTCCATAGTTGGACGTGAGTCATGTGTCTTGACTCGTTTCTTGGAACTATAAGCATGACATATGTCTTGACTGGTGTCTTGACATGTGTCTTCAGGAGGTATACATGAGACATGTGTCTTGACTGATGTCTTGACATGTGTCTTCAGAAAGTATACGTGAGACATGTGTCTTGACTGATGTCTTGACATGTGTCTTCAGAAAGTATACGTGAGACATGTGTCTTGACTGATGTCTTGACATGTGTCTCGAGATGTGAAACAAATATAACCACAATATAAGGTTATTATGCCAGAATTGGCGGATCGGTTGGACTACTAATCCTTGTATTTCTGATCACGTCCGTGGATAGAGTTTCGGTTGCGATTTCTAGGATAGTTGCTGTCATAGTAGTGGTTACTATCGTCCTGTTTGTCAGTTTCATGATGGTCATTCTCATGACCGTGATTCATGTAACTATTCAGCTGAGTGGCCGGCTGGTACCGGTTTGCACTCATATGGCTAAAATGACAGCCGAATGACTTGTGACATGTAACTAAGAATTAGGGACAATGATTGATGGGAATAGTCTGATGGTGAAGCATCTTCTCGTCCAATTGCTTTGCTCCGACGCCTTTGTCTTCGTCTTGTAGGATCTCCAGGTTGTGAACAACATCCGCATCTCGTAGCGTCTCCGAACGTCAGCAGCATCAACCTTTAGTAACATTTCCAAGCTATGAGCGGCATCAGCAATTGAAAATACGCCTGAGGTGATTCAGAATCGACTAGCGAATACTCGTGAAGTATTGCAAGTGAAATACACATGGATTAAGGTACGTGTAATACACATGAAATACGGTACGTGGAGTACACGTGGAATGCACATGAAATGATCGGTATGGGGTCGATCATTGATCATGATTTAAGGAAAGTATACCGGTTAAACGGTTAGGAAAACCATCATGATAACCTGGAAGTATTAGCATAGACATCATTCTAGTTATAACGGAAACGTTAAAGTGTGGTTACATAGAATTCGACGATGATTTGCCTGACAGCATGATCAATGAAAACCAACCATGACTATCATGAAAGCAGAATTCAATGAAATCCAACAATGTCTTGCGTGAAAACATAAATAACAAAAGAGGCGTAAGACGTAATCAACATGAAGACGGAATTATCATGAAGGAACATAAAACGATCTATCATAAAGGAGTGTATAACATAATCAGCATGAAACTGAAGTTAACCATGACAGTATGAAAACATACTTGACATAAAAACATAATAACTTATGAGGGGACATAAAAAAAATTTATGCCAATTTAAATCATGAGAAAAATTTTATGCATGAATGCGTAATGTAGTTTATAAAACCTTTATATGTGCGAGGGAACGCCTATGGGTCGGTTCCAAAACAAAAGACATGGCGAGGGGACGCCTATGGGTCGGTCCCAAAGTTAAAAGTTTCGATAAAAGCACATGCGACTAAATAGGGCCAGTCCTATACCAACCATTACTTAGTCATAATCCCTGCAACAATGATACATGAAACATAAATAAATGAAACTCATCTGTCAAAACTTATCAGAAAAAAATTTATGTGACTAATTATGAACTACTGGGGTTTAGTCCACATAGCCATGGTTCACGAGGAACATTATGCATGAAACAATGACACATAACTAAATATGAATGACGGTTGTCCATCCATATTAGTAAAACAATATCGATGAAAACATCAAGGTTAAAACCTCAAGGTGCTGAAAACATCATGGTTAAAACAACAATGCGCTGAAAACATCAATACGTGGAATAACAAACGTTGGCTTAGGAAGCTCCTGGTGACTACCCACTAGTCATAGGTCGAGTTTTAGAGCCTACATGTCGAAGCCTTGGCTCTGATACCATAATTGTAACACCCCATTTTGATAAATGGAATATCACGCGTAATTATGGCGTGTCATCAAAGCATACAAGGAAAAATGTCTGAAACATTACATGACCATAGGGATAACCGGAATCAAACATCGGTTCCCAAACATAAGCCCAAAACTTAATAAAGTAAAAGAAATGAATGAAAGACTAAGCAAGCATAAATATATGAAGGCAAGAAGGAAAAGAAGTCTCTAGAAGCTTCCATCCTATGCACGTCCTCCAAATGCTCGAGTCTTCCCTAGGGTACCTACCGTTTTGGGACATGGAAAGGAAAGTAACGGCTGAGCAAAACGCTCAGTGCACGGATATAGACATAGTATAAGTGACTAAAACATAATAGAGTCTTAATAGCAGCGGAAATGTATAAGTCCTGGAAAACCTGGAACATGTTCATAAAACTGGTTTTATAGTTTGAAAAGCCTTATGTTTATCTTATGAAAACTGTTTAACATATTTTACCATTAGCCAATATAGGTCATGAAAATCCACCGTGCATGAATACTTGGAGGGGTGACCTCATCATGCAAATTAAAAGGGCTGCCTCTAATTTAATATACTGGTTTTTGGGTAGGAGGGATCAGCTCCTTGTGAAGGATGCAAGGCACACACCACATTCACCATGAAATCCTGACTGAAAACATGTAACTAGGATGCACCCATACGCCCCATATGATAGATATAAATAAATGGCCAAAAGCTGAAGGGACGCCACGAGCAATCACTCCGCCGTGGTGAATTCATAACATTAGTGCCTCTAATGTTATGGTTATGGTATCTCCATAACTAGGTGAAACTGGTCATGCATGTATATGGCTATAGGTATTATTAACTAAACATAAGCAATCAAACACGTAACTTATACTACGGGAAAACAGTTGGCTGCATACGGGGAATCCTAATAAGGAAAAAATGTCCATACTGAAAGGACGGGAATTCGTACCTTATGTCCAGTGAACGAAGAATATGGATTGAGAGGAAATCCTACTTCCGTATCACTAGTGCTACATAAATACATACATGAATAAGTATCTGCTTACTAAATACGTAGCCGGTTTTATGTCATGTCTTAGCTTATTTTATATGTTCTTACCATGTTTTACTGTTTAAAGCCTTAAACTGTGTTTATCTTATATTCTGTTTAATATGATTAAGTATTTCTGGTATTTCATGTATTATTATACTTACTGTGTAATAATAAGTAACTTTCCAAAAATAGCAGGTTTCTTAAAATAGAAAGTTTCAAAAAAATAGAAAGTTTCCAAAAAAAGAAAGTTACCAAAAATAGAAAGTTTCCAAAAATAGAAAGTTTCCAAAAATAGAAAGTTTCCAAAAATAGAATTACTGCTTAAAATAGATAAGTTTCTAAAAAAATAGAAAGTTTCCAAAAATAGATTAGCTGCCTTATTTAAATAAGTTTCCATAAATAAATTAGCTGCCTGAAATAAATAAGTTTCTAAAAATAGAACGTTTCCATAAATAGATTAGCTGCCTTATTTAAATAAGTTTCTAAAAATAGAAGTTTCCATAATTAGAAATAAGCTGGTTAAATAAGCTAAGTATATAAGCCTAAGTGTTTTCATGATTATTTTCTAAGTCATATGATATAATATATAGTTTATTATTTATTTCATGTAATTAAAATAAACTATAGGTTAAAATATTTAATTAAAGTATATCATGTTTTTAATTAAATAAAGTTAAATACTTAGGTTAAAACATGTATTATTATTTATTAATAATATAACATAAGTCATGTTAATTAATTTATTCTAACCATGGTTTTTAAATAATTAATTAATTATAAGTCTTAAAAATATAAAATACTTAGGTTAGTAATTTCATTATTTTAGTAATTAAAATAACCTAAGTCATGTTATTAAATTAATCATGTCATATTATTAATTTAATTTTAACATAAGATCATAAAAATAAAAATAATCTAACATACACCATGAACCGGATCTAGACTAAAAACCATGAACCGGACATGAAATCGACATCATACCCCGAACCACTTCGGGGTTCCCTTTGGTTTGCTTCTGCCGTGGGACCCACATCACCAAACCGGGATCTTGAGGTCTCGGTGGTGGTCCATGTGCCAAGCCGAGACCCCTTAGGGGTTCGGTTTAGGCGTCGGCTAGACAAACACCCCTAAACACCCTTGTTTTGATCTACCCCATAATCATAAACATGTTATATCTATGTTTTTAATTAGGTTTTTAAAAACATCATGTTCTTATTTAATTTTTAAATCCAAAACAAAAGAAAAAGGATTAAAAAGGTATACCGAATACGTGGATCGATCAAGGATGAACACACACGAACTCTTGCATAAATTCCAAGATCAAAATCAACCTGAACACCCTTCCATGGTGTTTTATGGGTGGCGGCCAAAAGAGGAACAAAGGAAGAAGGAAGAAATCTTTTTAGGGTTTTTGTAGTTTTTCTTGTTTTGTAAAAATGACACAAGATTTCTCCTTTTTCTTGTTTAGTAAAATTGATGGGCTAAGCCCATTTCCCTCCTACTTTCGTGGTATATGGGGCCCACATGGGGTAACCCGATCATTTTCCGTGTCTATTTAATAAGTGTGTTCTCGTGTTTGTGTTTTACGTGTTTGTTCGTGTTTATTTGTGTTCGCGTTTTGTGTGTTCTCGTTAAATAATTATCGTGACCTAATATATTTATTTATGCTCGTAATAAATATATATATATATAATTAATAATAGTTCGTGATTTAATTACGTTCGTGATTTCATGATCGCATGTTCGTGATTAATTATTGTCAAATAATTATTGCGTGTTCGTGCGTAGTAAATACTTATCGTGTACTAACACGTACGTAATACGTAATATCCTAACACGTAAACGTAATCGTACTATAAAAGGAAAGTTTTAATCTAGTATGTACGATCTTAAGGGTACTATTCATGGTAAAAGCATGCGGGTTTTACAAGGTCTAACATACCTTGGACAATCCACTAACTCCCATACATCTTAGCAAACTGGTGAATCTCATCCTGCATTGCTTCTACCCAACTTGGTTCTTAAAGAGCATCAAAAATCTTCTCGGGTTCCTGTTGTGACAAAAAACAAACAAACAAACATGCATGTACAAGAGGGGTATCTTCCTTCTTGTGGATATTGGCAATGAAACCACCTTGAGTCTGATGAGACCTTCTTGTTTGAACAGGAGACAAAACATCACCAATGATTAACGAAGGAGGATGATTTTTGACCGTAGTTGTAAGTATTCCTCCCCTAAGTAGTGTGTTGTCTTCTATATCAGTTTCTATTTTGCCAATATCATCTTTATTTCCAGTCCCATCCTCACTTGAATGAACCTCTTGATTAAGTATGGAAGGTTCACCTTGTTCAAAGGTATTGGAAGAGAATAAATGTCCAAACAGGTTGTCAGCGCTGAAGCTGTCAGCGTCTAAATTTAACCTGTCAGTGTCTGATTTATCTTTGTCAGCGCTTGAAGATGCATGCATGTTTTCATCAACCGGCCTTTCTTGTGGCCCTTCTTCATCCTTGTTAGCAGCAGCAAAAGCTTGTGTAAACCCATCAGTCCATATAGGAATGGTAACATACTCAAGAATGGGGTCTGACAATAGGTTCTTCCACAACATTTGAATCTCTTTTCACAATGTCTGGATTAGTAACACGCATATAATTCAAGGTTCTAGAGAGTGGTTCTAGATCAAAAAAGCAGTCTGGTCTACTCTCGGGATCACTAGGTTTACTTTCTAAAAGCTTAACATGTACTTTTTCAAGAATACGTTTTTCCTTCTTGTTGTAAACCCTATATCATCTGCTCTGCATAGAATAACCCATAAAGTAGCCTTCATCACTTTTTGCACAACTTTCCTAAGGCATCACTAGTATCAAGGATCACTACATGACATCCAAAGGGTTTAAGAAAACATATGTTGGATTTCCTATTCCAAAATAGCTCATAAGGTGTCTTATTGTGGATTTTGTTGACCAATGCTCTATTCTGAACATACTAGGCTGTATTCACAGCCTCAACCCAAAAAGCAATGGGAAACTTAGCATCAGCTAACATTGTCCTGGCTGCTTCTATGAGTGTTCTATTCTTCCTTTTAGCCACACCATTCTGCTGTGGGATTCTAGCTATGCTAAACTCCCTAGTAATCCCTTTATTAACACAGAAGGCATCTAACAATTTATTTCTAAACTCACCACCATTATCACTTCTAAGTATTTTAACCTCATTCCATGTCTTCTTCTCAATCTGGGTAATAAAGTTAATCAAAACTGTGGCAGTATCACTTTTTAAGGCCAAAAAGAAAGTCTAAGTAAATCTAGAAAAATCATTAGTTATAACAAAACAATAAGTTTTACCATTCAAACTTTCTATATTAGTTGGGCCAAATAAGTCCATATGTAGCAAGTGAAGTGGTTTAGAACTAGAATGCACAAGTTTAGAATTAAATGAGACTTTCTGTTGTTTGCCTTTAAGACATGCAACACAAGTGTGATCATTGTGGAAATCTTTTGAAGGCAAACCATCAACTAAATCATATCTCACAAGTCTGTTAATATTCTTAAAGTTTATGTGCCTTAACCTTCTGTGGCATAGATTACTTTCATCTACTGAAGCTTTAGCATAAAGACATGTCAGATTGTTGTTCATCCTAATTCCATTAAGATTAACATTATAAATGTCCTTATGCCTAGGTGTTCTATAATCAATAAACTTCTAATCATGCATCTTAAAATCTTTACTCAACACCAAGCATTCAGTATCAGTGAAAAGAACCTTATTTTTGTTATCACACACGTGTGACACACTAAACAAGTTATAATCAAGTTCTTTTACCAGAAAAACGTTTTCAAAACGTAAATTATTGGTGATAAGAGTGCCTTTGCCAGAAATAGTGCCATATCCTCCTCCTAAGTACACTTTGTCACCATCTTTAATGGGGGTAAAGTTTGACAAATAATCTTCCTTCTCCGTCAGGTGCCTAGAGCATCCACTGTCCCAATATCCATGATCATTGACCTGCTTTTGAATGCCCTGCACATAATGAAAACAAATTAGTTTTCTTTAGGGACCCAAGCCTAAGCAGACTTGGATTCATGTGGTTGTTCAACAAGAACAGATTTAGGCCTTATAACAACCCCTTGTTCATCCCTTTGTGTCTCGAACACCCAGTTTACCCCAACTGGTTTAGTAATGGCCTTTTAAAGATAATAAAATCTGTTGCAGGTCATAGAAATCCCATCAGAATTAGGGTTTTGGTCTTGTTTAGGTCTCCAATTCAAACTAGATGAAGCTTTAGACCCTTTTCCCTTAGGCTATAAGTACCTATTCTTACTTGGTCTAACACAAGCACCAAAACCAGCTTGTTGTGGCATTTTCATACCATACCTAGAGCTGTTAGCGTTGGAATTGTTCCTGTCAGCGTTAAATTTGTTCTTGTCAACGCTGAACTTGTTCTTGTTAGCGCCCAAATTAGGGTTTGCTACAGGAACCCATTGACTGTTAGACCATGTGTTGGTCTTTTGAAAGGGCCTTTGTGCATGAGTATTTTTCCCTTTAGTGAAGAAGGGAGTTGGTCTAGTAACTTGTGGACTTGGTTGGACAAAAGGTCTGGGTTTGACCATGGTTGACCTATTGTCAGCGTTGACTTTTGAGGCACTGACACATTTATAGGACAAGTGAGAAAAACTCCCACATGTGTAACAAGCTTTTCTAGACATAACTTTAGGTCTAGATTGAAAGAACCTTATCCCATTAACACTAGTTTGACTTTGTGGAGACCTAGGTCTTCTATACATTTCAACATATTTAACACTATGTTTTCTCTTAATAGATGAGCCAAGGTCAACAGGTTTTCTAGTAGTAGGGTTAGTCACAGTAATGGGTGTAGGCACAAATGGACTTTCACTAAGCATCCCACCCTTAACAAAAAGAAAAGGGTTGTCTGCTTTCCACTTCGCAAGGTCAGTCACCTTTTGTTGATATTCCTCAACTGGGGTGAGCACTCTAGGTGGAGGAATAAATTCCTCTTCTTGGAGTTCTAGAATACCAGTCCAAGAGAGATCCTTTCTCTGAACACCATAAGAGTTCCCAACAGGTGGAGGAACAGCAACATATTCATTCATCCCAATCCCAGACATATCCCTAAGGTTTCTTTCTTCACTTACACATTTTTCTACGGTTTGGCTGGCTTTATCAAAACTTTTTATTTTAAGCCCTACATTTTCTTTATCCTTAATGGCCTCATCTAACTTAAGTTGCACTTCACCTCTGGATCTAATCAGAGTGTCTCTAAATTCAACACTAACTTTAAGATCATGCGACAAAACATTAATTTGATCTTTTAGGTCAAATTCCATTTTCTTATATTCTTCTATAGTCTTTTCAGTTTGTACAAGAGCCATTTGATAATTTGATAGTCTGCATTCTACATCAAAAACATCTGATTTTAACTTTAATATTTCTTTGTTAAGCTTTTTAGCGTTTAATCGACAACCTTTACTATAGTAAGCATCATCATATACCTCATTATCTGATGAAGATGAGGAATTGGCCATAAGAGCAAAGTGAACATGCTCTTCTTCTTCCTTCTCAGCAATCAAAGCCTTATTCTCTTCCACATCCTTTGCCAAGAAGATCCAGTCTCATCCAACACCATTAATGTCTTGCATGGCAACCATAGCCTTTGGATTAGTATCTTTAACCTTGATGATTTGATTTGAAGGCTTTCCAGCATCATATCTTCTTAGAGATCTGCATTCCCTCATAAAGTGACCCATCCTATGGAAGTTGTAACACTCAACCTTAGATTTATCAAATCCAGCAGTGTCTTTAGCATTGAAGGTCGTCTTCTTTCTAAATCTCCTATTCCATCTGTTGGCCCTTATGTTTGCAAGTGCCATATTCTATTTAATATCCATCTCCTCCAAATTCTCATCACTGATTTGCTCAAGATCCTCACAGGTAATCAAGGTACCATCGGGCAATGCAGCAATGTATGCACATACTATATCCATATCAATACCAGTAGGTTTAAGCTTTGGTGAGTCAACATTGTATGTGTCAGTGTCTGAATGTGAGGCGTTGACAAAGGTTGATCCACCACTAACATAAGTTAATCCAGTAATAGGATGCACATATGACTCTCTCTCATTGACATGAGCTTCACTATGTGAGATAAAAGCCATGTTTCTAGATGTTGACTTGCTTCCATGATCCAATAAGATTTCATTCTCTATAATCTTTAGCTTATTGTAGACGTCATCAAAAGTAGAACTCTTATGGTCATTGGTAGCAATGATAGACCTAGCTTCAATTTTCCATGCCTCACCAAGACTCTTAAGGAACGTAGTAATGATATCTTCATCATCATATTCTGTTCCCATAAAGGTCAACTTGCTAGTGATGTCTAGAAGCCTGCTTCTTACCCCACTTAGCTTCTCATTGGGAAGAGTTTTAAACACAACATATTCATGCAAAAGTTGCTTCTACTTTTCTTTGGCAGTGTCATCATTACCACCATAGTTGATTTGAAGAGCTGCCCAAAGTTCTTTGGCAGACTCAAAACTCATATACTTGTGTTGATTGTTTGGACCCAAGGAGAGTTTGAGAATGATTAAGGTCTTCATATCATTCCTTCTTTTGGCTATATCTACAGTTGATACAGCTCTTCCATCTTCTGGTCTTTCGCTACGTTCTTCAGTAGGAGAATCAGCAGTAGTCCTTGCTGCAATAGCAGCAATAACCCTAGCTGCTTTATCAAATTGATTTCCAAATTCAATAATTTTTTAGAGAGTATGATCATGAATTTGAAGGTATTGTTCAAAACTGAACTTCTATTGTTCAAAGTTGTCAGGTTCGAGCATGAGGATTTTCAGGTTATGGTTAGATGAGGAAGAAGATTCTGTAGCAGACATCTTTTCTTGTTTTAGTGTTTTGGTGTTTTTAGGGTTTACTGTTCTTCTAGATCAAGGTTCCTCAACAAGCTCTGATACCACTTATTGATCCCAAACTTAGATCGATTAGCTTTATGTTAACGAGATTGAATCAAGTTTAACACGTAGAGAAACTTTGTTGTTGTTATGAACAAACCAAGTGTTATGCGGAATTAACACTTAGAATAAAGAACAAGTAAAACAAATAAACCAAACTTTTACTTTTGATTGATAATCGAACTTGCTTACAATGAAAGTTGAATACCGAATAATGTGTATAAACTACAAACCCTACGACCTCCTTTTATAACATAAGGAGTCTTGTACAATGGATAACCTATCAACTATTCTAGGTAAAGATAAATATATAAAATACAATATTGAGTATATATTTACATCAAATAATAAACGTGTTGACTAAGTTTTCTTATCAGTAGTTGGACTTCTTCTTATCAGCGCTTGGATATCTCTTGTCAATGCTTGATCTATCAGCTCTTGATTTCTTCTTATCAGCGTCCAATTTACTCTCGTCAGTGTCTGAGTGAGTTAGCTTATTTTATTCCCAACAACTAATATGGTTTAAGATACGTGATTAGCCCATGCAAGACCAACCCATCCATCCTTCAACCTAAAACCTAACATCCAATCTCTTAGGGCTCGGGTACATAAACCTCTTTCCACACTTAGAGAATGCATGTCTTACTATACTTCCTCTCATTCAACCACCCTTTCATTGCGTGCAAGAAAACAAAATTATGAAATAACACGGATGACGATAAACAATACACAAATAATGGTGACAAACTTGAAACGTAGACAAAAACTTGAAAACACCCAACAACCAAATACAAAATTGGTTATACCACTCATGATCCACCACTCCCACCTAGGAAAAAAATGGGCGTGGGTCTACGCGACATATCATGCATTAGAAAAACATAGCCAAATGACAACATATTCATCGTCTGAAAACAAAATGTCAGCCTCACACTCAAACATTCCTATAGTTTGCGTAATAAAACAACACTCATGAAATCAACATCAACAATTACAGATTATATACACATGTTTGGATCAATTTCACACCTAAACATCCTTTCATTTTGTGAAGTAAAACAACAGTACAACACCCACTAAATCAGAATCAATGAGCGCACAAACAATACAAACACATTTGGGAAATGCACAACATGCAAACAAAATATAGCATACAATACTCATGATCGAAGCTAGGAAAAAACGGACACAATTATACCAAACTAATTGAACATGACCTTCATTTGCATAATATATATCTCTTGTATGTCGATTTAGCAAACCAATGCCTTAAGCCACTCAGCCATACCTCCAAGTTGTTGATCAGAATGGAATTTGATGTGACGGGTTTGGTTGGTTGGTTGCCCAAAGGGATATCTGATCCGATCAATTGCGTAAGCCGTAGCGCGGTAGCGCGCGTACTATTCTGGGGACTCTATCCAGATCTATGGATCTCACCAGCATCCAAGCGAGACTCCATCAAAATCTGCCACTCGTTGGGCGACACCTTCTTTTCTATGAACACCCCACCACTGAATGATGAACTTTGTAGTTTTTGCCTCCGAACTGACCAGGAGAGAACACAGGGTCAAGCTAAGCCCTTACCTGCCTGAATGGAATTCATATCTCCTTCGTGAAGGGTTGATACATATCCACAAACTCCTTTCAACTTGAAGTGCAATAACAATGGTTACCAAGTTATCCTACCACTTTGCATGAGAAAAAAAACTTAACACCACGACAACCTTATAAAAACCTCCTTAAACAATTCGTGTAACAATCTATCACACTCTAAAAGAGACGATAAACCATTTATAACCATAAAAATTACAAACCACATATAATAAATACTTTTTAACCCACTTTAAAAGATGTCCTAAAGTTACAACAACATACATAATCATCAATTAAACAAACACAGAAACTTGGCCAAAAATCCATAAAAAGAGGACAAAACCATCATGTAGAAAAGAATCAAATACCACCCACACCTCAGGGTAAACTCTTCACACACCAAAATTTAAACGACCACCGCCCCTTTAGATCCAAATCACCTAAATCTAATAATTATTTCACGTGATATAATCTTGAAACACTGAAACCCCTAAAACAACGTATACAATCACCACTTAAAATCAATTAAACAAACAAAAACACATGTCCACATATAGAAAATAAAAATGTCACAAAATAAGTCTACAAGGCCGATTAATCTAACCGCTATAAGGCCATCAACCTTGCTGATTTATGTAAAAGGTGATTAACGGTGGTCAACAACGATCAAGGGAGGTCAAACTTGTTGGAAACTTGCAAATCTTGCCTAAAAACCAAAAACTTATTGTAAACTTGTGTTTACCACTTATAGTAACTATTTATGTGTATGAATAAGTTGGATTTTTTTTGAACTGCGATTTGATATTAAAAACCTAGCAAGGAGCTAGAGTTACAAAACAATAAGAGAGGGGTTTTTAAGCCAGCCGTTCCTACTGAACGGGGCTTTACATCTAGTACTACACCAATGAAAAGAACTTAAAACAATATCATCAAACAATTTAGCTTTATGGGGAAGCTTGCTGTCAAATAAAGTCTTGTTGCGGAAAACCCAGATATGCCACCATAAAGAATAAATGGCACCTTCCAAAAGCAACTTAGTCTTGACTAATAAACGAAGGGAGGTCAGCCACTCAACCCATTCCACGTACGAGCTAAATCCTTCAAAAGAAAAGCCCCGCCAGCGAGCAAACCTACTGTAAAGCTAACGAACTAAATCATAATTAAAGAACAAATGTGAAGATGTCTTCACCCCTTGCTGGCAAACCGGGCATGATAAAGAATTGATTTACATTCCGCGGCGAGATATGTTAAGTCTTGTTGGAAGAGCATTCAACTTAACTTTCCAAGCAAAAATGTTCAGCTTGATAGGCATGTCATTCACCCACCTTGTTTTAGACGAGACGCTGGGAGAGCGAGTATCATCAATGAAGTATCTGAGAGAGCTCACAGAAAACTCACCCGAGCCTGCAAGAGACCAACGGAACCTGTCCTTTTATGGCGAAAGGTTGATGCCACTGATAAGATCCAAAAGGTTGTCATATTGCGACTTTTCAGCACCATCCCTAACCGCACGACGCAAGGAAGAATCCAAATTTGAGTTTTCTAACTTACATTTAACAGTCGCCTTAAGATTCCAATGCATATATCCGTGGAAATCTGTTTTTAAGGGAATATCCTTCACACCATTTGTCTTCCCAGAACAAGAATGAAGAACCATCACCTAATTTAAGTTTCAGGAAAGCGAAAAAATTAACTCCTTTCTCATTGAGAATAGAGGTTTCCTTTACAATATTGAGCCAGCATGAACGAGCTTTGGTTTTGATAACTTTACCCACGTAACCGTCTTCTCCATGAATAGCCTTAATAACCCTAGCCCAAATCGAGTTAGGGAAAGAGTAAAATCTCCATAACCATTTAAGCATAAGACTTCTATTGAGAGCATACAAACTAACAACACCAAGACCTCCTTTGTCGTTCGAGGTAAGGACATTACTCTATTTGGTCCATGAAGCCTTGCGTTCAATACCCTCATGGCTGTTAAAAAAGTGACATCGAATTGATTCTAACTCCTGAAGAACTTTTTTAGGAACACGGTAAGTAGACATATGGAATATAGGAATCGAGCCAAGAACAGACTTGAGTAGTGTGAGCCTACCCCCTATGGAGAGGATTTTCAGTTTCCACTTAGAATGATGACGTATAGTCCCCAACCAGGTCATGAACCCGGCCCATGGGTACTACCCGTATCCGGCCCATCACAGATGGGTGGAATAATGTCATTCAGGCTTATGGGCTTGGATGAACAGTAACCGCGCACATGTGTGCGGCCCACGGCCCGGTGCACATGTGTGCGGCCGACGTAGGGTTAGACAGAATAATATTCTGTCTAGGAATATCTTTATCCCAATAAGAGAGGATATTCACTACCAAGATTAGAAGATAACAATCATTCTAATTCTGGTGATTATCTCTTCCTTGGGGCCGAAGCATCAGTGGAAGCCCACTAGGGTTTCACTGCCTATAAAAGGAACCCCCAAGGGTTCCACAAAGGTATTACGATTCATACTCTAAACTCACATAAACCCTAAATCGATTACTTACTCTCACGCCGGAGTCTAATCGTGGGAAACATTCCCACGGTAAGCCTAACGCGTGTTGTTTAGTGTGCAGGATCCCAACCAAACGATTCACTTGGTGCAGGAGCCGGAGCCCAGCCAACCCGAATTAAGCCTAATTCGGGTCTAGCAAGGATCAACCAACTTTTGCATCAACAAGTTGGCGCCATCCGTGGGACCCATAACACTAAGCTAGAACAAAACCTCATCTCAAATTCCAATGACGAAGGGGCATCAGCAAGCCAATCCCAGGAATATGAATCCTGGAAACCGGAAGTCCCAAGGGGAAGGGATACTCATCCCCACCCAATCACCTAGCCGCCTTGCAGGCGGACCGGGCAACCGTAGCGGCTTCCAGCCCTTGGGGGTAACGAGCACGATCTCCATAACGCCCCCACCTACCTCAACCCTGGACAATCCAGACCCAGGGAGTGCACCCAACCCTCCTAATAAGGAGCCGCGCAGACCATCGGTAGAGGAAGAGGTAGAGGTCCTACCACTCAGCGAGGAGGATCTTACTCGAGTTCTCACGCAGAACTTCGATAGGATCGTCCCGGGGATCGCATCGAGGTTGAATCTGGGGAGGAACCTCCAGTCCAGACTCAACTCTGGTGACACTGGACCAATCACCTCCTCCCAAATTCAGAGAAAAAGGAGAGCTCGACCTCAGGAACAGGGTACCTTTGAGGAAATTCCTCAACCCCGGAATGTGTTTGAACGCATAGGGGATCGCCTCGTGCAGGAACTGGTGCAATCACGAGAGGGAAAAAAGTAGGATGGTTCACCCGAACGGCCAGATCGAGAGCTGGCCAGAACCGCACGCCGCCCGAGTGTGTGGGACAGAATGAACACTAGGAGAAAGGCTCCTGGTTCGTCTCAAAAAAGTGGTCCCTATTCAAAGGATGGGGCACCACCACCGTCCCCAGATCCGTCTGGGGAAGACTCTGATGACCATCCGCCTAAGCGTCGCCGGCCTAGGCGCACGCCTCCACCACCAAACAATGTGGTGGCCCTTACTATCAAGATGCGGAAGCAGAGGATCTCTCGCGTCCATGGTGTGAACCATGGGATGACCCTAGGCTCACCCGGCCATGGGCGGATCCCAGGGAAGACCCGTTCACCCTCCGCATACGGAACTATTCTGAGGATACCAAACGTCGCATGTCGGCGTGTATCAAGACTTATGATGGGTCCGGTGATCCTGTGGATCACCTCAAAATATTTGATACGCAGGCTAAAATTGAGCGATGGCCCATGCCCATATGGTGCCAAATGTTCAATTCGACCTTGATTGGAAACGTCCGTGACTGGTTCGAGGCACTCCCCCCACAGAGCATTGATAGTTTCACGGAACTACGCACTGCGTTTGAGAACAATTATACTCAAAGGAAGAAGTATAATAGGGATCCGGTCTCATTGGCAACTGTCAAACAACGGCCAGGGGAGTCCACAGAAGCCTTCACTGAGCGCTTCAATGATGAGTGCACACGCACAAGAACCATGCCAGAGCTCTTGAAAATCTCTGACTACATGCACGCCATAACAGACAAAGAACTGATCAGGCGCCTCAATGACAAGCGTCCAGAGAGATATGATGACCTCATGGAAAGGGTCAGAAATTTCATAGAGGGAGAAACAGCTGTTGTCGCGGCCTACCCATCCCGAGGAAATGGGTACCGGTCAAATGACCAGTCCCGGAGACAGTCGGGCGGTCAAGGTAATCAGAACAATAACAAGGGTTCAGACTATAAGAGCCAAAGCAAAGGCGGACGGTCGGACGATAAGTTCACCCCCCTAAAGATGTCCTACCGGGAGATCTTGCTGACTGAAGGGGCGAACTTTCCAAGGCCTCCCCCAATGACCACCCCCCGGAACGTCGGCAAGGAAGTCGCTTCTGCGAGTTCCATAATGACAAAGGCCACGGCACGGAGGAGTGTATCCAGCTCAAGAAGCATATTGAGTCGCTGATCAAATCAGGCAAACTCAAGCACCTAGTCAAGGATTGGAAGGATGGAAAAGACAACAACAAGAAGTATGATAAGAAGGATCCCCAAAAGGACAAACCTTCGACCATATACATGATCCAATCCAGACAGCACCGCACGAGGCAGAAAGTTGGCCAAAAATTTTCACGCGGCAGGGAAATCTCATTCCTTCCCGTCACAGCAAGCGATGTGATTGATGCGCCTCTCACTATTGAGATAAGCATTGGAACACATAATGTTCGTCGCATGTATGTGGATGGAGGATCGTCAGCAGAGGTACTATATGAACACTGTTTCGTGCAGTTATGCCCAGAAATAAGAAGCCAATTAGTACCGGCCACGTCGCCGCTTACTGGCTTTAGTGGAGACACTATCTGGCCGATAGGGCAATTACGTTTACTTGTGACCATTGGGAATGAGGAACATTCCACTACGGCGTGGATGAACTTCATGGTAATACGCTCACACTCTCCGTACAATGGAATCATAGGCAGACCAGGCATTTTGGCTATTCGGGCAGTACCCTCTACGGCACACGGAATGATCAAATTCCCCGTTGAGGGGGGAATCGTTACTATTTACAACACAGTCGTACCAACATCCGAGTGTCACACCGTGACAACACCGGCTCCACCTGTCCCACCCAAAGATGGATCACCACCTTCCAACTGGAAGGTAGCAATTCACCCTGACTATCTAGAACAGGAGGTATCCATAGGAGGGGCGCTCTCGGATAGCGGCAAAAGGGCCATGTGCTCTCTTTTGAGTGCAAACCTAGATATATTCGCATGGGAGCCAAAGCATATGACAGGTGTGCCACGTGCGATAGCAGAGCATAAGCTCCAGATCCGCCAAGGGTACCAACCCATCAAGCAAAAGAAGCGCGGCCAGGCGCCTGAGCGCAGCCAAGTAATATTGGAGGAAGTACGGAAACTAGTGGATGCAGGCATCATGCGCGAGGTATACTACCACGAGTGGTTGTCCAATCCGGTCATGGTCAAGAAGCATGATGGAAGTTGGCGCATGTGTGTGGATTTTACGGATCTAAACAAGGCCTGCCCACAGGACTACTACCCGTTACCGGAAATCGACTGGAAGGTGGAGTCCCTATGTGGGTATCCTTTTAAATGCTTTTTGGACGCGTATAAAGGGTATCATCAAATCCAGATGGCGGAGGAGGATGCGGAAAAAACGGCGTTCCATACGAGTCAGGGCGTGTATTGCTATACGAAAATGCCGTTTGGACTGAAGAACGCCGGTGCTACATATCAACGGTTGGTGGACAAAGCTTTTGAATCACAGATAGGTCGCAACTTGGAAGTCTATGTTGATGACTTGGTGATAAAAAGTCACAC
Organism: Glebionis coronaria; assembly: GCA_025667525.1. Lineage (NCBI taxonomy): Eukaryota > Viridiplantae > Streptophyta > Magnoliopsida > Asterales > Asteraceae > Glebionis > Glebionis coronaria. The sequence goes on from CM046877.1 coordinate 538,607,226, forward strand.
GGAGGAAGCACTCCTCCGAGATGTCCAAGAGACATTCGACACTCTGAGAAGGATTAACATGAAGTTAAATCCAAAGAAATGTACGTTTGGAGCAACTGAGGGGATGTTCCTCGGATATTTGATTGATCCAAATGGCATCAAACCTTGCCCAGAGAAGACGGATGCAGTGATACAACTGCCGTCCCCACAGACACGGAAGGAGGTGCAATCCTTAAATGGGAAGTTAGCCGGACTGAATAGGTTCCTATCTAAATCCGCGGAGAAGTCATTACCCCTATTTAAGACACTCAAGAAGTGCATTAGAAAGGGAGACTTCCGGTGGACGAAGGAAGCCGAGGAAGCCTTCGGCCAACTCAAGCAGCATCTTGCGTCTCTCCCTATGCTAGTAGCTTCCCGGCCAAAGGAGGAACTCATTATCTATCTCTCAGCTACTCATGGCGCAATAAGCGCGGTACTTATGACGGATAGAGATACGGTACAAACTCCGGTCTACTTTATAAGTAGAACACTACAAGGGCCGGATTTGAATTAGTCCTCCATGGAAAAATTGGTGTTAGCACTAGTGTTTGCTACAAAGCGGTTGCGCCAGTACTTCCAGGCGCACCCGATTGTAGTCATTACGGATCAGCCAATCAAGCAGGTTATCTCTAGACCAGATGTGGCAGGGAGGCTACAGAAATGGAGCATCCTATTGGGGGAGCACAATATATCTTACAGGCCAAGGACGGCTGTTAAAGGCCAGATCCTGGCAGATTTCCTGATCGAGAAGCCGGATGAGGAAGGGCCAATCATCAAGCAAGACGAGATCCCAACAGAACCATGGGTGTTATTCACGGATGGATCTTCGTGCACGGACGGGTCCGGAGCAGGTCTCATCCTCACAAATCCAGAAGGAATGGAATTCACGTACGCCCTCCGTTTTGAGTTCACGGCCACCAACAACGAAGCGGAATATGAAGCATTAATTGCGGGTTTAAAAATCGCCGCTAGAATGGGAGTCCGCACCCTTGAGGCCTACGTGGACTCACGGCTTGTAGCGAACCATATTCTAGGTGGGTATGTGGCTAAGGAGGACAACATGGTCAGGTACCTGGAAAAGGTCAAGTCATTAATCGCGACTTTCAGTAAGTTTTCCATCAAGCAGGTGCCAAGGGGCGAGAACAAGAAGGCGGATGCTCTTAGCAAGATCGCATCCACAAGCTTTGCCCACTTATCTAAACAAGTCTTGGTGTAAATACTCAAGGAGAAATCTATAACGGAAGGGGAGGTTGCTGCCATAGTTGAAGAGGATGGACCTACATGGATGACCCCAATTATCAACTATTTGACTAGTGAGACCCTTCCAGACGAGGAAAAAGCAGCACGGCGCATAAGAAGGAAGTCGCAGCATTTCGAACTTCGAGAAGGCATCCTTTACAAACGCTCTTTCTTGCAGTCGTGGCTGCGGTGTGTTGGACCACGTCGGGCCGCTTACGTAATCAGTGACATACACGAAGGGTTGTGCGGCATGCATGCAGGTCCACGATCCGTGGTAGCCAGAGCCTTACGAACAGGATATTATTGGCCCACCATGCACAGAGATGCGCGCGACATGATTCGCAAGTGTAGTGACTGCCAAGTGCATAGGCCAGTACCGCGACACCCACAGCAGGAGCTTACACCTATCACGTCCCCATGGCCATTCTATAAGTGGGGAATTGACATTGCAGGACCATTTCCTGTAGCTGCGGGGGGAGTTAAATTCTTGATTGTTGCAATGGACTACTTCACACGATGGATAGAGGCCAAGGCAGTCAAGTCTATCACAGGCAAACAAGTTAAGAAGTTTGTTTGGGAACATATTGTGTGCCGTTTTGGTTTACCAGGAGAAATCATCTCGGATAACGGCAAGCAGTTCACGGACAACCCGTTCAAAGATTAGTGTGCATCATTGAACATCAAGCGTCGCTTCGCATCTGTTAAGCATCCACAGACAAACGGCCTCGTCGAACGAGCTAATAGAAGCTTGGGGAATGGCATCAAGGCGCTCCTGGATGAACGAAGTGGTAAATGGGTCGATGAGCTATCACATGTGCTATGGGCGCATAGAACTATGATCAAAACAGCGAACGGGGATACTCTATTTGCATTGGCTTACGGCACTGAAGCTGTTATACCAGCAGAAATAGGAATGCCTACCATCCGCACGGCGGAGGTTAATGTTGTCACTAATGATGAACAGCTGAGAATCAACCTGGATCTGTTGGAAGAAAAAAGGGAAATAGCAGCCATCAATGAGGCTAAGTCCAAGGCTAAGATGAAGGCCTATTATGACGCCAAGGTCAAAGGAGTTTCTTTTCGACCGGGAGACTACGTCTATCGTGCTAACGAAGCAAGTCGAGCGGAGAACACAGGAAAGCTGGGCCCTAAGTGGGAAGGACCGTATGAAATCACTGAGGCCTTGGGACAAGGCGCGTACAAGCTACGTGACATGGATGGCCGCGACCTAGAGCGCACATGGAATATCTCCAATCTCAAAAGGTGCTATCTCTGAAAGCTACGGCTTCCGCATGGGTACTTCGCTATATGCGGTCTTAATAAAGAACCATGCGGTTTTATCTGTTTTGTGTTTATTATGTTTGTTTAGATTCTTTTCTTGTTTTTTAGGACTTGTCATTATTGTTCAAACAAAAGTGTAAACGTTCTAATAAAATGCCGTGGTGCCTAGCTAGCTCCACGGCTTGTTTCGTGCAAATCATTTTTTTTAGAGTTTTTGTTAGTTGTATGAATTTTACTTATATTATAATATGTTATGTTTTATTCATATGCATTCTTCCAAAATTACTGTACATGTACTATACGCCTCCAGGCGGGGTAAGAGGATTATGTGAACCTACTAATTCAACTTGCCGCGTAAGAGGGATGCAACCCCAGCCGCACGGATCATGTGTCCTTACTAGACACCTTACTCACAAGACGTTGGGGTAAGTTTCATATGCTGTAGCCACACGGTGCTCCGCATAGCAAAGACGCACGTCGCATGTCTAGTAAATTATAGACTTGTATGTATTTTGTTTCTTTGTGTGTAAGACGTGATATATCATGCAGTATTGTGCTACAATATTTAAACACAAGTAAAAATACACAAGTTTCCAAAATATCAAAATTGCCGTGGTCACTCACGGACTTATATACAAAACACAAATGTTGTTAGCCGTATACATGCACGGACGAATAGGAACAATAAATATTCAAAGGGTTACAAACCAAAAGTGTCTGAAAGGGATCATAAGTAGGAGCACCCTACATAGCGGGGAAAAACTTACCCATTTCTACTTGCTCTTCGACCAGACACGATAACCATTCATCACTTTCTTTCCGCTTCTGGGCTTGAGCCGCAGTCCTCTCTAGCGCCACACTTAAGGGTTCTTCGGCAAGCACGATTCTGGTTACGTCCTCGTATATGGGAAGTGCCAGGTGGCTGGGGGATGGAGTAAAAGAAGCACTGGAAGACGCGCTAAGACTGAGCTTTTCCATAATTTCAATATTTGGCGCATCTTTGGTGGCCTCCAGCTCATCCAAAAATGGATAGTGCAGATTTTGCATCGCGGCCATGGAGGTAGTCATTTTGCTAGCAGCTTCAGGTTTAAAAAAGGCATGGTTGGTAACGTCCTTCCCTTTCGTGATCAGCTCAGCAGCCTCAACCATTCCCTCGTGCCGTCCGTGGTCAATACCATCAGACACAAGGTTGGCGAATTGTTGCACAAAGTCCGGGGCCTCTAGCACCTTCATGACGGCCAGGCGTGCTCCATGCCCAACCATCCACCTACGGCCGGCAATGGCTGTTAGCAGTTGGGGGCATAACACATTGTCACGCTCAGCAGTGAGGGCATCAATCATCAACTCTTTTTGGGCAAATGCCTCTTTCAGTTCTTGGATGACCGCCCTCTCATCAGCGAGGTCCTTTTGTACTTTTTCCATGTTTTGGACGGCCAGGTGCGCGTCCTCTAGTTTCTGGTTAAGCACGTCTACTTGGCTGGAGTACGAGTGGGCAGAAGCTTCTGCCGTGGCTACCTATAAGGAAAAAACGTGTTAGCACATTCCTTTTGTAATATGGGTGGTGCGGCACGGATATGTACCTTGGTGGTTGCAGCATCTAGTTGAGACTCAAGGTTGGATACTTGCTGGTCGTATTCACTCGCGCGGGCTGACTGTTTTTTAATGGTCACCTCGGCATTGACCAGTTGGGATTGGAGGTCAGCAATCTGAGCTTCATTATCTTCAATCATTTTCTCCCTCCGTCCAACTTTCCTCTTGAGAGAGTCAACATGCCCAAGCGCGGCTTCAAACCTAACCCTCATCGAGGTTCCCATCGCCATTTGGTGTACCAGAGTGCCATTGTACTCATCCGCCAAGTCTGCATGACTGAGCGAGTTTACCTCTTGCACCAAGCTTGGTGGTATGCAGTTGTTGAGGTACTCCCGGCACTCATCAGCGTTCCTCAGTCGTGACGCCGTGGTAATATTCCATACTGGGTTGAATGATTGAGGGGCGCCGGACGTGGGGAAGTCTTGGGAGGCTATGGGTGAACCTTCTTCAAATACAGGGCCGGACCTTGTGGGGGCCGTAGGTTCTCTTTCCACTTCTTTCCCTTTCCCTTTATCAACTTGGGTGTCAGAAGGAGGTGCGGCACCAGTCTGGTTGTCCCTGTACAACAAGTATTGGGAGATATTATAAGTAATGCTTACAAGGGAACTTGTCATTCTTACACATTAAGATGGGGTCTTACTTGTTGTTTCTGGCTAATTCGGAGGCGGTTGGGGCAATCTGAGTGACGGGATCGACATGAGTGGCCCGGTTAGCCTCGGAACCCTGGGTAGCACTCCCAACAGATTGATACAAGGGGTGGTCTTCTCGAAGTCTCTTGGCAGGAGCATTGTGTTCGCCAATCTCGACTGAAGCAGTTCTCCTCACACGGTTGCTTCTTTTTCGTGTACGCATGGCGACGGGCTGCATTGTTGTTTCGTCGATCTCCTCCTCGACTTCTTCTTCCTCCTCTTCTTCCAGGTTGACATGTTGTTGTACTTCATCATCATCATCGCCCATCAGTCGGCGAATACTGGAGGTGGTTAGTTCAATATTGTCCCCCTGCTGTTCCCTATGTGGTGAGGAGGGCCCGGCTCCTCCTTCATTCACCTAGTTATCACCATCAACATTATTTCCATGATTTTCCTCGTCCGAATGAGGATCTGTCACGGCTTCAAGAGCAACCGTCACGGGGCGGGTATGCTCAAGAAGGGGTTGTTCATTCTCACGAAGAGGACGAAGACCCTCCGGCACAAGCTTCGGGTCGCCCTGGCGCAACAGTCCAAAAAAGTTCATTTCTGTCCAGCACAAAACAACATATGTTAGTTATTTATCCAATAAGTGTATACATCTTTTTTTGGCGTACGGATGTTGGCCTACCTTCGCTCTGCCTTCTCCAAAAAACGGGATACCTGTTGGATGGACCAAAGTAATTGCGGCTAATTCCTAGCAAGCATAGGAATGATTCAGGAAGGTTTCTGTAGAATCCAGTCCTATTCAGATCTAACTCTTGGGAGTGACGGGGATTGTATGTACTTGTGTGCGGCTTGGGGTCGTGAGGAATCCTAGTTCTAATGATGTAATCACCCGGCCATACCACTGCGTCAATGAAAAAATAGTGATCATACCAATTTTTCAATGAATCCATTGGTTTATTGTGCGATTGGGGACTGTTGGAGGCTCGTTTCTTAAACGATACCCAACCGTTTACTATGTTGGGAACATAGAAGAGCCGGAATAATTCTACGGTTGGGGGTATTCTCCTAGCACGGCAAAGAATCTCGAATTGGATAATCTTACAGGCACCTATGCAGTGGAGCTGACTAATGTGTACATCATAATATCCTAGCAGATCTACAAGAAAGTGGGTGAAAGGGATGCGGTAATTAGCCGCATCAAAAAGGCGAGTATAAAGGCCAATCTTACCCGCTGGAGCCTCAGTTATGAGGTCTCCAGCGCCAGGAAGTGAGGGGTGTAGGTTGGTAGGGATGAAATAGTTTGTACAAAAGTGGTTTAATTGGTCTTGGGTCATGACATTCAGCACGGATCCAATGGTAGGGCTGTTTCTATGAGCCATTGCTAAAAAAGAGTGTAAGGACGTGGTGTTCTAACTTGCGTATGGAGGGATCCGTGCGTATTTGGTTCAAGCTAAGAGGAAAGCTTTAATGGCAGAAATGGAGGTTATAACTGTGTGTTTCACACAGCCGTGGGGGTGGCTTATTTATAGGGTTGCCTCATGGGTCACAGCCTGTTGGATGTGTGACACGTGTTGGCCACTATCTTAATCGTGTGGCTAGGGGGCAAGTGGCAAGTGAAACGTCAGGTGGGACCCACGGGTCACTTCTGACTCACACGTTTGCACTGCTCGAGGTTCTGACGGTTTGCACTTTTGTCAGTCAAACAAGTCAGATGAACAGTTATTACTGTCGGGTTATGCGGCTCTTACGTAAGACTTGACATTTAATGATATATTTAATTTGTCTCGGTTGCTATATGCGGCTGAGATATTGATGAGATAACTTCTTAAGCCAGGTTGCCACGTGCGGCCAATATAAATTCTTGGACAATTTATCATTCACTATGGTTTCCTTGGTACGTCCGGGGAGCATCTTTGTAGTCTAGAGGTTCCACCTACGGTTGTAACAACTAGACTGGGGGGACATGATGACGTATAGTCCCCAGCCGGGTCATGAACCCGGCCCATGGGTACTACCCGTATCCGGCCCATCACAGATGGGTGGAATAATGTCATTCAGGCTTATGGGCTGGGATGAACAGTAACCGCGCACATGTGTGCGGCCCACGGCCCGGTGCACATGTGTGCGGCCGACGTAGGGTTAGACAGAATAATATTCTGTCTAGGAATATCTTTATCCCAATAAGAGAGGATATTCACTACCAAGATTAGAAGATAACAATCATTCTAATTCTGGTGATTATCTCTTCCTTGGGGCCGAAGCATCAGTGGAAGCCCACTAGGGTTTCACTGCCTATAAAAGGAACCCCCAAGGGTTCCATAAAGGTATTACGATTCATACTCTAAACTCACATAAACCCTAAATCGATTACTTACTCTCACGCCGGAGTCTAATCGTGGGAAACATTCCCACGGTAAGCCTAACGCGTGTTGTTTAGTGTGCAGGATCCCAACCAAACGATTTACTTGGTGTAGGAGCCGGAGCCCAGCCAACCCGAATTAAGCCTAATTCGGGTCTAGCAAGGATCAACCAACTTTTGCATCAACATAGAAAGACGAGATTTCACTTTATCAATAACATCTTTCCATTCAGAGATCCTAGACATAGAACAACCTACTTTCAAACCCAAATAAGTGAACGGAGCTCGGAGTGTGAGGCAACCAAGCTTTGAGACAGCTTGGTTGACTAATGTATCGCCCACGTGAATACCCATCAGTTTACTTTTCCTCATATTAATCTTGAGAACCGAAGCACAATGAAAACAATCCAAAACATGCACAAGGGTGTTGATATTACCTTCGCACCATTTCCCTATGAACACGGCATCGTCTACAAAAAATAAGTGAGATATAGTCAAGGAGTCACTAAGTTTGATACCTTTGAAGAGACCAACATCTATAATTCTTTGAAAAGATAAGTGAAAGCTCTCCATCACAAGTATGAATAAAAATGGGGATAACAGATCACCTTGCTTGAGGCTTTTGAAGAACTGAAATTCTTTTGTAGCAGAGCCATTGATAAGGATGGAGCCTTTTGAAGAACTAAGACAATTGTGAATCCAAGCTTGCCATTTGGTCCCAAAAGCAAACTTAAGCAAGACATAATCCAAGTAATCCCATCGAACCGAATCAAAGGCCTTTTCGAAATCAACTTTAAAGATAACCGATTTCTGTTTTTGGAACGACACCACTGAATTAATTCGTTGATAATTAAGGGACCATCCAACATTTGTCTTCCAGCAACAAAGGCGGACTGCACTTCACTAACAATCCCATCTAGCGCATTTATAAGACGATTAGCCAAGATTTTAGCTATGATTTTGTAAATGCTCACAGTTAGACTAATAGGCCGAAAATCTTTGACAAGGTTAGCATCAGGTACTTTAGGAATCAAAGCAAAGAACGAAGAGTTACAACCCGTAGGAATATACGTATTAGTGAAGAAATGCTTAAAGGCGTTAAACACATCATTTTCAATTAGAGACCAAAAATGACGATAGAATCCAAAAGTAAATCCATCCGGGCCAGGGGACTTGTCCACACCACAGCCCCATACTACACGTTTAACCTCCTCCTTAGTGACAATCGCCTCAAGCTCTTCCTGCTGCTCTAACGAGATGGAATGCGGATCCATATCAATATGCATACTCCTATCAGGAGGCGTCGCAAAACGATTACGAAAGTGATTAAGGAATTCACTTTTTACCTGATCCGGGTTATCAATCGAAGCACCATCTGCCATTATACCTCTAATACTCTTCTGACTACGTTTTTTATTGAGCATACCACGAAAAAAAATTGAGTTCTCGTCCCCTTCAACTGACCATTGGATTTTTGCTTTTTGAGCAAGCTCCTTAGAGATACTACTATTAATACGTTGAATAGAATCAATTACCTCTAACCGTTTGGAAATGATTGTCTCGGAACCCTTCCCATTATCAATAGTATTGCCGAAAATACCTAAAACTCGTTATAAATACCTAAAAGCTTTCGGAAATACCCAAATTTTGCTAAAAATCCGATCAGATTAATCCCACCTAGAATGATTACAAGTTATAAGGTGGTCAACCGACCGGCTAGCAATTCATGATTTTTGCAACTTTAAAAATAATAATAAAAGCATGCAAAAACGAATTAAACAACAAGGAAACCTCGATAGCCATTCCTCAATTCCAAAACCCTAAACGACCATTTCCAAACCGCCTAAACAATCACTACTCCTTAGATACAAACTTGATAGATCAAACAACTATTACATGTGTTTAGAGAGAAAAAAAGAAATAAAAATATATATCTAACATGGAACAAGATGCAGCTTAATGGAGAGCCTACTAAAAATATTTTAATTCATCAAATCGTCAGGTCAGCTTGATCGGCTTGTGAATTGTGACAGCTCAAGCCGCGACTCCTAATCGCTTCCAATCAAATCCCTCTCTCATGCATATCCCTAACTTGATGGCTTCGCAACAATATCAACAGTAACAAAGCAAAAATTTCAGTTATGAGTGGGCCAAATGACGATTCGCTTCTATAAAGCTATTTCGCTAAACAAAATATAGCTTTACCAAAATGTCACAAGCCATATTTTAGAGCAATAAAAACGCAATCAAGCTAAAATTTGATCCATAATGCATAATGCACAGTGGAGAGACTTTGTAGAATAAGAGATCGTGGATCGAGTCTTGACTCGTCTCACTTCAAGTGTTGCTCCTCTGGGCTAAGAGAGTTGCTGGAGCTATTTCTTGTGGGGTGAACAATGACTGATGCCAAAAGACACCCGAGATCAGCGTATTCTCGTCAATCTACACTTTTTTTTGTGGAATTAATTATTATATTAAAAATAATTAAATAAATAAATGTAACCAATGACATTTTAGTGCAAGAAATTAAAAAAATATAAACTTTGTTTTAAAATTGTGGGTTGGCTATGGCATGCCTTATCACCCACCTGCCCTCGAATATAAGCACAAGCGTGACTTGGATGTATATATGTTATATTAACACATTTTGAGTCATTTGGACTAAATTATAAAAAAGCTTAAGATCGAGGGACTAATAGTGGATGTAATATATTGTTGAGGAATTAATCTTATATCTTACATAATCTAATATTGCTTATAAATCATCCAGACGTATTTCGCCACGATATACGCAAATTATACCCTGTCAAATGATTGAGTTTATATACCAACGGATGTTCTCCCACCTACTTTATAATTTTTTTAGATATTATACTTATATCCGTTGTCCATTATTGAATATTGGTTGTCGAATCTTTCTTATATTTCTATTATAAATCAAACAACACTAGAAAAGTATATTAGAATAGATATGCATTAGATAAAAAAACAAGGAACAACATAAACCATATCATTACCTTAACTTGCAAGTTAGACTAGCTAGTCTTAATCATTTACCAAACAAAGAGAGTCTAACAATGTTATATAACCCTAATATAAATTGCAAATTATAGTTTGCATATGTTTTTTGTACAAATTAAATGCACATTTTGGCAAGCTTTAAAAGTTGAAAGATGAAACATATTTTTACAACATAAACATAAAAACATGACTAACATATGAGACATGAATGATCAAGTAGCTTAAAAATGTGTCTAAATCGACATGGCATTAATTTACTGGTCGCCTTGCTGCTATAGTCAAGAATGTGGGAAACAAAAACATGTAATCGTGTCAGGTTTTACAAGATGAGCCAAAAACCAAGTGAACGTGGATGCTCCCTTTTCAGGTCACTAGCCATCTTGATGATGTTCTATTCGTTTATCAAGTCACGTCTATGCACATACATAAAAACCAACTAAAGCTGGTGATAGTTTACGAGTAGTAAACACAGCCAACTAGTTTTTCTTTTATTTATTATTCATTACTAAGTTTTAAATTAAATCTAAATTCAAATTTTAATCCAAAAAATAGAAATCTCCTAAACTTGACCGGTAAAGTTTTGATAGACTAGATCTTTATCCTAATAAATGGGCCCTTGATTAAAATCACACCTAGAATATTACTACCTTAAAAAGATTTGATGTGTTTAGTGGGTTGGACGGAATATGTGCTAAAATGATCTAGAAGTATAGCAAAATAGCTAGTTTAAGGTAAACTTTGGTCTCTATTAGTTATTACACATGATCTCAAAGTTTGAAGAATGAAAACATGATGGAATGATGTCAATCGAAGCAAAAAAAGTGCATTAGGATGAATTGGAATGAAACTGAGCAAAGGAATCAAGGTTTATGCTACGTATGCTGAAGGCATAACTTTATTGTGTTCTAGCTATAAGCTCCTGATGCGATCCTTAATTTACCGTGTTATAAAATAGGTCATTTGAGGCTATTTTCGGTAGCCAACGACCTAGATCAACGCTTCATTGGTGAACTTTGATAGAAATCGGTCTTCCAACAAACCGAGTTGTGGAGGGGGGAAAATGATCAAAGTTTTGTGTTGTGATGCTGATTTTTGTAGGGTGTATTTGTGCTTATAAGTAGGGTACGTTTGGGTAGTGAAGTTTTGATAAGAATATCTTTTATTCATTTAGGAAATAAATGTTTATAAAAGCCTGTTTATGGCAAATAGAGGAGAGTTATTTTGGATAACATATTTATCTGGGATAACAAGGGACTCATCCCAACCATCCATTTCAACCCAATTTAATGGATAAGATTAAAATTATTTAATTATTTCACTTATTTTTAGAATTTAAATATCTCTTAAACCGTTAAGCGTTAAACGAAAAAAAATATACCATCAAGACGAGCATTTAATAAGCTTTCTACAGATATGCATTATGATATACTTTTGAAGAAAAAAAAATTTCGTCTTTTTTTTCTTTTTTTTAAATTTGCGTAAAATATCATATCTGATAATAGTGTTTCATCATATATGATATTAGTGTTATGTTACAAATTATTATTGAATCATATATGATATTGGTTTATATCATATATGATAAGTTATGTCATATATGATATCAGTGTTACTATCATATATGATATTTAGTATCATATATGATAGACTACGGAAAAAAAACGAAATTTTTTTTTATCGAAAGTATATCATATAGCATATCTATAGAAAGACAATTAAATGCCCGTCGTTGTGGTATATTTTTTTTCGTATAACGATTGACGGTTTAAAAGATATTAATGTTTGAAAAAAAAGGGAAATAGGTTTTATGTTTAATCTTATTCATTAGATTAAGATTAAGATGGGTGGTGGAGATTAGTCCGTTAGTATCTAAATAAAGTTTGGTATCCAAATGAACTTAAATCAAAGTTATTTTACAAACTAGTTTTTTTAAAGAAATCAAGAGAATTATCTTAACCCTCCATTCACCTTTTATTCAATTGCTAAGATTAATTTAAGATTTAATAAAAAAACCATATTATAAGTTTTTTTATACGAACGACAAATTTTATTTTATTTTTCGAGCGGAATTTTTTTTTTCTTTTTCTGAGCGGAATTTTTTTTTTTCGAGCGGAAATCTTTTTTTTTTTCGAGCGGCAAAAAAAAACTTTAAAAAATACACAATTACCACCGAAATATTATCTGATCATAATTATTATATTGATCCTTATATCTAGATATACTTTATATATATCCAGATATACTTTATATATATTTAGATATACTTTTTATATATCCAGATATACTTTGTATATATCTAAATATATACTTTATATATATCTGATCATAATTATTAAATTAACCCTTATATCTGGATATAAAGTGACATTAAAAAAGTTAAAAAAGTATATTTAGATATACTTTATATATATCCATATATATTTTATATATATCTAGATATCTTTTTATATATCCAGATATACTTTGTATATATCTAGATATACTTTATATATATATCTGATCATAATTATTAAATTGATCCTTATATCTGGATATAAAGTGACATTAAAAAAATTAAAAAGGTATATTTAGATATAGTTTATATATATCCAGATATACTTTATATATATCTACATATACTTTTTATATATCCAGATATACTTTGTATATATCTAGATATACTTTATATATATATATATATATATATATATATATATATATATATATATATATATATATATATATATATATATATATATATATATATATATATATATATATATATATATATATATATATATATATATATATATATATCTGATCATATTTATTAAATTGACCCTTATATCTGGATATAAAATAACATTAAAAAAGTTAAAAGGTATATCTAGATATACTTTATATATATCCATATATACTTTATATATATATCTGGATATAAATAAGAAAATATAATATTTGCAGTTTATTCCTTCCGCTTGTTTTTCCCTGAATAGTTTTGGTTATTTGCAATTTAGTCCTTTCGCTTTTTTTTCCTAATGGTCTCAACTAATGGATGGCTAGTATTAGTCTCTTAGTTTCCATGAAAATACTAGTTTGTATAATAAACCAATTCTATGTTTATTTACAAATGTGTATCTTTATATTATTTTTAATGAAAATACTACTACGTAATTAATACAACCGTCTATCAGAATAAGGCATCACTTTTAGCGAATGTTGGCTTTTTAAGAACGAGAGAAGACTAAAGATTTATTTATCTTTTAACTTGATTAGAGATGAGAAGACTAGAGATTTATTGATTAACTTTGATTGATTTTTTTATTAATAAAACCTTCGGTATATATAACCGAATAATTTAGCTTGTTAAACAAGCCTAACATAAGACATTATCACGACACGATACACATTCCTAAATAAGCATAAAGACTTTCCTAATCATTTATATTCTAAATGAATAAAAGATATCCCGGTCATATCATTTCACACTCATTCAAATTCACCTTACCCTCAAAATATCTCTTGAAAAGCTCGTGATTCTCGGATCCCATATTCTAATCATACCCCAGTCTCGTATTTCATTCCCACAATTCTTCATCCAAATAGTTAAACCAAATAGTTCTTCAGCCGAGTTGTACTTCACCTAAAAAGTTCATCAACAAATAGTACTCCAATAAAAACATATAGTTCTCCGATACGGGTTGTTTTTCATCTCAGTTTGTTCGCCAACCTTCTACTATCACGATCAACTTCCTTTTTCCTCTTTTGCCTCGACAAACCACAACATTCTTGTTCCACTTTCCGATACCAAGCCCAAACAAGTTTGTTGTCTAACTAGTTGTTGTAATATTAGTGGTGTTGGAAAGATGATTTATTTAACGAGGGTCACTGTTGACCTGTTGTACCTTGTCTAACTAACGTTAGTTAATAATGTCAATGTTAAATACATACATGCGATTGTGATATTATTCACCCATGCATCAGCGTTACGTATTCAAAATTTATGACTATGCCGTTTTTTGACGGCATCTTTTCTAGATCGTGGAATTATTGATAAAATTAATATTAAGATGTGTTAAATTAGGGTTGAAAACAAAATTGATGACAAGTCATGACTAAAGGAAGATATCAAAATCATGTTACTTGAAACATAAACCTCAAGGAATAATTTAAGAGCAGCGTATACTTTGGTTAACCCTATATAATTTCCACTAAACCGTGAAGTCATTACCAATAGTATTGGTCACTCTAGTATAACCTCATAACTGCCATATATTGTGAAGTTACACAAAGAAAAACTGTCACTTTAACTTCAGACAAAAAAATATCTTGTAACATGCTTTTATATCAAGTTTGTGTATATGTTTATATGGAGAAAAGTTGAATATTTTCTAATCATTTCTATAATGTTATTTTTAATCCAGTAGTCTTTGTAGCAATGATAACTACTTGAATAATTTATTTGCAATTATATAGTTCGATATCAGGAATTAAAAATAAGATCATCCATAATATAGTAAAGACAGGCTAGCTGTAACACATTCTTTTGAATGTTCCAAAACCTCACTAAACTTCTTTTATATATCCTTCAAACTCTTACTAAACTGCAAATGTAACCCTCATCTTTAACAAAAGAAATAGAATCTCGAAATAATACCTAAACCAAGTTCATTCGCTAGGATATAAGTAAAAGATTGAGATATGGAAATTGAACTGATGCCTTTAATTTTATACGATATACCATATTTATACATCATACAAATAGGTTAATTTACTAATATGTACTACTAATAGGTTTTCGTAGTTAGAGCAGGAGGAGAACGAACGCTTAACTGGAACGAAACTCAATAAAACTCAGAGATGAAAGTCCCTTGGTTAAGATATCTGCGTATGGGTATCATGAAGGAACATAAAGCACCTGAATATGACATGTCGCGACTAGGTCTCGAAGAAAGTGAATGTCTATCTCAGTATGCTTCGTACGTTGATGTTGAACCGGGTTAGAAGATAAGTGGACAACACTTACATTGTCACAGTAGACAGAGTAGCGGAGCGGACCGGAACAAAAAGCTCCTAAAGAAGATTTCGAAGCAGTCTCGACAACATCATTAACGACACCACAATATCCCGCTTCGGCACTAGAGTGAGAGCTAACATGTTGTCGTGTGAGAACCCGTACTTTCCCAGCATCATTTTATTCTTTTTATTCGTGCTTCTTGCATTTTCCAACGTATTACGTTTTCTTGTATTGCTATATGTAAATCCTGAGATTTTTAAATTATACTTTTTAAGTATTTTTTTCTGATCATTGATAAGTACTTTGTATGGAATTATAAAATTTTATTTTATTTTTCCATAATTAATTTAAATCAAAGTTTTTTATTTAAAATCACCCGCGTGCGTTTTACAACGAGTTTATTCAAAATCAATGTACAACGAGAATTCCTAGTGATCGCGATACCGACGGATGCCCAAAATATTACGTTTATTTATCGATTGTTTCGAAATTAATTTTTTCGACGATTTCGTTTTAATTACGTATTAAGTCGTGTCGAGAAATCGCATAATCATTTTTATGATGCATTGTAACTTTTGAAAAGTATTTTTACGAAACCCAAGCCCCGTAAATATTTTCAGTATTTACCAATAACCATTTTCTACCCTTCAAAACTATTAATTGTTTTTAAGTCCACAAGTTTCAAACTTGGCAACATTGGCCCCTCCACTTAAACCACCATATAAAATTCATCTTTTTCCACCAACTCACACACATAATCACTTTTTAATAAAATTTTCACCAAAACACTCCCACCCCTCCTTTCTTGCCGTCGGGTTTCATCACCAACACCACCATTGATCATCAAAATTCACCATGATTTACACAAAACTAAAACAAGACCCCTTCTTAGAATTGAATTGTGATTCTAATGATACAAAATTTATACACATGCATCAAGTTTCAATAATTCTATAATTTCATGGATGTATGATGTTTTAATCATCATGCATGTGTCATTTTTGGTAAGATCATCTTGTTTTGATCATAAAAAGTCTTGTTTTTAATCTTTTTTTTGTTAGATTTTTTATACAACTGTTTTTAGGAGTGTTTGGTTGATGAATATGATAGTATGATCATTCTACAGGTATGAGAATGATTGGTTATGGTTGAAAAATTTATTTGTCACGTTTTCTAAAAGGCTATTTTGGGACAGCAGGTCTTTAATTGAATTTTCGTGGGTTTAAGGTCTGTGATAGACTAAGATTATTTAAGATTGTTGTAGAGTTTTCCGAGACGGTCGTTTTGGTATAAGATAGAGCTTCTAAGTCATTACGAGTCAAAAGTTATGTTAGTTTTAGTTTTCGTGTACCGGGAGACGCAAGTCGGCAGAATCCGAAATTGTGGCTGATTTTGGGTCGACTCTCGGGAACTTTAGGCTTGGTTAGATTGTTGATACTACAGGTTTTCAATGTTTACAAACTGATTTTGATGAGTCTAGTAGTGGTTTCAAATGACGGATTGTCGAGTTAGTACTTTTAAAGTGGTCCAAACGGTTTTATAAAACAAGTGCACAAATCTGTCCCAAATTTGGAGTTGAGTAAAGTGTCGAGTTGATGGATTTTAAAGTGTGAACTTTGGCTCAAATTTTGGTGAGGTCTTATACAGGTTATAAGTGACCTTGACACCAATTTTCATCTAAAACGGACAAGTCTAGATAGGGTAGATCGGTGTGTACATTCGGGGTGTACTTGTTGATTTTAATTTTGGACACATAGTTCAATGTTTGTGTTGCGTGAGTTTGAGTATTCATCATCGGACATGATGACTTATTCAAGTGCTTAGTCATTATATAAATGACTTAGCTACTGGTCCAAATAAGGTTAAAGAATAGTTTGACTCGCGTTGACTTGGCGTCGTAGAACGGGTCAATTTCAAGTGTTTTAACGTGTAGTGTTGGAATAAATGGGTTAGTATGGATTCTTTTGGTTCGTGTCAATGGTTTTGAAATATGAATATTTTGAAAACGTTTGAGTCATATTATATTTGGTACATATCGATACTTGAGTTTGAGTCTTGACGCGCGCCTTATTTTGATAGATTGCGGTTTTCGTGTTTCCCGGGCATCCATATCGTCGGTAATCGTCTCACTACCATTGTTTCTACTCAGTTTCTGAGTACCGTGATTGACTTACCTCATGGCTAAGGTGAGTTCATAGCCCCTTTTTACTTTTACATGGTTTCTAAACACGGGGTGAGATTTTACATGGTGGAACACAACCATTAAAAACTGTGTGCTATCCTCAACTTGTATGCTATCCAGAAATTGTATGCTTTCCAGAACTTGAGGATTTCCAACTGATTTTCATTGATATTATTGCTTTTAGTCTTTAGCCTTATGTTACCTCTCATTGATCATGAACCGTTAATTAATCCTGCTACCAAGCGCGAATGTTGTGGGTGGATCCATCGGGATTGACTATCCCCGTCCTGATTACCGTGACGCACTAATATTTGTTTATCACTTGAGTATTTAGGCTGAATACTGACTAGAGGAACTTACACTGAGTTAAGCTTCCGTTCATGAACTAAACAGCAATAATAATGTTTCGGACAATGGTTATTGTACATAACCATTTTCCCCTATTTCTTGTTTACAAATGAATGCTTGTGTTCCACATCCTTATTGTTAAACCTATGAATTTCACTCAATTTTGTGTTAACGATTTTACATGTTTAATCTCAGGTATTATTACTTAGCTTTGCTTGGATGGGAGCCTGCAGGATATTATCGCAGCTTGGAGATTTCTGTGATGCTTTTAAAAGACTGTTTTTAGTAAAAACTGTGAGGAGTTTATTCTATCTTTTGGGCAACTTTATGTTATAAATCGAGACGAAATAATATAATTTTCCGCTTCTAAAACTCTAGGACCTATGTTTAAAAACTCTGACCTGTGATGAAATGTACATGTTTTTATTTCGTCAACTTTGTATGAACTGTAATTCATTGTTTCTTGTACTATGACGTGTTACCCCCTCGTTGCCTAATTGTTCCATGTCGGATTTCGGGGGTCTCACAGATTGGTATCAGAGCGATGGTTATAGGGAACTGAGTCGTTTTTCAAAACTTAGTCAATAACCAAAAGTTCAAACATTTTATTGTTCCTTAGTGTCAAACACAGAATCTGCCAATGTTGTTCGATATCTGCGCGGGTAACTCTCTAATCCTCGTTATTTGCTTTTAATTATCGTTGTAGTATTTCATCTTTTGATTTCATTTTGAAATATTACTTTACGCTAATGCCGATAATTACTATGTCTTTTCAAAGCCTTTGTGCTTCATGAATTATCATTGAATGTCAGTGTGATTACATCTGCCTATACTGTATTTCTTGAATTCTTGTTCTTGTGAATTGATCTTATTGCAATGATTTTATATCGTTATGACGTTACATACTTGTATTCATAGCGCGTATGCTGCCGACTTTTCATACTCATTTTTCTGAGTACTATTGCTATTTCATTTCTACGTGATACGACTGACTTCATATACTCGTTCGTTTTGAATCATCTGTTTTTCTCGACTCGTTGCTACATGTTGTGCATACTCTCGTGATACCATTGTTCGGAATTGAAGAAGTGTTGTTTTCGATGAAACTCTTGATTTTCATTCTTACTACCGTGCATGTTGCTTTCATTGTTTATTTCCTTTAAAATATCTGTTTAGATACGCAGATTTTCTTTCCGACCATTCGTAATTGAATGTCTAGCCTATAGACCATTGTGTAGCTCAATGTGTCTCCGGAAAAGACTAAAAGACATCGTGTGAGTCACACATCTCGAAGCATTGGTTGAATCAGTATTGAATAATATCGTGGGTTTTCGTAATCTTGAATTACCTTTACGCCATCGTTTTACACGACAATTGTACATGCACTATAATTTACTTCATTGACCATTCTACGTTTTGGACTTTGACTTACAACATCCGTTGTACCTTGAACACATGATCGTCGTTTATTATGTGACAATTGTTTGGAATACGATCCTACTTGTACCCTCCCTTTTTCATTAAACCTCCTCGCCTCAGGAGTGTGACTTGTTAATATTTTGTTTCTTCTCGGTATGTCTTGTGATTTTGGAAAATCACGCCGCCAGGAGACCTTCCTGCATTGCATCTTGCAGCCGAAGACACGAATGTCATGCGCCGTTTTTTATTTCTTAGATTTTCGTTGGTATTCTTGAACCATTTCCATGCTGTGTTTTCTTTACATGACTAATTATACGGTTTATGTTCTTTCGTCTTTATGGAATCCACAAGTTTTGTGTGTACATTAGTTCTGGGTTATCATAAAATTGGATTTAATTTCAAGCTGTGTCGAAAAATATACTTTGCATAGAAACTTTACAGGAAGTTTAACAGTGTCGAGAAAATATTTTTATAACTTTAGACATAAAAATATATATTTCTACTTGTTAAGACGTCCGTTTAGGACATAAAATTTGACTAGTAAACTTTAAAATCGAGCAAGTAACGCTCATTTGAGATTGTAAAATCTAAGAAGTTATTTTCTGAATAATACTAAAATATCATTTTGTTGACAGATTTAATGCAAGGGCATTTTCGTTCATTTTTATTCCGTTTCAAGTCTCGGGTAAAACTAGAAAGTTGTTCAAAACACTGTTTTACATCGAAATGCATTAGACTTTGAGTCTTAGAATATCGTTTAGTGAGTTAATTGGTCTAGTCAAACCCAAAAGTCAAAGTTGACTAAACAGGTGAAAACTGATAGAAGTTAAAAACATGGATTGAAGCGTTTTTGAGTTCGTTTGAGCTCGTAAAACTTTAACTAATGATATTTTGCAAACTAAAAACAATGATTGCGTTTGGAAACGTTTACAAATAGTAACTTGAGCTCGTTCGTACATAAATTTTGAACTTTTAGGAACCAAGTGATTTGACAAACTGATGTTCTACTTTCTTAAAAGTATATTATTGTCAAATTAACCACGATGTGCACACATACGGATTCCTTATTCTTTTCTTTTATTTATGACTTATTTGTCATTCCATTGTCTTTCTTTGCTTCTATCGTACCATTGATTTGGACCGAGAATTGAAGATCTTGTTTACATATCGTTCGTTATCGTTTTGACACGTGTCTCTTGACGATTTCGGCTAAATCTCTTGAAACCTTGTCACCTTGTAACCATTTCGTTGACTGACTTGAACTAATCCTTATTTCCCTCTTGTAACCCATTCGCTACTTTATAAACTATTGTCATGTTACCATATAAACTCAAACTGGTCTTGTTTGCGAATCATTTTACAAAAGGTTTCACTTGGGCTTTCTTAAATAAGTGAATGCCATCTTATAAAATTAATTTATATTAATTTTACAATGTATTCTGACAAATTGTTCTACCTTGGATCTTGTAAAGAATCTTGTAACATTACAATTGTTGAATTAAATATCTAGCCAGTAACTTATTGGCGAATAGTTTCATAAACTTTTTGATTTATGTTTTTACAAATGGCATTATATTCATATTTTAAATAATATGACTTGTAATACTGGTTTGACAAAAATGAGCATCGCATTGCTAGTCCTAAATTACGCATGGCCTGATCACCTATGCTTAATTTAGAAGGAGCCATGCAAGGCCGAATAGTAGTCGCCCTAAATATTTGACCAACAATCAACTTTTTAACTATGTTCCTTAAAAAGTTTGATAAAATAAAGTTTTGAAAACTTTTACACCTTATGCGAGTAACAACAATTCGTGACTTACACATAAGAACCCTTATCTTTTCTTGAACAAATTACGTGCCTCAAGCACCTATTTTCTTACCCAACAATTTTTGTTTTACTTGTTACTTCATCATCCTCATGATACGATTTTCGTTACCATTTGCCTAAATTCTTACCATTGATACCAGACTTGAAAGTTTCAACGTTATTATGCCTCTTCATCGATCGACCTTTTTATCTATTTTGGTAGACATTTGAAACGTCTCTGGACGCGAATAGTGAGTTATGACTGGAAGTGACCAATGATTTCGTGTATCCGTCATGATGTGTGTTAGACTATATTGTCTTGAAATTCGTTCGTGTGAACCATGTGTTGATTTCGCCTCTCATTGCGAATGTTCTTCATTTTACTGGAATTACTCGCAAGTGACTCCTTAAGAATTTTCTTTGATTCGAAAATTCGTTGTGTGGCTTTTCTCTTTCGATCGTATGTCGACCACCGAGAACTTAATGCCGTTATTGGTGTCACTAACTGCACTCAAGAAGCGATGACTTGCTATAATCCTTTGTTTTTTTTTTAATTTTTATCATTGACGCGACTAACCTATCATGTTTATTAAGAATTGATACGATTCTTGTTTTATTCCCTTGTGTTATCGCTCGAATACAGATTGTTGACCTTTATATGATTCATATTCGTTGTTTTCTTGTCACCTTTTGAAACAAGAAAATGTTACGTGTTTATCGTTTGATATCTTAAACACTTTCTTGAATTTCTAAAAATTATTATTAATTTTTAAGAACGTTTTATACGTTTTATCAAATGTTTAAATTACCAAAATAACTTTTTCAAGTTAAGTACCAGATCTATATATCCTCTTTGGTAAATTTATAACTAGTATTTAAAAAGGATATCAAGCTGTATCTTTTAAAGTATTTGATTATATCGTACTTTACTGTCAACCTAATGAAATTATTAAATTAAATTATAATTTCTAAACAATGTTTCTAAATAACCTGGAAACTCTGATTTTCTCTAATGGTAACGATAAACTTGAGTTTCTAACAGAAATTTCACACAGTCACCCGAAAAGCTCTTAAGCTGATCAAAATAACTAATTAAAACTGAGTTTTAAAGTAATACCAAAATTCTAGACAACTGATTTTGACAGCTTTTATTTTAAATGATCATATGCTATTAATTTTTCCCTTCTATTTCGCTTGTGACTAGATTCTTACATTTTAAGATTGTCACGTTTTACAGTTGCACGACTTGCGACCCCTTGTTGATTTACAATCTTGGTTTATTTTATCGCACTTTGCATGTTTAAGCGATTCTTGTGTTCAGTCTTGTTAGTTTATCGCACATATTTCCAACAACTCTATCTCTCGATGTATCTCCGTATTGAAAGATCGTTATTCTAATCCAAGACTGAAAAGTTATACGAAAAGGAGTTAAGAAACTGAAGCATAGCGAATTCTAACCGTTAAGATTCGTCGTGGTACGGAAATTACCTGGGAAGTAATGAAATTTTGTTCTACACATTGTACCTCCTCTTGTTTGCATCTTCTACTGTTTTCAGGAGAACTCTAGGGACCAGAGTTCCTTTAGGGGGGAAGACTGTGAGAACCCGTACTTTCCCAGCATTATTTTATTCTTTTTATTCGTGCTTCTTGCATTTTCCAACGTATTACGTTTTCTTGTATTGCTATATGTAAATTCTGAGATTTTTAAATTATACTTTTTAAGTATTTTTTTTCTGATCATTGATAAGTACTTTGTATGGAATTATAAAAATTTTATTTTATTTTTTCATAATTAATTTAAATCAAAGTTTTTGATTTAAAATCACCCGCGTGTGTTTTACAACGAGTTTATTCAAAATCAATGTACAACGAGAATTCCTAGTGATCGCGATACCGACGGATGCTCAAAATATTACGTTTATTTATCGATTGTTTCGATAATTAATATTTTCGACGATTTCGTTTTAATTACGTATTAAGTCGTGTCGAGAAATCGTATAATCATTTTTATGATGCATTGTAACTTTTGAAAAGTATTTTTACGAAACCCGAGCCCCGTAAATATTTTCAATATTTACCAATAACCATTTTCTACCCTTTAAAACTATTAGTTCTTTTTAAGTCCACAAGTTTCAAACTTGGCAACATTGGTCCCTCCACTTAAACTACCATATAAAATGCATCTTTTTCCACCAACTCATACACATAATCACTTTTTAATAAAATTTTCACCAAAACACTCCCACCCCTCCTTTCTTGCCGTGGGGTTGTTGATCCCAAACTTAGATCGATTTAGCTTTATGTATACGAGATTAGATCAAGTAATACACTTAGAGAAACCTTTGTATATGTATATGACAATCTAAGTGTTATGCGGCATTAACACTTAAACAAGAACACACAAGATGTAAACAAACTTTCACTTTGATTAATGATATCAAACTTGCTTACAATGAAAGTGTTTAACGTATGAAAAACTATATATTGAACATTAACCTAAAGGTCTTCTTTTATAGACATAAGAAGCCTTGTACAATAATCTATGTATCAACTATTCTAGGTAAAGATAAATATAGAAAATACATTGTTGTTCCTATCTTTACTACAAGTAATCTAGAATATAATAAACATGTAGATCATATCCTTCCATCAGTGCTTGTCTTCAATGTGTCAACGCTTGACTTCTTCTTTTCAACGCTTGATCTGTCAGCGTTTGTTTTACTTCTTTCAACGCTTGTTTTACTCTTGTCAGCGCTCAAGTAGACTGGCTATAATTTATTCTCAACAATCCTCCCCTAAACTTAATATCTACTCTAGTAATCAAGTTTCTGAATAAACATTAAGGACTAGGAGGAATCTTACAAACCTTCTCATATTGGTAATAAATAAATCTGATCAAATCTTTGGCCACGTCACTTGAATAATCAATTTCCAGCTAAGTATTCTTCATCTTCTCCAAGACTTCCTTGGACATGAAATACTGACCATCTACAAGTAGATATTCAGCAAACTTTGTAGAACTCAAATAATATACTCCAGCAGCTGAATACAACCTCCATTGAAGACCACTGAGTTCATCTTCAAGATCCTTCCAAATAGCAGGATCTTCATTTCTTGGTCCACACATTCTTTGGAATGTTGACCACAGTTTTATTGCATTGACTGAAGTGGGAGCTTCAGTCTCATACTTGGCCTCTAACAACCTCCATAGGTCTACCAAGTCTTCTCTGTCACAACTTGCAAACAAAGATACAAGAGTGGTAAAAGTGTGAACCTCTTTTCCATACCTGCCAATCTTCCAAAACCCACATTCATCTTCTTCATAGCTTACAATAGGGTTTCTGGAATCAAGTGGTAACACTTGTACCATATATGAAGCTTCTAATTATGAGAGCTTGAGGCTCTTTCTTATAACATCTTCACTTGGATTTAATGGATCCATATCTTTGGGAAACTCAAGAGGGACTCCCTTTTTCACTGGTCCGGGAACAAACATTGCCTTCTTAAGCTCCTTTTCCTCTGCAAGTTCTTCTTTTCTTTCATCAGAAAGAAGTCTTAGAGTGTTTTCTTCCGACACTCTAACCCAAATGGGATAAGCTCTGCACTCCAACTCTTCAAATGTCAAACCAATCAATTTCTTATGAGTCCATCCTGTTCCATGACATCTGAGTAGCATGTAGTACAACTCCCTTCTATCCCTTTTTTAAATTTGAGAGAACATTGCTTGCTTTGTGTTTCAGAATGACCTTGCAATCCTTTTGTACTCTGAGAAGAATCTCCAAACCCCATATCTGATCTGAAATGGTCAAATGTGGATTCTCCATACACCTATCTTCCCAAGCATGGTACATCTAAACAACTTCTGGCATATCAAAATCAACCTGCAATTTCAACTCATTCAACTTCTCTTTTGCCAACTCATCACCATACTCAAGTCTTTCTGGCTGTTCTATGATCATAACACTTGAGTCTGAACTGGCTTCATCACTTCCTTCTTGCTCTTCTGAAGTGACAACAAAAGGTGATTCACCCACCTTCTTTCTTTCTTGTTTCACAATTTGTGCAGCTGATTAAAAGGATTTTGCTAGGTTCAAAATAAATCTCGGAATCCTCTCGAATTGATCTCAGTTAAAAGTGGAATGACTTGTTCTTGGTGACAAAAAGTGGATTTGTTTTCTATGCTATTGAAAGGATAAATAATGAAGTAATGAAATTAAACTTGCAGTAAATATAAAAGGTAAAATGATAAAACAGAGAAATGATCTTACTGAAGAAAAGAGCTATTCGGAACAATTTCCTATGCGGAATATCTTTGTCTATGCGGAATATCAACCTACTCGGAATATTTGTCCAATTCGGAAAATAAGCCTCTATGCGGAAAGTATGGCCAATTCGGAAAGAATGCCCTATTCGGAAAAACTGGCTATTCGGAATAACAATCCTATTCGGAATAATATCACTATGCGGAAAAACTGCTCTATTCGGAATGTATCAAAAATTCCGAGTAAGGAAATGGAAGATTCTGCTATGCGGAATAAATTATTCCGAGTAAAGGAAAAGTGAAAAGCCCTATTCGGAAAAATGAGTTCTGTTCGGAATATATAAGATATTTCGAGTAAGAGAAAATTAACAGCCCTAATCGGAATGTCCAAAATTCTGAATAAGGGAAATAAGAAATCGCCTATTCGGAATAAAGGCTCTGTTCGGAAAGTCTGGAAATGAAGAACAGCAGCAGACGTAAAAACAGTGGATACGAATTTTAATTCAAATCATCCTATTCGGAATAATATCACTATGCGGAAAAACTGCTCTATTCGGAATGTATCAAAAATTCCGAGTAAGGAAATGGAAGATTCTGCTATGCGGAATAAATTATTCCGAGTAAAGGAAAAGTGAAAAGCCCTATTCGGAAAAATGAGTTCTGTTCGGAATATATAAGATATTCCGAGTAAGAGAAAATTAACAGCCCTATTCGGAATGTCCAAAATTCCGAATAAGGGAAATAAGAAATCGTCTATTCGGAATAAAGGCTCTGTTCGGAAAGTCTGGAAATGAAGAACAGCAGCAGACGTAAAAACAGTGGATACGAATTTTAATTCAAATCGACTCAAATACTCAAAAAGGTTTTACCAAACTAATCAATAATCCTTTAAATACCATAAGTAACAAATCCCACCAATAAAAACACTAAATCAACAACTTTTAAAAGATCAAAATCAATCACACAAGAACTTAAGAACTTGCAATAAAAAATGGAGATGAACAAGATGAATGAAAAGATGCAATTGAAAGATTAATGTAAAGGTAACAAGAGTAATGATTAAAACTTACAAGATTCAAGGAAAAAATGAAAAATCACCAAACACCCTAATGGTGTTGGTGATGAAACGAACCTAAGATACTGGGAAAGAAAAAAATAAAGCTAACTCCCTAAAATGTGAAGGAAAACCCTATATATAGTCCTAGTGGTTGGTTGGTGAGTGGGCTTTCTCCCTTTCTTCTTGTCTTCTCGTCTTTTCAGAAAAGTTGACGTTTTCGATTCTGATTCGGGATTTGTCGTCGATTAAATTCAACACGTCTTTTAATTTCTTCGTTAAATAGACTTGAGTTTCTTCGACATATGTAAATCTTCCATCTTTGGTCCTTTTCTTCGATAAATCTTCAAATAGGCCCATTGACTTCAAATCTTTTGCATCTCTTGGACAATAGACTTCGTCTTTAGTCTTTTTCCTTGATGAAACCCGTGCAATCCTATGTTTTCTTTAATATTCATCCGGTTAGCTCTGAAAACACAATAAACAAAAAAACCACGCATAATTCCAAACAAATGATATTAAATACGTGTTTTGGTCTTGTTTTAGCCAGAATTAAGTGGTAAAAGGATGGGTGTTTACACACCTATCAAATCCCCTACACTTAACCATTGCCATGCCCTCATGCAATGCTTAATGATAAAGCAAATTTACACTTTCCTCATAATCAATCAACCTTGGCCTTATTAACATACTACTAAGCAAAAATTAAAGTACTAAGAGAAATTAAAACTTTAAAGTAAACAAAAGGATGGAAATAACTTGCAAAGAAATCAAGGACTTACATTAGAGCTTTGGTGCTGCGAAGATTTATCACCCTCAAGTTTCACTTTCCCCAAACTAAGCTTAAAAACGAGATTATTGTTATTATAAGTTAGCAATTCAAACACTTGCACACATGGCTTAATTAAATGCTTAAACTCCCTTATTCCTAGGTGTATCTCTTATATTTTATTTTTGTCTTAGAATGATCACGAAGATGCATTTTTGGACTTATTTCGATAGTTTATTTAGGCTGAAAGCAAAGTAGGACGATTTGATCAAGAGTTAGCTAAAGGACAAAATCTCTTAAAACTGCTTCTCGGGATATCAAAAAGTTCATATCTTGGCATAACTTGGTTCACGATTTGAGACCTTTCTCGGGCCGATATTTGGCATGTACTTCATACTTCATATCTTCGAGAGACGTTCTTGAGATAATGGTCTTCTCATCATAATAGAGTTTCTTCACTTGGAGACTTTTGAGGGGTACTCCAACTTTGTTGACCACGACTTCATGATTATTTCTTTAATCTCTAATTGGGATTTTGAGATACCACGATCCGCCTCCTTTTCGGACTTGGATCTATTTATCCTCATACCTTGTTAGGGTCTTTTCGGATAGACTTCTCCATGATCTTTATGGGAGTTGATTGCTTTTCGTCGTGAGTCTTGATCCTTCATATTGACTTTAGGAATAATGCTCTTCACATCACTTTGGATCTTTAGCAATAAAATGGAATCCTCATGCCTTGTTAGGGCCTTTTCGGACTCACCAATCATCGCGCCCCGCTTCATAAGTTATGCCTTGGCTATGAACTCTTATCATTACCGAGCAACTTTTAAACGATCTTGGGCTAGAAGCTAAGTAACTTTTCAAATCGTACGACCTTACTTATTGCAGATAAATTATTAGCAAGTGATGGGAGAATAGGCAAATAATTACACCAAGTGAGCTTGTGCAAGAATACCGACTTATAATTGACTCTATCATTTCTCGTCCTCCACAATTTAAAATCTCAAGTAATGAGATTCGTGGACACTTAGCCTAATAAACCAATTAAGGTCTACATGGTTAAGGATACTAGCTAGAATAAACTTGGATAAGTCTATTCGGGTTGAGTCAAAATAAACGCAACGGGCCTAATATGTCAAAGGTTTCTAAACTAGCTACACCACTTTATTAATATTTTTGACTTATTTGCGGGATATATACATATGGAAGTAACGAGGAAAAATTTAAAAATTACGACCAAATGGCCAAAGTTAATAAAAAATTTGAAAAATGTTGAAAAATAGGATTTTCCGGTTAAATGAAGGCATTTTCATGGGAAAGTCCACTTAAAACTTCGATAGAAGTCCCCCTACACTTAAGATAAACATTGTCCTCAATGTTTAAGCATGTGGGAAAAGTCTCCCCTACACTTATGACATTGTGCACGTTGGTTAACTCAAGTTAAGGAAGAGACGACTAAAGTGATCAATTTCAAATGTGAGTATGACGAAAATTGAATCACGATAGTTGAGAGATAGAACCGGGTTTCAGATAACACGGGAGCACGGTTCTTTAAAGTTTCCAAGAGTGCACTTATCCCTGTAATCACATCACCACACAAAGACATACACTCTATAGAGGCTCCCCTACACTTAGGGGGTTAAAACATAAAAGGATAGATACTCGGGCTGCCTCCCGAGGAGCGCTTGTTTTTGATAACCGAGTCACGAGCCTGACTCGACCCAAAATTAGTTCATGGGGAACGTGGTGAGGGATGGAATCACCTCCTGAGAGGTGTCCTCACCAAAGTACAACTTCACTCGTTGGCCATTCACCTTAAAATTAGGTCCATTAGGTTGAGCGAGCTCGAGAGTACCATATGGAAAATTTTGGGCGATGGTGAATGGGCCGGACCAACGAGATTTGAGCTTGCCCGAGAAGATTTTCAACCGAGAGTTAAAAAGTAAGACTTTGTCTCCAACATGGAACTCTCGGTTTTTGATCTTGGAGTCGTGAATGAGCTTAGTTCTTTCCTTATAGATCAAAGAATTTTCATAAGCCTCATTCCGAAGTTCATTCAGCTCATTGAGTTGGATCTTGCGTAGGTCACCGGCTTTATTTATATCAAAATTAGCCCACTTCAAGGCCCAGTAAGCCTTGTGCTCCAACTCAATGGGGAGGTGGCACGCTTTCCCGTACACAAGACGATAAGGCGTACAGCCGATCGGGGTCTTGTAAGCAGTACGGAAAGCCCACAAAGCATCATCAAGTTTATCAGCCCATGCGGCACGATGCTCTCCCACGGTTCTTTCCAGAATTCGCTTTAGTCCTCGGTTGGATATTTCAGCCTGGCCATTAGTTTGTGGGTGGTAGGCTGTGGAAAGACGATGATTGACACCGTACTTAGCCATGACTCTAGCAAATTGGTCATTGCAGAAATGAGTCCCACGATCACTAATAATTGCACGAGGCACACCGAATCTAGCGAATAAAGCTTTCAAAAAGTTACAAACCACCCTTGCGTCATTAGTGGGTAAAGCTTTGGCTTCAACCCACTTTGAAACGTAGTCAACGGCTACAAGGATGTATTTGTTTCCTTTAGAGGAAGGGAATGGCCCCATAAAGTCGATACCCCAAACATCAAAAATTTCACACTCTTGAATGAAATTCTGAGGCATCTCGTCTTTATGTGTGATCTTGCCTTGTTTTTGGCAAACATCACATCTTTTAACCATATCGTGAGCGTCACGATATATGGAGGGCCAATTAAATCCCGAATCAAACACTTTTTAGCGGTGTAGTTGGGACCAAAGTGACCACCGGTGGGTCCTTTGTGGCAAGCATCAAGGATTTCCGAGGCTGCCGGTCCATCAACACATCGGCGAATAATCAGGTCGGCACATTGTTTGAATAGGTAAGGGTCGTCCCAAAAGTAAGTCTTAATGTCGGTGAAGAACTTTTTCTTTTGTTGGGACGTCAACCCTTCCTTAAGAATTCCACCCGCCAAGTAGTTTGCAAAGATTGCAAACCACGGGGTTTCATTCGGCTTCGAGTTTATAGACATTAAGGTCTCCAAGGGAAAAAAATCATTGATTTCTTTGTTCAGATGATCCCCTTGGTATGGATCCTCAAGTCTGCTGAGATGATCCGCGGCTAAGTTTTCTGCTCCTTTTTTATCGCGAATTTCGATTTTAAATTCCTGGAGCAGCAAAACCCAGCGAAGAAGTCTTGGTTTGGAATCTTGCTTTGTCAACAAGTACTTCAGCGCGGAATGATCGGTATACACAATAGTGGTAGAAAGGACAAGATAGGGGCGAAATTTTTCAAAAGCATAGACAACAGCTAAAAGCTCTTTTTCGGTTGTCGTATAATGCAATTGTGCCCGCGTCATTGTCTTGCTAGCGTAATGGATCGGTTGGAAGTGTTTGTTCACTCTTTGTCCAAGATCCGCTCCAATAGCAAAATCACTAGCATCGCACATCAACTCAAAGGGTAGCTCCCAATTAGGGGTAACCAAGACGGGTGCCTTAGTTAGCTTATCCTTAAGCGAGTTGAAGGCTTCAAGACACTCTTTGGAGAAGATAAAAGGAGTATCTTTTTCCAAGAGGTGGGTCATCGGGCGAGCGATTTGAGAGAAATCTTTGATGAATCGACGGTAGAAGCCCGCATGACCCAGGAAACTTCTCACACCCTTCACGGTTGAAGGTGGAGGCAACTTTGCGGTAACATCGACTTTAGCACGGTCTACTTCAAGACCGGCTTTCGAGATCTTATGTCCAAGCACGATGCCTTCTTTTACCATAAAATGGCATTTTTCCCAATTCAGAACAAGACGAGTGTCTTCGCACCGCTTAAGCATACATTCCAAATTGGCAAGGCAAGAAGAGAATGAATCCCTGAAGACCGAGAAATCATCCATGAAGACTTCCATGGTTTGTTCAACCATGTCATGGAAGATAGCTAGCATGCACCTTTGGAAAGTCCCGGGGGCATTGCATAAGCCAAAAGGCATTCTTTTGTAAGCGAATGTGCCATAGGGACAAGTGAATGTAGTCTTCTCTTGATCTTGGGGATCGATGGGTATTTGAAAATAACCTGAGAAACCATCAAGAAAGCAGTAATATTCATTACCCGCTAAGCGTTTAAGCATTTGGTCCATAAAAGGTAGAGGGAAATGATCCTTTCTCGTGGCATCATTGAGTTTACGGTAGTCTATACAAACTCTCCACCCAGTGATGAGACGAGTGGGAATTAACTCGTTGTGTTCATTGGGAACAACGGTTATTCTGCCCTTCTTGGGCACACAATGGATTGGACTAACCCATGGTGAATCCGAAATAGGGTAAATCATACCCGCATCAAGAAGTTTGATAACCTCCCGTTTTGATGACTTCATGGATTTTTGGATTCACCCTTCGTTGGCTTTGAATTGTGGGCTTAAAGTCGTCCTCCATGAGAATTTTGTGTGTGTAGAAGTGAGGATCAATTCTACGAATATCCGAAATCTTCCAAGCAATAGCCTTCTTATGATCTTTCAACACGGCGACAAGTCGGGCTTTCTCTTCATCCTTCAAATCCTTAGCAATGATGACTGGCGACTTCTTCTCTTCTTCGAGGAATACATACTCAAGATGGGGCGGAAACTCCTTAAGTTCTAGATCCGGAGGATTGTCGACGGGAGGCGTATTCGAAGTCGGAGTATCGATTGCAATGACAGTGGGAGATGGAGGGGAAGGATTGTCTTCTTTGAGGAGGTTAGCAATGAAACTGAGATCTTTATCCCAATTGGCAGTAGAATCGTCATTGTCTAAATTCACATCTCCCAAGGTGGCTTCCAAATCTTTCCAAAGGAAATCACTTTCTCCAAATAGAGAAAGTGATTAGTCGATAGAGGAAACGGTCTCAACATTGGGAAGAGAGGTAGGAATATTTTTACAAGCATCTTTGAAATGTTCTTCACAAGCCTCATCAAGAACGTCAATACAATTAACACTCTCGTAAGAATAAGGCTGTTTAGAAAGCTTTCCCATGTTGAAGACTACTTTATCGTCACCCACTCTCATGATAAGCTCACCGGCTTCAACATCGATGAGAGTGTGACCGGTCCTCAAGAATGGACGACCAACAATTAGTGGCACACGGGGGTCCATCTCGTAGTCGACGACAACGAAATCAGCAGGGAAGGTGAATTTGTCGACTCCTACAATGACGTCTTCGGCTATCCCCACTGGATAAGCAACCGTACGGTTAGCTAATTCTAGAGTCATTTTGGTGGGGACTAGCTCTGGGAGAGATAATTGCTTCTAAACACTTAGAGGCATGAGATTAATACTGGCACCTAGATCCGCTAGGGCCATGCAATTCTCTACTCCCGGGAAATTGCAAGGGATAAGAAAACGACCCGGATCACCAAGCTTAGTTGGCAATTTCCTTAAGAGCACTGCAGAGCAATTCTCATTAAGTTGGGTGTTGGCAATATCGAGGAGCTTTTCCTTGTCGCTCAAAAGATCTTTAAACATTTTCGCGTATTTGGGCATGTGAGCGAGAGCCTCAGCGAAGGAGATATTGAAATTCAATTGTTTGAACATTTTAAGGAAGTTTGAAACCTGAATATCATCCTTGCTCTTTTGCTTCTCTTTCCTCAACCTAGATGGATAAGGTATATTGGAAGAAGAGGAAGTCTTTGGGAGAATAGGATCACTCACAACCACGGGTGGAGGAGGGGTAGAAGGACGAGGTGGAGAAATTGGGGAAGGAGAAGGATGAGGAATCGGAGCAGGTGACTCGTTCTCCTTAGTCACAACCACCGGTGGAGGTATAGGAAGCTCGGGTTCCTTGGTACCTTTGCCACTTCGAGTGGTGATTGCTTTCATCTCCCCTCTTGGATTCGCAACGGTGTTACTCGGAAGAGTACCCGAAGAAGAGGGTTGATTACCTTGGAAGAAACTAGCCATCATGTTCCGCAGATCATTAGTTTGGCTATCCAACGTGTTTCTCATGTCGGCTCTCAAATCGTTTCCTTGCTTGACCAAGTCTGCTTTCAAATTTCGCACTTCCTGTTGAAGATTTTCCACAATCACATCATTGGTCCTCATGTAGGTTGCAACCTCTTGGTGTAATGCAGTGGTGGTTTGGTTGGGAGGAGCATTGTATGCGGGTGGTTGATAAGCAGGTTGTTGGTAAACTTGGTTGTTACGTTGAGGTGGTTGTTGCTGTTTGTGAGGAGGTATGTATGGTTGTCGAGCTTGTTGTTGTTGTTGAGGAGGGCGATTAAGGTTTTGTTGTTGGTTTGGGTTGGTAGGAGGAAAGCCAGGTGGGGACAGATAATTGTTGGAGCGGTAGCTAAGCAAGTTACGGTCACCTTGAGGTCTAGCTTGATAAACCGGTTGAGGGTAGGTGCCATATGCCGCATTCACATTCTCAGGAGGGTATTCTTGGGTGGCGGTACAAGTTGTGTAAGAGTGAGGACCACCGCATATCTCACAAGGTTGGCTGACAGCGTTCACTTGAGCGTTTTTGGCGTTGTTGCTGTTGTTGTTGCTGACGTTGTGGGTGACAAGCGATTCAAGAAGCGTAGTGATTTTGTCCAATCGCTTGTCGCTGTCACTTGTGCTAGCACTAGCGACAATGGTCCGAACACTCTTGGTTTGCACACGAGATTTA
Organism: Glebionis coronaria; assembly: GCA_025667525.1. NCBI lineage: Eukaryota > Viridiplantae > Streptophyta > Magnoliopsida > Asterales > Asteraceae > Glebionis > Glebionis coronaria. Next base: position 538,640,853 of record CM046877.1, read on the forward strand.
TTCTCAATGATGTCCCAAGCAGCATTGGAAGTCTTAGCCAATAGATTACCCCCCGAGGCACTGTTCAGTGAATCTTGGTCACTCATGCTTAAACCATTGTAAAAAGTATTAATTTGATGTACTTTGGTAAAACCATGTTGTGGGCATTTTCTTAAAAGATCTTTAAAACGATCCCAAGATTCACTGAATGACTCATCGTACTTTTGTTCAAAATTTATGATCTCATTCCGCAAAGCGGTAGTACGAGAGGGTGGGAAAAAGTAATTTATGAACTTAGTTTCCAAATCCGTCCACGAGAGAATACTCTGTGGCGGTTCCTTAGCAAGCCAATGCCGGGCTTGTCCCTCTAAATAAAAGGGAAAAAGTTGTAACCTTATAACCTCTTGTGGAACACCATTGAACTTGACCGTGTTGGTGAGTTGCAAGAATCTCTTGATATGGTCGTGAGGATCATCAATGGTGCGTCCCAAGAATGGTTGAGCGGAGACCATCTGGATAAAGCCTGATTTTAGCTCGAAATTGTTGGCTGCAATTGCTGGTATAACAATCGGATCAGTGTTGCCATCGACATGAGCTTGCAGCAGTTCAATCATCGGGCGATTATCCGGAAGGGGCTCATTGTTGTTGTTATTGTTCATGTTGTTGAAAGGCGGGTTGTTGTTGTTATTATTGTTTGGAGGTGGTACACCGGCCATGTCTAAGTGATCGAGAGGCGCGGGCTCTTGATATGACGTGGATCGAGTGCGCATACACCTGCAAAAGAACGAACAAAGAAAAACAAAGCAAAAATATTTTTGGTTTTTATGTTTTTTAATTTTTTTGTATTTTGAAAATTTTATATATTTTTTTTTTTTTGGATTTTTTGAAAATTTTTGTGAAAAAGTAACGTTCACGGGGAACGGATCCCAAAATCCAAGTTCTCACAAAAAACTTTTGATCTTAACGAGAAGAGCCGGCAGCGGCGCCATTTGATTACAAGGATTTTGCTAGGTTCAAAATAAATCTCGGAATCCTCTCGAATTGATCTCAGTTAAAAGTGGAATGACTTGTTCTTGGTGACAAAAAGTGGATTTGGTTTTCTATGCTATTGAAAGGATAAATAAATGAAGTAATGAAATTAAACTTGCAGTAAATATAAAAGGTAAAATGATAAAACAGAGAAATGATCTTACTGAAGAAAAGAGCTATTCGGAACAATTTCCTATGCGGAATATCTTTGTCTATGCGGAATATCAACCTACTCGGAATATTTGTCCAATTCGGAAAATAAGCCTCTATGCGGAAAGTATGGCCAATTCGGAAAGAATGCCCTATTCGGAAAAACTGGCTATTCGGAATAACAATCCTATTCGGAATAATATCACTATGCGGAAAAACTGCTCTATTCGGAATGTATCAAAAATTCCGAGTAAGGAAATGGAAGATTCTGCTATGCGGAATAAATTATTCCGAGTAAAGGAAAAGTGAAAAGCCCTATTCGGAAAAATGAGTTCTGTTCGGAATATATAAGATATTTCGAGTAAGATAAAGTTAACAGCCCTATTCGGAATGTCCAAAATTCCGAATAAGGGAAATAAGAAATCGTCTATTCGGAATAAAGGCTCTGTTCGGAAAGTCTGGAAATGAAGAACAGCAGCAGACGTAAAAACAGTGGATACAAATTTTAATTCAAATCATCCTATTCGGAATAATATCACTATGCGGAAAAACTGCTCTATTCGGAATGTATCAAAAATTCCGAGTAAGGAAATGGAAGATTCTGCTATGCGGAATAAATTATTCCGAGTAAAGGAAAAGTGAAAAGCCCTATTCGGAAAAATGAGTTATGTTCGGAATATATAAGATATTCCGAGTAAGAGAAAATTAACAGCCCTATTCGGAATGTCCAAAATTCCGAATAAGGGAAATAAGAAATCGTCTATTCGGAATAAAGGCTCTGTTCGGAAAGTCTGGAAATGAAGAACAGCAGCAGACGTAAAAACAGTGGATACGAATTTTAATTCAAATCGACTCAAATACTCAAAAAGGTTTTACCAAACTAATCAATAATCCTTTAAATACCATAAGTAACAAATCCCACCAATAAAAACACTAAATCAACAACTTTTAAAAGATCAAAATCAATCACACAAGAACTTAAGAACTTGCAATAAAAAATGGAGATGAACAAGATGAATGAAAAGATGCAATTGAAAGATTAATGTAAAGGTAACAAGAGTAATGATTAAAACTTACAAGATTCAAGGAAAAAATGAAAAATCACCAAACACCCTAATGGTGTTGGTGATGAAACGAACCTAAGATACTGGGAAAGAAAAAAATAAAGCTAACTCCCTAAAATGTGAAGGAAAACCCTATATATAGTCCTAGTGGTTGGTTGGTGAGTGGGCTTTCCCCCTTTCTTCTTGTCTTCTCGTCTTTTCAGAAAAGTTGACGTTTTCGATTCTGATTCGGGATTTGTCGTCGATTAAATTCAACTCGTCTTTTAATTTCTTCGTTAAATAGACTTGAGTTTCTTCGACATATGTAAATCTTCCATCTTTGGTCCTTTTCTTCGATAAATCTTCAAATAGGCCCATTGACTTCAAATCTTTTGCATCTCTTGGACAATAGACTTCGTCTTTAGTCTTTTTCCTTGATGAAACCCGTGCAATCCCATGTTTTCTTTAATATTCATCCGGTTAGCTCTGAAAACACAATAAACACAAAAACCACGCATAATTCCAAACAAATGATATTAAATACGTGTTTTGGTCTTGTTTTAGCCAGAATTAAGTTGTAAAAGGATGGGTGTTTACACACCTATCAGCAGCCAACCTTCTATCAAACTCAATTTGTGCTGCATTCTTTGGAACAACTTCTTCTACTATAATACCCTTACCCTTATCTAATGGATCAACTGTTGGTAAGGTAGATGGTAATACCGGTGAAGAAACCTCTTTGATGATGGATGATGACTGGAATACATCAACCTCATTTGCAGGTCTATCAATGCCCAATTTTGCTTTGTCAGCGCCCAAGATACTCATGTCAGCGTTCAAATTCTGCTTGTCAACGCTCAAATTACCTGTCTCAGCGCCTCTTGCAATTTCCTCCAACATGGCTGTAAATGACAAATTTAAGTTTGTAGGAGAGACTAGAGACGTATCAAAACCTGTCTGTTTCTTCAAACTTGTTAGGGCCTCAGCAACATCCAAAGATTGACCATCATGAGAGCCCTTATCACTCACATTTATTTGTTCATCCTCCCCTTTGGAAGATTCCTCCATCCCTCTCCTTATGCTAGCATTCTCCAAGATAACAATCCTCTCCCTCAATTTCTTGAGTTCAAGGACTTGTGAGCTGACAACTTGTACCAAGTCTGCATTTTGCTTTTGCAAGCTAATGTAGACTGCCGTCAATTCCATCAAAGTCATTGGTTCCAATCTGCCCTCTTCTAAAATGGGTATTTGACCTCCCAAGCTAGATTCATTGGGCATGGATGAGGTCTTAATTATGGTAGGACTGTCTTGGCCAGCTTCTAAGCCAGAACCAATAGTCCCAGCCTCATCCATAGCACCAACCACACTTGTGGTGGTGGTTCTCTCTGCTACATGGCTAGGACCACTAGAGGAGAACACTCCAGTAGTCCTTTGGCGTTTTTGTAACCTATATTGCGTTGGGGGAGAAGAGGATGTGGATTGAGTGGATGTGGGTTGGTTAAGGGGTGTTTGGGTCTGTGAAGGATGTGTGTCAACGTTTGAAATAGGCACATCAACGCCAACATTTAACGTGTCAGCGTCGAAGGGTTCTTGGTCAATTTGCATATGTTGTGGTGAAGGTAAAGGTTCAGGTATTGGGTCAATTTGGGGTTGTGGGTCTGGTTGGGGTTGTGTTGCTTCAATGACAGCAATCATAGCTGGGGTTAGAGGTAGGTCACGATGTGGGGGTGAGTTCATCTTCATAAAAATTGCTTTCTTTTGCACAGGGATCTCATAAAAATCATCATGATCCCTTGTGCAGTAATTTTGTACCTCAAAAACCATTTGTAAAAATCTAGGATAAGCTAAAGTCATTTTGTTCCCTTTATTTTTACACATACCCTCAAAAATCATTTTGGAATATTTAAACTTTTGCCTAGTAGCAATGCACACAATAGCACTAGCAATAGATCTATTGATCTCATTGTGTGCAGTACACTTGGGACTCAAACATTGCAAGAGGACATGTATTAGGTACTTCCAGGCTGGGGGAAACTCCTGTTTATGATATTTATTTAAATTCCTTCATCAGGAAAAGGATAACCCAAAGCCCTTAGTCCTTGTTCTATTTCATTAATGGGGAGGGTAGTTATACCATCAGCATCATCAAGATGCAAATCTTGGCGAACCAAAGCTTCAGTAACCACCCATGTTCTCCCATGAACAATAGATGATAATGTAGTCACTCTATTAATTGTTGAGGAACTAACATTGTTCCAAAACTGTTTAATATGTGTGACAGGAATGAGTGGAGCATGAGAAAGAGCATACCTAATTGGGGATGCATTTAGATACGCTACCATTTGTGTATATTGGGGAAACAGAGTGTCATCAGCTTCAAGATATGCTACCATGTTGTGTTGACTTCTGAACCCCAATTCCAAATCAGTTGGTTTAAATTTTGGTGCCATTGTTGAAAGTTGTTTGAATGATTGAGAAAGATAAAGTTATAGGAGAAAATTGTATTAGATAAGAATGATAGGTACCATGTTTAAAAATAGGAGCCAAAATATATAGGAGAAGAAAATGCATGTGATTGGCCCAAAAATAGGCAAGTATTTTCAAAATGCAATCATGAAAATATTGAAAAGAAATAAGTTTATCCCATGCATTAAATGAAAGTTATCTGCTCCCAAAATTACGGCCCAAAATATGTCAAAAAGTAACAACTGGGTAGGTCCCATTGAGTGTCAACGGTCAAAAATAACCCATCAACGCCCAACGGCTATATTCTTGTCAACGTTTGCCAAAGCCATGTCAGCGTTTAAATTGGTCACAACAACGTTTGGTAAAATACTTGTTAGCGTCCAAAAATAAAAATTTATAAAAATGAATAATGACTTTAACAAAGTAATTTATCCTAGAGAAGATAACCAAAAAGTTGATAATTATTATAGGGCGGCAAGCACTGTCCAGTTATGCACACTTGCTTATGCAAGATAGACATAACAGTCCTCTAGTGTCCCTTGCTAACCAAAACTCTTAACAACTAAGTTACCTTATAAAATTCCTTGTTACTCCTAGGTAAACCCATGATAAAATCATTCCCAGGTCTCGCAACAGACCACAACCAATTCTAGGCCAAAAATGTCTTGGCAGCATGCATAGTATATCAACTTTGCATGCTACAGTGCCTCATGATTTAGTAAAACTAACTCATACTCACCTGTGGACACAATCTAGAATTGTGATAAGAGTATCATAAGGATACCCAAAAATCTTAAAGGTTCCTAAAACCTCCCCTTAAACTATGATACATATGTTGCCAAAAATATGCATGAACATAAAAAATTTATGTCAAGATAGGAATTGACAATTCCAACCATCATCCATAAACAAAAACATGCTCACATGCTTCTCCAATGATCCATAAGCAACTCTGTATCCAATGGTATAATGCAAACACCACCTGCACATTTAGATTGAAAACCACAAAACTAACATTGTTGCTGACAACGCCCCGATAACACTTGTCAGCGTTAAGAAAAGCTTTGTCAGCGTTAGACAAATATATTGCTGACAACGTCACAATAACACTTATCAGCGTTAAAGCAACCTTTGTCAGTGTTAGAAAAATATAGTGGAAAATCTAAATCCTCAAAAAGACCAATAACAATGCATTATCCTGTACATACTTTTACAAAAAGACTCCAAAACACATATTATGTGAGATTGATCATTCCAATACTTGTTACCAAGTATTGAAACCTTCCAGCATCAAAAGGTTTAGTTAGTAAATCTGACACATTTTCTTCTGTGTCAACCCTATCTGGTTGTATTAAACCCTTTTCAAAACAATCTCTTATAAAATGGTGTCTAATTTCTATGTGTTTAGTTTTAGAATGATGTACAGGATTCTTAATAATGCATAAAGTGTTGTTATTGTCAACAAATATCTTGGTATGCATGAAATTATACCCATAATCCAACAGCTGGTTCTGAATCCACAAAACTTGTCCACAACAAGCAGCTGCAGCCACATACTCTGCTTCAGTTGTAGAATTAGCCACCACTGTTTGTTTCTTGCATTGCCAAGATATCAACCTGCTCCCAAGAAACTGACATCCACCAGTTGTGGATTTTCTATCAAACTTATCACCTCCATAGTCACTGTCTAAATAAGCAATAAGCTCCAAAGGTGAATCTTTTGGATACCACAAGCCAAGACTGGGATAACATCTTAGGTACCTAAAGATCCTCTTAACAGCATAAAGGTGACATTCTTTGGGAGTCACTTGATGGCGTGCACAAGCACACACAGCAAACATGATGTCAGGTCTGGAGGCTGTAAGATACATCAATGATCCAATCATTGATCTATAGTGCCTGACATCAACATCTTTCCCATCTCCAATCTTTCCCCAAGGGTGTTCTCTATCCATAGGAGTAGTAGCCCTCTTTTCATGTGGAGAAAAGCCAAACTTCTTCAAGATCTCTGCCACATACTTATCCTGGGAGATGAAGATACCATCATCTTTCTCTTGAACATGTAACCCAAGAAAGAAGTTCATCTCCCCCATAGCACTCATCTTGAATTTGTCTGTCATAAGCTTGGAGAAATCCTCACTCATCGTTGGATCTGTAGATCCAAAGATTATATCATCAACATAGACCTGAACAAGCAAAACATCCTTATCATTCTTCTTTGTAAACAATGTCTGATCTATGGTGCCCCTCTTGAATCCATTGTCCACCAAATAAGTAGATAAAGTACCATACCATGCTCTTGGGGCTTGATGAAGTCCATACATAGCCTTCTTGACTCTATACACCTTGTCTGGATTCTCTGGATCCTCAAAACCAGGAGGCTGCATCACATATACCTCCTCAACAATTGTTCCATAGAGGAAGGCACTCTTGACATCCATTTGATAGACAGTGAAGCCCATGCAGGATGCATAGGCTAGAAAGATCCTTATAGCTTCAATCCTTGCAACTGGTGCAAAGACCTCCTCATAATCTATCCCCTCCTCTTGTGTATATCCCTGAGCCACTAATCTTGCGTTGTTTCTGACCACAATACCTCTTTCATCTCTCTTGTTTCTTAGAACCCATCTTGTCCCTATAGGTCTGACATATCTGGGACAATCAACCAACTCTCAAACATCCTGAATTGCAAATTGGTGAAGCTCATCCTGCATTGCTTCCACCCAACTTGGTTCTTTGAGTGCATCAAAGATCTTCTTGGGTTCCTGTTGTGACAGAAAACAGGCAAACAAACATGCTTGCACAAGAGGGGTATCAACCTTCTTGTGAATATTGGCAATAAATCCACCAAGACCTTGATGAGATCTTCTAGTCTGAACAGGAGTCATAATATCACCAATGATTTGAGAAGTAGGGTGATTCTTCATAGTAGAAGTGAGAACTCCTCCTTCAAAAAGTCTGTTGTCCTCAATCTCATCCTCCAAGTTGCCAATATCTTCTTCTTCAGACTCTCTTTCATCAACATGAGGATGAACCTCTTCATATAAATTGGAAGATTCACCATGTTCAAAAGTAGAAGAGAAAAGATGCGCAAAAGTGTTGTCAGCGCCTGAACCTTGGTTGTCAGCGTTTGGGCTAACAACGCTTGCAATGTTGTTGTCAACGTTTGAGCCATCAACGTCTGAATTTGTCCTGTCAGCGTTAGATTTGCCTTTGTCAGCGCCTGAAGGACCATGCATGTTGTTATCTAGTGGTACTTGGGGACCACCATTATCCTTTCCAGCAATAGCAGCAGCAGCAAAAGCATGTGTCCATATGGGAATTGTGACATACTCTAGTATAGGAGATGACTTTTCTGCTTGTGATCCAACCTTTCAGTAACATATGTACCTGAAACATCAACAACTTGTTCTTCCACAACATTTGAAGTTGCCTTCACAATGTCTGGATTAGTGACAGGCATATAATTTAAAGTCCTAGATAAAGGTTTCAAGTCAAACAACCAATTTGGACCACTTTCAGGATCACTAGGTTTACTCTCTAAAAACCTAACATGTACTCTCTCAAGAATACGTTTTTCCTTCTTAAGGTAAACCCTATATCCCTTGCTCTGCACTGAATGCCCCATGAAATAGCCTTCATCACCTTTTACACTAAATTTACCTAAGGCATCACTAGTATCAAGAACAACTACATGACAACCAAAAGGTCTAAGAAAACCAATATTAGGTTTTCTTCCCCAAAGTAACTCATAAGGTGTTTTGTTCTGTATCTTGTTGACCAATGCTCTATTTTGAACATAGCAAGTTGTATTAACAGCCTCTTCCCAAAAGGCAATGGGGAAATGAGCATCAGCCAACATGGTTCTGGCTGCTTCAATTAGGGTTCTATTCTTTCTTTCTGCAACCCCATTTTGCTGTGGGGTTCTGGCAACACTAAACTGCCTAGTAATCCCTTTCCTGGCACAAAAATCATCTAACACCTTATTCCTAAATTCACCACCATTATCACTCCTAAGCATTTTAACTTCATTACCAGTCTTCTTCTCAATCTGAGTGATAAAGTCAATTAAAGTGTCAATTGTATCACTCTTCATAGCTAAAAAGAAAGTCCAAGTAAACCTAGAAAAGTCATTTGTGAAGACAAAGCAGTATTATTTACCATTTAAACTTTCTATATTGGTTGGACCAAATAGGTCCATATGAAGCAAGTGAAGTGGTCTAGTACTAGAGTGCACCTGCTTAGACTTGAATGAGACCTTGTGTTGCTTGCCTTTAAGACATGCAACACAAGAGTGGTCATTGTGGAAAGCCTTTTCAGGCAAGCCATCAACCAAACCAAGTCTCACAAGCCTGTTTATATTTTTAAAGTTTATGTGCCCTAGTCTCCTGTGCCATAGATTACTCTCATCTACTGAAGCTTTAGCATAAAAACATGACATATTCTTATTCATCCTAATCCCATTCAGATTCACATTATATATGTCTTTATGTCTAGGTGTTCTATAGTCAATATATTTCTCATCGGGGATCTTATAATCCTTGTTTAACACTAAACATTCAGTATCAGTAAACAGAACTTTATTTTTGTTATCACAAACTTGTGATACACTAAAAATATTGTAGTCAAGTTCCTTTACCAAAAATACGTTTTCAAAACGCAAGTTCTTGGTGAGAAGTGTTCCTTTTCTTGTGATAGTACCATATCCGCCTCCAAAGTAAACCTTATCACCATCCTTAATGGGAGTGAAGTTAGTAAGATAATCTTCCTTCCCTGTCATGTGCCTTGAGCATCCACTATCCCAAAATCCATAATCATTGACCTGTTTTTGAATGCCCTACACATAAAGAAAACAAGTTAGTTTTCTTTGGAACCCAAGCCTTAGCAGACTTGGATTCATCTGGTTGTTCAACAAGAACAGACTTAGTTCTCATAACAACCCTTTGTTCATCCCTCTTTGGATGAAATACCCAGTTAACCCCAATAGGTTTTGTAATGACCTTTGAAATGTAATTAAATCTGTTGCAGGTCATTGAAATCCCATTATCATTAGGGTTTTGATCTTTCTTTGGTCTCCAAGTCAAGCTTGAAGAAGCTTTAGACCCCTTACCCTGTGGTTGCAAATATTTAGGTCTGGTCACGTTTCTGTCAACGTTAGATTTGGTCTTGTCAACGCTGAAATTACCATTGACAGCGTTGAACCTAGGGTTTGCTACAGAAACCCATTGCCTATTAGACCAAGTATTTGTCTTTTGAAATGGTCTTTGTCCATGAGTGTTAGACCCTCTAGTGAAGAATGGGGCAGGTCTAACAACTTGTGGACTTTGTTGCACACAAGGTTTGGGTCTGACAACGTTTGACTTTCTAACAGCGTTGACCTTGGAAGCGTTGACACACTTATATGCTAAATGTGAAAAGCTACCACAAGTGTAACAGGCTTTTCTAGACACAACCCTAGGTCTAGAAGAGAAGAAGCATGTTCCATCATTACTAACTTGGCTTTTAGGTGACCTAGTATTCCTATACATTTCTGCATACTTGACACTAGGTTTTCTAACAGTGTTTGAGCCAAGGTCAACAGCCTTACCAGTGATTGGGTTTGTTACCAAAATAGGGGTTGACTCATTAGGACTTTCACATAACAAGCCACCCTTAACAAATAAGGTAAGGTTGGCTTTCTTCCATTCATTTAAGTCAGTCAACTTCTGTTGATACTCTTCAACTGGGGTAATGACTCTTGGTGGAGGAATGAATTCCTCCTCTTGGAGTTCTGGTAAACCAGTCCAAGATAGGTCCTTTTGTTGGACACCATAGAAGTCACCAGCTGGTGGTGGAACCACAGAGTAGTCTTTCATCCTAATCCCAGTCATGTCCTTAGGATCCCTTTGTTTATTCACACATTCTCCTAGGGTTTGTGTGGCCTTATCAAATATCTGAATTTTAAGGCCAACATTATTTTTATTCTTAATAGCCTCATCTAACTTAGCCTGTAGTTCACCATTAACCCTTTCCATGATGCTCCTAATATCATTGCTAGCATTTAACTCATGTTTTAAGATATTTATTTTATCTTTTAAGTCAAATTCCATTTTCTTGTATTCAGAAACTGTCTTCTCAGTTTGAGTGAGAGCTAGTTGGTAATTTGACAGTTTGCATCTTTCAGTACTCACATCATCTAATAATCTTAACACCTCTTTGTTAAGTTTCTCAGTATTTAACCTACAACCCTTACTACAAAAAGCATCATCGTATACCTCACTATCAGATGAAGAGGAGGAGTGTGCCATGAGAGCATATTGAACATGCTCTTTTTCTTCTATCTCAGCAACCAAAGCTTTATCCTCTTCCCCATTCTTAGCCAAATAGCTCCAGTCCCATCCAATACCATCAATGTCTTGTATTGCAACCATGGCCTTAAGATCTTGAGCTTTAACAATTTGACTTGAGGGTTTGCCAGCATCAGATCTTCTTGGAGATCTGCATTCCCTCATGAAGTGCCCCATACGATGACAGTTGTAGCACTCAACTTTGGATTTATCAAATCCAGCAGTGTCCTTTGCATTGAAGGTCATCTTCTTCTTAAACCTTCTATTCCACCTGTTTGCTCTTATACTAGCAAGAGCCATGTTCTACTTAATATCCATCTCTTCCAAGTGCTCATCACTTATCTGCTCAAGGTCCTCATATGTAATCACTGAACCATTAGGCAAAGAAGCAATATAAGCACATACAGTATCCAGATCCAAACCAGCAGGTTTAACTCTTGGTGAGTCACTTTTGTATGTGTCAGCGTCTGAGTATGAGGCGTTGACAAGACATGTTCCAGCGTTGACACATGATGATCCAGTAATTGGATGCATGTAAGAGTCCTTCTGATTAAATTGACCTTCACTATGAGAAAAGAAGGCCATGTTACTGTTGGTAGACTTGCTTCCATGCTCCAAAAGAGTTTCATCTTCCAACAGCCTCAGTTTGTTGTAGATATCATCAAAAGTAGAACTTTTGTGAGTATTGTTGACAAGTATAGATCTTGCCTCAATCTTCCACGCCTCACCGAGACTTTTAAGAAAAGTGGCATTAATGTCAACATCACCAAGTTGTGTCCCCATGAAGGATAATTTGCTTGTAATGTCAAGCAATCTGCTTCTCACACTGCTAAGCTTCTCATTAGGTTGAGCCTTGAAGACAGCATAATCATGCATGAGTTGCTTCTTCTTCTCTTCCTTAGTATCTTCATTGCCACCATATGCAACTTCAAGAGCTGCCAAAGGTCTTTAGCAGATTCATAACCTCTGTATTTATGTTGGTTCTCTTGTTCCAAAGAGAGTTTCAGAATATTTAGGGTTTTCATATCAACCCTTTTCTTTGCTATGTCTTCAGCAGCCACAACTCTACCATCCTCTGGCTTTTCTTTCTTATCTGCTTCTGAACATCCAGCAACAACTGCTCTTCCAGTAATAGCATTAGCAATCTTTTGGGCTTTATTGAATGTGTTTCCATATTCAATAATCTCCTAGAGTATGTAGTCATAGATCCCCAGATATTGCTCAAAGTTGAATTTCCACAATTCAAAGTTGGTAGCATCAAGCATGGGAATCTTGATGTTTGGTAAAGGTGAGGAGGAGGTGGGTACTTCTGGATTTGACATGATGTTTTTAGGGTTTTTGTGAAAATTAGGGTTTTGGTGATTTTAGGGTTCTTGTGTTCTTTAAGATCAAAAGTTCCTCAACAAGCTCTGATACCACTTGTTGATCCCAAACTTAGATCGATTTAGCTTTATGTATACGAGATTAGATTAAGTAATACACTTAGAGAGACCTTTGTATATGTATATGACAATCTAAGTGTTATGCGGAATTAACACTTAAACAAGAACACACAAGATGTAAACAAACTTTCACTTTGATTAATGATATCAAACTTGCTTACAATGAAAGTGCTTAACGTATGAAAAACAATATATTGAACATTAACCTAAAGGTCTTCTTTTATAGATATAAGAAGCCTTGTACAATAATCTACGTATCAACTATTCTAGGTAAAGATAAATATAGAAAATACATTGTTGTTCCTATCTTTACTAGAAGTAATCTAGAATATAATAAACGTGTAGATCATATCCTTCCATCAGTGCTTGTCTTCAATGTGTCAACGCTTGACTTCTTCTTGTCAACGCTTGATCTGTCAGCGTTTGTTTTACTTCTGTCAACGCTTGTTTTACTCTTGTCATCCCTCAAGTAGACTGGCTATAATTTATTCTCAACATGGGTTTCATCACCAACACCACCATTGATCATCAAAATTCACCATGATTTACACAAAACTAAAACAAGACCCCTTCTTAGAATTGAATTGTGATTCTAATGATACAAAGTTTATACAAATCCATCAAGTTTCAATAATTCTATGATTTTATAGATGTATGATGTTTTAATCATCATGCATGTGTCATTTTTGGTAAGATCATCTTGTTTTGATCATAAAAAGTCTTGTTTTTAATCTTTGATTTTTGTTAGATTTTTGTTAGATTTTTCATACAAGTGTTTTTAGGAGTGTTTGGTTGATGAGTATGATAGTATGATCATTCTATAGGTATGAGAATGATTGGTTATGGTTGAAAAATTTATTTGTCATGTTTTCTAAAAGCCTATTTTGGGACAGCAGGTCTTTAATTGGTTTTTCGGGGGTTTAAGATCTGTGATAGACTAAGATTATTTGAGATTGTTGTAGAGTTTTCCGAGACGGTCGTTTTGGTATAAGATAGAGCTTCTAAGTCATTACGAGTCAAAAGTTATGTTAGTTTTAGTTTTCATGTACCGGGAGACGCAAGTCGGCAGAATCCGAAATTGTGGCTGATTTTGGGTCGACTCTCGGGGACTGTAGGCTTGATTAGATTGTTGATACTACTGGTTTTCAAAGTTTACAAACCGAGTTTAATGAGTCTAGTAGTGGTTTCAAATGACGGATTGTCGATCTAGTACTTTTAAAGTGGTCCAAACGGTTTTATAAAACAAGTGCACAAATCTGTCCTAAATTTGGAGTTGAGTAAAGTGTCGAGCTGATGGATTTTAAAGTTTGAACATTGGCTCAAATTTTGGTGAGGTCTTATACAGCTTATAAATTACCTTGACACCAATTTTCATCTAAAACGGACAAGTCTAGATAGGGTAGATCGGTGTGTACATTCGGGGTGTACTTGCTGATTTTAATTTTGGACACGTAGTTCAATGTTTGTGTTGCGTGAGTTTGAGTATTCATCATCGGACATGATGACTTATTCAAGTGCTTTGTAATTATATAAATGACTTAGCTACTGGTCCAAATAAGGTTAAAGAATAGTTTGACTCGCGTTGACTTGGCGTCGTATAACGGGTCAATTTCAAGTGTTTTAACGTGTAGTGTTGGAATAAATGGGTTAGTATGGATTCTTTTGGTTCGTGTCAATGGTTTTGAAATATGAACATTTTGAAAACATTTGAGTCATATTATATTTGGTACATATCGATACTTGAGTTCGAGTCTTAACGCGCGCCTTATTTTGATAGGTTGCGGTTTTTGTGTTTCCCGGGCATCCATATCGTCGGTGATCGTCTCACTACCATTGTTTCTACTCAGTTGCTGAGTACTGTGATTGACTTACCGCGTGGCTAAGGTGAGTTCATATCCCCTTTTTACTTGTACATGGTTTCTAAACACGGGGTGAGATTTTATATGGTGGAACACAACCATTAAAAACTGTGTGTTATCCTCAACTTGTATGCTATCCAGAAATTGTATACTTTCCAGAACTTGAGGATTTCCAACTTATTTTCATTGATATTGTTACTTTTAATCTTTAGCCTTAAGTTACCTCTCATTGATCATGAACCGTTAATTAATCTTGCTACCAAGCGTGAATGTTGTGGGTGGATCCATCGGGATTGACTATCCTCGTCCCGATTACCTTGACGCACTAATATTTGTTTATCACTTGAGTATTTAGGCTGAATACTGACTAGAGGAACTTACACTGAGTTAAGCTTCGGTTCATGAACTAAACAGCAATAATAATTTTTCGGACAATGGTTACTGTACATAACCATTTTCCCCTATTTCTTGTTACAAATGAATGCTTGTGTTCTACATCCTTATTGTTAAACCTATGAATTTCACTCAACTTTGTGTTGACGATTTTACATGTTTAATCTCAGGTATTATTACTTAGCTTTACTTGGATGGGAGCCCGCAGGATATTATCGCAGCTTGGAGATTTCTGTGATGCTTTTAAAAGACTGTTTTTAGTAAAAACTGTCAGGAGTTTATTCTATCTTTTGGGCAACTTTATTTTATAAATCGAGACGAAATAATATAATTTCTGCTTCAAAAACTCTAGGACCTATGTTTAAAAACTCTGACCTGTTATGATGAAATGTACATGTTTTTATTTCGTCAGCTTTGTATGTACTGTAATTCATTGTTTCTTGTACTATGACGTGTTACCCCCTCGTTGCTTAGTTGTTCCATGTCGGATTTCGGGGGTCTCACATGTCGCTTAGATGACCAAGTGATAAGGTTGGCACAGAGAAAGACACAATATCTTGAGGTAAATCGCCTAGTAAACGAGCATCCTACCCAATCCGTGTCAGAGTATGCAATAAGTTGTGTCGTGGGGGACCGACATAATTGCAAATCATGATCAAAAGTGCCACGAATATAATGTAAAATCTGTTTTAGAGCCGTTTAATGAGGTTCTCACAGATCATGCATAAGTAAGCACATTTGTTGCACAACATAAGAGATATCAGAACGAGTGAAGGTCAGATACTATAAAGCACCAACTAGGCCATGAAAGAGGGTAGGATTTTTAAATGGGTCACAATCAGGTCCAAATTTGGACTTAGGTGCGACATGTGTGTTGGACAAATTGTTGTTAAGCATGGGGCCCGCTCAAGTATCTTGGTAACATATTTCGGCTGGGATAAAAATAGACCAGATGAGGTGCGACGAGCTGAAATGCTGAGAAAATAGTTTAGAGGGGTACAACCTATCATAGAAAGCTTAATATGTAATGATGAGATGATACGATGCATAAGTGATCATGGTGAAGTTGTAAGAATAATGTCGTCCACATATAAAAAAGATAAGTTGTGTTAGTGTCCTGCTGATGAATAATTAAGTTGTGTTAATGCTCTCAAGAAAATCGGGCGACTAATGCATGTAAACTGTTTGGGATAGGTGACTTTGAAGAAATGCATTCTTTTCGTCAAGCTGGCGAATAGGTCATTGGTGTGGTGGTCATAAGGCCTCAGCACACAACTTTATAACCCCAAGGCAGTGCACCTTGCATAGTCTAGGCAAGGGCTCAAGGTTGTTGCACTTCTCTAGGGTACTAGTGTGGGAGGCTAGTGCGAACGTACTAAGATCTAGAGGTGGGAAAGGAAGCCACACTAATATTTTTGTATTTTGATACTTTTTTTAAAAAGAAAATAAAATCAATAGTTTAGAGGGAGGGTTTTATCTAATCACTACTGCTACTAATTATCTAAATTGGGGGAACTCTTATGGTTAAACAAATGTGTTCATTTAATCATGCAATATTCCTTATGTGTTATTCCTAAATGCTACTGCTCGTCACCATTGTGATTTAAATGTGTAGATGTTTTCCTTAAGGTATTAGCTAATTACATAAAAAGCTATCTATGTGAGACCAAATTCAGATAATCACCTAACAAGTTAGTATCACTAATAACATATTTTTGGTGTGTTAATAAAACGGGTTTGTTGCAAGATCTTTCTTTGTGTTGCTCGCACCCAATTATATTTGTCGTTGTTTCGTTCTCGGTGTCTTCTCGAATCGATCACGGTTCAAAGTGGAATTGTTGTTCTTGGTAACTAAAAGGGGGAGCTTTTGATCTATTTCTACTTAAAAGGTAAGTGCGTGAAGTAGTGAAAATAAGCCAAAAACAATTAATAAAAATAAAGCTTGAATTAAACTTAAACACTTAAACAGTAAAACAGTGAAATACCTTAACTTGGAAAAATTGCTGATTCGGAATAATACTGCTTATGCGGAATGACTAGCTCACCCGGAATAACCAAAAAGCCTTGATTCAGAATGTTTGCTGATTCGGAAAAGGTGCTTGATCCGGAGTAATTAGCTCATGTGGAAAAATCAGTTCATGCGGAATAAACTCTTGATTCGGAAAACAATGTTCATCCGGAATATATGACTGACTCGGAATAATGCTTGACTCGGAATAATATGGCTCACTCGGAAAAACTACTGACTCGGAATAATCATGCTCATTCGGAATACTTTGCTGGTTCGGAATAAATGCTGATCCGGAATAAATCGGTTCATTCGGAATAATGTGAAATTCACTTGGTCCGGAATAAATTCCAAAACTTCATTCGGAATGACCTTGATCTGGAATAATCAAAACAAAAGGCTTCGTTCAGAGTAACTTGTTTATGCGGAATAACTTAAAACTAAATGCTCATGCGGAATATTATGGTTGGTTCGGAATCTGGGAAACAGAAAAGTGCGAAGAACAGGGAAAAAACTAAAGAACGAATTTAATCCAAAATCAACCAAGTTTTATCCCAAGATTAAACCAAACTAACCACTAATCATCTACTAATGATAAACATCAAACCAAATCAATAAAAACACAAAACCCACCTGTTTTTAAAGATCAAAACCAACAAAATAAAAACTTAGAACTTTGAATCAACAAGAAAAGAAAGAACAAGATTAAATGAAAGATGATATTGAAAGATTAAGGTTTAACAAACAAAAGGAAATATTAAACTTACAAGATCTATGAAGGAATCAAAGGAAAATAAAAATCACCAAACACCTTAAGGGTGTTGGTATCCTACGAAATAAAAGGAATAGAAAAACAGGAAAAATAGACTAGTTTCAATTTGTGAAGGGAAGGGTCTATTTATAGGCCTTGGGCTTGGTTGGTGAGTGGGCTTTTCTCCTCTCTTTTTGTCTTCTCGTCTTTTCAGTAAAGTTGACGTTTTCGACTCTGATTCGGGATTTGTCGATGGAAAAAATTCAACTCGTCTTTTAATTCTTCGTTTAATAGACTTGAGTTCTTCGACATATGTAAATCTTCCATCTTTGGTCCTTTTCTTCGATAAATCTTCAAATAGGCCCATTGACTTCAAATCTTTTGCATGTCTTGGACTATAGACTTCGTCCTTTCGTCTTTTTCTTCGATAAAACCCGTGCAATCCCATGTTTTCTTCAATATTTATCCGGTTGGCTCTGAAAACACAACAAACACACAAACCACGCATAATTCCCAACAAATGATATTAAATACGCGTTTTGGTCTCGTTTTAGCAAGGAATAAATGGTAAAAGGATGGGTGTTTTCACACCTATCAAATCCCCTACACTTAACCATTGCCATGCCCTCATGCAATGCTATAAGATATGGCAAAACTTAACATTTTTCTCATAGTCAATCAACCTTGGCCTTATTAACAAACTACTAAATAAAAATTAAAGTAATAAAAGCTTGAATGAAACAAAAGGGATAGAAAACTATTTTCACTTGGAAATAGCTATATGGAAATAACTCGCAAAGAGATCTAAGAATTACATTAGGGCTTTAGGTTGTCATGAATGTTCATCATTCTCAAGTTTCACGTTCCCCATACCAAGCTTAAAAACGAGATCATTGTTATTATAAGTTAGCAAACTAACACGAACTCATGTGGCCCAATTATTCACTTAGACTCCCTTATTCCTAGGTGTATCTCTTATATTTTATTTTTGTCTTGAATGATCACGAGAATGCATTGTTTGACTTATTTCGATAGTTTATTTAGGCCGAAAATAAAGTAGGACGATTTAATCAATAGTTAGCTAAAGGACAAAATCTTTTAAAACTGCTTCTCAGGACCTCATAAAGTTCATATCTTGGCATAACTCGCTTCATGATTTGAGACCTTTCTCGGACCGATATTTGGCAACGAATTCATACTTCAAATCTTTGAGAGACGTTCTTGAAATTATGGTCTTCTCTTCATAATAGGAATTTCTTCACTTGAAATTTTGAGAGATTCTTCATACTTGGACCACGACTTCTTCATTTTCTCCAATCTTTATTTTGGACTTTGATATACAACGATCCGCCTCCTTTTAGGACTTGGATCTATTTATCCTCATACCTTGTTAGGGCCTTTTTGGATAGACTTCTCCATGATCTTTTGGGGAGTATTTTCTTTTCGTCGTGTGTCTCAATCCTTCATATTGATTTTTGATAAATGATTCTTCACATCAATTTTTGGATCTTTAGCAACAAAATGTAGCCCTCATGCCTTGTTAGGGCCTTTTCGGACTCGCCAATCTTCGCATCCCGCTTCAATAAGTTATGCCTTGGCTATGAACTCTAATTAATACCGAGCAACTTTTAAACTATATTGTGCTAGAAGCTAAGTAACTTTTCAAATCGTACAACCTTATTTATTGCAGATAAATTTATTAGCAAGCGATGGGAGAATAGGCTTATAATCAACTCACATAAATTCACGAAAGAATACCAAAATTATAATTGACTCTATCATCTCTCGTTCTCCACAACTTAAAATCTCAAGGAATGAGACTCGTGGATGCTTAGCCAATTAAATCACATCTTTGGGTTTTCGAGTCATCTATAGGATCTTGAAAACTCTTAGACTTTTTCAAGTTTAGAAATCGCATTTTAAAGTTCCCTTGATAAACGACTCTCTAGGATCAATTATAGGAACTTGCGAAAAGTTCTTGTTCTTAACCCGTGAGAGTTAAGACTTTCGCGTTTTAAAGTTCCCTATATAAAAGCCTAGCAAAACTTGACTTAAACACGTTAAGGATACTAGCTAGAATAAACTTGGATAAGTCTATTCGGGTTGAGTCAAAATATTCACGACTTTGAAAAATTTAAAACCACTTTATTAATCTTAAGAAAGAAAATAACGATAACAAAGGAAAATGCTACTATACAACTAGGCCAAAATAGATTAAAAATTTTGAAAAATGTAGAAAAATCAAATTTTCCGGTTAAAATGAGGACATTTTAATGGAAAAGTCCACTTAAAACTTCGATAGAAGTCTCCCCTACACTTAATATAAACATTGTCCCCAATGTTTAAGCATGTGGGAAAAGTCTCCCCTACACTTATGACATTGTGCACGTTGGTTAAATCAAGTTAAGGAGGAGACAACTAAAGTGATCAATTTCAGATGTGACTATGAAGAAAATTGAATCACGATAGTTGAGAGATAGAACCGGATTTGCGGATAACATGGGAGCACGGTTCTTCAAAGATTCCAAAAGTGCACGTATCCCTGTAATCACATCACCATACAAACACAAGCAACCTATATAGCTCCCCCTACACTTAGGATGAAAAGCGGAAAAGGGGGGATAGATACTCGGGTTGCCTCCCGAGGAGCGCTTGTTTTTGTTAACCGAGCCACGAGCCTGACTCGGTCCCGAACTAATTCAAGGGAAAGGTGGAGAGGGATGGAATATCATTAGAGATGTCCTCTCCAAAGTACAACTTCACACGTTGACCATTCACCTTGAAATTTGGGCCATTGGTTTGAGCAAGCTCAATAGTGCCATTTGGAAAGATTTGAGCAATGGTGAATGGGCCGGACCAACGAGATTTGAGTTTGCCCGAAAAGATTTTCAAACGAGAGTTAAAGAGTAAAACTTTATCACCAATGTGGAAATCTCGGCTTTTGAGCTTAGCATCATGAAAGAGCTTGGTCTTCCCTTTATAGATCAATGAGCTCTCATAAGCTTCATTCCTAAGTTCGTTTAACTCATTGAGTTGGATTTTTCTGAAGTCACCGGCGTTGTTGATATCAAAATTAGCCCATTTCAAGGCCCAATAGGCCTTGTGCTCCAACTCAATTGGGAGATGGTATGCTTTTCCATACACAAGACGATAAGGTGTACAACCAATCAGTGTCTTATATGCGGTACGGAAAGCCCACAGAGCATCATCAAGTTTATCGTCCCATGAGGCACGATGCTCTCCCATGGTACGTTCCAAAATTCGCTTTAACCCACGGTTAAAGATCTCGGCTTGCCCATTGGTTTGTGGGTGATATGCAGTGGAAAGACGGTGATTGACACCATACTTAGCCATGACTCTTGCGAATTGATCATTGCAAAAATGAGTCTCGCGATCACTAATAATGGCACGAGGCACACCGAATCTGGCGAATAGCTGTTTCAAAAAGTTACAAACCACCCTTGCGTCGTTAGTGGGTAAAGCTTTGCTTCAACCCATTTAGAAACTTAGTCTACGGCTACAAGGATGTATTTGTTTCCTTTAGATGAAGGGAATGGCCCCATAAAGTCGATGCCCCATACATCAAAGATTTCACATTCTTGTATGAAATTTTGAGGCATCTCATCTTTATGTGTGATCTTGCCTTGTCGTTGGCAAGCATCACAATGTTTAACCATTTCGTGAGCGTCACGATAAATGGTGGGCCAATAGAATCCCGAATCAAACACTTTTTTGGCGGTGTAGTTGGGACCAAAATGACCACCGGTGGGTCCTTTGTGGCAAGCTTCTAGAATATCTAGAGCTGCGGGTCCGTCAACACATCAGCGAATAATCAAATCAGCGCATTGTTTGAAGAGAAAAAGGTAATCCCAAAATTAAGTCTTAACATCGTGTAATAACTTTTTCTTTTGTTGGGATGTTAACCCTTTGATGAGGACACCACCCGCTAAGTAGTTTGCAATGTCGGCAAACCACGGGGTGTCATCAAGATTGGCACTAATAGATATTAAGGTCTCTAGGGGAAAAGAGTCATTGATCTCTTTTTTCGGATGATCCCCTTGATATGGATCCACAAGTCTACTTAGATGATCCGCGGCTAGGTTTTCAGCTCCCTTCTTGTCACGAATTTCAATGTTAAATTCTTGAAGGAGTATAATCCAGCAAAGAAGTCTTGGCTTAGAGTCTTGTTTAGTTAACAAGTACTTCAACGCGGAATGGTCCGTGTATACAATGGTGGTGGATAAAACAAGATAGGGGCGAAATTTTTCAAAAGCATAGACAACAGCTAAAAGCTCTTTTTCGGTTGTCGTATAATGCAATTGAGCCCCCGTCATTGTCTTGCTAGCATAATGGATTGGTTGGAAGTGTTTATTCACTCTATGGCCCAAAACCGCTCCAATAGCAAAGTCGCTAGCATCACACATCAACTCGAAAGGTAGCTCCCAATTAGGGGTGACCAAGACCGGTGCCTTAGTTAGCATATTCTTAAGAAGATTGAAGGCTTCAATACACTCTTTGGAAAAGATAAAAGGAGTATCTTTTTCCAAGAGGTGGGTCATCGGGCGAGCGATTTTAGAAAAATCTTTGATAAATCGACGATAGAAGCCCGCATGACCAAGAAAACTTCTCACACCCTTCACGGTTGAGGGTGGAGGCAACTTAGCGATCACATCGACTTTAGCACGGTCAACTTCAAGACCGGCTTTAGAGATTTTGTGTCCTAGCACAATGCCTTCTTTTACCATAAAATGGCATTTTTCCCAATTTAGAACAAGCCGAGTGTCTTCGCACCGCTTAAGCATACGTTCTAAATTGGCAAGGAAAAAGGAGAATGAATCCCCAAAGACCGAGAAATCATCCATGAAGACTTCCATGGTTTGCTCAACCATGTCATGGAAGATAGCCAACATGCACCTTTGGAAAGTCCCGGGGGCATTGCATAGGCCAAAAGGCATTCTTTTGTAAGCAAATGTGCCATAGGGACAAGTGAAGGTTGTCTTCTCTTGATCTTGGGGATCGATGGGTATTTGGAAATAACCCGAGAAACCATCTAGAAAGCAGTAAATTCATTACCCGCTAAACGTTCAAGCATTTGGTCCATAAAAGGAAGAGGAAAATGATCCTTTCTCGTGGCATCATTGAGTTTGCGATAGTCTATACAAACTCTCCACCCAGTAACGAGACGTGTAGGAATCAACTCGTTGTTTTGATTGGGCACAACGGTGATTCCGCCTTTCTTAGGCACACAATGGACTGGACTAACCCATGGTGAATCCGAGATAGGGTAAATCATGCTCGCATCAAGAAGTTTGATAACCTCTTTTTTGATAACGTCATGGATTTTAGGATTCACCCTTCGTTGGCTTTGAATGGTGGGCTTAAAGTCGTCCTCCATGAGAATTTTATGTGTGCAAAAGTGAGGATCAATTCCTCGAATATCGGAGATTTTCCATTATGTTTCTTGAGAACTTCAATGAGACGAGTTTTCTCATCGGCTTTTAAGTCTTTAGAAATGATAACGGGGAGTTGATCAATGCCCTCTAAGAAAACATACTCGAGATGAGGAGGTAAGTCCTTAAGCTCAAGAGTGGGAGGATCCTCAATAAATGATGTAACTAACGATGGATCATCATTAGTCACCTCTTTAGGAGAAGGAGGAGAGAAAGGGTCTTCATTGAGAAGTTTCTCAATTGTACGAATGTCTTCTTCCCAATCGGTGGGAGAATCATCATATTTAAGATTAAGTGTACCCAAGCTAGCTTCAAAATCATCCAAAAGAAAATCACTTTCTCCAAAAGGAGTTAATGACGGAGCAATTGAGGCAACGGTCTCAACATTGGGTAGAGAAGAAAGATTACTTTTGCAAGCATCATTAAAGTGTTCTTCACAAGCCTCATCGAGAACATCAATAGCATTAACACTCTCATATGAATAAGGTTGTTTAGAAATCTTACCCATGTTAAAGACAGTTTTGTCGTCACCAACTCTCATGATTATTTCGCCCGCGGCTACATCAATGAGAGTGTGGCCGGTCCTCAAGAAGGGACGTCCAACGATTAATGGAACACGGGGATCCATCTCGTAGTCAACGACAACAAAATCCGTCGGGAAGGTGAATTTGTCAACGCCAACGAAGACGTCTTCGGCTATTCCCACCGGATAAGCAACCGTACGGTTAGCTAATTCCAAAGTCATTTTGGTGGGGACTAGCTCGGGGAGAGATAATTGCTTCCATACACTTAATGGCATTAAGTTTATACTAGCACCTAGATCGGCTAGGGCCATGCAATTCTCTACTCCTGGGAAGTTGCAAGGAATCCAGAAGCGACCCGGATCACCAAGTTTGGTGGGCAATTTCCTTAAGAGAACCGCAGAGAAATTCTCGTTAAGTTGGGTATTAGCAATATCAAGAAGCTTTTCCTTGTCACTAAGAAGATCTTTAAACATCTTCGCATATTTAGGCATGTGAGCGAGAGCCTCGGCAAAGGAGATGTTAAAATTCAATTGTTTAAACATTTTAAGAAGGTTTGAAACTTGAATATCATCCTTGCTCTTTTGCTTCTCTTTCCTCAACCTTGAAGGATAAGGTATACCGAATGAAGAGGAAGGCTTTAGGGGAGTAGGATCACTCAAAACCGCGGGTGGTGGGGGAATGGGGTAAGAAGGTAAAGGAGGTGAAGAAAGTTGCTCTTTTTCCTTGTTCACAATCACGGGTGGAGGTGTAGGAAGCTCGGGTTCCGTATAACCTTTTCCACTATGAGTGGTGATTGCTTTCATCTCCCCTCTTGGGTTAGCAACGGTGTTACTCGGAAGAGTACCCAAAGAAGAGGGTTGATTACTTTGGAAGAGCGACCCGATCATATCACGTATATTATCCGCTTGAGTGCTGAAAGAGTCTCTCATGTCTGCGCGAATATCATTGATTTGTTTCGCCATGTCATTCCTTAGCTCGGCTCGAATATCGCTCCCTTGTTTCGCCATGTCTCCCTTCAAGTTGATGAATTGGCTTTGAAGATTCGTCACCATCTCTCGATTAGTCCTCATGAACGTCTCGATGTCTTGATTCAATGCCATCGGTTGATTGAGAGGTGGAGCTTGGTAAGCTTGAGAATGTCCTTGAGGTGGGTATGGGTTTCGTTGGGATTGATATTGATTGTTAGCACGAGGTTGGCTTTGGTTATTTCGGTTATAGCTTTGTTGTTGGTTTTGGTTTTGAGGAGTAAAACCGGGTGGTGAAAGATAGTTGTTTGAACGATAACTTAGCAAGTTACGGTCTCCTTGAGGACGACCTTGAGAGCCTCCCGTGGGATAGGTACCGTATGCCGCGTTAGCGGTTTCACAAAAATTGCCTTGAGTAGAAGGACAATCATTGTAAGAATGAGGACCACTGCACGTTTCATAAGAAATAGCAACGACTTTAGCTTGTTGAAAGTGGGTTGTAGCCATGGTCATGTAATTCTTGTTCATCTCCGCGACTTGGCGGGTAAGTTCGGCTATCTCGGGATTGGAAGTAGTAGAAGAAACATTGACTCTCGGGTCAGATCTTGAGGATGCGGATGAATCCCAATTCTTGTGGTGAGTAGTCATGTTTTCTATCAACTCTCTACACTCCTCCGGTCTCCTTTTCATAAAAGTACCACCGGCGGCGGCATTAATCGTATCACGATCACGAAAAGTGAGACCATTTTAGAAAGTATCAATAAGAGTGACGGGGAGCATGTTATGATTTGGACAACAGTCGATCAAATCATTGTAGCGTTCCCAAGCATCAAAGAGTGATTCGTCATTGTCTTGCATGAATCCACTAATTTGGTTACGAAGGCTCGTGACCATGGACGGTGGAAAGTAGCGCGACAAAAATCGTGGAGTCATGTCGTCCCAAGTATGAATAGAATTCTTTGGGAGACGGTCAAACCATTTTTCGGCATGGTGAGAAAGCGTGTGGGGAAATAGTTGAAGACGAAGTACATCCATAGAAACACCGGGCATCTTCATGCTTTGAGTAATGGTAATGAATTTGTCGAGGTGCTTGTTGGCATCATCATCCGGTATTCCGCGAAATGGATTAGTTTGCACTTGTTGGATCATGTTATGCTTCAACGAAAACTCCTGAGCCGTGATTTGCATCGGCGCAATCGGTCCTCCACGTCCATTCATCGTAGGTTGGCATATCTCCTCCATGGTTCGTAGGTCGGGTTGGGGTACATTATTGGGGTGGGGTGGATTAATATTGTTGTTGTGTACACCGGCCATGTCTAAATCTTGAAGAGTCTCGGGCTCGGGATAAGACGTTGATCGAGTACGCATACACTAAAAAGTAAATGCAAGAGAAAATATTTTTGGTTTTATAGGTTTTTTATTTAACTTGTTTTGTATTTCTGAAAATGTTATATTTTTTATGGGTTTTTGAAAATTTTTGTACTTGAAAATAACGTTCCCGAAAGAACGGAACCCAAAATCCAATTTTTCTCACAAAAACCATTGATCCTTACGAAAAGAGCCGGCAGCGGCGCCATTTTAATAACATATTTTTGGTGTGTTAATAAAACGGGTTTGTTGCAAGATCTTTCTTTGTGTTGCTCGCACCCAATTATATTTGTCATTGTTTCGTTCTCGGTGTCTTCTTGAATCGATCACGGTTCAAATTGGAATTGTTGTTCTTGGTAACTAAAAGGGGGAGCTTTTGATCTATTTCTACTTAAAAGGTAAGTGCGTGAAGTAGTGAAAATAAGCCAAAAACAATTAATAAAAATAAAGCTTGAATTAAACTTAAACACTTAAACAGTAAAACAGTGAAATACCTTAACTTGGAAAAATTGCTGATTCGGAATAATACTGCTCATGCGGAATGACTAGCTCATCCGGAATAACCAAAAAGCCTTGATTCGGAATGCTTGTTGATTCGGAAAAGGTGCTTGATCCGGAATAATTAGCTCATGCGGAATAATCAGTTCATGCGGAATAAACTCTTGATTCGGAAAACAATGTTCATCCGGAATATATGACTGACTCGGAATAATATGGCTCACTCGGAAAAACTACTGACTCGGAATAATCATGCTCATTCGGAATACTTTGCTGGTTCGGAATAAATGCTGATCCGGAATAAATCGGTTCATTCGGAATAATGTGAAATTCACTTGGTCCGGAATAAATTCCAAAACTTCATTCGGAATGACCTTGATCCGGAATAATCAAAACAAAAGGCTTCGTTCGGAATAACTTGTTTATGCGGAATAACTTAAAACTAAATGCTCATGCGGAATATTATGGTTGGTTCGGAATCTGGGAAACAGAAAAGTGCCAAGAATAGGGGAAAAACTAAAGAACGAATTTAATCCAAAATCAACCAAGTTTTATTCCAAGATTAAACCAAACTAACCACTACTCATCTACTAATGATAAACATCAAACCAAATCAATAAAAACACAAAACCCACTTGTTTTTAGAGATCAAAACCAACAAAATAAAAACTTAGAACTTTTAATCAACAAGAAAAGAAAGAACAAGATTAAATGAAAGATGATATTGAAAGATTAAGGTTTAACAAGCAAAAGGAAAGATTAAACTCACAAGATCTATGAAGGAATCAAAGGAAAATAAAAATCACCAAACACCTTAAGGGTGTCGGTATCTTACGAAATAAAAGGAACAGAAAAACAGGAAAAATTGACTAGTTTCAATTTGTG
This sequence comes from Glebionis coronaria, assembly GCA_025667525.1. Classification (NCBI taxonomy): domain Eukaryota; kingdom Viridiplantae; phylum Streptophyta; class Magnoliopsida; order Asterales; family Asteraceae; genus Glebionis; species Glebionis coronaria. Next base: position 538,667,989 of record CM046877.1, read on the forward strand.
AAGGGAAGGGTCTATTTATAGGCCTTGGGCTTGGTTGGTGAGTGGGCTTTTCTCCTCTATTTTTGTCTTCTCGTCTTTTCAGTAAAGTTGACGTTTTCGACTCTGATTCGGGATTTGTCGATGAATAAATTCAACTCGTCTTTTAATTTCTTCGTTTAATAGACTTGAGTTCTTCGACATATGTAAATATTCCATCTTTGGTCCTTTTCTTCGATAAATCTTCAAATAGGACCATTGACTTCAAATCTTTTGCATCTCTTGGACTATAGACTTCGTCTTTTCGTCTTTTTATTCGATAAAACCCGTGCAATCCCATGTTTTCTTCAATATTTATCCGGTTGGCTCTAAAAACACAACAAACACACAAACCACGCATAATTCCCAACAAATGATATTAAATACCCGTTTTGGTCTCGTTTTAGCAAGGAATAAGTGGTAAAAGGATGGGTGTTTTCACACCTATCAATCACGACTATTACTAAGCTCCCAAGGGCTGAAACATGCATTAAAACACGTATCCTGAGATCACCTCCAGGGTATGCTCAGTGATATGAAGACGTAAAAAAAGAGTATCATTTCAACACGATCACGATTCCCCATACATATCAATAGCTAATACAGATAAAAACATGGTTTTCTAAAGCCTAACACACGCATAAATCAACAAGAAGCGATAGATATAAAGGAATCACACATAAGTTTGGTGTCCTTTGATTCGGTTCTCAAGTTGTTCGGTTTATTCGGTTTAGGTTATTCAGGAGAATTTTTTTTGATCAACCGAAACGAGCTGAAAACCAAACTATAAAACGAGCCAAACCGACCTAGAATTCAATCGAACATAACTGAAACCAAATTTGAATCTGGGTCGGTTTTCGGGTTGACCCGAATTACACTATTTCTTTAGATTATTAATTATATAAATATTTAATAAAAAAGTTCAAGTTTTAAAATTATTTTTTATATTAGGATTAAATCCTAATGATCATTATATATATAACAATATATATATATTTATATACATTCAGTTTTCGGTTCAGATTGCTAGACCCACACTTAACCGAAAACTGAATTCGTAGTTCGGTCGGCTCGATTTTGGCAAATTCGGTTCAGTTATCAGTTCGGTTCGATTAATTTATTTCTTTATTTATTGGGTTCATTCAGATTTTTTGGACACCCCTACATACAATCATATACAAACACAAGTAAATCTAGCCAATCATGAAAGGAAGAAGAATACCAAGACATAATCAAAAAATTAATCTATATCATTGAATGAATAATGGATATAAAGTTTCCTTCAACTAAACATGGATTTATAATGGAGAAAGTAGGGTTTAAGAACTTTAAAAATCGACAGGCACAACTGCTCCAAAAGTATCCCTAAGTTTATTTTTATTTTTTATGAAATACATGTGTTGTATATATATGAATACCCAGACGGCGTCAGGTGTTAAACCAGACGACGTCAAGCTGCCAATAGTGAAGTAGGGTTTCATCCACGTCCTTTTATAAAAGGCATCTTCAATCTTCAAACGTCACTGCTCAGACCGTCTAGACGACGTCTTTGGGAATCCAGGCGGCGTCTCTAGAGCCTGGAATTCGTGATTTTGAGCTTTTGCATGAAATGTTGTGTACGTGTCTCTGCTTTTTCTGAATTGCTTCCAAATGATTTCAAAAGCTCTCAAATCGTCTAAGTTCTTCCAAAATGCTAAAACAACAAAAGAAAAAACTTAGGGCATTTTAAGGCATATTTGCACGTATACCGGTTTAAATGACCTCAAAAAAGTGTATAAAACTACACCTCAACAACCATGTACAAGAAACTTCAAAGTTGAGAACTATACAAATAATAGTCGGCTTAACAACGCGGCTAAATTTTACGTCACATTCAATGCCTTGTTGACACCATTAGCAACACGTGCCTTAAAAGGGCTAAGAGGACCATGTGCATGAAATTTATGTTAAAACAATCACATGGATATAACTACATTCACATTTTGCGGCCGAAGAACAAAAACCCACGTACCATTACTAACAAGAGAATTATACTCTTCTTGCATAACATGTTGCTAGTTAGGGTCACAGAGGGAAAAATTGTGAGAGCGAGGGACATGTGATGGAGCAGTAACATAAAAAGAGAATTTTAGGTTAATTTTGACTATACAGACTTTCAACCGTATCATCGTGAGATGGGTTTGATCAATCTTAGATGATAGAGATCTTGTTGTTCGTTAGTTGATGTAGTGTTATGTTCCTGTTGTATAGTCGGTGGTGTACTAGTCCTAGGAGATGGAACTAGGTGACGTAGGTGTGTATTAGATTGAGGTAAGGTGATATTGACGAGGGTGCATATTGAGTTGCAATTTGGCTGGTTGAGTTAGTGGACTTAAGGGTAGTGTGAATTTTGTGAGGGCGCGACGTGAGTATATCAGATGTGTTTTCTGTGAATATAGTGGTGAAGGTTGTAAGTATATGCATGGTTATAAGAGAAGAGGCGTTGATAACATCAAATATTTTAGTTGTTTTTTAAAGCTATATTTTTAATTTTGCTCGGTTTTGATACTAATAATGTCCGATACTGCAAAAAAAAAACTTCTGATTTATTGTGGCGGAATCGAATATAGTTGTTGTTATGTTTAGTCTTTATTTTGCCTAAATCGTATCTAGGGGTCAAGAGTCTAGTTTCCTAATTAAGATCAAAGGTCGGTTGGTAATGTCTAAGCCCAACCCGACCCAGAGTCATTGTAAGAGTCGGTCCCCCTCATCTCTATAAAAGGAGGTGAGGGGGAATGTAACATTCACGTCATTCTTTCAATAAACTAATCGGATTCGATTAGGGATTTACCTTGTGGGCGTCGCTTTTACTTTTCTGTCGAGTCTGCTGTTGTGTGTGTTCTTCGATCGAGTATTCCGCATCTAGGTTAATCAGGGTTGTAGGGAATAAACCCTACAAGTGGTATCAAGAGCTTTGGTTCGCAGGGTCTTCTGGTTATTAGGATTGATCGAAGAGGGTTTCTTGGTGATCAAGTTTAGATCATCAAGGTAGAAGCAGCAACGATTGACTGAAAAAGGTGTGTTGGTTTTTCGGTTTTTTAAAGATCGACCTACCATTGTTGTTTTCTTTGTGTGGTGTGTTACAGGCAGAAGATGACACATTAACAATAGTTAATAGATCTGTAGTTGGTTTTTTAATATAAAAAGTCAACTAGGTTATTAACATTGGGCCAATATTATTGTTGGGCCAAGGAATTGTTTGGGCCAAAAATTTATATTGGGTAAAAGTATTAAGATTATTACTTTGAAGTTTATTACACAAGGGGACTTTGTAATTCGTGATTGTGAGGTTTAACGTATCACAAGGTTTAGCGAGTTATCGAAGGGACTTTATTCGTTTGTGATTGTGAGGTTTTTCACAAGGTTTAGCAAACTAATAAAGAGATTAAAGAATGACGGAAGCCAAGTTTGACATTGAGAAATTCGATGGAACTAGCGATTTCGGGTTATGGAGAATCAAGATGCGTGCTTTATTAATCCAGAACGGATGTGAAGCATCTCTGGAGGTTTTACCCGCGAATATGGAAGTTGAAGAGAAATCTAAGCTTGACAAGAAAGCTCATAGTGCCATGATTTTGTGTTTAGGTAACAAGGTCCTGAGAGAGGTTACCGGGAAGACGACTGCAGCGGTGATTTGGTCAAAGCTCGAGTCTTTGTATATGACAAAGTCATTGGCCAACAAGTTGTACCTGAAGAAGAAGTTGTATACATTCTACATGCCGACTGGACGAAAGATTTCCGAGCATATAGATGAGTTCAACAAAATCGTTCTTGATTTAGAAAATATTGAGGTAAAATTCGAGGATGAAGATCTTGTTTTATTGTTACTCACTTCTTTACCAGCATCATATGAACACTTTGTGGATACCTTGCTTTATGGACGGGAAGCTTTGACTTTGGAGGACGTGATGGCCACACTAAATTCAAAGAAAATCAAAGAAAGGTCCAAGGCGAAGGGGGATGATGGTGAAGGGTTATACGTGAGGGGAAGAACTGATCACAGGAATTCACATCAGTCAATGGGAAAGTCAAGATCGAAGTCTCGAGGTGGAAGACTCAAATGCTTTATTTGCCAATCTAAGGAGCACTTGAGAAGAGACTGTCCGAAGGACAATCGCAAGAAGTCAAAAGGTTACGTCAAGAAAGATGATCAACCAAGCTCCAGTGGTTCGATTTACGACGATTCTGAGGTGATGATGGTGATGAGTACAGAAAGACTGCAAGATTGGATCATGGATTCAGGAGGTTCATATCACATGTCACCCAGGTTAGATGTATTTTTTGATTTTCCGGAATGTGATGGGGGCAACGTACTGTTGGGAGACAACAGGGAGTGCAAGATCAGGGGTATTGGCAAGGTAAAGGTACAACTGAAAGATGGGTCAAGTTTTGTGTTACACAATGTCAAGAATATTCCTGAATTGAAAAGAAACTTGATATTGCTGGGAACTCTTGAAAAAGAGGGATATACCGTAAAATTGCAGTCGGGCAAAATCAAGGTGATTAACGGTTCTAGGGTTATTATATCTAGAACCAGAAGGGAGAACTGTGTGTACTCTTTGGATGGCCATGCATTGGCCGGTGAGCTTAATGCTAGTATTGAAGAAAAAGACATTCTTGTGCAAGTTTGGCATAAAAGACTGGGACATATCAGTGAGGCGGGTCTACACGTGCTGGAAAAGCAGGGTTTGTTTGGCAAGAAGAGTGTAGGTAAGCTCGATTTTTGTGAGAATTGTGTTCTGGGAAAGTCACATCGAGTCAGTTTCGGTGTAGGAACACACAATACCCAGGGAGTGATAGACTATGTTCATTCAGACTTATGGGGTCCGTCTCAGGTGGAATCATTGGGAGGTAAGAGGTATTTCTTATCTATAGTTGATGATTATTCCAAGAGGGTATGGGTTTATGTTCTCAGGTTCAAACACGAAGCATTTGGGAAGTTCAAAGAGTGGAAGCAGTTAGTAAAGAATCAGTCTGGGAGAACGGTTACGAAGCTTAGGACGGATAATGGTCTTGAGTTCTGTAACAGGGAGTTTAATCAGCTATGCACTGAGAGTGGGATTGCTAGACACTTGACAGTTGCCGGGACGCCGCAACAGAATGGGTTAGCAGAACGGATGAACTGAACTCTCATGGACAAGGTACGCTGTTTATTAATACAGTCTGGATTGCCCAAGACCTTCTGGGTGGAAGCGACATGTACGGCCGCATATATAAATAGGCCACCATCGACAACGATTGAGAAGAAGACACCTATGGAGATGTGATCGGGACATCCTAGTGATTATGGGATGTCGAGGGTTTTCGGCTGTGTCGCATATTCACACGTTAAACAAGGTAAGCTCGAGCCGAGAGCGGTAAAATGCGTTCTTTTGGGGTATCCTGAAGGTGTGAAGGGGTACAGACTATATAGGCTTGATAATGAATCACCTAAAATAGTCACACGCAGGAACGTAGTCTTCAATGAGAGTGTCATGTACAAAGACACGTTGAAGGATACTGGTGCAGGTAAAGATAAGTCTGTTGAGGAATTACAGGTTGAGGTGGAACTACAGAGGTTAAATAATAATACGCCTGAGGAAGACCAGACAGGTCAGGAAGATCAAACAGGTCAGGAAGATCAGACAGATCAGGAAGACCAGACGGATTAGGAAGATGGCTATGATGAAGGTGCAGGGGTTCAAGAAATTAATCATCCATCGGATCTCACAGATTATCAATTGGTTAGAGATAGAGAGCCAAGGACAAGAATGAAACCGGCAAGGTTTCGGGATGAGAGTAATATGGTTGCTTACGCGTTTGTTGCAGCAGAGGAAGAAGATACTCATGAACCATTGATATACCAGGAAGCAGTTGATTGTGAAGATAGTTCTAAGTGGAAAGCTGCTATGAAAGAAGAGATGGATTCTCTAAAGAAGAACAAGACCTGGGTGTTAGTAGATCATCCAGCTAGGCAAAAGCTGGTGAGCTGCAAATGGCTGTACAAAATAAAGGAAGAGATTTAAGGTGTTCAAAAGCCTAGGTACAAGGCAAGGTTGGTGGCTCGTAGATTCACACAAAGAGCAGGTATTGATTACAATGAAGTATTTTCGCCGGTAGTTCGACACACATCTACTCGGGTTATACTTGCATTGACAGCGTGTAAAGATTATGAGTTGGAGCATCTTGATGTAAAGACGATGTTTTTACATGGAAATCTTTAAGAAGTGATCTACATGAGGCAACCACCGGGATTTGAACAAGGTAACAAGGTATGTTTGTTAAAGAAATCTCTTTATGGTTTGAAAGAGTCACCTAGGCAATGGAACAAGAGGTTCGATGAGTATATGCTGAGCAATGGGTTTAAGCGTAGCAGTTACGAAAGTTGCGTATATTACATAAGTTATGCACCAGGGGAGTATAACTATCTATTGTTATATGTAGACGATATGCTGATTGCTCGTAAAAGCAAGGCTGAGATCGCGGCTACCAAGTCTTTGCTTAAAAGAGAGTTCGACATAAAGAGCTCGGGGAAGCAAAGAAGATTCTTGGTATGGAGATCGTCAGGGATCAGAGTCGCAGATTCTGAGGGTGTCACAATCCGGGTATGTTTCTAAAGTTTTAAAAAGGTTTAGAATGGACAATGGGAAGTCGGTTCAGACACCATTGGATGGGCACTTCAAGCTGTCGTTGAAGGATTGTCCGGTTAGGGATTGTGATGTTGAAAGAATGAGTAGGGTGCCGTATGCAAATGCGGTTAGGAGCTTAATGTACTTGATGGTGTGCCCGAGGCCAGACATAGCGTATGCCGTAAGTGTAGTTAGCAGATATTTAGCGAATCCGGGTAAACTCCATTGGGAAGTAGTGAAGTGGATTATAAAATATTTGCAGGGAACTGTAAATGTGGGTTTGGTTATGGGACAAATCGTGGCAACTATGTGGACGTAACAGGCTTTGTTTGTTCAGACTACGCTAAGGATTCGGATAAAGGTAGGTCTCTCACTGGTTACACATTTTTAGTATAGGGATGTGTTGTAAGCTGGAAAGCAACGCTACAAAACGTGGTCGCTCTTTCAACTACAGAGGCGGAGTATATGGCCCTTACGGAGGCTGTGAAGGAAGCTATTTGGCTAAGGGGACTCTTGGAAGAGTTGGGCGTGATGCTCAACACTGTTGCAGTTAATTGTGATAATAAGGGCGCGATTCACATATCGCGGAAGCATGTTTTTCATGAAAGGACTAAGCACATCTGTAAAACCCGCATGCTTTTACCATGAATAGTGCCCTTAAGATCGTACGTCCTAGACTAAAACTTACCTCAGTTAGTATTGATCACATTCATGTGCTAATAATCAAGCAAGTGCATACGTGTATGACATGACAAGTATCGATTACGTACGAACTCATGATAAACAGTTAATAAATATATCACGTGAACATAATTAAATCATGATCACCATTTAATATATGAACTAAAATAATTACGTAAATACTTATAATATAATTACGAGCGTTAAGTTACGATAAACGACACGTTAGAGTAAACAGAAACACTTTAAACATGAGCACGTTTAACCACGAACGAACACGAAACATCGGGACACGAGAAAGGTACGGGTACCCCATGTGGGGCCCCCATACCCACGGCACACATACAAGAAATGGGCCTAGCCCATGGACTTTACAAGTAAAGGGGGGTAAAGAGTTAAACATGTTTTCACTTTTCACTTTCAAGAAAATAAACAAAAACCCTAAAAGAGTTTTTCTCCTCTCCTTTTTCTCCTCTTTGTGCCGCCACCTAAACACCACCATTGGAGGGTGTTTGTTTGATTTTGATCTTAAAAACAAGTGTTAGAAACCGTGTTTGTTCATCCTTTTTCCAAGCTACATAGTGGTATACCTTTCTAACCCTTCTTTTTAATTCTTTTTAATTCTTTTAATCTTTGATTATTTCATGAACATGTTATTATTTTTCTTATAAAAACAAGGTAATTAATCATTGATCTAACATGTTTTGGTATTAATTAAAATCAAAGAATGATTTATAAGGGTGTTTGTTTTTGGCCGCCTAGCAAACAAACCCGAGGGGGGGTTTGGTTTGCTATTGCCGCCACCACCAAGACCATATTTGGTCTTGGTTGGCTCATGTGGGACCCACGGAGGCAAGGAGACACGTGTGCCCCGGGTTTGGCTCGGGGTACGGTGTCGAATTCATGCCCGATTCATGGTTCGTTGGTTAAAATCATGATCTATGTTACATGTAATTTTTATGAATCATGAACTTAGGATATAATTAATTAATAACATGAAATATTAATTAAATCATGACTTAGGTTATTTTAATTATTAGTTTATCATGACATTAATTTAACCTAAGTATTTTATGTTATAAGTTATAATTAATTAATTATTTAAAACATGCCTATAATTAATTAATTTAGACATGACTTAGGTTATATTATTAATATTAATAATACACATTTTAACCTAAGTATATTCATTTCATTTTAATTAAAACATGTTATACTTTAATTAAAATGTTTAACCTATAGTTTAATTAAAATACATGAAATAATAATTAAACTATACACTATATCATATGACTTAAGAAATAAGCTTATAACACTTAGACTTATAAGTTAGCTTATGTAATCAGCTTAATTCTAATTATGGAAACTTCTAATTATAGAAACTTAATTAAATAAGGCAACTAATCTAATTATGAAAACCTTCTATATATGGAAATCAATCTATTTCAGGCAGCTAATCTAATTATGGAAACCTTCTATATATGGAAACTTATTTAATTAAGGCAGCTGATCTATTTTTGGAAACTTTCTATTTTTAGAAACTAATCTATTTTAAGCAGTAAATTCTATTTTTGGAAACTTTCTATTTTTGGAAACTTTCTATTTTTGGAAACTTTCTATTTTTGGTAACTTTCTATTTTTGGAAACTTTCTATTTTTGGGAACTTTCTATTTTTGGAAACTTTCTATTTTTGGAAACCTGCTATTTTTGGAAAGTTACTTATTATTACACAGTAAGTATAATAATACATGAAACACCAGTAATACTTAATCAGATTAATCAGAATACAAGATAAACACAGTTTAAGGCTTTAAACAGTGAACCATGACCTAAAACATACCAAATCAGCTTTAATGAGACACAAAACCCAGTACGTAATCAGCGAATCGATACTTATACACGTGTGTATTCATGTAGCGTTAGTGATCCAGAAGTAGGAGTCTTTCTTCCGTTCATTCACTGGACTTGAAGTACGGATTCCCGTCCTTTCAGTATGGACATTCCTTCCTTATTAGGATTTCCCCGTATGCAGCCAACTGTTTTCCCCAGCATTTGTTTTATTGTTTTGAACTGCTTATGTTTAATTAGCATAATCTATAGCCATATACAAGCATGACCAGTTTCACCTAGTTATGGAGGTACCATAACCATAGCATTGGAGGCACCGATGTTATGACTTCCCCACGGCGGAGTGATTGCTCGTGGCGTCCCTTTTCAGTTTTGGCCATATTATTATATCAGGTGGGGCGTATGGGTGCATCCTAGTTACATGTTTTATTCAGTTTATCATGGTGAATGTGGTGTGTGCCTTGCACCCTTCACAAGGAGCTGATCCCTCCTACCCAAATCAGTATATTGATTAGAGGCATCCCCTCTAATCAGCATGATGAGGTCACCCCTCCAAGTATTCATGCACGTGACCTTTTCATGACCTATATGGGCTATGGTATATTTATGTTAAAACAGTTTTCACAAGATAAATATAAGGCTTTTCAAACTATAAAACCAGTTTTCTTGATACTTAAACAGTTTACTCAGTACTTAGTCTTCCGCTGTTATATGTTACATGCTTATCCTATTTCATGCTATATTGTACATCCGTGCACTGAGCGTCTTGCTCAGCCGTTTTCCTTTTCATGTTCCCAAAACGGCAGGTACTCAGGGACGCTCGTAGATCTCAAACGTAGGTGCATATGGACTGGAAGCCTTACTGTCTTTCTTTACTTTATGCATTTCCTTTACTTTGATACAGTTGCTATGGACATTGTTTCGTCCTTTCCTTTTTACAGTATTTATGTTTGTGTGTGATGAGCTTTACTTTGGGATACCGATGTTTGATTCCGGTATTTCCCTTTTATGGTTGAATAATGCTTAGACATTTATCCTTGTATGCTTTGATGACACGTCATGATTATGCGTAATATTCCATTTCCAAAATGGGGTGTTACAATTATGGTATCAGAGCCAAGGCTTCGACCTGTAGGCTCTCAAATATGACCTGTGATTAGTGGGTAGTCACTACGGTCTTCCTAGAACTGACAGTTGTTTTCATGCATTCATCATTTTTAAGCATACATATACATGTCATTGTTACAGGGTTTTTGACTAAGTAATGGTTGGTACAGGACTGGTCCTATTTAGTCGCATGTGTTTTACCAAAACTTTTAGATTTGGGACCGACCCATAGGCGTCCCCTCGATATGTCTTTTATTTTGAGTGAACTGACCGGAGGCGTTCACTCTCGAGCATCAAAGTTTTCATAAAACTGCATCATGCATTCGTACAAAGATTTTCTTGCATAAAATTTTTCTCGTGAAATTTTTGGCATAAATTTTTTTTTTATATTTTATGTTGAACTGTTAATCATATGTTTTATGTTACACTGTCAGATGGTTCTCACACGCGAGCAAGAGCAGCTCAATGCTGCAATTCAGGCTGCCATGCAAGCCTTACTTCCTCAACTGAGGAATGACATTCGTGCTGAAGTCCAAGCTGCCAATAATCAGCAGCCGCAGAATCAGGCACCTTCTCCTCCTCCTCCCCCAGTGACTCTAGCGGTATGGTTGGAAAGATTTAACAAGCTCCGTCCTAGAGCTTTTGAAAAGACTGATAGCCCCAGCGATGCTGAAAGCTGGCTGACTCACATTGAGAAAATCTTCAATGCTATGGGATGTGACCCCGCCTTCAAGGCAAGATTGGCATGCTACAGGTTTGAAGGCGATGTACTCAACTGGTGGCTAGCTTTGACGCAGTCAGAAGGAGGTGATGAATGGGTCGCTGGTTTGACATGGGCCCAATTCAAGGAGAGAGTGATGGAACATTTCTTTCCTAAGGCAGAGCAGGACAAACTCAAGCGTGAATACCACGGGATACGTCAGAGACAGGGCGAGAATAGCAACGAATTCATGCAGCGCTTTCTTCGCCTAGCTGGTTTTCTAGGAGCAGCGGCTGGTACTCCTGAGGAGCAGGCACACCATTTTAGGTGGGCACTTCGCACCTCGGTCGTGAACAATCTGGTATGTGCTACGTTCAATACAGTAGCACAAGTGGCCGCAGCAAGAAAGCTTGAGATGTTGCAGGAACGTGATGAGTTCGGGGAAGCTGAAAGACCCGACAAGAGGTAAAACATTTCATGTTCTAGCGTTAACCAGACCGCATCCTATCGTTATATGTTCTATAATCATCTCTTAAACTGTATCTTCCAGGCAGAAAACTGGGGACCGGTCTCAGCCGGCTACTCAGCAGCAGCCCAATCAGCCCAAAGGAAACGGTCACTCTAACGACCGTTCTGTTGTGGAAAGGCGTAACGGTAATGATAATTACCGTAACAATGCGGGACACTCCAACAACAGCAGGTCCTACTATTTATGCATCTTCTTATGATTTCATGTTATGTCTCTCATGCTGACACTATACTAATCTCTACCAGGAACCACGGTAACGGAAGGGACCAGAACCACAGGGGTTCTCAGCCTAACCGTTCAGCTAACACTGGTAAACATCTTATGACGCTTACGTCCTATACTCGTGCATATACTTCATTCTTAACACGTTTTGTCATCAGCAGGCCCTCAGCAAGCAAGGACTCCTGCTGGAGGATTCACTCATCCTCTTTGCATCACTTGCCATCGCAGACACCCTGGCCCATGTTGTCGTGACTCCGACGCGTGCTACAAGTGCGGCCTCCCTGGCCATCGTATGAGAGATTGCCGTAAGGGTGAAATGGAGGGTACTTCGGGTCATGCTGATACTAAACCGCCTCCTACCACTGGGCGTGTCTACACGACATCGCGCGATCAGGCAAACAAATCTACGGGTACCATTACTGGAATTTTGTATATGTACGGCCAAGCTGCATGTGTTCTTTTCGACACGGGTGCCACTCATTCAGTTGTTTCCACTACTTATGCTAAGAACATCAGGACACTTCCCTTGCCATTAGAAAATAAGCTTACCATTTCCACGCCTCTGAGGGACTTTGTATTAATAACTCATGTATACAAGAGTCTTCCTCTAGAGTTTGACGATAAAGTTCGTGCAGTAGATGCACTTCCCCTAGACATGATTGAGTTCGATATGATTCTCGGCATGGATTGGTTATCCAAGCACCATGCTACCATAGACTGCCACTCATATCGAGTGATCTTCGGCGACATTAATGCACCAGAGTACATCCATAACGGGTTCATACCCGGACGGTCTGTACAAGTCATATCTACCTTGCAAGCACGTGCGTTACTGTCACATGGCTGCGAAGGTTATCTAGCTACGGTTCATGACATGGATGCTGAATCCCCATCGATTCAGGATCAACCAGTAGTTTCAGAATTTCAAGACGTCTTCCCAGATGAACTTCCAGGCATACCACCTGCAAGAGAAGTGGAGTTCAACATCGACCTTGTTCCAGGAGCTGAGCCGATCTCTAAGGCTCCGTATCGTATGGCTCCCATAGAGCTAAAAGAACTGAAGGACCAACTGCAGGAACTTCTTGAACGAGGGTTCATTAGACCAAGCGCATCTCCATGGGGCGCACCGGTCTTGTTTGTTAAGAAGAAGGACGGCAGCATGCGACTTTGCATTGACTACCGTGAACTTAATAAGATTACCATCCGCAATAGATATCCACTGCCACGTATAGACGATCTGTTTGACCAACTTCAAGGAGCCAAACACTTCTCAAAGATCGATCTAAGGTCAGGCTACCATCAGCTAAGGGTTAAAGAGCAGGATATTGCCAAGACTGCTTTTCGTACCCGCTATGGCCATTATGAGTTTGTGGTCATGCCATTCGGCCTGACTAACGCTCCAGCAGTATTCATGGATTTGATGAACAGAATCTTTCATGAATTCCTTGATAAATTTGTCATTGTATTCATCGATGACATCTTGATATTCTCAAATTCAACGGAGGAACACGAAGATCATCTCCGTACTGTACTACAGATTCTTCGTCAGAAGCAGCTGTATGCGAAATTCTCCAAGTGTGAGTTCTGGTTAAACAAGGTGGCATTCTTAGGTCACATTGTATCAGCAGAAGGGATCACTATGGACCCAGCGAAGGTTGAGGCTATCACTATATGGCCAAGACCAACATCAGCGACAGAAGTCCGCAGTTTCTTAGGCTTAGCTGGATATTATCGAAGATTCGTGGAGAACTTTTCCCGCCTGGCATTGCCTCTCACCAAACTGATGCGAAAAGGAGAGAAATTCGTCTGGACGGAAGAACGAGAGAAGAGCTTCGAAGACCTAAAGCAGAAGTTAGTATCTGCACCTATTCTTACTCTCCCATCTGGTACAGGTGGATTTCAGATCTATAGCGATGCATCGGGGAAGGGACTGGGCTGTGTTCTCATGCAACATGGGAAAGTGATCGCGTATGCTTCACGGCAGCTTAAGCCCTATGAAGAAAACTACCCTACGCATAACCTGGAACTTGCTGCAGTGGTGTTCGCATTGAAGATATAGAGGCATTACTTATACGGAGAATCATGCGATATTTTCACGGATCACAAGAGCTTGAAGTATATCTTCACACAGCGAGAATTGAACATGAGACAAGGGAGATGGTTGGAACTGTTGAAGGATTATGATATTAACCTACAGTATCATCCCGGGAAAGCTAATGTAGTAGCAGATGCACTCAGCAGAAAGTCCGGAATGATAAACGGCATTGAGATCAAGGAACAAAACATAAGGGACTTGGAGCGGCTTGACATCGAAATCATGGTACGTGGGCAGCACGGATACTGGGCGAATCTTAGAGTAGAACCTGAGTTACTGACTAGGATTAAGGAAGCGCAGAAGGATGATGGAGAGATTTGGGCGATAATTCAGAATTTGGAGAAGCAGACAGAATTCAGAATGGACGCAGACGGTATCGTTTGGCAGGGCACGAGACTTTGTGTTCCTGACAATCCAGAACTCCGGGAAGCATTGTTAGCAGAAGCTCACAGCTCCCCATTTTCTATACATCCTGGGTCGACAAAAATTGCTCTTTGAGTACCTGAAATGTTAGTGTTCTGCAAGACAACAGGTACATAATTCATGGACTTGGAAAGTACATCTATATCAAAGAACCAATCAGGACCTGTTTGAACATCTTCAGGTTTGTCTTCAAGAAAGTTCACATGAAGATTTTCTGTGATTTTGCTTGTCTTCTTGTTGAAGACCCTATATCCCTTGTTGTTTAAAGAATAACCTACAAAATATCCATCATCACCCTTTTCACTAAACTTACCAAGATTGTCAATGGTGTTCAAGATGATAACATGACACCCAAAAGGTCTGAAAAAGTCAATTAAGGGAGGTCTTCCATTAAACAGCTGATAAGGGGTCTTGTTGTGTGCCTTGACCACCAAGGCCCTGTTTTGCACATAGCAAGCAGTGGATACAGCTTCAGCCCAAAAAATAACTGGAAGCTTGGAATCAGACAGCATAGTTCTTGCAGCTTCAATGAGTGTCCTATTCCTTCTTTCTGCCACTCCATTCTGTTGAGGTGTTCTAGCAATGCTAAATTGCCTCTTGATGCCTTTGTTTATGCAGAAAGAATCCAGCTTGTGATTTCTGAACTCACCACCATTGTCTGATCTTATGGTAACTACCTTCATGCTTTTTGACAGTTCAATTTGATTGATGAACCCAATGAGTACATCAGCAGTGTCACTCTTTTCAAATAGAAAGAATGTCCATGTAAATCTTGAAAAGTCATCAGTAATCACTAAGCAGTACCATTTCTTCATTATACTTGCCACAGAAGTAGGACCAAAAAGATCCATATGCAATAGTTCCAATGGCTTGGTGGTGGACATACTTGTTTTTGACTTGCAAGATGCTCTGTGTTGCTTTCCTTTCAGACATGCTGCACAAGTATGTTCAGTGACAAAAGACTTGGAAGGAAGACCATGAACCAGATTATGCTTTACCAGTTTGTTCATGTTCTTGAAATTGAGATGACCAAGTCTTCTATGCCATTTCTTACATTCATCTGCTGAGGCTTTGGCAATGAAACATGTTTCATTGTCTTGGAGAGAGATGTCCTTGAGATCAATTGTGTACATGTTCTTCTGTCTTGGTGTTCTGAGAACAATTGGAGTGTCTTGTGGCAAGACAAACTCTTTTCCTAATACCAAGCATTCAGTGTCAGTAAACAAGACAAAATTCTTGTTATCAGTCATCTGTGACACACTGAAGAGATTATACTTGAGCTCCTTCACCAAATACACATTGTCAAAAGTCATCCCATTGGTGACAATAGTTCCTTTTCCTGTTATAGTCCCATGCCCATCTCCAAAAGAAACACCATCATTGTCATGCAGGGGTACAAAGTTAGACAGGTAAGCTTTGTGTCCAGTCATACTCCTTGAGCATCCACTATCCCAGTATGCTCTATCATCCCTTGTCTTCTTTGTCACCTGCAAAAGGAAAAACAAATTAGTTTTTCTTGGGGACCCAAGCCATTACAGACTTGGATCTACCTCGTGTATCAATGTAAGATAGCTTATCAAAGACTAGAGATACACCATTAGATTGAGCACCCCTTTTGGGTGCCCAAACCCAACGAGCTGAGGCTTTCACAGCTTTTCCCCATCTTCCCATGTTCCTAGAATGCACACCTCTTCTAGCAGAGGATACCCCAGTTTTAGCAGGGGAATCCTTATGCTTGGCAGAGGGAACCCACCTTTTGTTTTGACCTCTATTTATGTGTTGGTAAGGTCTTGGGCCAGTTTGTTTTGACCCCTTTTGGTAAGCTCTGATACCACTTGTTGATCCCAAAGTCAGATCTTAAACCTTAATAGCTTGTTTAAGGGTTGTGATAGAGAGAAAGAATTCAATCTAACACTAGAGAAACTTTGCAAAGCAAAGTAACTAAACAAGATGCGGAATGTAATGTTTAGCACAAGAACAAATGAGATTCAAACGTTGCACTTTAATATATCAAAAGATATACGAATACCCAAAGTGGTATTAGGGTTTACAAAACCTTAAAGTAATAATAATGAAAAACGAAATGAGAAAGACACCCTTGCATGCTAACCTAGTGAGTCCTTTTATAGATGCAAGGACCCACGTACAAGATCACTACTAACAAACTATGGAAAGTATTAAGGAATAATAACTGAAACGCGTAAATATCTATTCCATGTTTATCTTGACAGCAGGGCCTTTGACTTCAGCAGGGGAACGGATCCCCCTGCCTTTGTTATTTAGCAGGGGGAACTTACTCTAGCAGGGGTATGAATAATCAACTAGCAGGGGAAACAAATAAGCATAGATTTATTCCCAACAATGACATCAGACAGCACTTTTGGTGGAGTGGTATGAAACAGGATGTAGCCACGTATGTCTCCAAATGTCTTACATGCCAGCAGGTTAAGATTGAACATCAGCGATCTGGCGGTCTCCTTCAACCGTTGGATATTCCAGAGTGGAAGTGGGACAAAATCACCATGGATTTTGTTACCGGTCTTCCGCCTACCAAGAAGAAGCACGATGCTATTTGGGTCATTGTTGATCGACTCACCAAATCAGCTCATTTCTTACCGATACGCAAGGAAGATCCGGTAAGTAAACTCGCAGATACTTACAGAAGGGAGATCACGAGACTCCACGGCACTCCCTCCAGCATCGTCTCAGACAGAGATCCTCGTTTCACGTCGCGATTCTGGAAAGGTCTGCAAAAGCTTGGGGTACACAACTTAAGCTGAGCACAGCCTTTCATCCTCAAACGGACGGACAATCGGAGCGAACAATTCAGACATTGGAAGATATGTTAAGGTCGTGTGCGTTGGAATGGACAGGTGATTGGGACGATTACATCTGTTTAGTCGAGTTTGCATACAACAACAGCTGGCACGCAAGTATCAAATGTGCTCCTTTTGAAATGTTGTATGGCAGAAAGTGTCGCGCTCCAACTTGCTGGGATCAAGTGGGAGAGCGAACACTCGAAGGACCAGAGATTATAGAAATGACCAATGAGAAGATTGAGGTAGCTAAACGGAAGCTGCAGGAAGCGCGATCACGTCAGAAGAGTTACGCCGATAAGCATCGTAGGGACATACATTTTAATGTGGGAGATCACGTCTTCCTCAAGGTTTCGCCGGCACGTGGTGTTAAACGCTTCGGGATCAAAGGGAAACTCAGTCCTCGGTTCATCGGACCATTTGATATCGTTGAACGAATCGGTGAAGTATCTTATCGATTGGCGTTACCTCCTCAGCTTTCGCATGTGCATAACGTGTTTCATGTGTCCTTACTCAGAGGGTACAATTATCATCCCCTTCACATGGTTCAGTATCCACTGGAACAGATACGTGAAGATCTCACTTTTATAGAAGAACCCGAACGAGTACTCGACAGGCAAGAACGAGTCATGAGAAGGAAGACGATTCCATTCGTCAAAATTCTTTGAAGGGACCATACCGAGCGGGAAGCCACTTGGGAAACAGAGGAGTCTATCCGGGCTTCTTACCCTCACTTCATATTTTGAGTTCGGGTATGTCACTTCTTTTCAGCTTACTTTATCTATAATTCGGGGACGAATTATTCTTTTTAGGGGGGAAGAATTGTAAAACCCGCATGCTTTTACCATGAATAGTGCCCTTAAGATCGTACGTCCTAGATTAAAACTTACCTCAGTTAGTATTGATCACATTCATGTGCTAATAATCAAGCAAGTGCATACGTGTATGACATGACAAGTATCGATTACGTACGAACTCATGATAAACAGTTAATAAATATATCACGTGAACATAATTAAATCATGATCACCATTTAATATATGAACTAAAATAATTACGTAAATACTTATAATATAATTACGAGCGTTAAGTTACGATAAACGACACGTTAGAGTAAACAGAAACACTTTAAACACGAGCACGTTTAACCACGAACGAACACGAAACATCGGGACACGAGAAAGGTACGGGTACCCCATGTGGGGCCCCCATACCCACGGCACACATACAAGAAATGGGCCTAGCCCATGGACTTTACAAGTAAAGGGGGGTAAAGAGTTAAACATGTTTTCACTTTTCACTTTCAAGAAAATAAACAAAAACCCTAAAAGAGTTTTTCTCCTCTCCTTTTTCTCCTCTTTGTGCCGCCACCTAAACACCACCATTGGAGGGTGTTTGTTTGATTTTGATCTTAAAAACAAGTGTTAGAAACCGTGTTTGTTCATCCTTTTTCCAAGCTACATAGTGGTATACCTTTCTAACCCTTCTTTTTAATTCTTTTTAATTCTTTTAATCTTTGATTATTTCATGAACATGTTATTATTTTTCTTATAAAAACAAGGTAATTAATCATTGATCTAACATGTTTTGGTATTAATTAAAATCAAAGAATGATTTATAAGGGTGTTTGTTTTTGGCCGCCTAGCAAACAAACCCGAGGGGGGGTTTGGTTTGCTATTGCCGCCACCACCAAGACCATATTTGGTCTTGGTTGGCTCATGTGGGACCCACGGCGGCAAGGAGACACGTGTGCCCCGGGTTTGGCTCGGGGTACGGTGTCGAATTCATGCCCGATTCATGGTTCGTTGGTTAAAATCATGATCTGTGTTACATGTAATTTTTATGAATCATGAAATTAGGATATAATTAATTAATAACATGAAATATTAATTAAATCATGACTTAGGTTATTTTAATTATTAGTTTATCATGACATTAATTTAACCTAAGTATTTTATGTTATAAGTTATAATTAATTAATTATTTAAAACATGCCTATAATTAATTAATTTAGACATGACTTAGGTTATATTATTAATAATAATAATACACATTTTAACCTAAGTATATTCATTTCATTTTAATTAAAACATGTTATACTTTAATTAAAATGCTTAACCTATAGTTTAATTAAAATACATGAAATAATAATTAAACTATACACTATATCATATGACTTAAGAAATAAGCTTATAACACTTAGACTTATAAGTTAGCTTATGTAATCAGCTTAATTCTAATTATGGAAACTTCTAATTATAGAAACTTAATTAAATAAGGCAACTAATCTAATTATGGAAACCTTCTATATATGGAAATCAATCTATTTCAGGCAGCTAATCTAATTATGGAAACCTTCTATATATGGAAACTTATTTAATTAAGGCAGCTGATCTATTTTTGGAAACTTTCTATTTTTAGAAACTAATCTATTTTAAGCAGTAAATTCTATTTTTGGAAACTTTCTATTTTTGGAAACTTTCTATTTTTGGAAACTTTCTATTTTTGGAAACTTTCTATTTTTGGTAACTTTCTATTTTTGGAAACTTTCTATTTTTGGAAACTTTCTATTTTTGGAAACCTGCTATTTTTGGAAACCTGCTATTTTTGGAAAGTTACTTATTATTACACAGTAAGTATAATAATACATGAAACACCAGTAATACTTAATCAGATTAATCAGAATACAAGATAAACACAGTTTAAGGCTTTAAACAGTGAACCATGACCTAAAACATACCAAATCAGCTTTAATGAGACACAAAACCCAGTACGTAATCAGCGAATCGATACTTATACACGTGTGTATTCATGTAGCGTTAGTGATCCAGAAGTAGGAGTCTTTCTTCCGTTCATTCACTGGACTTGAAGTACGGATTCCCGTCCTTTCAGTATGGACATTCCTTCCTTATTAGGATTTCCCCGTATGCAGCCAACTGTTTTCCCCAGCATTTGTTTTATTGTTTTGAACTGCTTATGTTTAATTAGCATAATCTATAGCCATATACAAGCATGACCAGTTTCACCTAGTTATGGAGGTACCATAACCATAGCATTGGAGGCACCGATGTTATGACTTCCCCACGGCGGAGTGATTGCTCGTGGCGTCCCTTTTCAGTTTTGGCCATATTATTATATCAGGTGGAGCGTATGGGTGCATCCTAGTTACATGTTTTATTCAGTTTATCATGGTGAATGTGGTGTGTGCCTTGCACCCTTCATAAGGAGCTGATCCCTCCTACCCAAATCAGTATATTGATTAGAGGCATCCCCTCTAATCAGCATGATGAGGTCACCCCTCCAAGTATTCATGCACGTGACCTTTTCATGACCTATATGGGCTATGGTATATTTATGTTAAAACAGTTTTCACAAGATAAACATAAGGCTTTTCAAACTATAAAACCAGTTTTCTTGATACTTAAACAGTTTACTCAGTACTTAGTCTTCCGCTGTTATATGTTACATGCTTATCCTATTTCATGCTATATTGTACATCCGTGCACTGAGCGTCTTGCTCAGCCGTTTTCCTTTTCATGTTCCCAAAACGGCAGGTACTCAGGGACGCTCGTAAATCTCAAACGTAGGTGCATATGGACTGGAAGCCTTACTGTCTTTCTTTACTTTATGCATTTCCTTTACTTTGATACAGTTGCTATGGACATTGTTTCGTCCTTTCCTTTTTACAGTATTTATGTTTGTGTGTGATGAGCTTTACTTTGGGATACCGATGTTTGATTCCGGTATTTCCCTTTTATGGTTGAATAATGCTTAGACATTTATCCTTGTATGCTTTGATGACACGCCATGATTATGCGTAATATTCCATTTCCAAAATGGGGTGTTACAACATCAATGTGCGCTATCACTTTATCAGAGAACTCTTGGAAGCAAAGACGGTCGAAGTTCTGAAGGTAGGTACTGAACACAATGCTGCGGATGCCTTGACGAAGGTGGTACCTGGACGCAAGTTACAACACTGCTTGGAGTTGCTGAGTGTTGGGATAGGCTAATATAAAGTCTAAGGTGGAAATTTTTATGTTTAGTCTTTATTTTGCCTAAATCGTATCTAGGGGTCAAGAGTCTAGTTTCCTAATTCGTAGCTAAGAATAAAGGTCGGTTGGCAATGTCTAAGCCCGACCAGACCCGGAGTCATTGTAAGAGTCGGTCCCCCTCGTCTCTATAAAAGGAGGTGAGGGGGAATGTAACATTCACGTCATTCTTTCAATAAACTAATCAGAGTCGATTAGGGATATACCTTGTGGACGTAGCTTTTACTTTTCTGTCGAGTCTGCTGTTGTGTGTATTCTTCGATCGAGTATTCCGCGTCTAGGTTAACCAGGGTTGTAGGGAATAAACTGAAAGTTTATGGACTTAAAATCGATAGTCGTGTGATAGGATCGAACTCGAGATCACGGGATTGCACACATTACGTAAAGAGTTAATTTATTTATTAAATATATTTATTATATTTATTAAATCAAACCGTAGCTTAAACTAACGACCGTTAAATAATTAAAAGTTAAGTATTAAATGACCGTTATAGAATCTAATAGAAGCTAAAAGAAGGAGTCAGAAAAGTTCCGGAAACCCCCTTGTGGCTTGTAAACCGCCGGCCAAGAGAGACAAGAAAGAAAGGGAAAAAGATTTTGTTTCCTTAAATTTGTTTAAACTTGGAGGAAAAGTTTTTCTAAGGGCTATATAAACAAACCCATGGGTTTCATAATTTTTAATCCATCCCTCTTTTCTTTTTCTCTTAACCGCCGGCCGAACACACCCTTTTAGGGTTCTTCTTTGTTCTTCGATTAAGCTATTATAGATCTAGTCCTAGCCCCTCTCTAGGGTTGTTGGGTTGATACTTCATAAGCGTGGAAGCTCGGTTTGTTCGTGCTAGACTCACGATTAACTCGCCGTATTACGTGTGTACAAGATCGTGATATAGTCTTGCTTTAGACTATATCCTGGTGGTGTTCGTGATTAACCCTAGTTGCCGATTTTTTCAATGATCTTGTGGATCTTGCTAGGATCAAGGTATGTAACCCTAATCTTGATTAATTATAATTGTGTTAACTATGATCTTGTTAATTTGCTTCCGCTGTGTGTGTTAGGGTAGTTTTTTTCAAGAAAAATAATATTGACTAAATCTTATCAAAAATAATGAATTATTTTGAGATCTAAATTACATATGATTTGCGTTGATTAGAATTGCAATAACAACTTAACGGCCTACTCAATTTTGACAAACTATAAAGTGGGTATAACGCACCGCTGGTCATGTACCCGGTTAAGGAAGGAGGTGTTATGCTTCAGCGCTGACCAAATTTCTGGCTCGCCTGTGCGTCAAAATTGGAATTACCTACGGTTGTTATTTGTATAATTCTTTAAGGTTGATTTAACTGCATTAATTCACATCCGAAACATAATGAATAAGGTTATTGCTTTGTGCTTTAGCTGAGTTCTAGAAAAAGTACGGTGTGAATTTAGTTGTGTGTAATATCTTTAATTGGTTTAACCAATACCTCAACTTGCAAATATATGATGAAGTTTTAGGGTGTGCTTGGTTAAGGGTATTAGGGGGTAAGGAATGGGAATGGGAATGATTAATACTGCTTGGTTAATAAAAATATAGGTAATCATTACCTAGTAATGGGTAATGAACCATTCCTCTGTAAATTGGGGGGAATAGATTGATGTATGTATATGTGTGGCTCCACCTACCACCACCATCACTGACCACCACCATTGTTGCCACCACCACCGTCCTAACGCTACCACCACTCTCCAACACCACCACTCTCTGACGCCACCACCACCACTGACAACCACCATTGTTGCTACCACCACCCTCTTAACGCGGCCACCACTCTCCGACACCACCAATCTCCAATGTCACCACCACCACTAACCAACACCATTGTCGCTACCACCACCCTCCTAACGCCACCAACACTCTCCGACGCCATCACTCTCCGACGCCACCACCACCATTGTCGCTACCACCACCCTTCTAACGCCACCACCACCTTCCTAACGCCACCACCACCCTTCAAACGCTACCACCACTCTCCAACGCCACCACTCTCCGACGCCACCACCACCACTGACCACCACCATTGTCACTACCACCACCCTCCTAATGCCACCACCACTCTCTGACACCACCACTCTCCAACACCACCACCACCACTGACCACCATCATTGTCGCTACCACTATCCTCCTAACGCCACCACCACTCTCCAACACCACCACTCTCTGACGCTGCCACCACCACTGACCACCATCATTGTCGCTACCACCACCCTCTTAACGCCACCACCACTCTCCAACACCACCACTCTCTGATACCACCACCACCACTGACCACCACCATTGTCGCTACCACCACCCTCCTAACGTCACCACCACTCTCTAACAACACCACAATCTAACGCCACCCCAACCACTGACCACCACCACTGTTACTACCACCACCCTCCTAACGCCACCACCACTCTTTGACGCCACCACCACGTACCACCACCATTTTCGCCACTACCACCCTCCTAACGCCGCCACCACTCTTTGACGCCACCACTCTTAAACGCCACCACCACCACCACTGACCACCACCATTGTTTCTATCACCACCACTCTCCGACACCACCACTCTCTGACACCACTACCACCCTCCGACACCACATCTTATATTAACCAAGCACCAACAATGGTAATGATAATACTAAGGAATGTTCATTGCATTCCTTTATATTCCCTTACCCTTACCCATTCCCATTCCCCTCAAGTTAACCAAGCGCCCCCTTAGTCTCACCAAAAAGTTTACTAAACGTTTTATTAAACTTATGTTATGGAGATGTATGCATGCTTCTCCATACATGATTTTGACATCAAAATCTATACCCTAAAAATTTAAGTCATATGCCATCTAATTGACGAACACTTGAAGTTACAATTTTCGTGATATCAGATTTTGGACGATGTTGTAATGGAGAGAAAACTTCATGACTGAATAAGATTGCACATGAAGGTTTTACGTTCTTTAGATTAGTCGACTTAATTAAGTTACTCAGTAAGAACTGGAAACTTAAGGCGTAAAGTAGGGATGAAACATGTTTATAATGCAAATGATTTTGGCAATGTAAATCCCTAACATATCTAGAAATTGCAAATTTGTTTGTCAATTATTGTTTGACAAGTTACTGTGCTGAATACATTTGTCACTAGCAGATCAACTGATGTGATGAATCTATGTCAATATGGATTCTAGTTTCAAGGAAAATACTATGGTTTTATTACCGGGGTAATTTTATTTTCTTGAATTGTATTATCAAAAATACTAATGTTTGAACTTATTTCTATAGAAATGGCTCAACCCAAAAACAATCTAACAATAAGTTCAGCGTTCAAAGTTTTCTTTGAACGTCCTGAACTTACTAGCCCTAACTTCAATGACTGGTATCGCTCACTAAGAATTGTTCTGAGAGCAGCCGGTACTATTGATATTTTGACTACTCCTTTTCCTGAGGATCTTGCTGAAGGAGCATCTGATGCGAAAAGGCTTCAACACGCTGCTAATGTTAAGAAGCACCATGAGGTGGCTGCTGTAATGTTAGGGAGAATGGCTTCATCACTTCAAAGGAAGTATGAGCTACTTTCACCTCAGTGAATGCTTGATGAACTCAAGGCTGTGTATGAAACGCCACAAGCTATAGAGATCTATGATTTGGTTGATGCTCTACATAGTTGCAAGCAAGCTCCTGGAAAGTCTGTAAGTGCCCATTATATGGAGATGAGGGGTTATATGGAACAACTCATTGCACTAGGACAACCCTATGATCATAATATGGTTATCAACTTGATCAATAGGTCCTTTAATAAGGACTTCAATGATTTTATTCGTAACTATAATATGCATTGCACGGGGTAGACGGTTAATGATCTGCATGCAATGCTCATTGACTTTGAAAAGGGGTTGAAAGATAAGGCATCCACTGCTACTCCTCAAGTACTTTATGTGCAAAAGGGTAGAGTGAATAAACCAAAACCACAAGTGAATAAGAAGCAGAAAGGAAAAGGCAAGGTTGATAAGAGCAAACAAGTTGCGACTCCATCAAAACCAAAGCAGAATTTTGTCAAGATGAGTCAATCTCAGAAAGATGAGACTTGTCACCACTGCAAAATGACTGGACATTGGAAGAGGAATTTCTCTCTCTACCTCCATGAGTTGCAAGAACATAAGAAGAAGGCTGAGCTAGCTGCTGCAACATCTTCAGGTAACTTATTTATGATAGAGTTATTTAATCTTACATACAAATCAAACTCCTGGGTATATGATACGGGATGTGGTATTAACATTTGTAATACCCTGTAGGGATTTGAGTTGAAGAGGAAGCTTACCTATAGGGAACAATTTCTGCAAGTGGGCAATGGCGTACAAGCAGCGGTTGAAGCTATAGGAATATTTAAACTAGTTTTACCTTCGGGTTTAGTACTGTTTTTAAATAATTGTCATTATGCACCTACAATTGTTAGGGGTGTTATTTCCTTTTCTTGTATGTTGGATCTTGGATTTAATCACACGATTGATAATAACAGAATTTCTGTTTTTAAAGATGGTTTATTCTATTTTGATGCAATTTCTGTTAATAGTGTTTTTGAAATTAACATGCATGATAATAATTCCAAGAGGAAAAATAGTTCTATTTTTAGCATGAATAAGAAGAGAAAGTTAGACAAAAACTCTTCTTATCTTTGTCATTGTAGACTTGCCCATATTGGGAAGACTCACATACAAAAGCTTCAACGTGATGGTCTTTTGGAAAATATCAATGATGAATCATTTGATAAATGTGAGTCTTGTATCTTTGGAAAGATGACAATGAAACCTTTTAATAGCAATATTGAAAGGGCTACTGAACTACTTGGTTTAATACACACTGATGTGTGTGGACCACTTAGACATGTGTCAAGGAAAGGTGCTAGCTACTTCTTAACGTTTACGGATGATTATAGCCGTTATGGTTATGTTTATTTACTTAAGCATAAACATGAGGTATTTGAAACATTCAAAATGCTTAAAGCAGAAGTAGAGTTACAACTAGGAAAGAAGATTAAAGCTCTTCGTTCTGATCGAGGTGGTTAATATTTAACTCAAGAGTTTAAATATTATTTAAGTGAGAATGGAATTGTTCAGAAACTTACTTCTCCATATAGTCCACAACAAAATGGTGTATCTGAAAGGAGAAATCGTACATTATTGGATATGGTGCGATCTATGTTTAATCTTACAACTTTACAATTATCCTTTTGGGATTATGCTCTTGAATCTGCTGTTCGTATTCTGAATATGGTTCCCACAAAGAAGGTTGATAAGACACCATATGAACTATGGCATGGCAAGAAGCCATATTTGTCTTATTTGAAAATTTGGGGTTGTGAGGCGTATGTGAAACGTGACTCTGGAGATATACTCCAACAACGCTCAGTAAAATGTATCTTTGTAGGTTACCCTAAGGAAACTATGGGTTACTACTTTTATTATACGACCGAGAACAAAGTAGTTGTGGCTCGGTATGGAGACTTCCTTGAAAATGATCTTGTAAATCAAGAAATCAATGGGAGAGATTATGATCTTGAATAAATTCAAGAAGATACATTGCCTTCTGAAAATACTAGCGAAGAAATTCCTGTAGAACCAGAAAGTCTGGGAGTTACGTAGGTCTAAAAGAACCATACGTGCGCCAGACAAACTATGTCTTTACATAGAGGATGATGAGGAGGAAGTAGGGGATCTTGGTGAACCTGCTAACTATCGATCAGCAATGTCTGATCCAGAAAAGTCAAAATGGATAGTTGCGATGAATGAGGAAATGAAATCCATGGAAATCAACGATGTTTGGATTCTTGTGAGCGCGCCTAAAAATGCTAAAGTAGTGAAAATAGGTGGATCTACAAGAAGAAAACCGACATGGATGGTGAAATACAACCCTATAAAGCACGTTTAGTAGCTAAAGGTTTTACTCAAACTTTTAGCGTAGACTACGAGGAGACATTTTCTCCTGTAGCAGACTTATGAGCTATTAGGATTCTCATAGCTATAGCAGCATACTATGACTATGAGATATGGCAAATGGATGTTAAAACTGCCTTCTTGAACGGTCGCTTAGATACAGACATCTATATGCAACAACCGGAAGGGTACGTCGATCCTAAATATCCAAAGCGCGTGTGCAAACTTCAAAGATCTATTTATGGTTTGAAACAAGCATCACGTCAATGGAATAAACGATTTGATGAAGAAATCAAAAAGTTCGGATTTATTCAAAATCGTGATGAGCCATGTGTATATCGCAAAGCTAGTGGGAGTAATGTAGTGTTCCTAATTTTATATGTCGATGACATATTAATCATGGGAAGTAACATTCCAAGACTTAAGGAAGTTAAGGATTATCTTGGTAAATGTTTTTCTATGAAGGATTTGGGAGATGCTGCATATATTCTGGGAATTAAAATCTATCGAGATAGAAGTAGACGGTTAATTGGTCTTAGTCACGATGCTTATATAGATAAGATATTGAAGAAGTATAACATGCATAACTCTAAGAAAGTTTTTCAACCGATGGAGGTTAAGCATGAATTAAGTCATGAGAAAGATGTATCAACACCTGAAGAGGTGGCTTACATGCAAAAGGTGCCTTATGCTTCGGCTGTAGGATCTATCATGTATGCTATAAGATGCAAAAGGCCTGATGTGGCGTTTGCTCAGAACTTGGTTAGTAGATACCAACAGAATCCAGGAAAGTTCCACTGGACTGCTGTTAAGCATATTCTAAAGTATTTGAGGAGTACGAAAGATATGTTTTTGGTATTCGGGGGTAAACCAGACACAAAATTGAATGTAACAGGGTTCTGTGATGCGTCCTGACAATGTGATAAAGACGATACGAAGTCTCAGACGGGTTACGTGTTTGTCATCAATGGAGGAGCAGTTGACTAGAAGAGCAGTAAGCAGAAAACCATTGCTATGCATGCAACTCAATTGGAGTACATGGCCGCTTTAGAAGCTGCAATGGAGGTTGTTTGGATTAGGAAGTTTATTGGAGATCTTGGAGTGATGCCTTCAATTAAAGTACCTATTGATATATATTGCGACAATTCTGCTGCAATAATATTCGCCAATGACCCTGGAGTTATGAAAGGCGCCAGACACTTTTAACGTAGGTATCACTACGTTCGAGAACAAGTGGAAGCTCGAGAAATAAAATTAATAAAAGTTCACACAGATGATAACGTAGCTGATCCTTTTACTAAGGCTTTATCTAGGCCAAAGGTAGTTAAGCATGCCAAAGCTATTGGGATGCAACTAGCTAGAAAATTCATGCAATAAATCTGTTGATTAGTATTTGGATAAAGGATGTAAGACATTATTTAATTGATGAAATAAAGATTGGATTTCGTTTATTTTTCTATTATTTGATTTTGTATCCTATTTTACATGTTTTAATCCATGAGCATTATGATGTTTCTCAATGTCCGTTGTCGATTAATAATATGGGAGTATTATTAAACTAAGATAATTTAAAATAGTGACAGAGTATACTTGAAATTTTATTGGTCAATTTTGGATGATATTTGATGAATCAAATATTGGACTTATCCCAACTATATGATTTTACTTTATGGATCTTTGTCATTAAGTAAATCATAAATAGTTCTCCTTAGTCCCGAGATACAAGAAAACTGCATTGAATGTAGTGCATTTCTGTAAGGTAACCTAACGCTAAACGTAACTGGTAGTTATAAGGGTTATTTTCAGAAGTGTTGCAAAGTTCATGTGTTTTGCTTGTAGTCAAAATGGGATTTGTTTCCTTCAAATTATTTTTGAAGTATAAATACAGTTGGCCCCCTCGGGGAAGTAAGATGTTTGTGTGGCCACACCCAAATGTGTTTTGGTAATCTTGCTATATCCGTAAACGAGAAACATAATAGTTAATGAAGGAATGACTGAGATCCATATCCTTATTAACGTTGTATTTGAAATGAAAGGATAATAATAGTGATAATTTATCATTAAAAGGTTTTGTCCAGGAAACCTTACTCGAGTTGTACTAGTGACATTGTTAGTGTAATTAGACGCTAATCAATGTGATCACGATATTCGAATTTTGTCCAAGTTGGAGCTGAAAGTGTATGGACTTAAAATCGATAGTCGTGTGATAGGATCGAACTCGAGATCATGGGATTGCACACATTACGTAAAGAGTTAATTTATTTATTAAATATATTTATTATATTTATTAAATCAAACCGTAGATTAAACTAACGATCGTTAAATAATTAAAAGTTAAGTATTAGGCCGTTATAGAATCTAATAGAAGTTAAAAGAAGGAGTCGGAAAAGTTCCAGATCCCCCTTGTGGGCTTGTAAACCGCCAGCCAAGAGAGACAAGAAAGAAAGGGAAAAAGATTTTGTTTCCTTAAATTTGTTTAAACTTGGAGGAAAAGTTTTTCCAAGGGCTATATAAACAAACTCAAGGGTTTCATAATTTTTAATCCATCCCTCTTTTCTCTTGCTCTTAACCGCCGGCCAAACACACCCTTTTAGGGTTCTTCTTTGTTCTTCGATTAAGCTATTATAGATCTAGTCCTAGCCTCTCTCTATGGTTGTTGGGTAGATACTCCATAAGCGTGGAAGCTCGGTTTGTTCGTGCTAGACTCACGATTAACTCGCCGTATTACGCGTGTACAAGATCGTGATATAGTCTTGTTTTAGACTATATCCTGGTGGTGTTCCTGATTAACCCTAGTTGCTGATTTTTCAATTGATTTTGTGGATCTTGCTAGGATCAAGGTATGTAACCCTAATCTTGATTAATTATAATTGTGTTAATTATGATTTTGTTAATTTATTTTCGCTGTGTGCGCTTTGATCCATATTAGAGTTTTAAGTAATTGTTATGAACTATATAAACCTTCGTAAACCCTACGGTTGTTGTTAGTTTATTGTGTGGTAGACATTTAGACGATGTAGTCCGTCACTTTGCATATAAGGTGTATATATAACTAGACAAACAAAAGCAAACATCGTTTCATGTCAACATTTGAAAAGAGCATGATCTTGATATTTGATGTTAAACACTTCTACAAGTGCAAGTGCTTAAATGCAAAATCGAACATGTCAAAATCATCAATTTAATGAATCGTGAAGTGGCATTGTTGTGTTGTAAGATGAATGTGGGCCTTAATAGTTGATGATGAAAAGCAATCCAAAGTGAAAAAGGTGGCCTTGTATTTCTTTGCTGTCCCTTTCTTATTTAATTGGGATTATCGTGTTCAACTTGACAAGAACTATGACATTTTAATTGTCAACTTTTGTATCAGGCTTGTTAATACGTACTATCATATATGGACATTAGTTTAATTGATTTCTAGACGAGAAAAAGTTTGGAAAAAAACATGTTATTATTAGACGGTTAGATTAGAATTCAATTTGATTGTGGGCTTGGTCTATTAAAGTTAGGATTGCTTATTATTAAAGTTATGTATTTAGTATAAATACATAAGATATGTTATGTAATTGAATCATTCAATAAATAAACGTATTGTGTTGAGACGGAACACATGATGAAAGCACTTTCTTCAATAATCTTCTTTGTATTTGTTGAGACAGAAGTATAATTGTATTTGACGGCATAATTGTTTACTGTTTGCGGCTTTCTCTTTTGTGTGGCTTGCTTTGCTTTTAGGTAAGAGCGACATTTTTTACCAACTATATTTGTAAAATGGTAATGATCTCCGATGGAAAAACAAAAAAATAATGGTGATTGAGGAAAGATATATCTGTTGATTGTATCGGAGATGTGTTATGATGGCTAGGGTTTGGAAGCTAAAAATTTAGTCGATAAAAAAAAACTAATTATGAAAAAGTAAAGCGAAAAAGGAATTAAGCGGGATTCCTCCGAATTATCGTCACCGATGATCGGAGGATAACTTTCTTGTGATGGGTTGTATCTAAAGCTCCGATACCATGAACAATATCAACATAATTGTATTGATTGAATGTTTTGTGTGATTACATAATAAAAATTGCATATATATTTATAATGAATACATAAAGTTTGAGTACTTATAAATTTATATAAGTTTATTACATCATGATTAAATTATATAGGTTTTTAAGTTTCAAAATAAGCCATAAAACTAACATTTATGTTATATGAGCGGAAAATAAAACATTATACAATAAAACTCACATTTTAAAGCCTATTTTTAAACTTCTGGTCCAAAATTATAAAATTATGGCTTGTGTTACATAAACTAAAATAATTTACGTTGGATAAGTAAAAACAAAACGGCCGTTAGTCTAAACATCATTTTCCACATGTTGTTCACAAAAAGAAACGCCTGGTTTGTTAGGTTGAGAGTCATTCTTTGTGAGAAAACATATGAAATTTTGCTGATTTTCCGATCTAAATGATTATGATAATGTCAGATACTCAGATCTAGTAAATATATACATCTCTTTCAATTGAAGATTATACCCTATAGTTACCATCAAAGAAGAAACAACGGGACAGCTTGACATATTCATGCATGCATATACAATGTTTTGTATAAAGTTCATCATATTTCAAGGCTATGATGCATCACGTTAATACCTAGTTAAAAATGTACTAGTTGTTCAAAGTAATATGCTAATAGAATCAAATTCTTGTAATTATCCAAGATATAAAAGGTATCTTTATTGTTTGAAAGGGATGTAAAACTAACGACCCATGGACATCTAGTAATCTATACTCAATTACAATTGTAAAATGAAAAGCTAATTTGAACTACAGTGTTAATTTTGTATTGACCTGTTTATACTTTATACCACTCTAGAAAGAGTAAGAGACAAAGCTGAATGCTTTCACACTTTAATGTCATGAATTGGATATAATTTACTCACAAAGAAAAGATAGGAACAATGGAACTTTCATCGACAATTATGTATATTGAAAAAAAGGCTAGAAAAAACAGGTCAAGGTGACAAGGTAAGAGTATTTCTTGCTTGTTTTGTCAAACAAGAAAATGTTTTATTTGGCTGATGAAACAACGGCGTACGCATATCGTTACTTGTGGTGCATGCACAGGTAAGGTTACTGTGGATATTTCAAATTTGTTTGTAGGAACTTTAGACCTCACATCTTTCATTTCTTTTAGTATGATAGTCGCAAAATCTTTTATTAATAGATCACTCCGACTTCCGAGTGTTATAGATAAAATTCTTTTATATTAAACAATCGTAATATATATCTATGTTGAGTAAGCTATTTTGATATTTTAATGCAATTGGTTGATTTCTAAAAAAAGAAATAAGAGAAAAAAACAACAAAAAAAGGAGACTTAGCCGTTTGGTTCGTCGGATATCTGACGTAATTGAATATAATTGTAAGATTTAAGTTCATTTGGATACCAAACTTTATTTGGATGCTAAGAGACTAATCTCCACCACTCATCTCCATCTTAATCTAATAGATAAGATTAAACATAAAACCAATTTCCTCTTTTTTTTTTCAAACATTAATATCTTTTAGACCGTCAATCGTTATACGAAAAAAAATATACCATTACGACGGGCATTTAATTATCTTTCTACAGATATGCTATATGATATACTTTCGACAAATTATTTTTTTTTTTCTGTAATTTATCATATATGATACTAAATATCATATATGATAGTAACACTTGTATCATATATGATATAACTTATCATATATGATATAAACCAATATCATATGATATAAACCAATATCATATGATATAAACCAATATCATATATGATTCTGTAATAATTTGTAACATAACACTAATATCATATATGATAAAACACTATTATCATATATGATATTATACGCAAATTTAAAAAAAAAACGATTTTTTTTCTTCAAAAGTATATATCATATTGCATATCTGTAGAAAGCTAATTAAATGCTCGTCGCGATGGTACATTTTTTTCCGTTTAACACTTAACGGTTTAAAAGATATTTAAGTTTTAAAAATAAGTGAAATAATTAAATACTTTTAATCTCAACCATTAGATATGATGAGGATGGATGGTGGGGATGAGTCCCTTAGTATCCATGATAGATATGGTATCCAAAATAACTTGACTCTTTAATTCAATTACATTATATAATTTGTTTGGTTCACATAATGAAAGGAATGTAATTCACTTTACATTACGTAAGGTGCTTGGTTTGCATTGTAATTGAAATTGAAACATTGCAATTACATCAAATGATGTAATTGAGATTATATAGAAAATTGGATGGGATGTTTTGAATTAGGGCGTAATTCATTATTTATACTTTAAATCATTATTAATAATAACATTATCGTATTATTATTATTATTATTATGAATATTATTAATATTATTATTATATAAATATTAAAAAAATAATAAGAATAAATTTTATTTTTATTATATATATAATATAAATATTAAAAAACTAAAAATAATAATAATAATTATTATTAATATTAATAATAATAGTATTATATTATTAATTTTTTATTATTTTATTTTATTTTATTATTATATTATTATTTTTTATCATTTGATTTTATTATTGTTTTTTAACATAATTAATATCAATAATATTTTTTTATTATTTAATATTATTTTTTTATTATTTTATTATTTATTTTTTAACTTAAATTTTATATTTGTATTTTAGATTTTTAGATTTTTATATTTTTATAATTTTTATAATTTTTTATTATTATTGTATTACTAATTAGTTATTATTATATTATCAATATTGATTAATATTATGATATTTTTATTAATAGTATTTTATTATTTTATATAATAATAAATATTATTAAAATAATAAATTTTTTATTTTATTATTATTATTATTTTGTTTTATATTATTTAACTATTACTTTTTCATTCACTTTTTTAAGTTTTATAAAAAATAATAAATGAATTACATTACGTTGGGAGTTAACCAAGCACATTTTCAAATTTAGTCAATTACAATTACAATACATTACAAATCCAACATATTTCAATCCATTCAATTACAATTATATCAAATTACAAATCTTTTCAAAGATTACAATTCTTTCAAAAATATTATGCGAACCAAACAGGGGCCTTAATGTAACACCCCATTTGGATAAATGGACCATTACGTAGTAATTATGGCGTGTCATAAAATCATGCAAGGTAAATGTCTAAAATATTAACTGACCATAAAAGAAAATGGAAATAAACATCGGTTCCAACATAAGCTCTACACATAAATGCATAAGTATAGAATGTAAAGGAAATGACTAAACAATGTCTAGCAAAGCAAAAGTATGTAAATACATTAAAGAAGAAAGAAGACTAGGCGCCTCATTCCATGCACGTACTCTTGTTTCCTAGCTTTGCCCTTTAGTACCTGCCGTATTGGGACATGGAAAGAAAAATACGGCTGAGCAATACACTTAGTGTGCGGATATATGACAATGAAATGTAAAGCATAAACATAAGCAAGTAATGAAATGAAATGAATACAACGAAATAAGTGTATGTCCTAGAAAAACCTGGTTTAAGCTTATAAGACTGGTTTTATATTTTTGAAAAAACTTATGTTTAGTTTATTCAGAAAACTGTATTTTAAATATGCCCGGAGCCCATACAGGTCATGTTATATCAACGTGCATGAATACTTAGAGGGGTGACCTCATCATGCAATTAGAGGGGTTGCCTATAATTAATATATAATATGAGTGGAGGGATCAGCTCCTGTAACGGATGCAAGGCACACACCGCAGTTACCATGAAATCTTACTACTTGTCCTAGGATGCACCCATTCGCCCCACATGATAATAATAACAAGGTCAAATACTGTAAAGGGGCGCTGCGAATAATCACTATCACCGAAGAAGAGTCATGACACCGGTGCCTCTAGTGCTATGATTATGGAACCTCAATAGCTAGGTGAAACTGGCATGCATGTATATAGCTCAGGCAATCTAAAATAAACATAACATATACTGAATGTGTTTAAGACACGTAAACTATTAGGAAAAAACAGATGGCTGCAAACGGGGAATCCTACTGTAGGAAAGAATGTCTTTACTGAATGACGAAATATCCGTACCTTATGTCCAGTAAATGAAGACGAAAATGAATGCGAAAGATCACTCCGACTTCACAATAGCTACATAATAAAGTGACATGAATGAGTGTCGTTTTACTTATACATACTTGTTATTTAGTTTACTTGACGCGTTGATACTTATTATACTTGTTCTTGTCTTGTCTTATTATTTCATGTTTAATCATGTATTTCTTAGTGTTTCATGTGTTTCATGTAATTCATGTTTTAAGTGTTATAGTACTTGTTATAACAATATTAGTAAATTTCTAAAAATAGCAGGTTTCTATATATAGTAATTTTCTAAAAAAGCAAGTTTCCATATATAGTAACTCTACAAAAATAACAAGTTTCGTTAAAAAGTAAGTTTCCAAAAATAGAAAGTTTCCTTAAATAGTAAGTTACCAAAAATAGAAAGTTTCCATAATTAGTAAGTTTCCAAAAATAGAAAGGTTCCATATTTAGCATGTTTCTATAAATATCATGTTGCCAAATTTAGAATGTTTCCTTATTTATCTTGTTGCCATAATTAGTATAATTCCATAATTAATATGTTTCCATAATTAATGTGTTTCCATAATTAATCATATGCTTATTAAATAATTAAATGATATAACATATAGTTTTAATAAGCTTATATTATATAATGAATAATTATATTGTAAAGTTTAAAAATTAATAAATATTTAGGCTTAACTTATTATTATTAATTAATAATAATATTCCATGTTATCATAAGTTATTATTAACTAATTATATTACATGTTTCATATAATTAAACTTTACCTTAAAAGATATTAATTAATTAAGCTAAGATTTAATTAATTAAATTAATGTACGCGAAAAATTAAGTAATTAATTATTTTAGCAGAAGTTTATTAAAATAAAATGAACATACAAAATAATCATGATTTTATTTTAATAAAATTCATATCATAAGTCATATAAATTAATTAACCTAATTAACATATTTCAAATTAAATCAATTAATTAAATAAATGCATACAAGTTTTAGAAAAAGTTTAACCAAACACCCCTTGCATGTTTTGGTGTTTAACCGAACCTCGAACGAAACCCCACCGAGACCGTGAGGTCTTGGCGTTGCCTCAAAACCCACGCAACACCACAGCCCTTGTTGTGGCTTGCGGCCGAACACACAACAGCAGCCACTGCTGCTGCCGTGGCTCCCCCTGCTGCGACAAACACCCCCACCGAGACCAACACATGGTCTCGGTTCCCACTGGCTGGCCAAGTTCCCCACGGCTGGGGTTCTTGGCTTGTGGCTGGCAGCAAAACAAACACCACCGCCACCCTTTGGTTGCGGCTGGTGGTACCAAAACCAACGCCGACCCCTATGAGGTTGCGGCTGATGGAAACCAAACACCACCGAGACCCTACGTGGTCGCGGTTGGCCTGCGATCGGGACAAAACCAAACCCCCAACCCGTACTTTGTTTTAATCTTGATTGATCTATGATAATTACATGTTTTCTATGTTTTATAATCAAGAACTTGAATAATTACTAATCATGATAAAAAAGATAAAAGGTTAAGGAATACCGAATGCGCGTGATTAACAAGGTTTTAAATACGAACACATACCGTAGAAAACAAAGATAAAAAACAATGAATCGTCCTTGTGGGTCTTGTTCGTTGCCGCCGCCAAAGAGAGAGGAAGGAGAAAAGATTTTTAGGGTTTTGTTATTTTCCTGTGATATGTAATTTATGAAAATCTTGGAGCCTTATTTGTTTAATATAAGGATTAATAATGGATTGGGCCATGGGCCCCTTTTTCTCTTTGTTTGGACGCCAACTAACACACACATACATACACATTCATTTATTTTTCGTGTCTTAATTTATTACAGTGTGTGTTCGTTTTAATGCTCGTGTTTTATGTCTTGTATGTTAAGTATTATACGTGAATATTTATCGTGCATTTATATTCATGTTTACATACGTAGTACTTATAATAATTAATTAATATACATAACGTTCGTATTAAATATTCATGATTCATGTCGTATATTAATTAATTAAAAAGTTTAAATTTAACCGTAAATTCGTGCATTTAATGATCTTGGGGTTTTTAAAGCGGATTTTACAATTCTTCCCCTCTAAAAGAATAACTCGTCCTCGAATTAGAGATACGATAAGCTGATGAGATAATAAACGCTGAAATGACACATAAGCTGGAAAGACATGTAAGCTGAAAATGACATACCCGATTCAAAACTGGAATTGAGGGTAAGAAGTCCAGATACACTCCTCCGTTTTCCAAGTGGCTTCCCGCTCGGAATGGTCCCTCCAAAGGATTTTAACCAATGGAATCGTCTTTCTCCTCATGACTCGTTCGTGACGGTCGAGAACTCTCTCGGTTTCCTCAATGTAGGGTAGATCCTCTCGAATTTGCTCGAATGGATACGAATCTGTATGTAATGGATGATAATTATAACCTCTGAGTAAGAATATATGGAACAAATCATGCACATTAGATAGCTGAGGAGGAAGCTAGACGATATGATACGTCACCGACACGTTCAAGGGTTTCAAATGGTCCGATGAAGCGAAGACTGAGCTTGCCCTTGAGTCCAAAACGCTTGACACCACGTGCTGGTGATACCTTAAGGAAAACATGATCACCGATCTTAAATGCTAGATCTCTATGATGCTTATCAGCATAGCTCTTCTGTCGAGCACGAGATTCCTGTAGCTTCGCCTTGGCGATGGCAACCTTCTAATTGGTTACCTCCATCATTTCTGGTCCTTCAAGGATTCGTTCTCTAACTTGATCCCAACAGATTGGAGCACGATATTTCCTACCATAGAGCATCTCGAAAGGTGCACACTTAATACTCACATGTCAACTATTGTTGTAGGCAAACTTAACCAAACAAATGTAGTCGTCCCAACTTCCTGTCCATTCTAATGTACAAGCTCGCAACATGGTTTCTAGGGTCTAAATGGTACAATCTGAATGACCATTGGTCTGAGGATGAAAGGCAGTGTTAAGCTTAAGTTTGGTGCCCCAAGCTTTCTGCACCCCTTTTTAGAATTTTGACGTGAAACGAGGATCTCTGTCTGATATGATGTCTGATGGAGTACCATGTAGTCGTATGATCTCCTTAAGAAATATGTCTGCCAATTTGCTAACTGAGAAGTCCTTGTGAATTAGGAGAAAATGAGCTGACTTGGTTAAACGGTCTACTATGACCCATATAGCATCATGTTTGCTATGAGTAAGTGGAATTCCGTTGACGAAATCCATGGAGATTTTGTCCCACTTCCATGCGGTAATCTCTAACGGTTGAAGTAAACTACTAGCCCGCTGATGCTCGATCTTAACCTGCTGACAGGTTAGACACTTGGATACGAAAGTAGCAACATCCTGCTTCATGCCACTCCACCAGAAATGTTGTTTGATGTCATGGTACATCTTGGTGGATCCTGGATGAATAGAGAATGGAGAGCTGTGAGCTTCTATCAACAGCTGGGTTCCTTGCCATACGAGGCTTTCTTCGTCTACACGAAATTCTGTCTACCGATCAAGATTCTGAATAATAGCCCAAATCTCACCATCATCTTTCTGAGCTTCCTTGATCCGAGAAATTAAGTCTGGCTGAATTCTCAGATTAGCCCAGTACCCATGTTGTCTATGTACTAAGAACTCGATGTCTAATCGCTCTAAGTCACGTATAATTTCTTCTTGTATCTTGATGTCGTTGATCATGCCCAACTTCCTATTGAGAGCATCTGCCACTACATTCGCCTTACCAGGATGATACTGAAGATTGATGTCATAGTCCTTGAGTAGTTCCAACCATCTTCTCTGCCTCATGTTAAGTTCTCTCTGAGTGAAGATGTACTTAAGACTCTTGTGATCAGGGAAGATGTCACACGATTCATCATATAGATAGTGTCTCCAGATTTTAAGTGCAAAGACTACTGCTGCTAGCTCCAAGTCATGGGTAAGATAATTCTCCTCATAAGGCTTTAGCTGACGTGATGCATATGCAATCACCTTCCCATGTTGCATGAGTACACAACCTAATCCTTTACCCGAAGCATTGCTGTAGATCTGAAATCCACCTATGCTAGATGGGAGAGTAAGAATAAATGCAAATACTAACCGTTGCTTAAATTCTTCAAAGCTATTATCCCGCTCATCAGTCCAAACGAATTTCTCTCCTTTCCGCATCAACTTGGTCAAAGGTAAGGCTAGTCTTGAAAAGTTCTCCACGAATCTGCGATAATAATCAGCTAAGCCCAAAAAACTACGAACCCCAGTTGCAGACGTAGGTCTTGGACATTTAGTGATAGCTTTAGCCTTCGTAGGATCCATAGTAATCCATTCTGCGGAGAAAATGTGGCCTAGAAATGCCACCTTCTTTAACCAAAACTCACACTTAGAGAATTTGGCATACAACTGCTTCTGACGTAAAATCTGTAACACAATACGTAGATGTTCTTCATGTTCTTCTTTGGATTTAGAGAAGATGAGGATGTCATCGATTAACACGATAGCAAATTTGTCTAAGTACTCGTGGAAGAAGCGATTCATAAGGTTCATGAATACCACAGGAGCATTAGTGAGTTCGAAAGGCATGACCACGAACTCATAATGGCCATATCTTGTGCGAAAAGCATTATTGAGAATATCATGCTCTTTTACTCGCAGCTGATGATAACCGGACTTAGATCAGTCTTGGAGAAATGCGTGGAACCTTGTACTTGGTCAAACAAATCATCGATACACGGTAATGGATAACGGTTCCTAATCGTGATCTTATTCAGCTCACGATAGTCAATGCATAGACGCATGCTGCCATCCTTCTTCTTGACGAAAAGTACCAATGCACCCCATGGTGATACACTCTGACGGATGAAACCTCGCTCCAGTAATTCCTGCAGCTGATCTTTTAACTCCTTGAGCTCTACAGGAGCCATGCGATACGGAGCTTTAGATATTGGTTGAGCTCCAGGGATGAGCTCGATGTTAAACTCTACTTCTCGGATAGGTGGTATATCGGGAAGTTCTTCTGGAAATACATCAGGAAATTCTAAAACAACTGGTTGATCTTGGATTGACGGAACTTCAGCAGTAATATCCTAATTTGAAGCTAAGAAGCCCTCGCAACCATGAGATAATAAAGCACGAGCTTCTAAGGCGGAAATGATTTGTACAGACTTTCCTGGAATGAAACCATTGTGAATGTACTCTGATGCTTGAACATCACTAAATATAACCCGATAGGTATGGCAGTCGAGAGTAGCATGGTGCTTGGTTAACCAGCCCATGCCTAGAATGAGATCAAACTTACACATATCCAAAGGAAGTGCGTTTACTGGGCGAATCTTATCATCAAATTCTTGTGGAAGATCTCTGTAGACCTGGGTAATGTGTACAGAGTCTCGCATAGGCGTAGATATACTTAAAATATTCTCTAGTGGCGTAGGGATTTTATTAATACTGGTGGTATACGTAATGGATATAACTGAATGAGTTACACCAATATCAAATAAAACGCAAACAACATGACCGTTCATGGAATCCCGCTGCTTGTTGTCATGGATCCGAGTAATCCGCTCTATGTTCATCCTTCTGATGGTCCAGGATCGTTGCCGTACAAGAAAAGTTGATTGGAGCTCAGAACTATCGATCTTGGCGTCGTTCTATTGACATTGCGTTATCTACAAAGCATAAACTAGGGTTTGTGAAAGGTATTTTTCTTAAACCTCTTGTTGTACCTGTTCCACCTACTACTGTTGCCATGAATGCTGTTAATCTTGAAATGTAGGAAACATGTAACAATTTTATGATAAATTGGATTATGAGTTCTGTATATGATTCCGCGGGTAAATCTATAACGTTCATTGGTACTGAAAGTGAAATCTAAACTCAGTTAGAAACAAGATTTTCTCTTAGTAACGGATCTAGAAAGCACAAGTTGAGTACATAGTGTTTTGAAGTTAAACAACAAGGTGGTTCTGTAAACGAGTATTACACTAGGTTGAAATGTGTTTGGGAGGATTTAGATTCAATAGTTTTTTTGCCTAGGCTTGTAACTATAACACCAGAAATGTCTACTTTCTTGATTGTTGTAGAAAAACAAAAAGAAGAAGAGAGGCTTTTTTAGTTTTTGAATGATCTAGATGATTGTTATGGTGCACAAAGGAATCAGTTGTTGATAGTAAATCTACTTCCCCGCGTTGAGAATGCATGGGTTGTTATACAACAAGAAGAGTCTTAGAAGGATTTGTTTGAGTCTTTTGGTTCTCTTGTTTAAACAACTGCTTTGTATAGTAAGAAGGATGTTAAAGGGAAATGTAATATTTGTCGGTTTAAATGGCATCCTTCTAACAAGTGTTGCGAGAAAGTAGTTTATTCAGTGTGGCATCATAAGTACAAACAGCCACAAAATATGAAGGTCAGTTTAAGCCAAATGTGGGATCAAACAGTGGTAACTACAAGAAGACTACAACAAGTGTTACTACTAGTGCTAGCAGTTTTACTTTTACTTCTGAGTAGTTTGAAAGCCTTATGAGGAATGTTTTGAGTGATATGAAAAAAAAAGGAGTGTCTAGATCTGATTACACAGATAATGAACTTAAATTTGTTGCAGGTATGATTTGTCTTAGTGCTGCAACAAATAGTAGTCTTCTGTACTATTGGATACTTGATACATGAGCTACTGATCATATGAATCCCTTTTCTAAGTCTATGTGTAAAGCTAAATCTCTTAAATTATTACCTAAAATCACTCTTCCAAATGGACATTCATATGATATTACACAGATAGGACATGTTAAATTAAATAAAAGAATTGT
The DNA here is from genome assembly GCA_025667525.1 of Glebionis coronaria. NCBI lineage: Eukaryota > Viridiplantae > Streptophyta > Magnoliopsida > Asterales > Asteraceae > Glebionis > Glebionis coronaria. Next base: position 538,710,037 of record CM046877.1, read on the forward strand.
TCTCAACGATGTTTTGTGTGTTTTGTCGTTTAAGTTTAGCCTGTTGTCTATTCCTAAGCTAACAAAAGATAACAATTGTGTTGCGATATTTTTCCTAATTTTTTTGTTCTTTAGGACTTGCCAACAAAGAAGATATTGGGTCTAGGTAAGAAGATTGTAGGACTTTATCATCTTCTTAATGTACCCATGGATTCTGTGGATGGGAAGCTTAGAGATGATAAAGTTACATATGTCTAGAGGATTGTTTTCTTGTTCAGCAGGCGTGCATAGTAAGTCAATGTGTCTAAACATGTTTAGCCTATGGAATCATAGATTAGGTAATTTGTCTGTTTCCAAAATGAAACACATCCATTCTAAAGATGTTTTTGTTGTGAATGAAACTGGTACTACTTGTCTTACATATCCTATGGCCAAGCTTACCAAGTTGCCTTTTACTTTAAGTGATTCACATACTTGTTCTGCTTTTGATTTGATTCACATGGATACTTGGGGTCCGTATAAAATGCCTACAAATGGAAGGTATATGTACTTCTTGACCATCGTGGATGACTTTAGCAGTACAACTTGGATTCATCTCATGGTTCACAAATCAGATGCCTTTGTCATAGTGAAGAATTTTCTGAAGTTTTTGGAATTACAGTTTAGTACAAAGGTGAAGTGTATTAGATCGGATAATGCTTTGGAGTTTGTGAAAGGACCTTGTGCTGCTTATTTAGCTTCTCGAGGAATAGAACATCAGACCACTTATATTGACCGGCCGCAACAAAATGGCAGAGTAGAGAGAAAGCACAAACACATATTGGAAGTAGCTAGAGCTCTAAGATAAAAAGCTAGTTTACTGTAGAGATTTTAGGGTGATTGTGTCACTATGGCTACCTTTCTTACAAACATGTATCCTACTTCTGTCCTACACAACAAAACTCCCTATGGACTGCTTCTTAATAGAGTTCCCTGATTATTCTTGTAACACCTCATTTGAATAAATGGACCGTTACGTCGTAATTATGGCGTGTCATCAAAGCATGCAAGGTAAATGTCTAAAATATTAAATGACCATAAAGGAAACCGGAAACAAACATCGGTCCAAACATAAGCTCCACACACAATGCATAGGTATATAATGTAAAGAAAGGACTAAACAATGTCCAGCAAAGCAAAAGTATGTAAATGCATTAAAGAAAGAAGAAGATTAGGCGCCTCCATCGAATGCACGTACTCTTGAATCCTAGCTTTGCCCTTTAGTACCTGCCGTATTGGGACATGGAAAGAAATACGGCCGATCAATACGCTCAATGTGCGGATATATGACAATGAAATGTAAAGCATAAACATAAGCAAGTAATGAAATGAAGTACAACGGAATAAGTGTATGTCCTAGAAAACCTGGTTTAAGTTTATAAAACTGGTTTTATATTTCTGAAAAGACTTATGTTTATTTTATACTGAAAACTGTATTTTAAATATGACCGGAGCCCATATAGGTCATGATGTATCAACGTGCATGAATACTTAGAGGGGTGACCTCATCATGCAAATTAAAGGGGTTGCCTCTAATTATAATAGCATGGATTAGAGGGATCAGCTCCTGTAACGGATGCAAGGCATACATCGCAGTTACCATGTAATCTTTCTAAACTTGTCCTAGGATGCACTCATTCTCCCCACATAATAATAATAAAATAGGCCAAGTAACTATAAAGGGACGCTGCGAGAAATCACTCTCACCGAAGAAGAGTCGTAACACCGGTGCTTCTAGTCTTATGGTTATGGTACCCCCATAACTAGGTGGAACTAGCATGCATGTATATATATAATCAAAAATATTAATCATATAACTACTGTTTGTGTTTACGACACGTAAACTACTTGGGAAAACATATGGCTTCAAACGGGGAATCCTAATATAGGAAAGAAGGTGTCCTTACTGAAGGACGGAATATCCGTACCTTATTTCCAGTAAATGAAGACGAAAACGAATGCGGAAGATCACTCCGACTTCACGATAGCTACATAATAAAATGGACATGAATAAGTTGTCTGTTTTACTTATACATACAGGTTATTAGTTTACTTGACGTGTTCTTACTTATTATACTTTTTCTTGTTTAATCATGTAATTCTTAATGTTTCATTTATTTTAGATTAGTGTAATTTATGTTTTAAGTGTTATAGTACTTGTTATAACATAATGAGTAACTTTCTAAAAATAGTAGGTTTCTATATATAGTAACTTTCCAAAAATAGCAGGTTTCCATATATAGTAACTTTTTAAAAATAGCAAGTTTCCTTAAATAGTAAGTTTCCAAAAAAAGAAACTTTACATAATTAGTAAGTTTTCAAAAATAGAAAGTTTCCATATTTAGTATGTTTCCATAAATAGCATGTTATCATATTTAGTATATTTCCAAAATTAATAATAAGTTTATTGAATAAATAAAATGATATAACATATAGTTTTAATAAGCATATTATATGTCATGTTTTATTATATAGTAAAGTTTGATAATGATTAAATACTTAGTCTTAACTTATAATTATTAATTAATAATGATATTACATGTTATCATAAGTTATTATTAATAATATTGCATGATTTAATTAATTAAACTTTACCTTAAGATGGTATAAATGAATTAAGCTAAGTTTTCTTAATTATATGTATATGAATAGTTATATAATAATTATTTTATCCTAAGTTTTATATAAATAAAATGAACATACATAAACCATAGTTTTTATTTAAATAAATATAACCTAAGTCATGAATATTAATTAATTTAATTTTCCATGTTTTTATTAATTAAATTAATTAGTAATTAAAATTACATGTTTTGTAAAATTTTTGCCAAACACCCCCTTGGTGTGTTTGGTATTAACCGAACCCCAAAAAAAACTCCAACGAGACCATGGAGGTCTCGGTGTCGCCTCGAACATAACGCAACACCACAACCGAGTGGTTGTGGCTTGCAGCCGACCACCATAGCAGCCACCGACACTGCTGTCGGTGCCATTGCTGTGCCATACAGCCCCTGGCCCAGCCAGGGTTGCCGCCACTGCCTCACTGGTTCCCAATGAGACATGCTATGGTCTCGGTTCCCACTGCTGGGCCACGCACCCCACTGCTTAAGCAGTTGGGGGTTGCGGATGCACCACCAAAACCACCACCGCCCCTTTTAGGGTTGCGGCTGGTTGGGAAACATCACCACCGACCTGACTTGGGTTGCGGCTGGTGAGAAAACAAACACCACCGATACCCTACATGGTCTCGGTTTGCGTGTAACCCGAACAAACCAACACCCGAACCCTGAATCTTGTTTAACCTTTAATGTTTACATGTTTTTCTTAATTGTTTTTAAAGATCTATAGCCATAACATAATTAAATAAAAAGAACAAGGATTCGAGTGTACCAAATGTGTGTGATTAAAAAGGTTTGAAACACGAACATGATACCGTAATAATCAAAGATCAACAAGCAATGAATCGTCCTTGTCGTGTGTTTGTGTGCCACGGCCAATGAGAAGGAAGAAGAGAGCTTTTAGGGTTTTATTATTTCTTGTGATTTATGTTTTATGAAAATTCCCTAGAGTCCTTTTTGGCTAAGGCTTGGTTTACAATTGGGTTGAGCCATGGGCCCTTCATCTCTTTTGTTTTGGACGCCACATAGCACACAAACGCACACTATACTTTCGTTTTATTTTTCGTGTCTTAAGTATTTATCGCGTGTGTCCGTATTCTATGTTCGTGTTTTATTTCTTGAATGTTTTAAGCATTATACGTAAATACGTATCGTACATTAATATTAATATAAATATACGTAATACTTGTAATAATTAATTAATATACATCAGTTGGCCACCAAGGTTCCACTAAGTGGTTTCCTTGGGGGAGGATTCCTGGAGGTCTTGGGTTCAAGACCTACTAAGGGCCTTTCAGGCGAAGCGGATAAGGAGTCTAACATAACTAGGAGAGGGTTCGAAGAAGACATTCTTCCACTTGGATGTCATTGCACGACTCGACCCACTAACGTAACATTTGCCGTTCTAAAAAAAATAACTGAAAAGTTTTAATTTAACCGTAATTTCACGCATTTAATGATCATAGGGATTTTAAAACGGTTTTACAATTCTAGTCTAAAAATTTTTGGATGTTTTGCTGTTGCAACAAATCCTTCTAGAATTCGTGATAAATTTTCCCCAAAAGGCGCTCCTTGTGTTTTTTAGGATATCATGCTCATAAAAAAGGGTACAAACTGTATAATCTTCTTACTCACAGTTGTTTTGTGAGTAGAGATGTACAGTTTTATGAACATATTTTTCCTTTTGTTGAGTCAAGCAGAACTCAGTTATATCAACCTATGCCTGTTTCAATGTCTGTACCAATTGTAGTCTATGATGATACTCTTGTATCACCTAATGATGTTCCTGTTGAGTTTCCTAGTGATAATGTTGTGCCAAACAGTAGTGGTAGTACTCATGAGACTTTGTATAGTGTATCAGCTAGAAAGTATAGTAGACAAACAAAGGCTCCTAGTTGGACTAAGGATTTTGTTGTTCCATCTATCAAGCCAGTGGCAAATCAATTTACTTCTCCTGTTTTGTCATCACAATTTATGTGCCTTCTTAGCGCTATTGAAAGAAATAGTGATCCTAAAAGTTTTAAAGAAGTTGTAGTCGATCCGGGCTGGTGTGGAGCTATTAATAAGTGTGAAAACACTTATCCTTTTACCACTTATTTCCAATAATAACAAGACCAAAACGTGTATTTTATGTCGTAAAAGTCAGAATTATGCGTGGTATGTGTTTTTATTATGTTTCAGGATAAAAATATGAAAAAGGAAGAAAACATGGGCTATCACGGGCTTTTATCGAAGAAAACGAGAAAAGACGAAGTTAAAAGGTCAAGATTGTAAAAAGAACGGAAGTCCAAGGCCTATTCTGAAGATTTATCGAAGAAAAAGTCTGAAGACGGAAGTTTAATGAAGTTAAAGAACTCAAGTCTAATAGAAGAAGAAAATAATAAGACAAGTTCAATTTATATCGACAAATCTCGAGACGACGTCGAGAAAGACAAAGAAATTAAATCAAGTCAAGACGAGGAGAAAGAAAGAAGGAAGCAACACATGCACTCCCCACCTCCTATATATACCCTCCTAATGACACATTAGGAGGGTGTTAGTTAGTTTTTTAGTCACTTTTCATTTTTGTAGTTTTACTTTTAGAGAGAGAAAGTGTTTAACTTTCTCTCACTAGAACTTCATCTTTTCTTTCCTTTCATGTTTAAGCTTTGATTTGATCTTGTATTTTGAAATCATTAATCTATAAGTTCAAGTTTGATCTTTTCATCTTTAATCTTATTCTACCTTTCTTGATTTTATTTACTTTTGATTCGTTATCATCTTTGATTTAGTTTCATCTTGATGTTTATGTGATTAAAAAGCTTATCTTTTTATTCATCTTTAAGTTTTTATACGGATTAAGCTTTGAGCTTATCATGCTTATTGGCTCAGTTTGTGTTTAGCTTATTTAATTTTCATTTTTCTTAAAAGTTCCATCTTTTTAAAGTTTGATTTAAAAGTTTTGCTTATTTAAAGTTTAAAAAGTTCTTATTTGTGCTTATTTAGTTATTTTCTTTAAAGATTCGGTTAAGTTTGGTTTGAGCTTATTAAAAAGTAGCTTTTAAACTTAGCTTATTACGAATTTTAGAGTAATCGGAAAAGGGTAAACCCTTTCCGATTGTGTATTCCGATTAGACCAGCATTCCGACTGCATGACTATTATTCCGATCATAGGATCGGAACAGGGTTTTACTTTCCGATCTGGATTCTGATTTAGATTCCGATGGGAATTATTTTGATATTCCGATTGCTTTGAATTACATGTATTCCGATCATTACTTTTTCAGACATTCCGATTGGACTTGTTTTCTAGTATTCCGATAGCCTTGCCATTATTCCGACAGCATTCGTTTTGGCCACATTCCGATAACATTCCGACTCTTGTATTCCGATAAGATTTCCTTTGATATTCCGATCACATTCCGACGAAAAGCATTCCGACGGGGATTTCGATTGGGATTCCGACAGGGTTATTTGTTTATTTTTATTAAGCTTTAATTTCCAAAAATTACACGCTTCCCGAAATCTCTGTTTTTACCAAGTGTTTTTCTACTAATTTTTAGTTTAATTTTTAAAGCTTTTATTTTACTCAACGACATTTGCATATTTACTTTTAGTTTAAAATAGATAACCAAACCATTTATTTTTCCACCAAGAACGACTGAGTCGCACTTTTAACTAGTGATCAATTCGAAAAGACTGGAACAACGAACTTTCATACGAGGCAATCCCTTGTATTAAATGGCGCCGCTGCCGGCTCTTTTCGTTAAGATTAACGATTTTTAGTGAGAGACGCGTTGGATTTTAGGATCCGTTCACTTTTGAACGTTATTTTTCTTGCCAAAAATTTTCAAAAATCCAAAAAAAATATAAAATTTTCAGAAATTCAAAAAAATAGAAAAACATAAAAAAACCAAAAATAAGAAGTCACCCGTCATCATCACTAAGGATTTGAAAGAAGACGAAAAATCTCGACTTATCGCCGTGCTGAAGAATCATAAGAAAGCGATTGCTTGGAAAATCTCCGATATTCGTGGAATTGATCCTCACTTTTGCACACATAAAATTCTCATGGAGGACGACTTTAAACCAACTATTCAAAGCCAAAGAAGGGTGAATCCAAAGATCCATGACGTTATCCAAAAAGAGGTTATCAAACTTCTTGATGCGGGAATGATCTACCCTATCTCGGATTCACCATGGGTTAGTCCGATCCGTTGTGTGCCTAAGAAAGGCGGAATCACCGTTGTGCCCAATGAAAACAACGATTTGATTCCTACTCGTCTCGTTACAGGGTGGAGAGTTTGAATAGACTATCGCAAACTCAATGATGCTACGAGAAAGGATCATTTTCCCCTTCCTTTTATGGACCAAATGCTTGAACGTCTAGCGGGTAATTACTATTATTGCTTCTTAGACGGTTTCTCCGGGTATTTTCAAATTCCCATCGATCCTAAACCACATTCACTTGTCCTTATGGAACATTTGCTTAGAAAAGAATGATTTTCGGCTTATGCAATACTCCCGGGACTTTCCACAGGTGTATGATGGCTATCTTCCATGACATGGTTGAAGAAACCATGGAAGTCTTCATGGATGATTTCTCGGTCTATGGTGATTCTTTCTCTTCTTGCCTTGCCAATTTGGAACGCATGCTCAAACGGTGTAAAGACACTCGCCTTGTTCTAAATTGGGAAAAGTGCCATTTCATGGTAAAAGAAGGCATTGTGCTTGGACATAAAATCCCAAAATCCGGTCTTGAAGTAGACCGTGCTAAAGTTGATGTCATAGCCAAATTACCTCCACCTTCAACCGTGAAGGGTGTGAGAAGTTTCCTTGGTCATGCGGGCTTCTATCGTCGATTCATTCAAGATTTTTCTAAAATCTCTCGCCCGATGACCCACCTCTTGGAAAAAGATACTCCTTTTATCTTTTCTAAAGAGTGTCTCGAATCTTCCAATCTTCTTAAGGACAAGCTAACTAAGGCACCGGTCTTGGTTACCCCTAATTTGGCGCTACCTTTTGAATTGATGTGTGATGCAAGCGACTTTGCTATTGGAGCGGTTTTGGGCCAAAGAGTGAACAAACACTTCCAACCAATCCATTATGCTAGCAAGACACTGACAGGGGCTCAATTGCATTATACCACTACCGAAAAAGAGCTTTTAGCTGTAGTGTATGATTTTGAGAAGTTCCGCCCTATCTTGTCCTTTCCACCACAATTGTCTATACCGACCATTCCGCGTTGAAGTACTTGTTAACTAAACAAGATTCTAAGCCAAGACTTCTTCGTTGGGTTTTTCTCCTTCAAAAATTTAAAATTGAAATTCGTGACAAGAAGGGAGCCGAAAAACTAGCCGCGGATCATCTAAGTAGAATTGAGGATCCTTATCAAGGGGATCATCCGACTCAAGAGATCAATGACTCTTTTCACCTTGAGGCCTTAATGTCTATCAACTCCAATCTTGATGGCACCCCGTGGTTTGCGGACATTGCAAACTACTTGGCGGGTGGAATTCTCAAGGAAGGGTTAACGTCCCAACAAAAGAAAAAGTTCTTTAAAGACATTGAACACTATTTTTGGGACGAACCTTACCTTTTCAAACAATGTGCGGATCTTGTCATTCGTCGGTGTGTTGATGGGCACACAGCTTTACTAATCCTTGAAGCTTGCCATAAAGGACCCACCGATGGTCACTTTGGTCCTAATTACACCGTGAAGAAGGTGTTCGACTCTGGCTTCTATTGGCCCACCATTTATCATGACGCTCATGAAATGGTTAAACATTGTGATGCTTGCTAAAGACAAGGAAAGATCACACATAAAGATGCAATGCCTCAAAATTTCATACAAGAATGTAAAATCTTTGATGTATGGGGCATCGACTTTATGGGGCCATTTCCATCATCCAAAAGGAACAAGTACATCCTCGTAGCCGTTAACTACGTATCCAAATGGGTTGAAGCAAAGGCTCTCCTTACAAACGATGCGAGGGTGGTTGTGAACTTTTTGAAACAACTTTTTGCTCGATTCGGTGTTCCTCGTGCTATCATCAGTGACCGCAGGACTTATTTTTGCAATGATCAATTTGCTCGAGTCATGGCTAAGTACGGTGTCAATCACCGTCTTTCCACCGCTTATCATCCTCAAACAAATGGTTAAGCCGAGATTTCTAACCGTGGATTGAAGAGAATATTAGAGTGAAATGTGGGAGAGCATCGTACCTCGTGGGCCGATAAGTTAGATGATGCTTTGTGGGCTTTCTGTACCGCATATAAGACGCCGATTGGTTGCACTCCATATCGTCTTGTGTACGGGAAGGCATGCCACCTCCCTATTGAGCTGGAACATAAGGCATACTGGGCCTTGAAGTGGACCAATTTTGACATCAACAAAGCCGGTGATCTTCGGAAGATTCAACTCAACGAGCTAAATGAACTAAGGAATGAAGCTTATGAGAACTCATTGATCTACAAGGAGAAGACCAAGATCATTCATGATGCAAGGATTAAGAGCCGAGAGTTCCACGTTGGTGATCAAGTTCTACTCTTTAACTCTCGGTTGAAGATTTTCTCGGGCAAGCTGAAGAGCCGTTGGTCTGGTCCATTCACCGTCGCCAAAGTCTTCCCCTATGGCACCATTGAGCTTTCTCAACCAAGTGGGCCGAATTTTAAAGTGAATGGCCAGCGCGTGAAGTTGTACTTTGGTGAGGACATCTCTCATGAGATGATTCTATCCCTCACCACGTTTCCCTTGAATTAGTTCTGGGTCGAGTCAGGCTCGTGACTTGGTTAACAAAAACAAGCGCTTATCGGGAGGAAACCCGTTGATCTATCCTTTACCGTTTTCATAATAAGTGTAGGGGGAGCCCCGTATGTGTTTGTTGTCTTGTTTCTTATGATGTGCAGGGATTAAAGCTTCAAAGAGCACTTTTGATGACATTTGACGACCGCGATCCCATGTACCCGTCTTCCCGGTTCTATCCTAAACTGTCGTGATTCAATATTTCATATCTTATATGTTCACATTGAAATCACTATAGTCGTCATTTCCTTAGCAAGATTTAAACAAAGGTAGGGGAGTTTACTCCCACATGCTTAAACATTGAGGACAATGTTTATATCAAGTGTAAGGGGGACTTCTATCGAAGTAAGTGGTATTTTCCATTAATTTGTCCTCATTTTAACCGGAAATTTTGATTTTTCGACATTTTTCAAAATTTTTAATCTATTTTGGCCTAGTAGTTTAGTAGTATTTTTCTTTGTTAGCGTTATTTACTTTCTTTGCAAAAAAATAAATTTTAATAAAGTGGTTTTAATTTTTAGACGTTGTAAATCTTTTGACTCAACCCGAGTTTACTTATCTAAGTTTACTCTAGCTAGTATCCTTAACGTGTTTAAGTCAAGTTTTGCTAGGCTTTTATATAGGGAACTTTAAAACCCGAAAGTCTTAACTCTCACGGGTTAAGAACAAGAACTTTTCGCAAGTTCTTATAACTGATCCTAGAAAGTCGTTTATCAAGGGAACTTTAAAATGCGAATTATAAACTTGAAAGAGTCTAAGAATTTGCAAGATCCTATAGATGACTTGAAAACTAAAAACTTTGATTTAATTGGCTAAGCATCCACGAGTCTCATTCCTTGAGATTTTCAACTGTGGAGAACGAGAGATGATAGAGTCAGTTATAAGTTTGGTATTCTTTCATGAATTTATGTGAGTTGATTATAAGCTTTTTCTCCCATCGCTTGTTAATAAATATATTTGCAATAAATAAGGTTGTACGATTTGATAAGTTACTTAGCTTCTAGCACAAGACCGTTTAAAAGTTGCTCGGTATTAATTAGAGTTCATAGCCAAGGCATAACTTATTGAAGCGGGATTCGAAGATTGGCGAGTCCGAAAAGGCCCTAACAAGGCATGAGGGCTACATTTTGTTGCTAAAGATCCCAAGTGATGTGAAGAATCATTTATCAAAAATCAATATGAAGGATCGAGACACACGACGAAAAACAAATACTCCCCTAAAGATCATGGAGAAGTCTATCCAAAAAGGCCCTAACAAGGTATGAGGATAAATAGATCCAAGTCCTAAAAGGAGGCGGATCGTTGTATATCAAAGTCTAAAATGAAGATTGGAGAAAAATGAGGAAGTCGTGGTCCAAATATGAAGAATCTCTCAAAAACTTCAAGTGAAGAAATTCCTATTATGAAGAGAAGACCATAATTTCGAGAACGTCTCTCAAGATTTGAAGTATGAAGTCGCTGTCAAATATCGGTCCGAGAAAGGCCTCAAACCGTGAAGCGAGTTATGCCAAGATATGAACTTTAAGAGGTCCTGAGAAGCAGTTTTAAAAGATTTTGTCATTTAGCTAACTATTGATTAAATCGTCCCACTTTATTTTCGGCCTAAATAAACTATCGAAATAAGTCACACAATGCATCCTCATGATCATTCAAGACAATCATAAAATATAAGAGATACACCTAGGAATAAGGGAGTCTAAGTTAATAATTAGGCCACATGAGTTCGTGGTAGTTTGCTAACTTATAATAACAATGATCTCGTTTTTGAGCTTGGTATGGGGAACGTGAAACTTGAGGATGATGAACATTCATGACAGCCAAAACCCCAATGTAAGTCTTTGATTTTTATCTTTTTACTTTCCTTAAAGTTTAGTATTTAATAAAGGCCAAGGTGGGTTATTTATGATGAGAAATGTAAAATGTGCTTTGAAATTAATGCATTGCATGAGGGCATTGCAACGGTCAAGTGTAGGGGATTTAATAAGTGTGAAAACACTTATCCTTTTACCACTTTTTTCCAATAATAACAAGACCAAAACGTGTATTTTATGTCGTAAAAGTCGGAATTATGCGTGGTTTATGTTTTTATTGTGTTTCAGGATAAAAATATGAAAAAGGAAGAAAACATGGGCTATCACGGGCTTTTATCGAAGAAAACGAGAAAAGACGAAGTCAAAAGGTCAAGATTGTAAAAAGAACGGAAGTCCAAGGCCTATTCTGAAGATTTATCGAAGAAAAAGTCTAAAGACGGAAGTTTAATGAAGTCGAAGAACTCAAGTCTAATAGAAGAAGAGAACTATATGACAAGTTCAATTTATATCGACAAATCCCGAGACGACGTCGAGAAAGACAAAGAATTTAAATCAAGTCGAGACGAGGAGAACGAAAGAAGGAAGCAACACATGCACTCCCCACCTCCTATATATACCCTCCTAATGACACATTAAGAGGGTGTTAGTTAGTTTTTTTAGTCACTTTTCATTTTTGTGGTTTTACTTTTAGAGAGAGAAAGTGTTTAACTTTCTCTCACTAGAACTTCATCTTTTCTTTCCTTTCATGTTTAAGCTTTGATTTGATCTTGTATTTTGAAATCATTAATCTATAAGTTCAAGTTTAATCTTTTCATCTTTAATCTTATTCTACCTTTCTTGATTTTATTTACTTTTGATTCGTTATCATCTTTGATTTAGTTTCATCTTGATGTTTATGTGATTAAAAAGCTTATCTTTTTATTCATCTTTAAGTTTTTATACGGATTAAGCTTTGAGCTTATCATGCTTATTGGCTTAGTTTGTGTTTAGCTTATTTACTTTTCATTTTTCTTAAAAGTTTCATCTTTTTTAAAGTTTAATTTAAAATTTTTGCTTATTTAAAGTTTAAAAAGTTCTTATTTGTGCTTATTTAGTTATTTTCTTTAAAGGTTCGGTTAGGTTTGGTTTGAGCTTATTAAAAAGTAGCTTTTAAACTTAGCTTATTACGAATTTTAGAGTCATCGGAAAAGGGCAAACCCCTTTCCGATTGTGTATTCCGATTAGACCAGCATTCCGACTGCATGACTATTATTCCGATCATAGGATCGGAACAGGGTTTTACTTTCCGATCTGGATTCCGATTTGGATTCCGATGGGAATTATTTTGATATTCCGATTGCTTTGAATTACATGTATTCCGATAATTACTTTTTCAGACATTCCGATTGGACTTGTTTTCCAGTATTCCGATAGCCTTGCCATTATTCCGACAGCATTCCTTTTGGCCACATTCCGATAACATTCCGACTCTTGTATTCTGATCAGATTTCCTTTGATATTCCGATCACATTCCGACGTCAAGCATTCCGACGGGGATTTCGATTGGGATTCCGACAGGGTTATTTGTTTATTTTTATTAAGCTTTAATTTCCAAAAATTGCACGCTTCCCGAAATCTCTGTTTTTACCAAGTGTTTTTCTAGTAATTTTTAGTTTAATTTTTAAAGCTTTTATTTTACTCAACGACATTTGCATATTTACTTTTAGTGTAAAATAGATAACCAAACCATTTATTTTTCCACCAAGAACGACTGAGTCGCACTTTTAACTAGTGATCAATTCGAAAAGACTGGAACAACGAACTTTCATACGAGGCAATCCCTTGTATTAAATGGCGCCGCTGCTGGCTCTTTTCGTTAAGATTAACGATTTTTAGTGAGAGACGCGTTGGATTTTAGGATCCGTTCACTTTTGAACGTTATTTTTCTTGCCAAAAATTTTCAAAAATCCAAAACAAATATAAAATTTTCAAAAATTCAAAAAAATGGAAAAACATAAAAAAACCAAAAATAAGAAGTCACCCGTCATCATCGCTAAGGATTTGAAAGAAGACGAAAAATCTCGACTTATCGCCGTGCTGAAGAATCATAAGAAAGCGATTGCTTGGAAAATCTCCGATATTCGTGGAATTGATCCTCACTTTTGCACACATAAAAATCTCATGGAGGACGACTTTAAACCCACTATTCAAAGCCAAAGAAGGGTGAATCCAAAGATCCATGACGTTATCCAAAAAGAGGTTATCAAACTTCTTGATGCGGGAATGATCTACCCTATCTGGGATTCATCATGGGTTAGTCCGATCCATTGTGTGCCTAAGAAAGGCGGAATCACCGTTGTGCCCAAGGAAAAAAACGAGTTGATTCCTACTCGTCTCGTTACAGGGTGGAGAGTTTGTATAGACTATCGCAAACTCAATGATGCTACGAGAAAGGATCATTTCCCCTTCCTTTTATGGACCAAACGCTTGAACGTCTAGCGGGTAATGACTATTATTGCTTCTTAGACGGTTTCTCTGGGTACTTTCAAATTCCCATCGATCCTAAAGACCAAGAGAAAACCATATTCACTTGTCGTTATGGAACATTTACTTAAAAAAGAATGCCTTTCGGCTTATGCAATGCTCCCGGGACTTTCCAAAGGTGTATGATGGCTATCTTCCATGACATGGTTGAAGAAACTATAGAAGTCTTCATGGATGATTTCTCGGTCTATGGTGATTCTTTCTCTTCTTGCCTTGCCAATTTGGAACGCATGCTCAAACGGTGTGAAGACACTCGCCTTGTTCTAAATTAAGAAAAGTGCCATTTCATGGTAAAAGAAGGCATTGTGCTTAGACATAAAATCTCAAAAGCCAGTCTTGAAGTGGATCGTGCTAAATTTGATGTCATAGCCAAATTACCTCCACCTTCGACCGTGAAGGGTGTGAGAAGTTTCCTTGGTCATGGGGGCTTCTATCGTCGATTCATTCAAGATTTTTCTAAAATTGCTCGCCCGATGACCCACCTCTTGGAAAAAGATACTCCTTTTATCTTTTATAAAGAGTGTCTCGAATCTTTCAATCTTCTTAAGGACAAGCTAACTAAGGCACCGGTCTTGGTTACCCCTAATTGGGCGCTACCTTTTGAATTGATGTGTGATGCTAGCGACTTTGCTATTGGAGCGGTTTTGGGCCAAAGAGTGAACAAACACTTCCAACCAATCCATTATGCTAGCAAGACACTGACAGGGGCTCAATTGCAATATACCACTACCGAAAAAGAGCTTTTAGCTGTAGTGTATGCTTTTGAGAAGTTCTGCCCCTATCTTGTCCTTTCATCACAATTGTCTATACCGACCATTCCGCGTTGAAGTACTTGTTAACTAAACAAGATTCTAAGCCAAGACTTCTTCGTTGGGTTTTGCTCCTTCAAGAATTTAAAATTGAAATTCGTGACAAGAAGGGAGCCGAAAACCTAGCCGCGGATCATCTAAGTAGAATTGAGGATCCTTATCAAGGGGATCATCTGACTCAAGAGATCAATGACTCTTTTCCCCTTGAGGCCTTAATGTCTATCAACTCCAATCTTGATGGCACGCCGTGGTTTGCGGACATTGCAAACTACTTGGCGGGTGGAATTCTCAAGGAAGGGTTAACGTCCCGACAAAAGAAAAAGTTCTTTAAAGACATTGAACAGTATTTTTGGGATGAACCTTCCTTTTCAAACAATGTGCGGATCTTGTCATTCGTCGGTGTGTCGATGGTCTGACAGCTTTACTAATCCTTGAAGCTTGCCATAAAGGACCCACCGGTGGTCACTTTGGTCCTAATTACACCGCGAAGAAGGTGTTCGACTCTGGCTTCTATTGGCCCACTATTTATCATGACGCTCATGAAATGGTTAAACATTGTGATGCTTGCCAAAGACAAGGCAAGATCACACATAAAGATGAGATGCCTCAAAATTTCATACAAGAATGTGAAATCTTTGATGTATGGGGCATCGACTTTATGGGGCCATTTCCATCATCCAAATGGAACAAGTACATCCTCGTAGCCGTTGACTACGTATCCAAATGGGTTGAAGCAAAGGCTCTCCCTACGAATGATGCGAGGGTGGTTGTAAACTTTTTGAAGCAGGTTTTTGCTCGATTCTGTGTTCCTCGTGCTATCATCAGTGACCGCGAGACTCATTTTTGCAATGATCAATTTGCTCGAGTCATGGCTAAGTACGGTGTCAATCACCGTCTTTCCACCGCTTATCATCCTCAAACAAATGGTCAAGCCGAGATTTCTAACCGTGGATTGAAGAGAATATTAGAGCGAACTGTGGGAGAGCATTGTGTCTCATGGGCCGATAAGTTAGATGATGCTTTGTGGGCTTTCTGTACCGCATATAAGACGCCGATTGGTTGCACTCCATATCGTCTTGTGTACGAGAAGGCATGCCACCTCCCTATTGAGCTGGAACATAAGGCATACTGGGCCTTGAAGTGGGCCAATTTTGACATCAACAAAGCCGGTGATATTCGGAAGATTCAACTCAACGAGCTAAATGAACTAAGGAATGAAGCTTATGAGAACTCATTAATCTACAAGGAGAAGACCAAGATCATTCATGATGCAAGGATTAAGAACCGAGAGTTCCACGTTGGTGATCAAGTTCTATACTTTAACTCTCGGTTGAAGATTTTCTCGGGCAAGCTGAAGAGCCGTCGTTCTGGTCCATTCACCGTCGCCAAAGTCTTCCCCTATGGCACCATTGAGCTTTCTCAGCCAAATGGGCCGAATTTTAAAGTAAATGGCCAACGCGTGAAGTTGTACTTTGGTGAGGACATCTCTCATGAGATGATTCCATCCCTCACCACGTTTCCCTTGAATTAGTTTTGGGTCGAGTCAGGCTCGTGACTTGGTTAACAAAAACAAGTGCTTCTCGGGAGGAAACCCGTTGATCTATCCTTTACCGTTTTCATAACAAGTGTAGGGGGAGCCCCGTATGTGTTTGTTGTCTTGTTTCTTATGATGTGCAGGGATTAAAGCTTCAAAGAGCACTTTTGATGACATTTGACGGCCGTGATCCCGTGTACCCGTCTTCCCGGTTCTATCCTAAACTGTCGTGATTCAATATTTCATATCTTATATGTTCACACTAAAATCACTATAGTCGTTATTTCTTTAGCAAGATTTAAAAAAAGTGCACAATGTCCTAAGTGTAGTTTACTCCCACATGCTTAAACATTGAGGACAATGTTTATATCAAGTGTAGGGGGACTTCTATCGAAGTAAGTGGTCTTTTCCATTGATTTGTCCTCATTTTAACCAGAAAATCTGATTTTTCGATATTTTTCAAAATTTTTAATCTATTTTGGCCTAGTAGTTTATTAGTATTTTCCTTTGTTAGCGTTATTTACTTTCTTTGCAAAAAAATAAATTTTAATAAAGTGGTTTTAATTTTTAGACGTTGTAAATCTTTTGACTCAACCCGAGTTTACTTATCTAAGTTTACTCTAGCTAGTATCCTTAACGTGTTTAAGTCAAGTTTTTCTAGGCTTTTATATAGGGAACTTTAAAACGCGAAAGTCTTAACTCTCACGGGTTAAGAACAAGAACTTTTCGCAAGTTCCTATAATTGATCCTAGAAAGTCGTTTATCAAGGGAACTTTAAAATGCGAATTCTAAACTTAAAAGAGTCTAAGAATTTGCAAGATCCTATGGATGACTTGAAAACCCAAAACTTTGATTTAATTGGCTATGCATCAACGAGTCTCATTCCTTGAGATTTTAAACTGTGGAGAATGAGAGATGATAGAGTCAGTTATAAGTTTGGTATTCTTTCATGAATTTATGTGAGTTGATTATACGCTTTTTCTCCCATCGCTTGTTAATAAATATATTTGCAATAAATAAGGTTGTACGATTTGATAAGTTACCTAGCTTCTAGCACAAGATCGTTTAAAAGTTGCTCGGTATTAATTAGAGTTCATAGCCAAGGCATAACTTATTGAAGCGGGATGCGAAGATTGGCGAGTCCGAAAATGCCCTAACAAGGCATGAGGGCTACATATTGTTGCTAAAGATCCCAAGTGATGTGAAGAATCATTTATCAAAAAATCAATATGAAGGATCGAGACACACGACGAAAAGCAAGTACTCCCCTAAAGATCATGGATAAGTCTATCCAAAAAGGCCCTAACAAGGTATGAGGATAAATAGATCCAAGTCCTAAAAGGAGGCGGATCGTTGTATATCAAAGTCCGAAATAAAGATTGGAGAAAAATGAAGAAGTCGTGGTCCAAATATGAAGAATCTCTCAAAAACTTCAAGTGAATAAATTCCTATTATGAAGAGAAGACCATAATTTCGAGAACGTCTCTCAAGATTTGAAGTATGAAGTCGCTGCCAAATATCGGTCCGAGAAAGGTCTCAAATCGTGAAGCGAGTTATGCCAAGATATGAACTTTAAGAGGTCCCGAGAAGCAGTTTTAAAAGATTTTGTCCTTTATCTAACTATTGATTAAATCGTCCCACTTTAAATGTGTTTTGAAATTAATGCATTGCATGAGGGCATTGCAATGGTCAAGTGTAGGGGATTTAATAAGTGTGAAAACACTTATCCTTTTACCACTTATTTCCAATAATAACAAGACCAAAACGTGTATTTTATGTCGTAAAAGTCGGAATTATGCGTGGTTTGTGTTTTTATTGTGTTTCAGGATAAAAATATGAAAATGGAAGAAAACAGGGGCTATCACGGGCTTTTATCGAAGAAAACGAGAAAAGACGAAGTCAAAAGGTCAAGATTGTAAAAAGAACGGAAGTCCAAGGCCTATTCTGAAGATTTATCGAAGAAAATTCTAAAGACGGAAGTTTAATGAAGTCGAAGAACTCAAGTCTAATAGAAGAAAACTATATGACAAATTCAATTTATATCGACAAATCCCGAGACGACGTCGAGAAAGACAAAGAACTTAAATCAAGTCGAGACGAGGAGAAAGAAAGAAGGAAGCAACACATGCACTCCCTACCTCCTATATATACCCTCCTAATGACACATTAGGAGGGTGTTAGTTAGTTTTTTTAGTCACTTTTCATTTTTGTGGTTTTACTTTTAGAGAGAGAAAGTGTTTAACTTTCTCTCACTAGAACTTCATCTTTTCTTTCCTTTCATGTTTAAGCTTTGATTTGATCTTGTATTTTGAAATCATTAATCTATAAGTTCAAGTTTAATCTTTTCATCTTTAATCTTATTCTACCTTTCTTGATATTATTTACTTTTGATTCGTTATCATCTTTGATTTAGTTTCATCTTGATGTTTATGTGATTAAAAAGCTTATCTTTTTATTCATCTTTAAGTTTTTATACGGATTAAGCTTTGAGCTTATCATGCTTATTGGCTTAGTTTGTGTTTAGCTTATTTACTTTTCATTTTTCTTAAAAGTTTCATCTTTTTAAAGTTTGATTTAAAAGTTTTGTTTATTTAAAGTTTAAAAAGTTCTTATTTGTGCTTATTTAGTTATTTTCTTTAAAGGTTCGATTAAGTTTGGTTTGAGCTTATCAAAAAGTAGCTTTTAAACTTAGCTTATTACGAATTTTAGAGTCATCAAAAAAGGGAAAACCCCTTTCCGATTGTGTATTCCGATTAGACCTTCATTCCGACTGCATGACTATTATTCCGATCATAGGATCGGAATAGGGTTTTACTTTCCGATCTGGATTCCGATTTAGATTCTGATGGGAATTATTTTGATATTCCGATTGCTTTGAATTACATGTATTCCGATCATTACTTTTTCAGACATTCCGATTGGACTTGTTTTCCAGTATTCCGATAGCCGTGCCATTATTCCGACAACATTCCTTTTGGCCACATTCCGATAACATTCCGACTCTTGTATTCCGATAAGATTTCCTTTGATATTCCGGTCACATTCCGATGGGGATTTCGATTGGGATTCCGACAGGGTTATTTGTTTATTTTTATTAAGCTTTAATTTCCAAAAATTGCACGCTTCCCGAAATCTCTGTTTTTTCCAAGTGTTTTTCTAGTAATTTTTAGTTTATTTTTTAAAGCTTTTATTTTACTCAACGACATTTGCATATTTACTTTTAGTTTAAAATAGATAACCAAACCATTTATTTTTCCACCAAGAACGACTGATTCGCACTTTAACTAGTGATCAATTCGAAAAGACTGGAACAACGAACTTTCATACGAGGCAATCCCTTGTATTAGCTATGAATAGTGAACTTCAAGCCTTGGAAGCTAATGATACATGGGAAGTAGTAGATCTACCTTATGATATAAGAGCAATTCCGTGTCACTGGATATATAAAACTAAGTTGAAATCGGATGGGTCAGTTGAAAGAAAGAAAGCAAGGTTGGTAATACAAGGAAATAGACAAAGGAAAGGTGTGGACTATAAGGAAACTTTTGTTCCGGTTGCAAAATGGTAACAGTGAGATCCTTACTAGTAGTTGTAGCTATGCAAGGATGGGAAATAGCATAGATAGATGTGTCAATGCTTTTTTGCATGGGGATTTGGTGGAGGAAGTTTATATGCAGATGGCTATGGGTTATGTTAGTAAAGGGGAGAAAGTTCAAAGTGTTAAGAATAGTTCTTCTCAGGTGTGGAGACTCAAAAAGTCACTGTATGGTCTTAAACAAGCACCAAGGCAGTGGTTCTCTAAGCTATCGTCCGCTTTTATTTCCTTCTGGTTCAAACAGTATAAGGAAGATTATTCACTCTTTAACAAGAAAGAAGGTGATTTGTTTACAGCTGTGTTGGTGTATGTTGATGATCTTATGATCAATGGTAACGATAGTTCACAAATCGGTAAGTTTAAAAGCTAGATGAGTTCTACTTTTCATATGAAAGACCTTTGTGACATGCACTATTTTTTAGGATTGGAAGTCACTAAGTCTGAGTTTGGATTGTTTGTGTCTCAAAGAAAATACACCTTGGAGTTGCTACAAGAAGCAGGGGTTGCATCATACAAGCCGTACAAATTACCAATGGATCCCAATCTGAAACTTCAAGCTGATGTAGGATCTCTATTACAAGATCCAGAAAGGAATAGAAGGTATATTGGGAAATTGATCTATTAACAATAACAAGACCAAATATATGTTTTATAGTTCAGCTCCTGAGTCAGTTTATACAAAGTCCTACCTCAGTTCACATGCAGGCTGTAAACATTTTGTTAAGGTATCTTTTGAACTCTCCTGGTGTGAGACCCCCAAAATCAGGCTAGGAAACACGTAGGCAGCAAGGGGGTACCACGTCAAGTTACAAGAAACAATGAAATACTGTTGACACAAAGTTGGTGTAATAAAAACATATACGTCATGATAAAAGATCAGAGTTTTAAACAAAGGTCCGAGAGTTTTATAAGCGGAAAATCTATTATTTAATAACATATAGTTACCAAGAATATATGATAAACTCGACAGTTTTTAACAAAATCAAAGTTTAAATATACACAGAAATCTCCAAGGTGCGATAATATCTTGCGGGCTCCCATCCAAGAAAAGCTAAGTATTAATACTTGAGTTTAAACATGTAAAATCGTCAACACGAAGTTGAGTGATATTCATAGGTTTAGCAGCAAAGGTGTGGAACACAAGCATTCATTTGTAAAACAAGTAAATAGGGAAAATGGTTATATACATCAACCATAGTCCGAAACCATTATTATTGCTATTTAGCTCATGACACGGAAGCTTAACAAAATCTAAGTTCCCCTAGTGAGTATTCAGCCTAAACACTCAAGTATAAACAAATGTAATGCGTCAAGTTAATACGGGACGGGGATTGTCAATCCCGATGGATCCACCCACAACATTCGCACTTAGAAAAGGTAACACTAGTAAATTAACGGTTCATGATATTGTAGGGAAACTTAGTGGCTACGGAAATTAAAAGCAATAATAATAATGGTAATCTGTTCTGGAAAGCATACAGGTTCTGGAAAGCATACAAGTTCTGGAAAGCATACAAGTTTTGGATAGCATACAAGTTCTGGATAGCATACAGTTTTAAATGAATGTGTTCCACCATGTAAAATCTCACCTCGCGTTTAGAAACAATGTACAAGTAGTAAAAGGGGCTATGAACTCACCTAATATAGCTATTTCACATTTATCAAGGAACAAACATGCAAAAGTCGATACACGACTTCACGAGATATTAATCACTCATTGGTCGAGAACGAGATGCCCAACGATCGATATATGACCAAACAAGACCTATAATGACGAGATGCGTCTTAGGTCAAAGACTATACATAAGTCATACATATATGTAAATAGTTCACTTTAGTAAGTTTGGACATTGCATAAATTTTATAAAACTTTTTATAAAACCTTTGATAACAATTTACCATATATTTTTTATTTTGACAATTAAACCCATTCTAGCCCATTACACATTTATATAACCTAAGTCCATTTCAAACTCAGCATTGATTTCTAAATACATTATTAATCTCAGGTTCAATAATGGCCCAATAACCATTATAAGTGTTAGTTGGGCTTTTGTGGCCCAAGTCCACTTTATATAGTTTTCAGGTTCTAAAACACCCCAAAATGATATCCACTAAATATTTCATGATGTTCAGGTCTCGGGTATCCTAATTATCAGTATATAAATAGGTCTCGACTTCCCGATAAGTAGGCCCCACCACCTCGGGTTTTAGAAAAAAATCGTCACGTTATTTATATTATTGTCACAGTTCAATTACGCATTTTGTTTACAAGATGCCTCAGTATTTAAGTCATTATTCCTAAACCATAATGAGTCTCGACTTAGTTTTTATACTCCCATTACCGTAATTAAGTCTACTACAAAGATTAAGAACTCATATTACTTTTCTTTTAATGAAAAAGAGTCAAAATGATCAAATATCAACCTGGGTCAAGGCTATTTCTAGACAGCCAGGATCATGTTCACGGTTTTGGCCGCCATTTCCAAGCCGTAATGAATTGAAAAACTATCCAACTGATTCTAGTTATTTATGATTTTATCTACAACCCATAGTGATACCTTTTTTCACTGGTTCTGCGTTCTTATAGGAGTTTTTAGTTATTTTTCACAGTGATGAGAGTGGTTTTATACATTGTCTCATCGTCCAAAACGGGCTTTAAATGCATAAAATATCATAAAAATGGCCAAATATATGCTTGTGTTTGTTACTTGTGTATTTTAGGTACGGATATTGAGAAAATGACAAAAGATCACAAGAATCATGCAAAAACGAACACGGGAAACGAAGCCGCACAATGAACCAAGCCCTAATGAAGATTTTCCAAGAAAAACCCTTGAAGAATTGAAGATTATGCAAGAAGGGCCCTCCACTTTGAAGAATTGGCAAATTTAGTCCCTCAACAAAACTAAATTGTTAATATTATTCCTCCTCAAAGTCAAACATGCCATGAATACCTTTAAGTTACAAGAAAGAACAAGTTTGGTCCTTTAAATATGTCAAATTACAAAAAGGACCCTTAACTATGAAGAATTGGCAAAAATGGTCCCTCATAAATCAGGACTTGTCAATTTCAGTCCTTCAAGAAGTCAACCATACAAGTCAATACCATTATATATGAAGAAAATTCCAAATCAGCCTTTCAAGAATCAACAAATGGCAAGAAATACCCCTGAAAATACTTTGGAAAAGTATTTGGGGCAAAAGTGTGAAAAGTGAAACTTGAATAACAAAGGAATTCATCTTTTGGCTGTTTAATTTGCAAATGAAAGGAGTTTGAAAACTAAGGGGCTTAAGTTGGCAGACAAAGGAAGTTACCTTAACCAGTGGGGGGTGACACGTGCCCCACTCACTCCAACCCACCAATCACAACCCACCTTTCATCCACCTCACCTTCTACTAATACCAGATTATAACTAATCTTTATTAGTTATATATTTGGAGCCTAACACCCATGTTTAAACCAAAAACATATTAAACTAACATGTTCATCATGTTCTAATCCAATTTGGGTTTTTACAAACTGCTTGAAATTAAGCCACTAAAACCTCCAGAATATTGATTAAGGGTTCCTTAATCATAACCCAACCCTCATAACCCTTGTCACGTCACCCAAGAACCCCACAAGAGATTCCCCTGCTACACACTTTGGGGATACTGCCAATACTTGCCAGAAAATCAACACAACTTGTTTAGCTTTGTTTCTAAGCTTCATTCTTGGCCTTTGGATGCAATTGCAACTTTCCAACTCATACAAGAAGCCAAAAATCAGTCACATGATCTTGAAGATATTCAAAATTCTCAAGGGCAATATTGGGACTTCACAACATTAGGGTTACGTTTTTTTTGCATTTCTAGTTCATTTGTAGCCTATATAAGGCATAGGACCCTTACAATTTCATTTTGCTCTTGATTTTTCCTTTGTTCAAGTTCTGTAAATCCTTGTTCATTATTTAATGAAAAGTGTTTGAATCTTTGAAGAGAAACCAAGTGCCAATCTGATTTACTGCTTAATATTGTTTTATGTTTGCTAAACTTGAATCTTAAAACGTGTTTTCAAGGAGTGTGCAAGAAATTGCATATTTTCTTAAATCTTGATATTTTGCTAAGTCCTTGGTACACCTTAGAATTCTTGGGCTATAAGTGGATCATAGCATCCTGATATTGTGATATCAAGGTGTTGTGAGGCTTATAACTTGGGGATAATCAAGTGTGGGGTATAAGGGTTGCATTAATTAAGGATTTGTCACCTTTCTGTTTATTATTTTTGCTTCTAACTTTGTTGAATCTTAGCAGGGTTGTTTGTGGAAGCTTGTGCTTTTTCTTGCTAGCACATAAGCTCAAAAATTTGTGGGTGTGGATGTACATCCATGAGGTTTGAACCTTTTTACCTAAAATTTGCTTAAATACTTGATTTTTGGTGATTTGGTGATCTGCTAGTGTTCTTGTTAAATTTGTGGCTTGATCTTGCTTAATACTGCATAATACATCTGTTATTGTGTTTGATTGGGCTTGGGTAGCACTGAAATACACTTATACTTGTTTAAATTGTGATTTGAAAAAGATACGGGGTGTTTGGGATTACCTATTTAAGTGGACAAGTTGGATTTGAGTGTGTGTTTGTTGCTTATTTGAGTTGGTATATGTTTAACACTTGTTTATATGCTAAAACCTGCAAGTTTTCAGCTTTGAAACATCAATTTAGAGATTGTGCTATATCTCACTTGATTTGACTGATTTTGACCTAAAATTTTGGAAATACCTAGAGTATATGCATGTTTAGGGCTAAAAGGTGTTAAATCAAAGTTTGTGTAACATGATTTGAAGATTTGAGTGTTTGAAATTGGACTTGTGGTCAAGTAGCAAAGTGAAAAATCTGCTTGTTCTTGTTCATCAGTAACTTTTGTAAGCTTGAATCTTGATCTAGACCTTGAACCATTGCATGAAACTTGTTTAGATTTGTTTATTTGAATTTATTATAGCTTGTGTATGCTTTTGGAGCAATTTGGCTGGCTGATTTTTGCTAAAACTGCTTATTGAGTGAAATCTGCTTATTGTTCATGTCTGTGACTGATCTGGTGATGTTTTGATTAATCTGTGCTAATTGGCTGTTTGTAATTGTGCTTTTGTGATTGTTATTGACTCCTTATGATTAACTGATCATTTGGGTGCCTTTGCTTAACTTGAATCCACAAAAAATCACTAAAGACAAAAAGTCAATTAAGTCAAGCATTGGAAACTTTTCCCACTACTCAGACTCCAAAACTAGCCCCTGCTAGTGTTAATTATCATTCAGGTTATTCATAAGCCAAATTGGCTTATCCAGACTTGCAACAACTTATTTTTTGTGATAGATCTTCCTCATTTGACCCATTTATTTGATATGGAGCTTATTAGACTTTGACTTTGACTTTTTAATAGAAAACTCATAAGGTTGACTTTAAAACAAGTGCTTATCTGCTTATTTCAGCTTATTGAGTGTGCTTATTGGAAAACTTTTTGATTATTATGCTTAATTAAGTCATTTAAAAGCTTTTGAAAGTTGAATCAGCACTTGAGGTGGTCTAGAACTCAAAAACGACTATTTTGTCGTTTGTGAAGAGAGTCTTGGCTTATTTCAGGCTTATTTCTTGTGCTTTTTTCCAATTTTCTTTTTACCGATCTCTTAAGTAACTCAAAAGAAGCTTGTGTGTCAAACTTGAGCTTTTGGCATCAGCTTATAGCTTAATGGGCCAAAAAGCCCATTAAGAATAAGCTGCTTTGAAATAAGCTAGCTTATACACATTTTCAGCTTTTGGACCTTCAGAATTTTGTTCTTAAAATCAAATTTTAAGTCAGATAGGAGCTTTTGGGCTTATTTGGACAACATTTTTCTTACTGGGCCTATTTGAGCCCATTAAGGGGTCTGTTTGGACTTTTAGCCCATTTCTAGGCCCAATAGGGGTATTTTGTAATTTCAACTTCATTTCTATATTATTTAGGTTAAAATAAGCTAGTTTGCAACTTTTTAGAATTTTTTATAAATTTTGGATTTTTATTAATATTTTATTATTAAAAATTAAAATTTAGATTTTTCAAGTTTTTTCATTTTTCTTAGTTCAAATACATTAAGTTAGGAATTTTACAATTTTTAGAATATTTTTATTTTCATTAGATTAATTTTTAGAATTAATTTAAGTTATAATAGTTTTTAATTGTTTTTAAATAGTTTTTATTAATTTTAAAATTTTCAAAAATAGTTAAAAATTTTGTTAAGGTATTTTAGAGGTTTATAAGTGAAAAAATCTCATTTTGGGATTTTTGTTAATTAAATTGATTTTTTGGGCTTTAATTAGCATTAAAAAAAAATTATTTAATTAAATAAAAGGTTTGAGTGATTTTTAATTTTTTTTAAACTCTAATTACATTTTTAGGATTTATTGCATTTTCTAGGAATTTTTAGGGTAAATTTTTAATTTTGTAACTTTTTACGGTTTACGTGTACGACTATTCGTCTTAGTTTAATTCATAATCGTAACCGTCATTCTCTTCTAATCTCTCTTCTATTTTCTTTCTTCATAAATTATAATCACAAAAGCTAATCATCTCTTAACACAACGCACTTGCCTCCTTGGGAAACGAACTTGAACTTCATTGGTCATTAGTGCTTGGTTTTCCTAAACCGACACTTAATACTTTCCCTATTTTGCTCTCTTTTCCTAAAGAGTGGTAAAAACACTACATCATTTTGGCGCCGCTGCCGGGGAGGCGTGTTGTGTTTTGATTTGGAAATTGTTGTTTTTATATATAGCCATAATATCTATTTGTATTAGTAGCACTCTACTAATACGTATTATCGGTCTTCGTTTTTTGTGTGAATATTATTACAATAGTGTATACGTAGAACAATAGATTCACCGGTACTCCAAAAGTGTGAAAACACAACCTTGATTGGGAGATCATTACTCAATCATTGTATTAGAATCTCAAACAAGAAATCAAAGGCAAACTATAAGGTGGGTATTATAAAATATACCCTAAGGAAAAAGGCTCTTAAGTGCTTCGCGCCGCCTCGTTTCCCCACTTGCTTGTGAGTGTTTAGATAAAAAGGGCTAATCGAGGGTTTGCCAACCAAAGTATCATCTACATATCATATATATTTTATTCGTTTCATTTGATTAAACCCTCTTGAACGTTTTGGTGTTCCACCAACGTTCTAAAGTCATCGAAGGCGTTCACTTCACGTGATCGTTTTCATTCCTTGAGGCTTCTTTAATCAAGAGATTTGATTAAGGAGGAGATTTGTAGGCTTTTGTCTACTTAATACAATCATAAAAATCCAAAAAAGTAAAAACAATCAAAAACTACAAAAAAATTTAGAAAAATTAAAAACACCAAAAAGAATCTTCTTTGCTCATCCCCACGTTGTACGTGACATTTATGCAAACTCGCAACCAAGCAACACGTGCACGTAAACGTAAAAACCGAAAGGAGTCAACACCTACTCCTAATCTTTCTAGTGAGGAGTCTCCTATTGACGAACCTATCGTAAGAGAAGAACCAACCATGGCGAATCGATCTATGATGGAGTTACTTCAAGCACCCACCGAGGGTTATGGAGAGGCTATTGTAATTCCCGCTATTCTCGCGGAGAATTTTGAAGTGAAAACGGGTTTGTTGTCGATGATTCAAAACAACAAATTCCGTGGTGATGAAAAGGACAACCCACACAACCATATCCGCCAATTCAATCGTCTTACCGCCACTTGCAAATTTAAGGATGTTGCTAATGACTCGATTATGATGATGCTTTTTCCGTATTCCTTAGCGGGGCCCGCTAAAATTTGGTTAGAGAAAGAGCCACCCAATTCTATATTGACGTGGAAGGATCTTGTTTCTAAGTTTGTGAACCAATTTTTCCCGCCCTCTAAGACTACGCATTTGAAAAACGCGATTTCAAAGTTTTCACAAGAATTTAATGAGAATTTTTCAACGGCTTGGAATAGGTTTAAGGAAATGTTACATGAATGTCCCCATCACGGTTTTTACGACTTGCATCAGATTGACACGTTTTACAATGGATTGAATGATCATGAAAGGGATTATCTAAATGCCGCCGCGGGTGGTAACTTTTTGTGTAAAACGGTTGAGGAAGCCTTGTTGATAATTGAGAATAGATCTAAGGTGTATAGTCCTCGTAACACATCGAGTGTTCGTAAGGCTTCATCTTCGGTTTCACCTTCTTTGTCTAATACCATCGATGCTTGCCAAATTGAGGCGAACTTGGAAAACAAAATCTTTGATAAGCTTAAAGGTCTTTTAATTGAATTCAAAGTTGGAGAACAAAGTGCTCCCGCTACGGCTAAAGCACTTGAGGATTCATGTATGTATTGTGGTAGAGGTCATGATTTCTCTGAGTGCATTACCAACGGTGGTAACACTTCGAGTGCCTATGCGGCCACGGGAACTTACAACCAAAACGGTCAAGTTACCCACTCCAATCAATTGACTCCACCGGGTTTTGCTCCCAATCAAAATGCTAACAACAACTATCAAAACAATCAAGTTGGTTTTAAAAACAATTACAAAGGAAACTATGGGAATCAAGGGGCTAATAATCAAGTTTCAAACAAAAATCAAAACAATGATTTTCAAAACAACAACAAGGGTTTGCAAACTTTGAAAGATCTTCCAAATGAATTTGTTGAATACGCTAATGGAAACGATGCTAGGTTTGACAACATTCAAAGAGAAATCATTAGCCTAAGATCCGAGTTTAAGAACGACTTGAAGAAGGAGTTGAAAAACGAGTTAGCAAATGAGCTTAAAATCCATACAAACAAAATGGAAGGAAATGTAACTAGGTTACAACAAAACCAACAAAAAATGGAACAAGGGCAACATGAAATAAAACAAGAGATGATTAAGGCCGAGAAGAGGCAATCCATGTTTGAGGATAAAATTTCATCTATGTTTGAGGCTATTATGTGCAAACCGTCTTCGAGTAGTCTTCCTAGCAACACCATATTGAACCCTAAGGGAGAGATGAAAGTGATTACCACACGTAGTGGTAAGACACTTAAGGAACCGACCCATCAACCAAGTGCTCCTACGGAGGATGCAATTGAGGAAGAACACGAGGTGGTGGTCGAAAAGGAGCATGTCCCAATCCCACGAAGTATCGCTCATGCCACACCTACGGTTGACCCATTACCACATTTGGAACCCGAGATTCCAAAGTCTATGCCTATGCCTCAATTCACACCACCTTTGCCCTATCCATCGAGACTTAGGAAGGATAAACGTCAAAAGCGCGATAATTATCAATTTGAGCTTTTTATGAAAATGTTTCGTGACGTTCATTTTAATGTGAGTTTTGCCGATGCTTTGGTCATGATGCCTCGATTTGCCGCTAACTTTAAGAGTATGTTGAACAACAAGGAGAATTGCAACAATTGTCTAGTTGTTCATCGGTTTATCTTAACCGCATACCTCAAAAAGTCGGTGATCCTGGTAAATTCTTGATTCCTTGTGCAATCGAAGATGTGGAAGAATGCTATGCCTTGGCCGATCTTGGTGCTAGCATTAACTTGATGCCACTTGCAATCTTCAAGTCGCTCAATCTTCCTAATATTACTCCTTCACTAATGTCTATCGAGTTGGCCGACCATTCCACGATTTCTGCATGTGGATTGGCGGAAGACGTTTTTGTGAAAGTGGGAAAGTTCTATTATCCGGTAGACTTTATCGTTGTCGATATTACCACGGATCCTCAAGTTCCTCTCATTTTAGGTCGTTCGTTTTTAGATACGTCTATGGCTTTAATTTATGTGCATGCTAAAAAGATCACCTTACGTTTCAACGACGAGGAACTTGTTATAAACGCAACTCAAAATTCTCAAATTTCTCATGTTTATTCCGTTGCAACCATAAACCTCGTTGATATGATTGACGTTGTTTGCGAGGAATTTTCACAAGAAGTTTTAGGTTTTGATGATGATGAGAATAGTGGAAATCCCACTATGTTAGATCCCATTCTTAATAACTCGACACCAACCTTCACCCCATTTGAAGGTGGTGGTTTTACGTTGGAAGAATTCGATGTTCCACGTACTTGTGAGGAAGACCTCGACAATGATGACGACTTCTCGATTATCAAGGATTTTCTTAACGATTTCCCATTTCCTCCACCCGAGGAGGTTATGAGTATCGAGCCCAAATCTTCAATTGAGGAACCACCTATCCTCGAGTTGAAAGATTTACCTCCTCATCTCGAATATGTATTTTTGGAGGAGGACGGCAAGTTGCCGGTTGATATTGCGAAAGATCTTTCGGATGATGAAAAAACCGCACTTGTCGATGTTCTAAAGGATCACAAAAGGGCAATTGCGTGGAAGTTATCCGACATTAAGGGGATCGATCCTAAATTTTGTACCCAAAAAATCTTAATAGAGGAGGATTATAAGCCCGCAATCCAATGTCAAAGGAGGGTGAACCCCAAAATTCACGACTTCATCAAAAAGGAAGTCCTAAAACTCCTTGACGCGGGAATGATTTACCCTATTTACGATAGCCCTTGGGTGAGTCCTATCCATTGTGTCCCTAAAAAGGGAGGAATTATCGTTGTGCCAAACGACGCCAACGAGTTAATTCCCACAAGACTCGTGACCGGATGGAGAGTGTGCATTGACTATCGAAAGTTGAATGAAGCCTCTCGAAAAGACCATTTTCCTTTGCCCTTCATGGACCAAATGTTAGAGCATCTTGCGGGAAACAATTTCTATTGCTTTTTAGATGGTTTTTCCGGTTACTTCCAAATACCCATTGATCCTCGTGATTAAGAAAAAACTACGTTTACATGTCCATATGGAACGTTTGCCTATCGTATAATGCCATTCGGACTTTGCAATGCACCGGGAACCTTTCAAAGGTGCATGATGGCTATTTTTCATGATATGATCGAGAAGACGATGGAAGTCTTCATGGATGACTTTTCCGTGTTTGGTAGTTCGTTCACTTCGTATTTGTCGAATCTTGAGAGAATGTTGAAGCGTTGTGAGGAAACCAACCTTGTGCTAAATTGGGAAAAATGTCATTTTATGGTTAAAAGTGGAATCGTCTTAGGGCACAAGGTTTCAGAAGCGGGGATTGAGGTTGATCAAGCTAAGGTAGACGTCATCGGCAAATTACCTCATCTCAAAACCGTTAAGGGAGTTAGGAGTTTCCTAGGCCACGCGGGCTTTTATCGTCGATTCATCAAGGATTTTTCAAAGATTTCTCGACCTATTACACATCTCCTCGAAAAAGATGCACGTTTTGTCTTTGACGAAGATTGTGTACGAGCCTTTGAAATCCTTAAGAGGAAACTTACCGAAGCTCCCATTCTTGTTGCTCCCAATTGGAACCTCCCTTTTGAGCTCATGTGTGATGCTAGTGACTACGCTATTGGGGCCGTATTGGGGCAACGTCATGAAAAACACTTCTTGCCTATTCACTATGCTAGCAAGACTATGACCGAGGCTCAACTAAAATACACTACAACGGAGAAGGAGTTCCTTGTCGTGGTGTATGCTTTTGAGAAATTCCGACCTTATCTCGTCTTGACTAAATGCATTGTGTATACGGATCATTCGGCTATCAAGTATCTTATGGCTAAACAAGATGCAAAGCCGAGATTACTTCGTTGGATTCTCCTCCTTCAAGAATTTGATCACAACATCGTTGACAAAAAAGGAGCCGAGAATCTAGCGGCCGATCATCTTTCTCGTTTGGAAGATCCTCACCAATGTGTTTACGAGCAAAAGGAAATCACCGAAACATTTCCACTCGAGACACTTGGTGTAGTGAATTCTAAGCTTGATTCTTCTACCCTATGGTTTGCGGACATCGCCAATTACCATGCGGGCAACTTCATCATCAAGGGTATGACGACTCAAGAAAAACGAAAATTCTTTCGTGACGTCAAGTTCTATTTTTGGAACGACCCTTACTTGTTTCGAACTTATGCGGATCAAATCATTCGACGTTGTGTCTTTGGCACCGAAGCTTCTAACATCCTTAGAGCTTGTCACGAGGGACCCACGGGTGGTCACCACGGTGCTAATCTCACGGCTAAGAAGGTTTTTGATGCTGGTTTCTTTTGGCCTACTATTTACCGAGATGCACATGAGCTTGTGAAGTCGTGTGACTAATGCCAATGACAAGGAAAAGCCTCACAAAAAGATGAAATGCCACAAAATATCATCCAAGTGTGTGAGATCTTTGACGTTTGGGGCATTGACTTTATGGGGCCGTTCCCATCATCTCATGGTAATAAGTACATCCTTGTCGCCGTTGACTACCTATCTATGTGGGTGGAAGCTAAGGCTTTACCCACCAATGATGCTCGTGTGGTAGTCAAGTTTTTGAAAAGCTTGTTTTCTCGGTTTGGAACCCCTCGTGTGATCATAAGCGATCGTGGAACCCATTTTTGTAACGACCAATTCGAAAGGGTCCTAAGGAAATATGGGGTTACACATTGTCTTTCTACGGCTTATCACCCACAAACGAGTGGGCAAGTCGAGGTTTCAAACCAATCTTTGAAGAGGATCTTGGAGAGATCTATTGGGGAAAACCGACAATCTTGGTCGGATAAGTTGGACGATGCTTTATGGGCCTTTAGGACCGCTCATAAGACACCCATTGGGTGCACTCCCTATAAGCTTGTGTATGGGAAAATTTTTCATTTGCCAATCGAATTGGAACACAAGGCTTATTGGGCCCTTAAGCATTGTAATGATGATATGAAGACCGCGGGAAAACACCGGAAAATGCAATTAAATGAATTGGATGAATTAAGGGATATTGCTTATGAAAATTCATTGATTTATAAAGAAAATACTAAAAAGTTTCATGATTCAAAAATTAAAAACCGGGTTTTTAACATTGGGGATCAAGTGTTGCCTTTTAACTCTCGTTTGAAAATCTTTTCCGGTAAGTTGAAATCCCGTCGGTCCGGTCCATTCACCGTGACTCAAGTTTTTCCATATGGGACCATCGAGCTAGCTCAAAATGATGGCCCCAATTTCAAGGTGAATGGACATAGATTGAAGCACTACTTTGGCGGGGAAGTTCCATCCTTGAACTACCTCGACCAAATCACCTTCCCCAATGATAATTAGTATTGAGGGGATCGAGTCGAGCTCATGACTCGGTAATAAAAAACGAAGTGCCTCGTGGGGGATTCCCATGCTTATCCTATGTATATATTATCACTTTTCTAATGTAGTAACGTGTGGGGATTTGTGCCCTTCCAACCTTTGTTCCGTGGTTGTTTGTGAATTGTGGATTTTAGATGATCATTATCTTCACGATTGGAGCCTCTTGTGTTCGTTTTATGGGAGCACTCGATCGTTTGCTTTGAATACTTTCTCAATATCCATGATATATCCTTTGATGTTCTAACCTTAGGTTTATAGCACACTTCATAAACGGCTTTAAATTTAACGGTTACACCCTTTCCATGCTAGATTATGCATTCGACTACGTCTCTAGTATGGGGGTTTCTAACCCTTAGACTCAAAACATTAAGGACAATGTTTAACTTTAGTATGGGGGGTGAATAGATACTTGCCTTGCCAAACCTTCACGCTTTCCAAAGTTTATCTTTTTGTTTATCGTTTTGTTGCAAAATAAGGCTAAAAATGGCCAAATTTTAAAATTTTTCTCATGTTTTATAAGTGTTTGAAGACACGAATTTAGATTTTCCGATGGCGAGAATAAGAGTAATTTTTTACTCGACCGTGCGTGTTGAGCACTTAGCTTTGATTCCTTAACTTTATATTAGGCTAAGTCTCTTAAATGAGGATGAGAAATGATAGAGTTAATTATAAGTTACTATGCTAAACGTAGAGTACTCGTATTCTTTCAAAAACTCATGTGTTCTCGTTATTTGCTTATTCTCCCTTCGCTTGTAAATATTTGTTGCTTAATAAATATTGACTTAGCGGTTTAGTCTTGATTATTGGTTTCTAGTCTTTTCTAGTAGCTTCCATGTAATTAAATTGGGAAGACATTAAGGTATCGCCAGCGTCACGGTTTTGAAGTATTGGCAATCCGAATAATCGAAAGCTTCACCCAATAATAAGATTTCAAGTGCTCACCTAAATCAAGCAAACAATTTGAAGCTCACAAGGCCGAAAAATCTATGCAAAATTGAAAGTGAATCAAGCCTTAATCTTTGAAGCTTTAAAGATCCAAAATTCGCCTTAGCGTGAGGATATACGTCTTTGGCCACAATAAAACCACCGATGAGGAGGATAATAAAAGTCAAGGCAAGACCGAAGTCATAATAAAAGCTTCATGGCGAAGTTGAATAAAAGATGGAGGTAAACCTATGATAATAAGGCCCTTCCGTTAGGGGGCGTATAAAAGTCTTGGTAATAAGTCTCATGTTCAAAACCGTTATAAAACCGTGTTTATCGATCTATCTTGTTGACTTAATTTTTTGACATCGTTGTCTATTAGGAGGGGTTATTAATTCGATGGTCTTGGTTACACCGTTAGGATTCTATTTTTAGACCTAAATCTCTATTATCGCATAAGTCAAACAATGTATCCTCGTGAAACATTCAAAGACAAAATAAAATATAAGAGATACAACTTAGGAAAATGGGAGGATAAGTACATGATTAGGGCATATGAGTAGTGTTAGCATTACTAACTTATAATGACAATGATCTCGTTGCACGCTTAGCATGGAATTGGGGTGAAAATCAAGGACGATGAAATTATTTCTAACGAAGCATTCACGTGTTCTTATTCTATGAACCTAAACGTCCCATTTTACGATGAAAATAATACATTATGTCTAAAACGCAAGTAGTAGTAATAGTAGTAGTATAGCTAGTTTATCGTTTAATAGAAGTGAATAAAAATGAATTTTGGAGGTGCTACGATACTTTATTCTAGCATTGCGTGAGGGCACGGCAATGGTTTAGTATGGGGGAGTGATGAGACTGCCTTTAAACATAGTCTCATCGTCCAAAACGGGCTTTAAATGCATAAAATATCATTAAAATGGCCAAATATATGCTTGTGTTTGTTACTTGTGTATTTTAGGTACGAATATTGAGAAAATGACAAAAGATCACAAGAATCATGCAAAAACAAACACGAGAAACGAAGCCGCACAATGAACCAAGCCCTAATAAAGATTTTCCAAGAAAAACCCTTGAAGAATTGAAGATTATGCAAGAAGGGCCCTCCACTTTGAAGAATTGGCAAATTTAGTCCCTCAACAAAACTAAATTGTCAATATTATTCCTCCTCAAAGTCAAACATGCCATGAAGACCTTCAAGTTACAAGAAAGAACAAGTTTGGTCCTTTAAATATGTCAAATTACAAAAAGGACCCTTAACTATGAAGAATTGGCAAAAATGGTCCCTCATAAATCATGACTTGTCAATTTCAGTCCTCCAATAATTCAACCATACAAGTCAAGACCATTATCTATGAATAAAATGCCAAATCAACCCTTCAAGAATCAACAAATGGCAAGAAATACCCCTGAAAATACTTTACAAAAGTAAATGGGGCAAAAGTGTGAAAAGTGAAACTTGAATAACAAAGGAATTCGTCTTTTGGCTGTTTAATTTGCAAATGAAAGGAGTTTGAAAACTAAGGGGCTTAAGTTGGCAGACAAAGGAAGTTACCTTAACCAGTGAGGGGGTGACACGTGCCCCACTCACTCCAACCCACCAATCACAACCCACCTTTCATCCACCTCGCCTTCTACTAATACCAGATTATAACTAATCTTTATTAGTTATATCTTTAGCTCCTAACACCCATGTTTAAACCAAAAACAGATTAAACTAACCTGTTCATCATGTTCTAATCCAATTTAGGTTTTTACAAACTGCTTGAAATTAAGCCACCAAAACCTCCAGAATATTGATTAAGGGTTCCTTAATCATAACCCAACCCTCATAGCCCTTGTCACGTCACCCAAGAATCCCACAAGAGATTCCCCTACTACACACTTTGGGGATACTACCAAGACTTGCCAGAAAATCAACACACCTTGTTTAGCTTTGTTTCTAAGCTTCATTCTTGGCCTTTGGATGCAATTGCAACTTTCCAACTCATACAAGAAGCCAAAAATCAGTCACATGATCTTCAAGATATTCAAAATTCTCAAGGGTAATATTGGGACTTCACAACATTAGGGTTACGTTTCTTTTGCATTTCTAGTTCATTTGTAGCCTATATAAGGCATAGGACCCTTATAATTTCAGTTTGCTCTTGATTTTTCCTTTGTTCAAGTTTTGTAAATCCTTGTTTATTATTTAATGAAAAGTGTTTGAATCTTTGAAGAGAAACCAAGTGCCAATCTTATTTACTTCTTGATATTGTTTAATGTTTGTTAAACTTGAATCTTAAAATGTGTTTTCAAGGAGTGTGCAAGAAATTGCATATTTTCCTAAATCTTGATATTTTGCTAAGTCCTTGGTATACCTTGGAATTCTTGGGCTATAAGTGGATCATAGCATCCTGATATTGTGATATCAAGGTGTTGTGAGGCTTATAACTTGGGGATAATCAAGTGTGGGGTACAAGGGTTGCATTAATCAAGGATTTGTCACCTTTCTGTTTATTATTTTTGCTTCTAACTTTGTTGAATCTTAGCAGGGTTGTTTGTGGAAGCTTGTGCTTGTTCTTGCTAGCACATAAGCTCAAAAATTCGTGGGTGTGGATGTACATCCATGAGGTTTGAACCTTTTTACCCAAAATCTTCTTAAATACTTGATTTTTGGTGATTTGGTGATCTGCTAGTGTTCTTGTTAAATGTGTGGCTTGATCTTGCTTAATACTGCATAATACATCTGTTATTGTGTTTGATTGGGCTTGGGTGGCACTGAAATACACATATACTTGTTTAAATTGTGATTTGAAAAAGATATGGGGTGTTTGGGATTACCTGTTTAAGTGCACAAGTTGGATTTGAGTGTGTGTTTGTTGCTTATTTGAGTTGGTATCTGTTTAACACTTGTTTATATTCTAAAACCTGTAAGTTTTCAGCTTTGAAACATCAATTTAAAGATTGTGCTATATCTCACTTGATTTGACTGATTTTGACCTAAAATTTTGGAAATACCTAGAGTATATGCATGTTTAGGGCTAAAAGGTGTTAAATCAAAGTTTGTGTAACCTGATTTGAAGATTTGAGTGTTTGAAATTGGACTTGTGGTCAAGTATATCAGCAAAGTGAAAAATCTGCTTGTTCTTGATCATCAGTAACTTTTGTAAGCTTGAATCTTGATCTAGACCTTTAACCATTGCATGAAACTTTTTTAGATTTGTTCATTTGAATTTATTATAGCTTGTGTATGCTTTTGGTGTAATTTTGCTGGCTAATTTTTGCTAAAACTGCTTATTGAGTGAAATTTGCTTATTGTTCATGTCTGTGACTGATCTGGTGATGTTTTGATTAATCTGTGCTAATTCGCTGTTTGTAATTATGTTTTTGTGATTGTTATTGACTCCTTATGATTAACTGATCCTTTGGGTGCCTTTGCTTAACTTGAATCCACAAAAAAGTCACTAAAGACAAAAAGTCAATTAAGTCAAGCAGTGGAAACTTTTCCCACTGCTCAGACTCTAAAACTAGCCCTTGCTAGTGTTAATCATCATTCAGCTTATTCATAAGCCAAATTGGCTTATCCATACTTGCAACAACTTATTTTTTGTGATAGATCTTCCTCATTTGACCCATTTATTTGATCTAGAGCTTATTAGACTTTGACTTTGACTTTTTACTAGAAAACTCATAAGGTTGACTTTAAAACAAGTGCTTATCTGCTTATTTCAGCTTATTGAGTGTGCTTATTGGAAAACTATTTGATTATTCTGCTTAATTAAGTCATTTAAAAGCTTTTGAATGTTGAATCAGCACATGAGGTGGTCTAGAACTCAAAAACGACTATTTTGTCTTTTTATGAAGAGAGTCTTGGCTTATTTCAGGCTTATTTCTTGTGCTTTTTCCAATTTTCTTTTTACAGGTCTCTTAAGTAACTCAAAAGAAGCTTGTGTGTCAAATTTGAGCTTATGGCATCAGCTTATAGCTTAAAGGGCCAAAAAGCCAATTAAGAATAAGTTGCTTTGAAATAAGCTAGCTTATACACATTTTCAGCTTTTGGGCCTTCAGAGTTTTGTTCTTAAAATCACTTTTTAAGTCAAATAGGAGCTTTTGGGCTTATTTGGACAACATTTTTCTTATTGGGCCTATTTGAGCCCATTAAGGGGTCTGTTTGGACTTTTAGCCCATTTCTAGACCCAATATGGGTATTTTTGTAATTTCAACTTCATTTATGTATTATTTAGGTTAAAATAAGCTAGTTTGCAACTTTTTAGAATTTCTTATAAAGTTTGGATTTTTACTAATATTTTATTATTAAAAATTAAAATTTAGATTTTTCAAGTTTTTTCATTTTTCTTAGTTCAAATACATTAACTTAGGAATTTTACAATTTTTAGAATATTTTTATTATCATTAGATTAATTTTTAGAATTAATTTAAGTTTTAATAGTTTTTAATTGTTTTTAAATAGTTTTTATTAATTTTAAAATTTTCAAAAGTAGTTATAAATTTAGTTAAGGTATTTTATGTTGATCCCAAACTTAGATCGATTAGCTTTGTGTATACGATATTAGATCAAGTATAACACGTAGAGAAACCTTTGTTATATACTTTGTGAATCTAAGTGTTATGCGGAATTTAACACTTAAACAAGAACACAAGATGTAAACAAAACTTTCACTTTGATTATGAATGTCGAACTTGCTTACAATGAAAGATGTTTACGAATGAAAACTTATATAAAACTTGATATTAAACATTAACCTAAAGGCCTTCTTTTATAGACTAAGAAGCCTTGTACAATAAGCTACGTATCAACTATTCTAGGTAAAGATAAACATAGAAAATACATTGTCGTTTCTATCCTTACTAGAAGTATTCTAGAATATAATAAACATGTAGCTTATATCTTCCATCAGTGCTTGTCTTCACCGTGTCAACTCTTGACTTTAACTTGTCAACGCTTGAGCTGTCAGCGCTTGCTTTGTTCCTGTCAACGCTTGATTTGTTCTTGTCAGCGCTCAAGTGATCTAGCCTTAATTTATTCCCAACAATCCTCCCCTAAACTTGATATCCACTCTTATGATCAAGTTTCTGAATAAGCATTAAGAACTTGGAGGAGTCTGACAAACCTTCTCATATTGGTAATAAATAAATCTGATCAAATTCTTTGCCACGTCACTTGTATAATCTATCTCTAGCTGGATGTCCTTCATCTTTTCCAAAACAGCCTTGGATATGAAATACTGAGCATCCACAAGTAGATACTCAGCAAACTTTGTAGAACTCAAATGGTATACACCAGCAGCTGAATATAACCTCCATTGAAGACCACTGAGGTCATCTTCAAGATCCTTCCATATTTCAGGATCTTCCTCATTTGTCCCACACATTCTTTTGAATGTGGTCCAAAGTTTTATTCCATTAGCTAAAGTTGGTGCTTCAGCCTCATACTTGGTCTCCAATAACCTCCAAAGGTCCACCAAGTCTTCTCTATCACAACTTGCAAATAAAGATATGAGAGTGGTAAAAGTGTGTACCTCCTTGCCAAATCTGCCAATCTTACAGAATCCACATTCATCCTCATCATAACTCACAATTGGATTCCTGGAATCTAATGGTAACACCTGCACCATATCTGAAGCTTCTAATGGGGAGAGCTTGAGGCTCTTTCTAATAACTGCTTCACTTGGATATAGTGGATTCATATCTTTTGGAAACTCAAGTTTAAATCCCTTCTTCACTGGCCTGGGAATCATCATAGCTTTCTTGATTTCCATCTCTTCTGCAAGATGCTCCTTTCTTTCATCTGAAAGAAGTCTGAAAGTGTTTTCTTCCTGCACTTTCACCCAAATAGGATAAGCCCTATGTTCCAACTCATCAAATGTCAAAGCCTTCAACTTCTGATGTGTCCATCCAACTCCATGACATCTGAGCAACATAAAGTAGAGCTCCCTTCTATCCCTTTTCAACTCAGAGAGAATATCGCTTGCCTTGTGCTTCAAAATCACCTTACAATCCTTCTGAACTCTAAGAAGAAGCTCCAAACCCCATATTTGATCTGAAATGGTCAAGTCTGGATTATCCATGCAGCTTTCTTCCCAAGAATTGTACATCTGAACCACCTCTGGCATGTCAAAGTCAACCTGCAATTTTAAATCTCTCCACTTTTCCCTAGCAAGCTCATCACCATACTCAAGCCTTTCTGGTTCTATAATCATCACACTTGAGTCTGAGCTAGCTCCATCACTTTCTTCTTCAGAAGTCACAACAAATGGTGACTTTTCCTTTTCACCTTGTTCCATCATTTGTTCAGCCAATCTTCTATCAAATTCAACTTGGGCTGCATTCTTTGGAACAATTTCTTCTACCAATTTACCCTTACCCTTATCTGATGGTGCAATGGTTGGTAAGGTAGATGGTAATACCTGAGTAGAAACTTCTTTGATGATAGATGATGACTGGAATACATCAACTTCATGTGCAGGTCTGTCAACGCCCAAATTTCCTCTATCAGCGCCCAAAATACTTCTATCAGCGTCCAAATTTGTCTTGTCAACGCTCAAATATTTTCCCTCAGCGCCTTGTGTAACCTCTCTCAACATAGCTGTAAATGATAAATTTAGGTTGGTTGGAGAGATTAAGGACGTATCAAAACCTGTTTGTTCCTTCAAAGTTGTAAGGGCTTCAGCAACATCCATTGATTACCATCTTGGCTGCCCTTATCACTCAGATTTTTTTGATCTTCCTCCCCTTTGGAAGACTCCTCCATACCCCTCCTAGCATGATCACTCTCCAAAACAACAATCCTCTCCCTCAATTGCTTGAGTTCAAGGCCTTGTGAGCTGACAATTTGTACTAAGTCTGCATTTTGCTTTTGCAAGCTAATGCAGACTGCCGTCAATTCCAAAAGAGTTATTGGTTCCAGACTGCCCTCTTCTGAAATGGGGATTTGACCTCCCAAGTCAGGTTCATTGGGCAAGGATGAGGGCTTAATGATGGTGGGACTGCCTTGGCCAGCATCTAAGCCAGAACCAATAGTCCCAGCCTCATCCAGGTCACCAGTCACACTTGTGGTGGTGGTTCTCTCTGCTTCATGGCTAGGACCACCAGAGGAGAACACTCCAGTAGTCCTTTGGCGTTTTATCAACCTATATTCAGGTGGTGTGGAAGATGGTGTGGAAGAATGGGTAGATGTGGGTTGGTTAAGGGGTGTTTGGGATTGTGAAGGTTGGGTGTCAGCGTTGGAAATAGGCACATCAACGCCAACATTTGAAATGTCAGCGTCAAAGGGTTCTTGGTCAATTTGCATTTGTTCAGGTGAGGGTAAAGGTTCAGGAATGGGTTCGTTGTGGTTGAGGGTCAATGTGAGGGTGAGGGTCTGGTTGGGGTTGTGCTGCTGCTATAACAGCAAGCATGGCTGGGGTTAAAGGTAAGTCTCTATGAGGTGGTGAATCCATCTTCGTAAAAATAGCTTTCTTTTGTTCAGGGATCTTATAAAAATCATTGTGATCCCTTGAACAATAACCTTGATCATCAAAAATCATTTGCAGAAAACGGGGATAAGCTAAAGTCATTTTTGTCCCCTTGTTTTTACACATTCCTTCAAAAATCATTTTAGAATAGTTATATTTTTGCCCTGTTGCAATGCACACAATAGCACTGGCAATAGATCTATTGATCTCATTGTGTGCAGTACATTTAGGACTCAAACATTGAAGGAGAATGTGGATGAGGTACTTCCAGGCTGGGGGAAATTCCTGCTTATGATACTTGTTTAGAGTACCTTCATCAGGAAAAGGATATCCCAAAGCCCTAAGCCCTTGTTCTATTTCATTTATGGGAAGGATGACTACACCATCAACATCATCAAGATGCAAGGCCTGGCGTACCAAGGCCTCAGTAACCACCCAAGATCTCCCATGAACAATAGAAGTCAATGTGGTCACTCCATTAACTGTTGAGGAACTAATAGTGTTCCAAAACTGCTTAATGTGTGTGACTGGAATGAGTGGTGCATGAGAAAGAGCATACCTTAAGGGGGATGCGTTCAAATACGCCACCATTTGTGTGTATTGAGGAAACAAATCATTATCAGCAACAAGATAAGCAATCATGTTGTGTTGAGACTTGAACCCCAAATCCAATTCTGCTGAGTTAAACTTTGGTGCCATTGATGAAAGCTGTTAATATGAAGTGAAGAAGATGAAGGTTGATAAGAAAAAAAAAGTGTTAGACAAGAATTATAGATACCCTGTTTAAAAATAGGAGCCAAATTTATAGGAGATAAAGAATTCATGTGATTGGCCCAAAAATAGGCAAAGATTTTCAAAAACTAATCATGAAAATATTAAAAAAGTGATAAGTTATCTCATGCATTTAATGAAAGTAACAACTCCTAAAATTACGACTTGAAAATATGTCAAAAAGTAACAACTGGGTAGGTCCCATGGAGTGTCAACGGTCAAAAATAACCCATCAACGCCCAACGGCTATAATCTTGTCAACGTTCGCCTAAAGCCATGTCAGCGTCCAATTTGGTCACAACAACGCTTGGAAAAATCTTGTCAGCGTCCAAAAATAAAATTGTTTTAAAAAGTGAAAATGACCTTAACAAGTAATTTATCCTAGAGAAGATAACCAAAAGCTGATAATTATCATAGGGCGGCAAGCACTGTCCAGTTATGCACACTTGCATAAGCAAGATAGACATAACAGTCCTCTAGTGTCCATTGCTAACCAAAATTCTTAACAACCAAGTTACCTTATAAAATCCTTGTTACTCCCAGGTAAATCCCATATCAA
This sequence comes from Glebionis coronaria, assembly GCA_025667525.1. Lineage (NCBI taxonomy): Eukaryota > Viridiplantae > Streptophyta > Magnoliopsida > Asterales > Asteraceae > Glebionis > Glebionis coronaria. The sequence goes on from CM046877.1 coordinate 538,752,633, forward strand.
AATCATTCCCAAGTCGCCCAACAGACCACAACCAATTCTAGGTCAAAAATGTCTTGGCAGCATGCAAAGTTGATATACTATGCATGCTACAGTGCCTCATGGTTTAGTAAAACTAACCCATACTCACCTGTGGACACAATCTAGAATTGTGATAAGAGTATCATATGGATACCCAAAAATCCTAAAGGTTCCTAAAACCTCCCCTTAAACTATGATACAAAAAGTTTGCCAAAATCATGCATGAACATAAAAAATTTATGTCAAGATAGGAATGAAACATTCCAACCATCATCCATAAATAAAAACTTGTCCAAATGCTTCTCCTTTGATCCATAAGCAACTCTGTATCCAATGGTATACTGCTAACACCATCTGCACATTTAGATTAAAAACCACAAAACTAACATTGTTGCCGACAACGCCCCGATAACACATAACAGCGTTGAAGGAAGCTTTGTCAGCGTTAGACAATTATATAGCTGACAACGTTGCAAAAACACTTATCAGTGTTCAAACAACCTTTGTCAGTGTTAGAAAAATATAGTGGAAAATCTAAATCATCAATAAGACCAATAATAATAATGCATCATCCTGTACATACTTTTACAAAAAGAATCCAAAACACATATTAAGTGAGATTAACCATTCCAATACTTGTTACCAAGTATTGAAATCTTCCAGTATCAAAAGGTTTAGTTAATAAATCTGACACATTTTCCTCAGTGTCAACCCTATCTGGTTGTATTAAACCTTTCTCAAAGCAATCTCTTATAAAATGGTGTCTAATTTCAATGTGTTTAGTTTTAGAATGATGTACAGGATTCTTAATGATGCATAAAGTACTATTATTGTCAACAAATATCTTAGTATGCATGAAATTATACCCATAATCCAACAGCTGGTTCTGAATCCACAACACTTGACCACAACATGCTGCTGCAGCCACATACTCTGCTTCAGTTGTAGAGTTAGCCACCACTGTTTGTTTCTTGCATTGCCAAGATATTAATCTGCTCCCAAGAAACTGACATCCACCAGTTGTGGATTTCCTATCAAACTTGTCACCTCCATAATTACTATCTGAATATGCAATCAGCTCCAATGGTGAATCCTTTGGGTACCACAAACCAAGACTTGGGAAGCATCTTAGGTACCTAAAGATCCTCTTCACAGCATAAAGGTGACATTCTTTGGGAGTCACTTGATGGCGTGCACAAGCACACACAGCAAACATGATATCAGGTCTGGAAGCAGTAAGATACATCAAGGATCTAATCATGGATCTATAATGCCTGACATCAACATCTTTCCCATCTCCAATCTTTCCCCAAGGGTGTTCTCTATCCATAGGAGTAGTAGCCCTCTTTTCATGTGGAGAAAAGCCAAACTTCTTCAAGATTTCAGCAACATATTTGTCCTGGGAGATGAAGATACCATCTTCTTTCTGCTGAACTTGTAAACCAAGAAAGAAGTTCATCTCCCCCATAGCACTCATCTTGAATTTGTCTGTCATAAGCTTGGAGAAATCCTCACTCATCTTTGGATCAGTAGACCCAAAAATGATATCATCAACATAGACCTGCACAAGAAACACATCTTTGCCTTTCTTCTTTGTAAATAGTGTCTGATCTATGGTGCCCCTCTTGAATCCATTGTCCACCAAATAGGTAGACAAAGTACCATACCATGCTCTAGGGGCTTGATGAAGACCATACATAGCCTTCTTGACTCTATACACTTTATCTGGATGCTCTGGATCCTCAAAACCAGGAGGTTGCATGACATAAACTTCCTCAACAATGGTGCCATACAAGAATGCACTTTTGACATCCATTTGATAGACTGTGAAGCCCATGCAAGATCTATAGGCTAGAAAAATCCTAATAGCTTCAATCCTTGCAACTGGTGCAAAGACTTCCTCATAGTCTATCCCCTCCTCTTGTGTATAACCTTGAGCCACTAACCTTGCCTTGTTTCTGACCACAATACCTCTTTCATCTCTTTTGTTCCTGAGAACCCATCTTGTCCCTATAGGTCTGACATATCTAGGACAATCAACCAGCTCCCAAACATCCTGAATTGCAAATTGGTGAAGCTCATCCTGCATTGCTTCTACCCAACTTGGTTCTTTGAGAGCATCAAATATCTTCTTGGGTTCTTCTTGTGACAGAAAACATGCAAACAAACATGCTTGCACAAGAGGGGTATCAACCTTCTTGTGTATATTGGAAATAAACCCACCAAGACCTTGGTGAGATCTTCTGGTCTGAACTGGAGTCATAATATCACCAATGATCTGAGATGTGGAGTGATTCTTCATTGTGGAAGTGAGAACTCCTCCTTCAAAAAGTCTGGTGTCCTCAACTTCACGCTCCATGTTGCCAATATCTTCTTCATCAGACTCTCTTTGATCAACAGGAATCTCTTCATGAACATTGGAAGGTTCACCTTGTTCAAAAGTGGAAGAGAAAAGATGTGCAAAGGTGTTGTCAACGTCTGAACCTTGTTTGTCAGCGCTTGGGCTAACAACGCTTGAACTGTTGTTATCAACGTCTGAGCCATCAACGTCTGAATTGGTCCTGTCAGCGCTAGATTTGCCTTTGTCAGCGCCTGAAGAACCATGCATGTTTGTATCTGGTGGTATTTGGAGACCACCATTATCTTGTCCAGCAGCAGCAGCAGCAAAAGCATCTGTCCAAATAGGAATTGTGACATATTCAAATGTAGGAGATGCCTTTTCTGCTTGTGATCCAACCCTCTCATTAACCTGTGTACCTGAAACATCAACAACTTGTTCCTCCACGACATTTGAAGTTACCTTCACAATGTCTGGATTAGTGACAGGCATATAATTTAAAGTTCTAGATAAGGGTTCCAAATCAAACAACCAATCAGGACCACTTTCAGGATCACTAGGTTTATTCTCTAAGAACCTAACATGTACTCTTTCAACAATACGTTTGTCCTCTTTAAGATAAACCCTATAACCCTTGCTCTGCACTGAATACCCCATGAAGTAACCTTCATCACCTTTTGCACTAAATTTCCCTAAGGCATCACTAGTATCTAGTACAACTACATGACAACCAAAAGGTCTGAGAAAACCAATATTAGGTTTTCTTCCCCAAAGTAACTCATAAGGTGTTTTGTTCTGAATTTTGTTAACCAATGCTCTATTTTTCACATAGCATGTTGTATTAACAGCCTCAGCCCAAAAGGCTATATGAAAGTGAGCATCAGCCAACATTGTTCTGGCTGCTTCAATTAGGGTTCTATTTTTCCTTTCAGCAACCCCATTTTGTTGTGGGGTTTTAGCAATACTGAATTGCCTAGTAATTCCCTTCCTGGCACAAAAATCATCTAGCTTCTTGTTCCTAAATTCTCCACCATTATCACTCCTAAGCATCTTAACCTCATTGCCAGACCTTTTCTCAATTTGAGTGATAAATTCAATAAGAACATCAGCTGTGTCACTCTTCATAGCTAGAAAGAATGTCCAAGTAAACCTAGAAAAGTCATCAGTGACAACAAAACAATATGACTTGCCATTTAAACTTTCTATATTAGTTGGACCAAAGAGGTCCATGTGAAGCATATGAAGAGGTCTGGAACTAGTATGCACCTGCTTGGACTTGAATGAGACCTTGTGCTGCTTGCCTTTAAGACATGCAACACAAGAGTGGTCATTGTGGAAGGCCTTCTCAGGCAAACCATCAACTAAACCAAGCCTCACAAGTCTATTTATATTTTTAAAATTTATGTGCCCTAGTCTCCTGTGCCACAAATTACTTTCATCTACTGAGTCCTTAGCATAAAAACAAGACATATTTGTATTCACTTTAATCCCATTTAAATTCACATTGTATATGTCCTTATGCCTAGGTGTTCTATACTCAATATACTTCTCATCAGGGATCTTAAAATCCTTGCTTAACACCAAACACTCAGTATCAGTGAAAAGAACCTTGTTTTTGTTATCACACACTTGTGATACACTAAACAGATTATAATCTAGTTCTTTTACCAGGAAGACGTTCTCAAAACGTAGATTATTGGTGAGAAGGGTTCCTTTGCCTGTAATGGTGCCGTAGCCCCCTCCAAAGTATACCTTATCACCATCTTTAATAGGAGTGAAGTTCGTCAGATAGTCTTCCTTTCCTGTCATGTGCCTTGAGCATCCACTATCCCAATATCCATAATCATTGATCTGCTTTTGAATGCCCTGCACATAAAGAAAACAAATTAGTTTTCTTTGGGAACCCAAGTCTCAGAAGACTTGGATTCATCTGGTTGTTCAATAAGAACAGACTTAGTTCTCACAACAACCCCATTCTCATCCTTTTTAGGATGAAAAACCCAGTTAACCCCAATAGGTTTTGTAATGACCTTTGAAATGTAATTAAATCTATTGCAAGTCATTGAAATTCCATTATTATTAGGGTTTTGATCTTTCTTGGGTCTCCATGTTAAGCTTGAAGAAGCTTTAGACCCCTTACCTTGTGGCTGCAAATATTTAGGTCTGGTCACGTTTCTGTCAGCGTTGGCTTTTGTCCTGTCAACACTGAATTTACCCTTGTCAGTGTTGAACCTAGGGTTTGCTACAGGAACCCATTGCCTATTTGACCAGGTGTTTGTCTTTTGAAAAGGTCTTTGTCCATGAGTGTTAGACCTTCTAGAGAAGAATGGGGCAGGTCTAATCACTTGTGGACTTTGCTGCACACAAGGTTTGGGTCTGACAACGTTTGACTTCCTAACAACGTTGACTTTCTTCCTATCAGCGCTGAAATTTTTCCTATCAGCGCTGGCTTTGGGAGCGTTGACACACTTGTATGCCAAATGTGAAAAGCTACCACAAGTATAACAGGCTTTCTTAGACACACTCTTAGGTCTAGAAGAGAAGAAACCTGTTCCATGATTGTTAACTTGGCTCTTGGGTGACCTATTATTCCTATACATCTCTGCATATTTAATGGTAGGTCTTCTAACAGTGTTGGAGCCTAGGTCAACAGCTTTACCAGTAACTGGGTGAGTAACCTTAATGGGTGGTGATTCATTTGGACTTTCACATAGCAAACCTCCCTTAACAAACAAAGTAGGGTTAGCTTTCTTCCACTCATTTAGGTCAGTCAATTTTTGTTGATACTCTTCAACTGGAGTGACAACTCTTGGTGGAGGAGAGAATTCCTCTTCTTGGCATTCTGGTATACCAGTCCAATACAAATCCTTTCTAAGGACACCATAGAAGTCACCAGCTGGTGGTGGAACCAGAGAGTAATCATTCATCCCAATCCCAGTCATGTCCTTAGGATCCCTTTGTTTAGCTACACAGTCTCCTAGGGTTTAGGTGGCTCTATCAAATCTTTGAATCTTGAGGTCAACATTATCTTTATTCTTAATGGCCTCATCTAACTTAGCCTGTAGGTCTCTATTGACCTTTGTCATGATATTTCTAATATCCATACTACCTTCTAGCTCATGTTTTAAGATATTTATCTTATCTTTTAAATCAAATTCCATTTTCTTGTATTCAGAAACGGTTTTCTCAGTTTCAGTAAGAGCTAGTTGGTAATTGGATAATTTACACCTTTCAGTGCTCATATCATCTTTTAGTTTTAACACCTCTTTGTTAAGTCTATCAGTGTTTAACCTACAACCTTTACTGCAAAAAGCATCATCATATACCTCATTATCAGATGAAGAGGAGGAGTGTGCCATGAGAGCATATTCAACATGCTCTTCTTCTTCAATATCAGCAATCAAAGCTTTGTCCTCTTCAGCATCTTTAGCCAGATAGCTCCAATCCCATCCAGTACCATCAATTCCTTGAACTGCAACCATGGCTTTGGAATCTTGAGCTTTAACGACCTGACTTGAGGGTTTACCAGCATCAGATCTTCTAGGAGATCTGCATTCCCTCATGAAGTGCCCCATACGATGACAGTTATAGCATTCAACTTTGGATTTATCAAATCCAGCTGTGTCTTTAGCATTAAAGGTCATCTTCTTCTTGAACCTTCTATTCCACCTATTTGCTCTTATACTAGCAAGAGCCATGTTCCACTTGATGTCCATCTCTTCCAAGTGCTCATCACTTATCTGCTCAAGGTCCTCATATGTAATCACTGAACCATTGGGCAAAGAAGCAATGTAAGCACACACAGTATCCAAATCCAAACCAGCAGGTTTAACTCTTGGGGAGTCATTCATGAATGTGTCAGCGTCTGAAAAGGAGACGTTGACAGGACTTGTTCCAGCGCTGACAAATGATGATCCAGTAACTGGATGCATAAAAGAGTCCTTCTGATTGAATTGACCTTCACTATGAGAGAAGAAGGCCATGTTGCTGATACTAGGTTTGCTTCCATGTGCTGAAAGAGTTTCATCTTCCAATAGTCTTAGTTTGTTGTAGATGTCATCAAACGAAGAGCTCTTGTAAGTATTATTGGCAAGAATAGATCTTGCCTCAATCTTCCATGCCTCACCAAGACTTTTAAGAAAGGTAGCATTGGTGTCAACATCACCAACTTGTGTCCCCATGAAGGACAACTTGCTTGTGATGTCAAGCAATCTGCTTCTCACACTACTCAGTTTCTCATTGGGTTGAGCTTTGAAGACAGCATAATCATGCAAAAGTTGCTTTTTCTTTTCTTCCTTAGTGTATGCATTGCCACCATATGCAACTTCAAGTGCTTCCCAAAGATCCTTAGCAGATTCATAGCCTCTATAATTGTGCTAGTTTTCTTGTCCCAAAGAAACTTTTAGAATATTTAGGGCTTTCATGTCAACCCTTTTCTTTGCAATATCTTCAGCACCTACAGCTCTACCATCTCCAGGTTTTTCTTTCTTATCCTCTTCAGGGCATCCTTCAACAGCTGTTCTTTGACTAATGGCATCAAGAATCTTTTGAGCCTTATTGAATGAGTTTCCATATTCAATAATCTCCCAGAGTGTGTAGTCATAGATCCCCAGATATTGTTCAAAGTTGAATTTCCATAAGTCAAAGTTGGTTGCATCAAGCATGGGAATCCTGATGTTTGGTAAGGATGAATTGGAGGTGGTTATTGCTTCAGACATGATGTTGTTAGGGTTTTGGTGTTTTTAGGGTTTCTGAGAAAATTAGGGTTTTGGTGTTCGTGTATCGTTCTGGTGTTCTTCAAAGATCAAAAGTTCCTCAACAAGCTCTGATACCACTTGTTGATCCCAAACTTAGATCGATTAGCTTTGTGTATACGAGATTAGATCAAGTATAACACGTAGAGAAACCTTTGTTATATACTTTGTGAATCTAAGTGTTATGCGGAATTTAACACTTAAACAAGAACACAAGATGTAAACAAAACTTTCACTTTGATTATGAATGTCGAACTTGCTTACAATGAAATATGTTTACGAATGAAAACTTATATAAAACTTGATATTAAACATTAACCTAAAGGCCTTCTTTTATAGACTAAGAAGCCTTGTACAATAAGCTACGTATCAACTATTCTAGGTAAAATAAACATAGAAAATACATTGTCGTTTCTATCCTTACTAGAAGTATTCTAGAATATAATAAACATGTAGCTTATATCTTCCATCAATGCTTGTCTTCAATGTGTCAACGCTTGACTTTAACTTGTCAACGCTTGAGCTGTCAGCGCTTGCTTTGTTCTTGTCAACGCTTGATTTGTTCTTGTCAGCGCTCAAGTGATCTAGCGTTAATTTATTCCCAACATTTTAGAGGTTTACAAGAGAAAAAATCTCATTTTGGGCTTTTTGTTAATTAAATTGATTTGTTGGGCTTTAATTAGCACTAAAAAATTATTATTTAATTAAATAAAAGGTTTGAGTGATTTTTGATTTTTTGTAAACTCTAATTACATTTTTTAGGATTTATTGCAATTTTCTAGGAATTTTTAGGGTAAATTTTTAATTTTGTAACTTTTTACGGTATACGTGTACGATTATTCGTCTTAGTTTAATTCATAATCGTAACCGTCATTCTCTTCTAATCTGTACGATCGTGTTTTCTAAGGATTAGGCATTGTATGAGTTTATCTATTGAATGAATGGAAGGGAAGAAGTTAGAGAGGGAAATGTAGAGAGAGAGAGGAGAGAAAGAGAGAAAATGGTTGATTCTTGAAATGTGTGTGTAAACACTAAGTGACCAACCCCTCCTAACATGCTAGGAGGGGGTATATATAGCCCACCCTACATGTGGGCTATATGGGGTATATTGGATCACGAGCCCAATATCATTGGAGTGACCGATCCTTTCTAAATACGTAAAAACATATTTCCAACAATCTCCCCAAAGGGAGGTCACTCCAAGTTACAATGTCCTAAATAGTCTATAGCTCGTGATCTATGCTAACAATGATGTGACCGAGACATTCCTTGGAAAACGTATTTCCAACAATCTCCCCCAAAGGGAGGTCACACCATTTTACAAAATCTTAAACCTAGCATACTATGCTTGAGTCTTCGATCTTGTTCTTGTGAATATGCTGATGAGATCTTTGACTTTGGTCTTGAGCATGTGTCCTTGCTTTGACCTTGTGCATTCATCACTTGTGATATTTGCCTCCTCGTGACTTCATGTTCCACATACTTATACTTTTATAAATTCTTGAAAGCTTCAGAGTTTGATACAGCGGAAGACTTGACTTTTAGACTTTCTTGAATTTGTTGAAGTATTAAGTGCATACAGTATAAGCATGTGGTGACAACTTCTTCTGGATTGTACACCGTAATGCCACCTTCTTGTTACACTGCATAAGACAGTTAGCAACAAAACATATACACGGATGAAATGGCCTTGAACATTTCATTCTAATTCGGTAGCATTTTACCTCCGGTCGGTGAAGACCATTGGACGATATAAAATATCGTGCTTGTGACAGGTAGTTTCAATTAAGAACCTCCTTGACAAGATTTCGCGGGTACACTCGTTCTCTTTATTCGACCGTCCAAAGCTGACTGCGAACATAAAGAGTGAATCATTTGGATAATAATATACGCATGATTTGAAGTCGTCAATTCATGTTCCTAGAACAAGTGAAATTCAATTAAGAACCGCACCATCGTTGCTTTCCAGTTGTCACGAGCTTGATTCGTATAGAATCTTGCAAGTTACCTACCAAGTGCTTTTTGAGGTTAACACTAGAAGGATTTTCACTCATCACTGTGAACACTAAGGTATCACTCTGAGTGTTCTGACAAGATCACTAAGATATTGCGTAGAGGCCTGGAATGTGTTTAAATTCATTTAAGAATTAAACCACTGTTGCTTTCCAGTTATCACAAGTTTGATTCATAAAGAATCGCACAAGTCACCTACCATGAGCTTTTTGATATTCGCTCAAGAAGGATTTCCATCTTCATTGTAAATACTTTCGTATTACTCGGATGTTCAGGCAAGATCATGAAGATTTTGCGTAGGACTCTTAAGATCTTTCTTACTTTTCACAGTGTGTGAAGAAGCAAGGTATTATGAAAGTGTGTCCTAATGAGATATTTGATGATCTCAAATGGCTCTAGACTCGATCGTGCATTTTGGATTTTTAGTGATCGGAGGCTGGAGAGGAGTGCCACCATTTCAATACCAATTTATTCGGAGTGAATAAATCAATAGATAATGTGTTGTCTCCGTGTAATTAAAACAAATATCTTTTAAGAGATATCTGAGTTAGCTGGGATGGGTTGTGCCTTGCATCACTGGGTCCATGATGTTTGTCTTCAATATCAAGAATCATTAAACAATGATCTCAATAGCATATGTATTGACCCGGTTTCTGCCTAAGGTTGTAAGGAGGGCTTCTTTCTTTAGACCCTTTATCTTTACAATTCTTTTTCATTCTCCAACCCCTTCAATGCTTACCAATACGTCATAACTAGCACCTTGTTGTGATTGTTCCAGTGCTAACTTAAGTACTTGGTCGGCATTCAGCTACGTTCACAATCTTTCTCCATCTTTCCTAAGGACTACTATTTCTAGCTATGGAATGTCCTTGGGAAGATTCCTCCGGTTCTAGAGGAATCATTGGACTTTAACCTATCCTACCATCCTTATGTCACCACAATCTTCACCTTCGTAAATAGAGATGTTTTGGGTAAGTGTATGTCACCATGAAATCCATTTTGAAGTGCAAATCTATTTTGCTCCCCCTAAACATATGCCACGATATCCGAAAACATTTCGCACATGTCGGGATGAGCTATTACGTTAAGTCAAACCATTTATGATTAACCATTTCCCATATTAAATCACATTTTCTCCCCCATATTAAAAATATTAACCCAATCGATGTTTTTAATATCAACTGATTTAATAGCATTTTAAGAAAATTTGGGAAGAAAAATGCAAAGCCAATTATCTTCATGAATTACACAAGCTCCCCCTCAAATTAATGACGGTGTACTTGAAACGTAAATTAAATACCTTTTAAACACAAGTGTAAGGTATTTATCACGTGCAAAGATCATATATGATAATGTATTCACAAGATTAACGATTTATGAGGTTGGACCTGAATGATGGAGAACATCATATGAGAGAAGCACATGGTTCTTGTTCACGAATGTTGGTCGCCTCATCACGTCTGAAGTTATTTCTTGACTCCATGTATACGATTGATATCGTTGTCTTGACACCAACATGTGAACTTGGCACTTTCGGCGTCAAAGATTCTGAGTGCTGGACAATTGATCCCCCTCAATTATTGACCCGTGTTCTATTGAAAGAGCTGTATCGTCGAGTATGTAGATATCAATTGTAAATTGCTACGGTTGGTGGAGATGATAACTTAACAAAAACAAGATTTCTCTTGTTTTAACAAATAAATGCACTGACACGTACAAAAATTCGTGTTAGATTGTGTTATTACGTAAACACAATCCCTTACATGGTTATAAAGTAAACCATGCCCGAGAAAAATAATTCTCGTTGTTGAGCCAAAGCTTTCCCGTGAAATGCTTGACTTGAGTATGAAAATCGGGTTACTATCTGAAATAATAGCAAACCATAATTGAGCATGTTTTAAAAACATTTGAACTTCTGCTCGAACTTTATTTACAACCCCGTGTCATTATTGAATGACATTTCTAGTATCGTAAATATTATCGATTCCATAAGACATGCTCTTTTTATCAAAACATTTTAGAACACACAATTTTGAAAGATTTAGAAAAACCTTTTGAAAAATTCTCAAAAAATTGTGTTTAAAGTTTTGAAAACCAATTACTTGAGCTTAAGATGTTGAATATCTTACAAAACGAGCTCAAGTCCGAGAAGTTGTAAACTTCCCATTGTGAGGATAAGTTTATCATCGCGATAAACTTTCCTTTTAACTGAAGAACGAGTCCTAAGTTGACATTTACTTAGAAGTCGTTTTCATGAGCTTGAAAACTTTTGAATGTTTTAACGTAAAGCTCATGACCGAGAAAGGTGAATTTCTCGTTAGGAGGAAAAGTTCTCTTATTTAAAAGATACACTTTCCTTGATGAGCTTAAAACCTGGAATGATTTACTACAAGCTCATGACCGAGAAATTAATTTCCCTTTACGAGGATAAGTTATCATTAAAGATAAGCTTTCCTAAAATTAAAGTCCGAGTTACAGTATGATATTTAACTGTAAGTCATTGTGCATGAGCTTAAAAACTTCGGATGTTTTTATTATTAGCTCATGCCCGAGAAAAATTAATTTCTCGTTGTAAGGATAAGTTTATCATCGGCGATAAACTTTCCTTTTAGTTAAAGAACGAGTTCTAAGTTAACATTTACTTAGAATTCGTTTTCATGAGCTTGAAAAACTTTGAATGTTTTAACGTAAAGCTCATGAACGAGAAAGATGAATTTCTCGTTAAGAAGAAAAGTTCTCTTATTTAAAAGATACACTTTTCTTTATGAGCTTAAAACTTGGAATGTTTTAATACAAGCTCATGACCGAGAAAAATTAATTTCTCGTTACAAGGATAAGCTATCTTTAAAGATAAGCTTTCCTAAAATTGAAGTCTGGGGCAAAATCTAAAATATAATTATACGCCATTGTGCATGAGCTTAAAAACTTCGAATGTTTTTAATATATGTTCATGCCCGAGAAAAATCAATTTCTCGTTGTGAGGATAAGTTTATCATCGGCGATAAACTTTCCTTTATTTGAAGATCGGGTCATCATCTGATATTTAATAATGAGCCTTATAAACGAGCTTAAAACCTTTGAATGGTTTTAGGATAAGCTCGTGTCCAAGAAAACTTAATTTCTCGTTAAGAGGGTAAGTTATCGTTGCGTAGATAAACTTCCCTGTCTCTGAAGTCCGGGTCATCGTCTGTCATTTAACGAGGAGCCATGTACACGAGCTTAAAACCTTTGAATGGTTTTAAGATAAGATCGTGTCCGAGAAAACTTAATTTCTCGTTTTGAGGGTAAGTTATCGTTGCGTAGATAAACTTCCCTTTCTCTGAAGAACGGGTCACAGACTGTGATTTGTCTATAAGCCTTGTACACGAGCTTAAAATCTTTAAATAATTTTAATAATAGCTTGTGCCCGAGAAAAATTAATTTCTCGTTATAAGGATAAGTTTATCATCGGCGATAAACTTTCCTTTTAATTGAAGAACGAGTTCTAAGTTGACATTTACTTAGAAGTCGTTTTCATGAGCTTGAAAAACTTTGAATGTTTTAACGTAAAGCTCATGACCGAGAAAGATGAATTTCTCGTTAAGAAGAAAAGTTCTCTTATTTAAAAGATACACTTTTCTTTATGAGCTTAAAACTTGGAATGTTTTAATACAAGCTCATGACCGAGAAAAATGAATTTCCCTTTACGAGGATAACTTATCTTTAAAGATAAGCTTTCCTAAATATGAAGTCCGAGTTACAGTCTGATATTTAACTATAAGTCATTGTGCATGAGCTTAAAAACTTCGAATGTTTTTAATATTAGCTCATGCCCGAGAAAAATTAATTTCTCGTTGTAAGGATAAGTTTATCATCGGCGATAATCTTTCCTTTATTTGATGAACGAGTTACAGTCTGTGATGTGACTATAAGTCCTTGTGCATGAGCTTAAAAACTTTGAATGTTTTTAATTTTAGCTCATGCCCGAGAAAACTTAATTTCTCGTTATGAGGATAATTTTATCATCGGCAATAAAATTTCCTTTCTTTGATGATCGAGTTACAGACTGTAATGTGACTGTAAGTCCTGTACACTTTAACCATGAATCCGCTGAGATACTTGTTTCTCCGATATCTGCTTCTTCAGCAACCAAACTCTAAGAGTGTCCTTAGTTGAACGGTATACAACGATTGGACCGCTTCGTTCTTCTGGAACATCAACTTTGGTACCTGCATTCTCATTAGGAATTTGCATGCTTTGACCTGGGTTAGCGATATCTATCTTAGAAGCATGTGGGGGTTCACAGTTGTCTTTTCTTGTGCCAGAGGCGACCTGAGTAGATGATTTACTTGTCTTAGCTGGCAAACGTTTCCTTTTATAGAAAACCTTAAGTTCAGGCTTAAGTGATGTCACATTGGGCCTAGTTGCTGGTCTAGAAAGATGAACCAAATCAACTTGGGAGGCAAACCGCGGTCTCGAGGATTGAGGTCGCTCGGATCTAAATGCAGTGGGTTGTCTGACGGTCGGTTGTCTGACGAACTGATTTGTAGGCGTTTTCCCCAAGATTGATGGGTTTTCAAGCTTAGTGTCCACACTAGTTCCTCTATTTTTCCTTAATTCGTTTTTCAATGCAGCTATAGCAAAAACCTTTTCTTGAACTTGAGCTTTTAAAGTCTCATTCTCTTTGAGAAATTCATCTTGGGATGTCGATTTAGATTCTAGCAACTTAATTTGTTTCAAAAGATTATCCTTTTTAGCTTTAGAATCTAAAACAGTTTGATCCAATTTTCGTTCAAGAACAACGTTTGACTTTTCAATTTTTTCAAAATATGTTTCAAATTTCTCCGTTTTCTTTGAAAATTCAATTTTGGCATCCTCAAGCTCTTTGGATTGCTGAGCTAAAATCGTTTCAAGCTCTTTAATCTTGGAATCGGAATCAGTTAACGAAGCAGTTATAAAGCATTTTTCATGATGTACTATAGCATTCTGAACAATCTCTCTCCCATTATGACGCACCTCGGATGAATCTAAAGTGGTAAAACTATCACCCTTTTCCATCTCATGTGTTTCATAATTAAGTTCGGAATGCTCAACATGCGGTAGTTCATCGGCATAGACATCATATACAACATTACATTGTACCATATTTGTAGGCTCTTCGTCATAAACGGGTATGGTATCATCATAAGAGATGTCTGTAACATTCCCTGACGCGTTGCTGATGTCATGCTTAACTGTTGATTCCATGTCCTTGCAATCTTTAGCCTCCAATGCGTCAATCGTATGACCATTTTCCTCTTGCATCGAAGATACTTGTACTCCATTATCATACGCTTGCTGATGTCGAGATCTTTCATAAATCGAAGACGAGACCGATGTCATGAGTTTCAATATTGTATCACGGAAAACTCGAAGCTCAGTATGTGTATCTCGAAGAAATGATTGGCAAATCACTGAACTTTCAAGCTTGACGATATTGAATTGGAGGAAGGGAGTGAGTTGTGTCACAAGAGCCTTATATGCAAGTACCGATGCCGAGTGATTAAAGTCTTTATTATGGAGTTGCTCTGCTAGTTGGTTCAAGATGTTGAACAACGATTCCATGAATATATGACGATCTTGACCAAAGAGTGTCACAAATTCGCTCCCTCCTTGAATCTATGAAAGAGTCACAAGATGAGACTGAAGTAGTTGAAATAAGGTTATACTACTTTCTCTAGCTTTATCTTGCATTCGATGCAAGTCTCCTTCTTGAAGTGTCAAATTCAACGACTCCATTGAAAGTTTGATGAATAGTGATTGTGGTTATTTGCGGAATTTAACAATTCGTGAAGAAACGAAAGATCCGTAAATAACTCTTAAAAATCCTCGAGTGATGATATAACTCTTTTCTCGGCTCAAAAATTGTTGTCCGCTCAAACGTTGATAAAACAAACCGGAGACCAAATCCAAGTTGGCTCACTCCAAAAATAGAACCGGTCAACAAGTAAATCCAACATTCGGTTAATATAATAATCGGACCGACGAATTATATCCAAAAACAAAGCATACCATAAAACTCGACCTCGTAAGAAATGCTGTATCCAACCCAATGACTAATAAATAGACAACTTGTTAATACACGGAAAAAAAAATACAGTCTAATTCAACTCAAAATGAGCAAATGAGGCCTGATGAAATAGGTTGAGGCCCAATTATACCCAATCCTATAACTCTATTAACCCTCTCAATTCACGGTTTCGATAAATAAAAAATTAGTACTGAATAAATATGAGAAACAAAAGCAAAAAATAATACCTAATCATATAAATCAAAATCGCAACAAGTAATCCAATACTCTGATAACAAAATCCAACACCCACATATCACAAACCGATAACAAGCAATATAACATAAAAAACCCCAATAACAAACAAACACAATTTATTGTTCAACGTGGCCAAGTATAAAAACAGACATCCAACGGTTTCGATAAAAAACAAAAGCAACGTGGCTTTGTTGTGGATAAATATCCATTCCAAAAAAAACGTGGCCAAGTAGAACAAATCCTCCAAAACGCAGCCACCCACAAAAAATACGTGGCCTACACAAAGAATACGTGGCTAAATATACTCTTACTATATAAGAGTCACAATTGACTTATCCCACACCTTGAAAACTCCGACTAGATTTAATATAAAACACTTCAAACACTAATTTATCTCCTTACAAATAACATCCTTGTTTCCTTCGCCAATCAAAAACACAACCACCAAAGAAAAACTAATCTACCACCAACAAATCCCACACCAATCCAAGAAAGAACGACTTCAAGATCTTTTAGGGTCTCGGGTAGGTGCCGTTTTTGATTGCAAATAGGTTAGCTTCGTTTGTTTTACAAGATTAATTCGTGTCAGAGATTGATTTTAACAAATCAAAGAAATGTTTTTTTAATTTAACCAAAGTTAAAAACCGTACAAAAAATTAATGATGAGAGTTTGGTTTTGATCAAAAAAATAAAAATAAAATAATGATGAGTCTGTTGAGAGGTTTTGAATTAGTCTTTTTAGTGAGTCTTGAAACGAGGAGAGTTTAAGTCTCGGTGGGTCTTAAGTTGTTTTTACGTGAGTCTGTGTCTATGAGTCAAGTGTTTTGTCTTGGTCTGTTGGAGTCGTGATGTAGGAGTCGTGATGTTTAGATAATCAGACGTGATGTTGGAGTCGTGATGTTTAGATAATCAGACGATGGGATATGATATAGGGTCGGGGTTTGATTGTTGTGAGTGACTAGAGGTTGTTACAGTGAGTCGATGATTTGACCGAGAGATGTTTTTGTGACAGTCGATAGAGGAGTTTGAGTCAAAATGGTTAAGTGTTCGAGAGAGGCTTTTAAATAGTCGAGTCGTGTGTGTTGTTGAATGTCAGTCGAGAGATTGAGAGTGTGATCGAGGGTGTGTTCGAGGGTATCTGACTGTTTTAGAGTTGAGACGGGTTGTATGTCGAGTAGATTGGAGTTGTGTCAGTGTATGTTGAGTAGATTGGTGTGGTGTGGTGTGAGGGTGTGGGTCTGATGAGTGTTTTTTTGTGGTCGAGACTAGTTAGAATTGAGTTAAGTCTTGTGTTTTTTCAGTAAAGTTAAGTGTTATGTTTGGGTCCCGTTTGAGATGAGTCAAAAGGGTCGAGTCTAGATCGAGTCCATCGTAATGTCTACTAGTCCATCATAATATGAAAATACTTTGCATCGCAATATTCATACTCTTCCATCGTAATATTCAACAACACTTCCATCGCAATATTCACAACACTTCCATCGCAATATTCACAAATTCACCATCGCAATATTCAAAAACTCACCATCGCAATATTCTATAATTCCATAGCGATGATACAATCGGAAAGTGGACAGAGTTTCGTCGCAATGATCCTTAATCCCGTCGCAATCACGATCGCAAAGTGCAACCCATGTCGGAATAAGGCATCTGAATACTAGTGATCGCAAAGTAAAACCCTTGGTTATTGCGATCGATGTACAAACCTGGAAGACGTTACGATCGGAATACTGATCTGAAAAAGGCAACTTTCTTCGTAAACAGTTGTGGACCAAATATCTTTGAAACGTCAACACAAAGAACAAGACCAAAAGATGATAAAGAGTTTTGACAGATTGGACAAAAAAAAAATTACTATATATAAAAAATATGATAAAAGCAATAGTAAACAAAATTAAAATTAAAAGCAATAAAATAAAAATAAAAATAGAACTTGATGACAAAAGTTGTGACAAAAAAATGAAGATAAAAATAGTTGTAAAAAAATTAATAGAACGAACAAGTTTTGTTATTTTGTAAAAAGATTTACCACTACATTCATTACAACTGAAAATAAAAAAAAGGCGAGAAAGAAAAAAAAAATGTGAAAGATGAAAAGATTTATCATCAAATCAATAGATAAAAACGCTTAAATCTGAAGAATCAACCAAGGCTCTTGATACCAATTGTAGGATCGTGTTTTCTAAGGATTAGGCATTGTATGAGCTTATCTATTGAATGAATGGAAGGGAAGAACTTAGAGAGGGAAAGATAGAGAGAGAGAGAGGAAAGAAAGAGAGAAAATGGTTGATTCATGAAATGTGTGTGTAAACACTAAGTAACCAACCCCTCCTAACATGCTAGGAGGGGGTATATATAGCGCACCCTACATGTGGTTATATGGGCTATATTTGATCACGAGCCCAATATCATTGGAGTGACCGATCCTTTCTAAATACGTAAAAACGTATTTCCAACATAATCTCTCTTCTATTTTCTTTCTTCATAAATTATAATCACAAAAGTTAATCATCTCTTAACACAACGCACTTGCCTCCTTGGGAAACGAACTTGAACTTCATTGGTCATTAGTGCCTGGTTTCCTAAACCGACACTTAATACTTTCCCTATTTTTCTCTCTTTTCCTAAAGAGTGGTAAAAGCACTACATCACACAGCATGTTCAGATTTTACACTTTTTATCGTTTCGGCCATATCTAATTCATCGGGTATCATCACGAAACGAGCGACCCGGCGAAATCACCACAAAACATAGGGCTATATCCCTATATGTCCACCTGAAGTTCTAATGTTACTGATTTTACACAACCCTCACGTTTTGCTAGTGGTCAAAATTAAAAACTATATTCATGATCAAGGGCTTGTTTATCTTCCTTTTATGAGTTTAAATTTATATACGATGTCTAAAATATTACAAAATCATATATGGTACATATGATTAAAGATAACAATACAAATTTACATGATCAAATCTAAAAATGGTGAATATGAAAATAATTAAATTAAAATGTAAAATGATACTTACTAGAAAGATGATGAAAACAATAACAAAAAATTTGATCATCCTTTAACTCATCAAGTATTTAATTTATATTTTATCCAAGCTCAACATATTTTGAGAAACACACTTTTAATTCAGCCCTTATCATCACAAATAACCCATGATACACTTGCCATTCGAAGAAATATCATCAAGACAAGCTATTAGTAACTTATAATCTTTAGTGTTTAACAATTCTTGTTAGAAATACGTTTTACGTATATTAGAAGTATCGGTCACTCCACAATAATATTTATGTTGTAATAGCTCGTAGTTAGATAATAGTTGTTAGTTGCTTATTAATTTAAGTAAGAACCGGTCCATGGGCTTGTCATGGACCGGCCCAAGTCCACTTATGACTTGGAACTATAAATACCCCTTTCCACTAAGGAAAGGGGTTGGTGGTTGTCATTTCTTGTTTTCCACTTAATAAAATTCACATAGTTTCTCTCACTTTCTCTCTCTAACTTTCTCTCTCTAGAAATCAACAAACCCCTTCATAGATTCATTGATTATCAATATTCTACATTTGGTATCAGAGAGCTATGGGGTGATTTAAGGTGGTGATTTGTGTGGTTTTTTAGTTTTTGATTGTATTAGTGTTCTTTAAGAAAAATCATCTTGATTCTTGGTGTTTTTTGGTGTTTTTGTGATTGGGATTAGTGGATAAGTATTAGTTATTACTTATTTTAGTCGAAAGCACAAAACTTTTTGGGTTATTTGGTCAAAATCTGGGCTTAATCTTCATTGTTACTGTTCGACTGTTCATCGGGAAAGGTTTCTGTTCATTCAGCAAAACTTCCGGATCAAGGAGTTCCGGATCAAGAAGTTCCGGATCAAGAAGTTCCGGATCAAGAAGTTCCGGATCAAGAAGTTCCGAGTCAAGAAGTTCCGAATCAAGAAACTTCCGAACCAAGAAGTTCCGGATCAAGAAACTTCCGAACCAAGAACTTCCGATTCAAGAAGTTCCGGATCAAGCCAAACTTCCGAACCAAGAACTTCCGAGTCAAGAAGTTCCGGATCAAGCCAAACTTCCGAACCAAGAACTTCCGAGTCAAAAAGTTCCGAATCAAGGTAATCTTCCGAATCAAACTTCCGAATCAACAAAAAGTTCCGAATCAAGGTACTCTTCCGAATCAACAAAAAAGTTCCGAATCAAGGTAATCTTCCGAATCAAACTTCCGAATCAACAAAAAGTTCCGAATAAAGGGTTATTTTGCTTGTTTTTTCGACGATTTTTAGAGGATTTAATCTTGGTCTCTTACAACAAAAACACAACACAATTCACAAGCTTTACTTCACTGCTCGATCAACCGATAATCTCTGTTTCTTTGAAGAAAACAAAATGAATCCAAATTCAGTAATGCCTCAGATGACATCTCTTACGGATATATCAATCATAACGGGAACTGATAGCCGTCCACCGATGCTTATTAAAGAGGTGTTTGAGGCATGGCAAGGTCGAATGATGCAATATCTAAAGGGGAAACCGACATACGGAAGACTTATGGTCAAATCGATTTTGAATGGTCCACTCGACTATGGTACCATTACGGTTGACAACGTGACTAGACCACGAGAATTTGAAGAACTCACTCCAGCTCAACAACTTGTTGCAGATGCAGATGAAAAAGCTCTTCAAACAATTCTCCAAGCTCTTCCCCATGACATCTATAGGATGGTGAGTCAGTATACGGTGGCAAAGGATCTATGGGAACGGTTAAAGGTGTTGCTACAAGGCACGTCTCTCACCAAACAAGAAAGGGAGTGTCAGCTGTATGATTTGTTTGATAGATTCACCTACAACCCAGGGGAAACGCTCCACGATTATTACTTCAGATTCACCACACTCATGAATGATCTGAATGTATACAATCTTGTGATTGCACCATTCCAGGTTAACACCAAATTCTTGAATACTCTACCTCAAGCTGAATGGGGTGAGTATATTACCGATGTGAAGTTAACCCGGGATTTGCATAAGTGCAATTTAGATCAAATCTATGCCTTCCTTCAGCAACATGAGAAGCATGTGATTATGCACCGTTCTCCTCGTGGTATGCACCCAGATTCCTTAGCTTTGATGGCGAATCAACCAAGCTTGTCTCACAACAACACACCCTATATCTTGGGACATCAAGCTTATCATCAATCACCTTACTTGACACCAGCCTTTCCCCAATACTTGATTCTACCACAACCACCCACCTCACATCAGCAACAATATCGGTTCAATGCACCTTCACCACAGTATGCTTCACAACTTCATCCAGCAAATGTTGCACATTATGCTCAGCCTTCATATTCGTCTTATCAAGAGAATGCAGCATATCCAACAAGCTACCCTGATCAAATGAGTATTCCTTCTACTGATTATGCAGCTCATCCAGATCAAGCACTGTATTGTGATGATGAGGAAGTCCCCGTTCCTGTATTCCAACAAGGAGCTGACCCAGTTGAAGTGCTAACTACTATGTCTGCTTATCTCACAAGAACTTTAAGCAAACGAGGATTCAGAGGATCAGCTCCTACCAACAATCAGTTGAGGAATTCATCCAATTCTCGCCAACAAGCTACAATTGAGAATGGCAGGGTAATGGTTCAGCCAATTCAACCATATCAGGGGAGATCTTCCACTTCAACCAATGCTCGCACGATCAATCCTGCTCCTGCTCCAATGGTCAACAATCCTCCACGGGCTAATACAGGCAAGTTGAGAATGATCACATGCTACAATTGCAAGGAAGAGGGTCATATGTCCAGGGATTGTAAGAAACCCAAGAGGAGAAGGGATGGACAGTGGTTTGCAGAAAAGATCTATCTGGTAAATGCTCAGGCGCAAGGAAGGGAACTTGATGAAGAGGAGCTTGCATTTCTTGCTGACCCAGGGATTGCTGAACAAGACGTTGTCACTACGCAGAATGCAGCTTACCAAGCCGATGATCTTGATGCGTATGATTCCGACTGTAATGACTTTCAAACTGCAAAGGCTGCTTTCATGGCAACTTTCTCCAGCTTAGGGCCAGATAAGAAATCTGAGGTACTTATTAATAACACCGATAATGCCACTGATGCTAGTATTCAACCACATCAAGTTGGGCAAGAGAGTGCTGATTCGAATGAATCTTCGGTGGTGAGTCTTTCAAATGAGGAGACAAACAATGATAGCAATATCAATGTGAGTCCCCAGATTTTGAGTGAATCACAACCGGGATCCATTTCTCATACGCCTACTCCTGCTCAACAAGATTTGGTCATGGTTCCTGCTACATTACTTAGCCAAATGAATGCTGCACTCTTAGAAACCTTAGCTAAGAATAAGAATTTGTCTGATGAGCTTGCCTTAAGCAATGAGAAAGTACAAACTTTGGAACTAGTGCCTTCGTCTAGTGTTCTCACAAATCTCGAATATGATCACTTTAGAAACAAACAAATGGGTCACTTGCAAGAAATCGAAAACTTAAGAGCAAATCTGTCTAATGAACTTAAAGAAAAGGAGTTAGTGGTCACTAATTTTCAAAAACTTCAAACTGATTTTGAATTACTCGAATCTAAGAAGACTGAAATGGAGATTAATGCTACTAATAAGATTAGAAGTCTAGACTACTTGCTGTTAAGACAATACGCTGCTTCACAACTAGTCCACTTATTTGATGCTTCGTTTAGAGAGTTTAACTTATCTCGTCTAAAAGGCCTGCCCCCTAATCCACGATATGCAAAACAAGCTTTAAGACATAGTCCTAGACTTTATAATGCAACTCAATTAGGATTGGCTTTAGACCCGATTGTTTTTCCCAATGATCGAACAAGTAAGGTTCTAGTTGATGAGGATCGGTCATACAATTCAGCAAAATATCCCGATTGTGATTATTTTAAGATGAATAAGGAGCTTGCAAAAACTGATTTTAGAGTTCGCTTCCATATGGATAAGGATCTCATCACAGCACCAACCTACATGATAGAGGAAGAAAGCCCTAGTACATTTCCTACACTTGTCAACATGGAAGGTCCTAAGGAAATTCCAAAGAATCTTCCACCTGTTAGCACTGTATGGTTAAACTTGCAAGAGATTAACCGATACTTTACTAACTTTGACAAGGTCATTTTGGAATGTACGACTTCAAATGGCTTAAACGCCGGAGAATGGGCTTTCGAACACATGAACGAGGTGTTTAAAACTGAGATCAATCCGTTTGTCGAAAGTCTAAAAAGAAGTTTTGCATCTCTTAAGGAAAATCTTCAGTTTGAAATTGGTGAAGTTCAAAAAGTGTTTTATGAAATGGACACCGCTTACGAACTGCAACTAATTGAAAAGGAAAAGATTTTAACCGAATATGACCAATTCTTGTCAGAAGTAATCTCGTGTGATGTGCTTACTATTGTAAATGTTAATTATTCGAATGAGCTTACATCTGCTGTGATTAACTGTGATGCTGTGAATATTTGTGAGGATATTTGTGATGATGTTTGTAATCTTTCTGTAAATGTCGCTGATACTGTAAATGAGGTAGAAAATCATTCTTGTCACGAATCTAACGCTGAGTTTTTAAAGCTACAAGATTCTTATAATTTACTTTCACAACGCTTTAATCAACTAGAACAACATTGTATATCTTTAGAATTAAAACAACAAAATCAAAATGAAAATCTTTTGATATCAAATGTTTGTGAAAACGGTGTTGAGAATAGTGACAAGATGATTGCAATTGTTAAGACATTAGAGGAAGAAATCATGAGATTGAAGAGAGAGGTATCATCAAAGGAAACATTAAGAATGGAACTAGAGGCTGCAGAGTCTAAAAACCAGGTCTTAGAAATTAGACTATCAACTGTTCTAGGAGAGATGGATCGGACAAGGCAGGGACTATCCGCTCTTTATGGTTCACTAGAAGAACGCTTCGCTTTTAATGCGGCACAGCAACAATATTATGTTGAACAACTGAACCAAAAGTGCGAAGAAATCTCTGACTTGAACATCCTGCTCATAGACAAAAATATGGTTTTGGCTGAGTTAAAGGAGACACTTCTTCTCACCCGACAAGAAGTTGTTGATAACTTAGCTACCGATTCTGCACCGTCCACTAGTGCTCCAACAACCAAGAAAGTAGTGCTTTATAAGAATCCGCTTCATAAGAGAAACCAGGTTACCTATGATGATTATATGAGGAATGCCATTAAGCATGTCGATCTTCTTAGGGATATTTTAGATGATCTTTATGCCTTAGATCCCTCAAGTAGCAACTATTATTCGGCTCATGAATATGTTAAGCGAGTTCAATATTGCTTGGCTTATTTACAATACATAGGTACACCAGGTTCTGCACTACTTAATAATAGGCCCATTGCTGTCACTCCATTTAATAAGACTCCAGGAGCGAAACCGTCATTGGCACAATCAAGTAAGACACCTTTAAAATCTGCTGCTAATGTTCCCAATTTGCCTTCTACAGGATTAAAAGAGACTACTAATGCTAAAGGATCGCCACTCAAGAAAGCTAAGATCAAGCCCTCCACTAGTAGTGCCACAAAGAAGAAAGTAGAAGTCCACAATAGGAATGCTAGTTCAGTTTTAAATAAAACGAATCATGTTAAGACTAAAAGCTCTGCGCCTGTGCAGCAGCCTAAACCATTCGTGAATTCTGATTTAAATTGTTGGAATTGTAATGAATGTATGTTTTCACAGCGTCATGATTTGTGTCTGATTGATCACGTTAATGAAATGAATGCTATTAAGAATGGTCTTGAATGGAAGCCAACGGGTAGAACTCGCGCCCAAGTTGGCTGGCAATGGCGTCCCACTGGTAGGACCTTTACACTAGATGGTAAAATGTGCCCTTTAACTAGGAATGCAACCATTGAGGTTAGGTCTGAGCGTCCTTTAGTTAGGAACACTCGCACTCAAGTATGGAAACAGCGCCCTTTAATTAGGTCAGCCCCCACTATAGTGCCTATCAGTGTAGAAATACCTCAGGATTTGAGCCAATTAGAATCTACACCACCAATTAAGAAGAAAAAGGCTAGGAAATCTAAGAAACCTAGAGTTAGCAAATCTAAGATTATTAAATCTGTACCTGCTAATAACAAGGAACACTCAGATTCCGATACCTCTACATTGTCTTTGTGTGGTGATATTTTCAGGTGGTCCAAATCATCCTGTGGTATTTGGACTCCGGTTGTTCAAAACATATGACCGGAAATCGCTCGATGCTCCGAAATTTCGTCAGCAAGTTTCTTGGTACGGTTAAATTCGGGAATGATCATATAGCAAAGATTATGGGATACGGTGAATATCAGATTGGAAACGTGACGATTTCTAGGGTATACTATGTAGAAGGTCTTGGTCACAACTTATTCTCAGTAGGACAGTTTTGTGATTCCAACCTTGAGGTTGCTTTTCGACAACACACTTGTTTCATCCGCAACTTGGAAGGAAAAGATTTGTTGAAGGGATCTCGTGGTGCAAATCTATATACCTTGTCCTTACAAGACATGATGGCCGCTTCTCCAGTATGTCTTCTCTCTAAAGCTTCTAAGACCAAGTCTTGGTTATGGCATCGCAGATTATCTCATCTTAATTTTGATGCTATTAATCATCTGGCTAAAAACGAGTTAGTTCGTGGTCTTCCAAAGCTTAAATTTCACAAGGATCATTTATGTTCCGCGTGTTCAAGGGGGAAAAGTACCAAGAAATCTTACAAGCCCAAAGCTGAAGACACCAATCAAGAAAAACTTCATCTTTTGCATATGGATCTTTGTGGGCCGATGAGAACTGAAAGTGTGAGCGGTAAGAAATTCATTCTGGTTATTGTGGATGATTTCTCAAGGTTTACATGGGTTAGATTTTTACGTACAAAGGATGAAGCACCAAAGGCTATCATTACTTTTCTGAAGTTCATCCAGGTACG
The DNA here is from genome assembly GCA_025667525.1 of Glebionis coronaria. Lineage (NCBI taxonomy): Eukaryota > Viridiplantae > Streptophyta > Magnoliopsida > Asterales > Asteraceae > Glebionis > Glebionis coronaria. Next base: position 538,777,986 of record CM046877.1, read on the forward strand.
TTTAAATACCACTGTCTGCCGTATTCGTACAGACAATGGTACAGAGTTCGTCAACCAGACTCTTCGTGATTATTATGAAGGAGTTGGTATATCACATGAAACATCCGCTGCACGCACTCCACAACAAAACGGTGTCGTTGAAAGACGGAATCGTACACTTATGGAAGCTGCTAGGACCATGCTTATTTATGCGAACGCTCCATTGTTCTTGTGGGCAGAGGCTATTTCTACTGCATGTTTCACCCAAAACCGTTCTATCATTCGGAAACGCCATGGAAAAACCCCTTATGAGCTTCTACATGACCGCAAACCCGATGTTTCATTCTTCCATGTGTTTGGTGCTCTGTGTTATCCAAACATCAATAGTGAGAACTTGGGTAAGCTTCAACCAAAAGCCGAAATAGGTATTTTCATTGGTTACTCACCGTCCAAAAGAGCATACCGAATCTATAACCGTCGTCTTGGCAAGATTGTAGAAACTATGGACGCTGATTTCGACGAGCTGACAGCGATGGCTTCTGAGCAACACAGCTCTGAACCCGCGCTTCATGAGATGGGACCCGGTGCTATAAGTTCCGGATTAGTTCCCAATAATCCTACTTCTACATCATTTTTACCACCATCAAGGCCCGAGTGGGATAAACTGTTTCAACCGTTGTTTGATGAATTCTTCGATCCCCCGACTGATGAAGTTCCAGCACCTGTAGTAATTGCTCCAATACCTGAAGTAGTTGCTCAAGTTAATGAACCTTTATCTAATGCATCTACAATTCACATTGAACCGGATGCACCTTCACCAAGTGATTCTCAAACTACACCTGAATCATCACCCCTACTTGTGCCTAATGATGTGGAAGAGGATTCTACTGATCACGACTTGGAATATGCTCACTTGCAAGAGCTTCCTTTCTTTGGTGTTGCGATCCCTGAAAACCCTTCAGCCGCCTCTACCTCAGAAGAAGCTCCATCTATTGTTCACTCCAGACCACCTAGGATTGAAAAACATAGCACTAAGTGGACAAAAGATCACCCAATTAGGAATGTTATTGGAGATCTAGATCGACCAGTCTCTACGCGCCATCCATTACAAGAGAGTGCACTTTATTGTTACTTTGATGCATTTCTCTCTGAAGTTGAACCCAAAAATTGGCAGCAGGCTATGACCCAATCATCTTGGATCGAAGCTATGCAGGAGGAACTCAATGAATTCAAAAGACTAGAAGTATGGGAATTGGTTCCTCGCCCTGACAAGGTTAACATCCTTACTTTGTTATGGGTTTATAAGGTTAAACTTGATGAGATGGGTGCGGTATTGAAGAATAAAGCAAGATTGGTCGCTAGAGGATATAAACAAGCCTTGGGTATAGACTTTGAGGAATCTTTTGCTCCTGTGGCTAGATTGGAGGCGATTAGACTATTCCTTGCGTTTGCTGCTCATATGAACATGATCGTCTATCAAATGGATGTGAAGACGGCATTTTTGAACGGTGAACTAAGGGAAGAGGTTTATGTTAGTCAACCGGATGGGTTCGTCAGTACGGAGTCTCCTAACCATGTGTACAAGCTTAAGAAGGCTCTCTATGGGTTGAAACAAGCTCCACGCGCGTGGTATGATCTCATGTCAACATATCTCATGTCGGAAGGCTTCTCCAAAGGCAAAGTGGACCCCACTCTATTCACTCTCAAGGACGGCAACGACATGCTTCTGGTACAAATTTATGTTGATGATATAATTTTTGCTGCCACTAACATAGAATTGTCTAAACAATTTGAGAAGATAATGTCCACCCGCTTTCAGATGTCGATGATGGGAAAAATTTCATTTTTCTTAGGATTACAGATTTCTCAGAATCCCAGAGGCATCTTTATTAATCAATCCAAATATGCTCTAGAATCTCTTAAGAAATATAACTTTGAGAATTGTGACCCCGTAGACACTCCAATGGAGAAGAAATCCAAGTTAGATGAAGATAGGGATGGGATTATTGTCGATCCGAAACTTTACCGTGGAATGATCGGCACCCTTCTCTATCTGACTGCTAGCAGGCCTGATTTGCAATTTGTTGTATGCATGTGTGCCCGGTATCAGGCTCGGCCTACCGAAAAGCACCTACATGTTGTGAAAAGGATCTTTCGGTATCTAAAAGGAACACTTCATCGTGGTCTATGGTATCCGAAAGATTCCTCGATTGCTTTAATATCATACGCAGATGCCGATCATGCTGGATGTCAAGATACGAGGCGTAGCACTTCTGGATCTGTGCAACTCCTAGGAGATAGATTGATCAGTTGGTCTTCAAAAAGGCAGAAAAGCGCTGCAATATCAAGCACGGAGGCTGAATACATCGCCATGTCTGGTTGTTGTGCTCAAGTCCTTTGGATGAGATCACAATTAACTGACTACGGTCTTGGATTTAACAAAATCCCGATGTATTGTGACAACAAGAGCGCCATTGCCCTTTGCTGCAACTATGTTCAACACTCCCGGGCCAAGCACATAGACATTCGCTACCATTTCATCAAGGAGCAGGTGGAGAACGGAGTGATCGAGCTGTATTTTGTCACTACTGAGTACCAGCTGGCGGATATGTTCATCAAAGCCTTAGATCGAGGACGAATCGAGTTTTTGATCGACAAGCTTGGCATGAAATCATTCACCCCAGCGACTCTCAAGGAGTTGGCAGAAGAATCAGCTGAATAGTCGTGGTAAACTATTCAGAGTATCCTTTGGTTGTGATCATGTATATTATCGTAAATATATAAACCACAAAAAGAAAATACCAAAATATAAAACCAAGAAAAACCATAAAAAATATAAAACCTAGAAAAACCATAAAAATTATAAAATCAAAAAAAAAACCAAAAATATTTTTCGTTTTAAATCGGGCATGTCTTTTAGTACGGTAATATTTACGGCCTTAGAAATGTCGATCAATATTGACACGGTGCCATAAATAGAGTCCGTATAAAAGTTGTACATTTTTAAAACATCCCCATTATGGCTTGTAGTTATTTCAGACTGCAACCCGATTTTCATATTAAAGTCACGTATTTCCTTGGAAAACGTTGGATCAGAACGGGAATTAATTTTCTCGGGCGTGATTTACAAGCCAAATCATGCAAAGGGATCAAGTTTACTTTATAACTTGGTCTGACACGAATTTGTGTACGTCTCAGTGCATTAATTTGTTAAAATAAGAGAAATCTTATTAAAACCACGAATCAAAATTTTTCAAGAGATAAATTGGAAATGCTTTCATCACTACTTGACTCTTTAAACAATGACTACAGCTCTTTAAATAGAAAACGGGTCATTGTTTAAGGGGGAGAAAATAGTAAAATCATCTTCGTCATTAACATTGATCTTCAAAAGTGATTGTGAAAATTAAGGGTTTCATGGTAATTGAGTGGTTTTTGCTTTAGAAAACGACTTGTGATCGTTCTAAGTGATAGGCATGGCTTTTAGATTTTGAGGATATGCTAATAGATGCGTTTGCTAAGTTGTGTAAGTTAAACAAGGGTTAAGTGAAATGAAAAAGTAATAGACAAAAAAGGAAAGGAAAGAGAAAATGTAGGGACTAAAGGTGTTATATAATGAAACTAGTCAAATTTTTGACCTAAGTCAAAAACAAAACCACCCCGCCCCTTCCTTTCACTGTTTATCATTCATACTTGCCGCCATTGTTACACACACACACAAATTCTTTCAAACATCTCGTCTGATCATTCCTTCCTGTTCATTTGCTAAATAAGGTAACTAACATCGACATTTAACTTATAAATTCGTCTAAATCATCATCTATATCCCCTTAATTGTGTCGGATAATTAACTAATTATCAGATTTAGGGTTTATTCTAATTTAGGCTTAATTGATTAGGGATTTATGGTGGGTTTTGCTCGGAATAGGTTAAATGATGATTAAATTGCTTTAGATTGCCTTAGAAACTCACAAACGCGCTAGAATAAACATCTGAGATTCGTTTGTAAAAGTTCCGGATGAACATGGCTTAGAACTTCCGAATGAAGGATTTCTTCTGAAAAACTTCCGAATGAGGAAGTTCCGAATGAAGAACTTCCGAATGAAGGAAGTTCCGAATGAAGAACTTCCGAATAAAGGAAGTTCCGAATGAAGAACTTCCGAATAAAGGAAGTTCCGAATGAAGAACTTCCGGATGAAGGAAGTTCCGAATGAAGAACTTCCGGATGAAGGAAGTTCCGAATGAAGAACTTCCGGATGAAGGAAGTTCCGAATGAAGAACTTCCGGATGAAGGAAGTTCCGAATGAAGAACTTCCGGATGAAGGAAGTTCCGAATGAAGAACTTCCGGATGGAGAAGTTCCGAATGAGGAAATGTTCCGGATGAAGATGTTCCGAATGAGGAAAAGTTCCGGATGAGTTGTTTGATTATTCTTGTTTGCATGCTATATATGTACTTGTTGTTTTATGAAATGTGTTATGTTTAGAAATAAGAATGATATATATCTATATGCTTTTGTGCATCAACCTTTCATGTCTTATCTTAAGCAGATACAATGACTAATCCAACGGTACAAGCAATCCAAGAATCTAGAGAAGCCGATATTGCTAAAGCCCGAACCCTTAAGTTTATACCCAACAACTACCGGCTGAAGCAAGTCTCTAAATCCACTCACCATGGTTTTAAGGTCGCCATAGCCATTCTTGATAACTCTCATTTCAAGAACGCCCTTAGGAGTACAGCCTCGGTGCCTTATGAGTATATGTTTGAATTTTGGGCAACCAAGGAAATCACTTCGAACAAGATCACCTTCACCATCGACAACAAGCAGCAGACACTCACCGTTTCCGACTTCCGTAAGATTCTTGGTATACGGGATACACCCAAGGGCATGTCTTTCTCAAGGGATCCTAATAAAGATGAACTCGTGGAGTTATTTGACGCACTTGGATGTCCGGAAATACGAGTTGCATCTGAGTTTACAACTGCTAAGGTGGGACAACCTTGGAGAGCGTTGATGGGTATTCTCAGTAAATGTCTTACACCAAAAACGAGTGGCCATGATGCTTTGCGCAGTCCGATAATAAACCTCTTCTATGGCATGTATAAAGCTGCAAATTCAGATTATGCTTTGTTGATATGGGAAGAATTCACCTTTCAACTCTTCTACAACAAGAAGCTGAAGACAAACTTCTTTCCTTATCCTCGGTTTATTAAGCTTATCATAAATTATTTTATGAAGCTTGATGCTACTATTGATAGGCGTGCAGGAGGTTGCTATCACACTGAAGAAGCTGATGATACTGTAGATCTGAGGCATGAAGGACCGTCTATTGGTGTGATTCCGGGTCCTGTTCCTGATTACCTTCTATCTGATAAAATCAAAGGTTCTGCAGATTACAAGCTACTGCAGATAGAGATCAAGAGGCTGAAAGAAAACCTTCAGACTGGAGAAGACTCGTCCACAACGGTTAAGAGTAAAGGTAAACGCAAACAACCAGCTGCGTTACCTGAACCCGAACCCAAGAAGAAGAAGACAGAGGGTAAGAAGGGAAAGGGTAAGGATTTGATGCGTCTACGTGATGAAGAAGATATTGTTGATCCTACTCTTGATAAATCCGAGCAACAAATGATGAAGATTGCTATTAAAAGGAGTAGGAAAGATACAGGCGGTAGTGGTTCAGGTGCGAGGGTAGATATCGAGGATGAGTACGAGGAACCGGATGATGTTGATGAGTTTGGGTCACCTGAACACTATTCCACTTCGAAGGAGCCATCAATCCCTATTTCAGCAAGTGTGGAAAAGGAACCTGTTGCTCCTACGATCATGGTGTCAACTCAACCCTTAACAACTCAACCTCCACCCATACAACCTTTACCAACCCGACCGGCTTCAACACCATTTCTTCCACCACCCATAATCCCCATCCTTAGTACAGCAGTAACAACCGAGCCCCTCCGGTCAACCCAAAGCAGCTCTGCAACATCTGCAATGGCTGCATTAGTGATGGCCGAGATGTTTGATACTAACAAACGCGAAATGGATGAACTTCGCCAAGAGTTGCAAAGACGAGCTCAGAGGGAAGAAGAATCTAGGAAAGCCCAAGAGGAGATGATTGCTAGGTTCGCTTCAGATATGGAGTTGACTAGAAAAGCACATGCAGAAGAACTTGCTCGGGTTAAGCAGGCTGAGGCTGATAAGCATGCTGCACGTATTACCAGACTTCAAGCGATGAGGGATAAATATAAGGAACAAAAAGAAGCACTTGAAGCATCTGTGAAAGAAAGAGTGCAAGAATCCGTTGAATCCTTAATGCCTAAACTTCGCGATGAGTTGAAGACACTTGCTGCTGACAACTTGATGGTCAAATCATCCAACCCTTCAGAAGCCGCCTATAAGATTGCTTATGACCTGACGGATTTTGAATTGAAGAAGATCCTTAAGGCTCGTATGGTGGAACTTGGGTCGTATGATAAGTCGAGGATTCAACGGGCTCTATATAAATCCCTGAATGATGCTATCATGGAGGATGATAGATTATTCAAGACGTTTGGAAGTGTGGTACCATATCACATCTTACCTGAGGAAGAAAGGGAAGAAAGTGAGGAAGAGGGTACGGGTGAAGAAGAGGAAGAAGAAGAAGAAGAAGGAGAAAAGGATAAAGACGATGACGAGGGTGGTGATGATGATGAGGATGATGAGGATGATGACGAGGATGATGATGATGATGGCGACGATGGTGGTGATGAGAATCAGGAGAGTGTTAGGGATAATAACGGGGATGACAATCAGGATGATGATGGGGGTGAACAGCCGAAAGAGGGAGACAAGGTTACCAGCTCCAAGAAAACTGCTGCTAAGACTGGAACCAAGTCCACAAAAGATGCAGCACAGAAGGACAAATCGACATCCTCGGAATCAAGACGAACTAAGTGGCGCCACGACGTGAATGCCACTACAGCGTCTTCGGCTCCCGGTATCTCTATCGCTGTATCTTTACCTATTCCCACTAACCCTATTAGTTCTGTTGTTGTTGCTCCTGTGATCGCAGAATCAGTGACGGAACCCGAAGCTGCACAACACTCACCAGTTCACGACACTGCCGAAATGCCTGAAACTGAACCAGTAGATGTTCGCACTTCCACGCCTCTACAACAAGCACAACAATCTACGGTTCCTGAACCAAGCATTCGTGCCTGGGAAGAAACGTTGGAGATAGACGAGTCTGCACCACCACAAGCTTGGATCACGGCAGCAGCACAATATGATCCGATCACAGATGCTGACAAAGATGTGCTGTATCTCCGTATCCGAAGTCCGATTGACTTATGTGCATTTCTTGCTCATGAGTATAAGACTTCGGTTACTCCATCCTTGGTGAAGAAAGCACTGAAAGATAAGAGACTGCGTGCCAAAACCCGATTACCCCGAATGGAGCTCGAGTACTATGCCGATGAAATCCTGAAGGCTCTGAAAACCGTTCAACGGCCAGGACTTCATGAATCAGAAAGAGCTCCACCTCCAATGGATCCTGCTCAGGATAATCAGATTACTCTTGACTTCTTCGTCACCAATGATCTTGAGTATCTTATGAAGGGGTCTTCAAAGTACGCAACATCCCTGACTTTGCTGAAAGCTGCCAACTGGGGGACAATACCCTTCATCGAGGAAAAGGTAAATCGACTCTGGGTCCCAAAAATGAATCGTAATTATGATATGTATGCTGTCATAGGTGCATCTCATTGGGACGAACGAGTCCGAAGGGCGTACAGGGGTTGCTGCTTGGTCAATTCTGGAAGCAATGTTAGATCCGACATCCGCATCTCCAGCATCTTAGGAATGAAAACTGAAGCCAAGAACGGCTACTATCATGTGACGGAGATTCGCTTGAAAAGGGAGGATGACAGGGAATACAAAATCCAGCAAGGAGATTTTTCCATCATTCGCCTTGAGGATATCGAAGATATGCTGCTTCTAATGACCCGAGATCAACTCACACACATTCCTCGTGAAGACCTGATTGCTTTGAATACAGCACTTCGTATGTTCACACGAAGCGTTGTCATCAAGTCACGAGTTGAAGAACTTCAGTTGGGAGTCGAAAGCTATCAGAGGAAGCTCAATTTAACCCGTCCTGTGAATCAAGTGCTACCTCAACATGTAGAAAGATGTCCTTATACCGGCATTTCTGTCCCGAATTCCGGCATTTTCTACTTGAACAGTCGAGGTTTGATGAAGTTTATGAGGGTGGGTGAGCTTCACAAGTATAGTGATGGAACTCTTCTACAAGTCAGAGGAAAGTTGGAGCATCTGAACTCGGGTGGGACTTTGCCAGAGATGACGGAGGATTGGCATCCGGGTTACCGGCAGATGGCAAAGTATGTGATCAAAAAGATCGATCAAAAGCTCCGTGAACGTAGATTGATGAGGAGCTTGGAAAGATTCGTGGGTGGAAGACCGTATTTAGTGCACCACAAGCTACTGCAACGATCCATCTAATGGGTTGTACATTTCAGGTCACTTTATATTGGTTTTCAATTGTGAATATGTATATTTGTGAATAATGTGCTTGTATGGCTTGCTGTAGTGTTAAGGTATGATAATTTTTCAAGAATTTCTCACGAGATTCTAAATCTTTCAAAATATGTCATACCAAAGCACTACAACTATCCCTTATTAACTTAAGGGGGAGCAATAACTTGTTCTATGGCCAAAACATCGATTTCATTTTTACCCAAAAACCGGTTAATCCATTCAATATCCCAAATATTAATGGTTAACATTTTGGATAAGGGGAGAAAATGGGATTAAGGAGACGTAAGTGATACTTGGCTAAAAGATGAAAAAGACTTAAAGATTATCCAACTTAATATGTGTAAAGCACGTGTTAAGGGGGAGCGTTTTTGATGAACAAAACACCTAAGGTACAAAACTTTTGATTTCAATATCACAAGTACTTTAGGTGATTTTCAATGATTTTTCATGGTGGCAATTCCTTCCCAAAACACGCTTAATTCACGACGGATGTGGTGACAAAAGGGTGGTAGGAATAGGTTTAGTCCAATGATTCATCAGAGCCGATGGAATCTTCCCAAGGACAATTCCCTAGATAGAATTAGAAGTCCTAGGAAAGATGGAGAAAGAATGTGAACGTAGCTGAATGCCGACCAAGTACTTAAGCTAGCACTGGAACAATCACAACAAGGTGCTAGTGATGACGTATTGGTAAGCATTGAAGGGGTTGAAGAATGAAAAAGAAATGTAAAGATAAAGGGTGTAAAGAAAGAAGCCCTCCTTACAACTTTAGGCAGAAACCGGGTCAATACATATGCTATTGAGGTCATTTTTGTTAATGATTCTCGGTATTGAAGAAAGACATCATGGACCCAGTGATGCAATGCACAACCCTTCCCCAGCTAACTCAAATATCTCTCAAAAGGTATTTGTTTTAATCACACGGAGATCAACACGTTATCTATTGGTTTATTCACTCCGAATAAACTGGTATTGAAAAGGTGGCACTCCTCTCCAGCCATCGCTCACTAAATCAAAACGCACAATCGAGTCTAGAGCCAAGAGATCATCAAAAGTCTCATTAGGACACTTTCCATTTATTCCTTGCTTTCTCACACACTGTGAAAAGTAAGAGATTTTCATGAGTCCTACGCAATATTCTTGTAATATTGCCAGAACATCCGAGTAATACGTAAGTATTACAATGAAGATGGAAATCCTGCTTGAGCCAACATCAAACAAGCTCATGGTAGGTTACACGTGCGGTTCTTTTAGAACCAATCTTGTGAAAAACTGGAAGGTAACAGTGGTTTAATTCTTAATTGAACTTAAACTCGTTCCAGGCCTCTTCGCATTATCATATGATCTTGCCAGAACACTCAGAGTGACTCTTTATTGACCACAGTGACGAGTGGAAATCCTTCTAGTGTCAACATCAAACAGCACTTGGTAGGTAACGTGCAAGATTCTTTATGAATCGAGCTCGTGACAACTGGAAAGCAACGATGGTGAAAATCTTAATTGAAATTCACTTGTTCCAGGTTTCATGAATTGACGGCTTTTAATCACAAGGATAATTTATCCAAGTGATTCACTCTTTATGTTCGCAGTCAGCTTTGGACGGTCGAATAAAGAGAACGGGTTTACCCGCGAAATCCTGTCAGGAAGTTACTTAATTGAAACTATCCGTCACGGGTACGATATCTAATATCGTCCAACGGTCTTCACCGGCCGGAGGTAAAATGCTACCGAATTAGAATAAAATGTTCAAAGCCATTTTATTCGTATCGTTGCTGTGTACCTGCTAAAGACGGTGGCGTTGCTCAGTACCTGTTGAAGACGGTGGCGTTGCTGTGTACCAGTAAAGACGGTGGTGTTGCGGTGTACCTGTAAAAGTCGTTCCCACATGCTTATGTCTTTTGCAACAAAAATTCAAGAAAGTACAAGATGAAGTCTTCCGCTGTACCAAACTCTGAAGCTTTCGAGAATTCAACAAAAAGACGTAAGTGTGTGGAACATGAAGTCACGAGGAGGCAAAGTTCACAAGAAAGGCAAAGATCGCACGTGAAAGGCCAAAGAACAATGCTCTCAAGTCAAAGCCAAAAAGATCAAACCAACATATTCACAACAAAAGAAAGAAAAGAAGAAAAGACTACGAGCTAAAGAACGAAGACTTAGTATAGTATGCTAGGTTTAGAACTTTGTAAACGTGGAGTGACCTCCCTTAGGGGGAGATTGTTAGAAATACGTTTTACGTATATTAGAAGTATCGGTCACTCCACAATAATATTTATGTTGTAATAGCTCGTAGTTAGATAATAGTTGTTAGTTGCTTATTAATTTAAGTAAGAACCGGTCCATGGGCTTGTCATGGACCGGCCCAAGTCCACTTATGACTTGGAACTATAAATACCCCTTTCCACTAAGGAAAGGGGTTGGTGGTTGTCATTTCTTGTTTTCCACTTAATAAAATTCACATAGTTTCTCTCACTTTCTCTCTCTAACTTTCTCTCTCTAGAAATCAACAAACCCCATTCATTGATTATCAATATTCTACAATTCTATAAGAGAACTTGAAAATAAAAATGTTGATTTGGTTGAGGGATTCCACGGCAGAAACAAGTGTCCCCAAGGATGCGTTTTTGGTTTTCTTAGTTTGTTTGAATGATAAATAAAAGTATATAGGTGGATAAATTTAGACAATGCAACAAACACTACACATGCCATTGTTTTCACCTCAATAAGACGCGTGTCTTGTTGAGTTTGGTGGCTGGCCAACAACAGATGTGAGTGGGTTAATAATGTTATTATTTATCTCATAATACGGTAAAGACGGGTATTATGGAGGTCCGATATTTTAAGAATTACGCGATCTGAAAAATACGCGTAGAATCACAAAAATTAAACGCTCAATATAAAATAAAAACATCGGCATTCGGAGAACGTTGATATTTCGATAAATAAATGAAGGCTTATAATTTAATAAACGTTAACATTTTATATTAACGAACGATCGCTTAAAGGTTTAGCGTAAATTACGAAAAATAGTCATAATTTTTTTTAAAAAAATGACGACAATAGAAAATATTTTTATGTCATGATGATAATGTTTACAGTCGATGACGGACATACACTTTTCCGATAAATAATAGTTGACACGTATTCGATACGTTAAGGCCCTAACATTGCCGGTTAGTCAAGAATTCAATATTAATCGTAGAACGAACATGACAAATAAAAGTTGGATAATAAATATTGGCCCTAATATTAAGAACAGAGTTAGAGCTCGGTCTATAGTAAATAAATATGGAAAAATAAAAATAAAATTTTTATAATTCCGAATAAAATATTATCATTGATCAGATAAACAATTAAAATATAATTTAATTAAAATTCTCGAGATCACAGGATTTACGTATGAAAAAGTAAAGAGGAACAAGCAAAACATTGTAAAATCGAGAAGTACGAATAAAAGAATAATTTAATTACCGAGAAAAATACGAGTTCTCGCAGTCGACCCCCCTAAGGAACTCTGGTCCCTTAGAGTTCCGCTGGAGACAGAAGAAGATGCAAACAAAAGGAGATACATAGTTTAGAACTGATTCATTGCTTTCAAGGTAATTTCTACACCACGGCGTACCTTAACAATTAGAATTCACTATGCTTCAGTTTCTTAACTCCTTTTCGAATAAATTTTCAAATTTGGATTAAAATAATGACCTTTCAGTACGGAGAAATATCAAGAGATAGAATGAACACAATAATTGCTTAAACAGACAAGGTGCGCTAGAACGAGTTAAGATTGATAATCGACAAAGAATCGCAAATCGCGCAAACTGTAAAACATGACAATTTTATAACGTAACAATCTAATTACAAGAAAAATAGAAGGGAGAAAAAAATGAATTACATATGAACATTTAAAATACAAGTTGTCACAGTTATTTGTCTAGGATTTGGTATTACTTTCAAATTTAGCTTAAGTATTTTCTTCATAAGAATTTCAAAGTAAAAGTAACTTAGTTCAAATAATTATTTCGATTAGCTTAAGAGCTTTTGGGTGACTGTATGAAATTATTGTTAAAAACTCAAGTTTATCGTTACCATTAGTGAAAATCAAGTTTCCAAATTATTTAGAATCATTGTTAGAATGTATAAATTAAATTTATAATTTCATTAGGTTGAAAGTAAAGTATGATATAATCAAATACTTTTAAAAGATACAGCTTGACATCCTTTTAAACACGAGTTATAAATTTACGAAAGAGGATGTATAGATCCGACATTAAACTTGAAACAGGTATTTTGGTAATTTAAACATTTGATCAAATGTGTAACTTTCTTAAACATTTATAATAATTTTTAGAAATTCAAGAAGGTGTTTACTGCACCAAATGGTAAACATGTGAATTCTAGTTTTCAAAAGTGAAAAGATAGCAAACGAGTATGAAACGAATAATAATCAACAACTAGTATACGAGCAATATCACGAGGGGATAAAACATAATTCGTACAAATTTCTTAACGAACATTATAGAATAGATGCATTGATGATAAAGGCAATAAGAAACAAACAATTTAGCAAGTGATTGATTTACGAGTGCAGTTGGTGTCACCAACATTGGGTTGTTAAGTTCTCAATGGTCGATACACGATCGAATAAAAAAGCCTCACAACAATTTTCGAATCACGGGAAATTCTTAAGAAGTCACGTGAGAGTAATTCTAGTAAAATTAACAACATTAGCAATGAGAGGCGAAATCAACACATGGTTCATACCAATGAATTTCAATATGATAGAGTCTAACGCACATTATGACAAATACACGAAATTATCGTTCACGTCAAGTCATATATCATAATTCTCGTCCGGAGACGTTTCGATGGTCTACCAAAATAGATAGAGAATGTTGGTCGATGTAGAAGCATAACAACGTTGAAACTTTCAAGTTTGGTATCAATGGTCGGTAATTAGGTGAGTGGTGACGAGAATTGTATCACGAAGGAAGATGAGGTAACAAGTAAAACAACGATCGTCGAGTAAGGAAATATGTGCATATGTTACGAATGGGTGCTACTCGAATAATATGTAAAAGTTTTAAATTTTTAATTTATCTAACTTTTCAGATTCACAAGTGAAAAGTTGGTTCTTGGCCGAATATTTAAGGTGACTACTATTCGGCCTCGCATGGCTCCTTCTAAATTACGCATAAGTGATCAGGCCATGCATAATTTAGGTCTAGCAAAGCAAGCCTCAGCTTCGTCAAACCAGTATTACATGTCATATGATTTAAAATATGTATATAATTCCATTTGTGAAAAAATAGGAATCAAAATAATTTATGAAACTTTTCGCTAGTAACTAATTGGCTAGATGTTTAAATCAACAATTTTATTGGCACAAGAATTCTTTACAAGACCAATTGTTGAAGAACTTGTGAAATTACATCGTAAAACAATGATCAATATAGAACATTTTGTAAAATGTTTCGCAAATGATACCAGTTTAAATTCATATGGTGACACGATGATAGCTTACAAAATAGCGAGTAGGTTACAGGAGGGTAATAAAGAGTAGTTCAAGGCAATCAATGAAATGGTTACAAGTTGATAAAGTTTCAAAAGGTTTAGCCGGAATTGTCATGAGACATGTGTCAAAATGATAACGAAAGTTATGAAAACAAGAACTTCAACCTCGGCCCAAATTAGTGTTACGTTAGAAGTAGAAGAAGATAAGATAAATTTACAAATAAGTCATTTATGAAAGATAAGATAAAGGAGTCCATAAGCGCTCATGTCATAATTTATTTGACATAAATATACTTTTAAGAGAGTAGGGCATCAGTTCCCAAATAGTACAACTACTCCGAAAAGTTTCTATTTTAGAAAAGTTTAGGAATTTAACATGTAACTAGTAATGCATAAAAATGTACACATTTTTTTTTCGAAACGTATATTTCATCATCTGTTTATCAAATCACTTGGTTCCAAAAGTTCAAGATATATGTATGTATGACCGGACTCAAATTTACTATTTTTAAACGTTTTCAAACGCAATCAATGTTTGGTAGTTGTGAAATCTCATTTTTTTAAGTTTTACGAGCTCAAACGAACTCAAAAACGCTTCAAACCATATATTTAAATTTATCAGCTTTGACCTTTAAGTTTGACTTTTGGGTCTAATCAGACCAGTTGACTCACTAAATGACATTTTCAAGACTCGAAGTCTAAAGCAATTGGGTGTAAAACGATGTTTTGAACAACTTTCTAGTTTTACTCGAGACTTGAAATGGATAAAAAATGGATGAAAATGCCCTCACATCAAATCTATCAACAATATGATATTTTAGAAATATGCAGAAAATAAGTTCTTATATTTTTACAATTTAAAATGAGTGTAACTTACTCGTTGTTAAGATTTAAATGTCAAATTTTATGTCCTAAACGAACGTCTCAACAAGTAGAAATATATTTTTATGTCTAAAGTTTATAAAAATATTTTCTTGATATCGCTAAATTACATGTAACTTTTCTGCAGATAGTATATTTTTCGACACACCTTGGAATTTAATCAATCTTTATAATGACCCAGAATTTATGTACACACATGACTTGTGGATTCCATAAAGACGAAAGAGAATAAATTGTAAAGTTAAGCATGTAAAGAAAACATAGTATAAAATGGTTCAAGTATACCAATGATAATCTAAGAAATAAAAAACGACGCATGACATCCGTGTCTTCGATTTCAAAATACAATGTAGGAAGGTCTCTTGGCGGTGTGATTTTCCAAAATCACAAGACATATCAAGAAAGAAATGGAACATTGACAAGTCGTACTCTTGGAGCGAGGAGGTTTAATAAAAAGGGAGGATACAAGTTTATTGAAGTACAATCGTGTTCTAAACAATCGTCACATAATAGAGGATGAATTACAAGATGACGATGATGTTTCAAGGTACAACGGACATTGTAATTCGAAGTCGAAACGAAGAATGGTCAATGAAGTAATATTTAATCGATATATAAGCGTCGCGTAAAATGGTGACGTAAAGGTCAATCAAGGTTACGAAAACTCACGATATTATTCAACACGGATTTCAAGGAATGTTTCAAGATGTGTGACTCGCACGATGTCCTTTAGTCTTTTTCGGAGACACATTGAGCTACACAGTGGTCGATAGACTATTTTTCAAGACATCCAATCACAAATGATCGGAAAGTAATCTGTATATCTAAATAGATATTTTAAAGAGGTTTAACAATAAAGGTAACACACAGAGTAGTAAAATGAAAATCGGAAGTTTCATCGAAAGCAACACTTATTTAATCCCGAACAATGGTATCACGAGAATACACACAATATGTAACAGTGAGTTGAGAAAAACATATCGTTCAAAACCAAAGAATATATGAGGTCAATCATATCATGCATAAATAAGATAGCCATAGTACTCAGAAAAGTGAGTATGAAAAGTCGGCAGCATACGCGCTCCGAATACAAGTATGTAACGTCATAACAATATAAAATCATTGCAACAAGATCAATTCACAAGTACAAGAATTCAAGAAATGCAGTAAGAGCATATGTAATCAAGTAATATCCAACGATAATTAATGAAGCATGAAAATGTAATCAAGAGATGAAATACTACAACGATAATTAAAAGTAAATAATAAGGATTAGAGAGTTACCCGCACAGATATCGAACAACCATGGCAGATTCTATGTTTGACACTTAGAAACATGAAATATTTAAACTTTCGGTTATAGACTAACTTTTGAAAATGACTCATTTTCCTATAACCATCGCTCTGATACCAATCTGTGAGACCCCCAAAATCAAGCAAGGAAACAAGTAGGCAGCAAGGTGGTACCACGTCATGGTACAAGAAACAATGAAATACTGTTGACACAAAGTTGACGTAATAAAAACATATACGTTATATCATAAAAGACCAGAGTTTTAAACAAAGGTCCTAGAGTTTTATAAGCGGAAAATCTATTATTCAATAGCATATAGTAACCAATAATATAGAGAGAAGTACAAAATACATCCCTGTGGTTTACAAAAAGTGTGGATTACATCACTCGTCAGTACTTCGGACATAATACATCCAACCGTTACATACTTTGGGCAAGATACATCCCTTGGACGGATGATGCAAATATTTTTTTCGTTAAGTACCAACGAGGGTTTATAAAGACTGATATTTTTACCTTTTTTATTATAGAGGGATGTATTTTGCACTAAACTCAATTTTTTTAAATTATTAAAAAAATAATTTTAAATTTTTTTCAAATAAAATTTTAAATTATTTTTCAAAAAGAACTTTAAACTTTTTTTGAAAAAAAGAGATTTAATTTTTTTGAAAAAATTTAAAATTACACTTTCTTCGTGAAATTTTTTAAAATTTTCCTGTAAATTAATTATTTTTCGGAAAAAAAGTTCAAAATATATTAAGTTTATTTACTGTATAAAAAATTCAAAAAAGTGATTTTAATGTTTTTGCAAATATTTTTAATTTTTGGAA
This sequence comes from Glebionis coronaria, assembly GCA_025667525.1. Lineage (NCBI taxonomy): Eukaryota > Viridiplantae > Streptophyta > Magnoliopsida > Asterales > Asteraceae > Glebionis > Glebionis coronaria. Next base: position 538,795,014 of record CM046877.1, read on the forward strand.
AATGTAAAAAATATGGCTAAAAAATTATTAAACATATTTTGAATCAAAACTAAATTAGGTTATTTTTTAAAGAAGTTCCCTAACGTTGTAAACTTTTTTTGAAGAAAATATAATTTTATTTTTCTCAAAAAACGGTTTAGAAAAAATTAATTTTTTATTTCAAAAAAAACATTTTTTCCAAAGAAACTGTAATTTTAAATTATTCTTTTTAAAAAAGGTTTCGAAAAATTAAACTTCCCTTTTTCGAAAAAAAATAATTTAAAAAAAAACATTTTTAAAATTAAATTTTACCTTTTTAAAAACTTTTTTTCGAAAAATAATTAATTTTTTGGAAAATTTAAATTTTTCCGAAGAAAGTGTAATTTTAAATTAAAAAATTAAACTTTTTCTGAAAAAAAATTAAAATTACTTTTTTTAATAAATTTTTTTTAAAAAAAATAGTTTTCTGAGTTTAGTGCAAAATACATCCCTTTATAATAAAAAGGTAACAATATCATTCGTTATAAACTCTCGTTAGTACTTAACGAAAAAATATTTGCATCGTCCCTCCAAGGGATGTATCGTGCCCAAAGTATGTAACGGTTGGATGTATTATGTCCGAAGTACTGACGATGGATGTAATCCACACTTTTTGTAAACCACAGGGATGTAATTTTTACTTCTCTCAAGAATATATGATAAACTTCTTACAGTTTTTAACAAAATCAAAGTTTAAATATACATAGAAATCTCCGAGGTGCAATAATATCTTGCGGGCTCTCATCCAAGAAAAGCTAAGTATTAATACCTGAGATTAAACATGTAAAATCGTCAACACGAAGTTGAGTGATATTCATAGGTTTAGCAGTAAAGGTGTGGAACACAAGCATTCATTTGTAAAACAAGTAAATAAGGAAAATGGTTATATACATCAACCATAGTCTGAAACAATTATTATTGCTATCTAGCTTATGACACCGAAGCTTAACAAAAGGTAAGTTCTCCTAGTGAGTATTCAGCCTAAACACTCAAGTATAAACAAATGTAATGCGTCAAGGTAATACGGGACGGGGATTGTCAATCCCGATGGATCCACCCACAACATTCGCGCTTAGAAAAGGTAACACTAGTAAATTAACGGTTCATGATATTGTAGGGAAACTTAGTGGCTATGGAAACTTAAAGAAATAATAATAATGGTAATCTGTTTTGGAAAGCATACAAGTTCTGGAAAGCATACAAGTTCTGGAAAGCATACAAGTTCTGGAAAGCATACAAGTTCTGGATAGCATACAAGTTCTGGATAGCATACAGTTTTAAATGAATGTGTTCCACGATGTAAAATCTCATACCGCGTTTAGAAACAATGTACAAGTAGTAAAGGGGCTATGAACTCACCTGATATAGCTATTTCACATTTATCAAGGAACAAACATGCAAAAGTCGATACACGACTTCACGAGATATTAATCACTCATTGGTCGAGAAAGAGATGCCCAACGATCGATATATGACCGAACAAGACCTATAATGACGAGAAGCGTCTTAGGTCAAAGACTATACATAAGTCATACATATATATAAATAGTTCACTTTAGTAAGTTTGGACATTGCATAAGTTTTATAAAACTTTTTATAAAACCTTTGATAACAATTTACCATATATTTTTTCATTTTGACAATTAAACCCATTCTATCCCATTAAACATTTATATAACCTAAGTCCATTTCAAACTCAGTATTGATTTCCAAATACATTAATAATCTCAGGTTCAGTAATGGCCCAATAGCCATTATATGTGTTAGTTGGGCTTTTGTGGCCCAAGTCCACTTTATATAGTTTTCAGGTTCTAAAACCCCCCAAAATGATATCGACTAAATATTTCACGATGATCAGGTCTCGGGTATCCTAATTATCAGTATATAAATAGGTCTCGACTTCCCGATAAGTAGGTCCTACCACCTCGGGTTTTAGAAAAAAATCGTCACGTTATTTATATGATTGTTATAGTTCAATTACGCATTTTGTTTACAAGATGACTCAGTATTTAAGTCATTATTCCTAAACCCTAATGAGTCCCGACTTAGTTTTTATACTCCCGTTACCGTAACTAAGTCTACTACATAGATTAAGAACTCCCATTACTTTTGGTTTTAATGAAAAAAGGGTCAAAATGATCAAATATCAACCCGGGTCAAGGCTATTTTTAGACAGCCAGGATCGGGTTCACGGTTTTGGTTGCCATTTCCAAACCGTAATGAATTGAAAAACTATCCAACTGATTCAGGTTGTTTATTTACCTACAATCCATAGTGATACCTTTTTCACTAGTTCTGAGTTCTTATAGGAGTTTTCAGTCAGTTTACACAGCCTGTTCGGATTTTACACTTTTTATCGTTTCGCCCATCTAATTCATCGGGTATCGTCACGAGACGAGCAACCTGGAGAAATCACCACAAAATATAGGGCTATCTCCCTATATGTCCACCTGAAGTTCAAATCTTATTGATTTTACACAACCCTCACGTTTTGCTACTGGTCAAAATTAATAAACTATATTCATGATCAAGGGCTTGTTTAGCTTCCTTTTATGAGTTCAAATTTATATACATTGTCCAAAATATTACAAAATCATATACGGTACATATGATTAAAGATAACAATAAAAATTTACATGATCAAATCTAAAAATGGTGAATATTAAAATAATTGAATTAAAATGTAAAATGATACTTACTAGAAAGATGATGAAAAACAATAACAAAAAATTTGATCATGATTTAACCCTTTCTTCCAAATCACCATCAAGTATTTAATTTATATTTTATCCAAGCTCAATATATTTTGAGAAACACTCTTTTACTTCAGCCCTTATCATCACAAATAACCCATGATACACTTGTCATTTGAAGAAATATCATCAAGACAAGCTATTAGTTTTTTTTAGAGAAGCAATATATATTGAAAGCAAAAAACAAAATACAAAGGAAAAGTCAATCCATCTTTTTAACAAGTCACTTAACAAGATGGATAGAAATGCAAAGAAAGCAAAAGATACAGACTAAAAAAAACTTGCAGCATCATGGGGACAAGCATAAGTGCCAACAAGTATATACAAAGGAACCAACCAAGACTAAATAAAAAAAGAAGATGGGTACAAAAATTAGAAACAAGGCTAAAAAGAGAACTTAAGGCTCAGTTCCACACCATGCAGAAATGCAATTGCAGACACATAAAACTGACCAAACATCAGTTGCGCTAAATAATCTTCACAACAGATCAGTCACAAACACGCAAGACGAAACGCAAGCCACAAACGCAGCCCACAAACGAAAGATAAACCGCTGAGACCACGTAACTGCAGTCCAGACAGCCTAATTGCAAACCAAAGAAATCACTGTAGTCACATAAAAATCTAAACATGTATAAACCCAAACAGTCATAATCATCATATCAGAATATTAATGGGGTCCCTCAACCATTGCTGCCAATCTATCCCTTTATGTTTATTTGATCTTCAACTAATCCACTTATAACTCTTCACTTGAATGTCTTGAACGATTTTATTAGAGCTAGATATTTTATTTCCAAACACACGAGCATTCCTCTCTTTCCAAATGAAATAACCGGTTGTCCAAATAACTGCTTGCCAAACTCTTGATATCTTGGTAGGGACGGTAACGTTTCCGAAGGATGCAAAAAAACCACCAATCGAGAACGCGTTAACGACCCCCACTTTCCACCAACAAAATACTTTATTCCACACGCTCATAGCTAAATCACACGTAACCAAGCTATGAGCACACGATTCTGTCACGTTGTTACAGCAAGGACAAAGAACAGAGTCTAAGTCGATGCCTCTTCTATCAAGTTCCAAACGAACCGGTAGTCTTCCTTTTAGAGCTCTCCACACAAAGATGTTCACTTTTTTAGGGACAAGTTTGTTCCACAACGTTTCTTGACCGTCATTGTCCACCTGAACATATTTTTCTTCAATCAAACTTAATAGCTCTTTTACTGTGAAAATTCCGTCTTCAAATGTCCTCCACCTCCACTTATCCCTACAGTTATTTGAAACAATCACATTTTTCAAAAATCTTTTTAGTTCATCCAGATCATTACCCACCCGACCCCTAATTTCCCGTCTCCAATCCCAAACCCAAACCCACAACCCATTAACCCACATTCCCTTTTCCTTTATGCTACTACCCTTATTTCTGTCTAAATGGTAAAGTCTAGAAAATCTCTCACAAAGTCTTTGATTATCGACCCAATTATCACCCCAAAAACTAATATCACTACCATCCCCCACCACCCCCACACAAGAAGAGTAAAAGTCTACACCCAAGCCCTCAATCTCCCCCAGCCCTTAAAATATCTCGCCACATCCCCACCACTACCAACCCCACCCTCGGTCGTACCCACCTCTAAACCACCGTTAGCCCCATGAATGCTTTTAATTACCCAAACCCAAAGACTCCCCCTTCATTTTTGAGTCTCCACCACCATGAAGTGCTAAAAAATTTTCCCGCAATGACCCAATATTTAAACCCCCTGACCCGAATGAAGTAATTATAGAATCCCATTTAACCCAAGAGAGTTTTATCCCCTCCCCGACCCCACCCCAAAAGAAATTTTTCCTAATACTCTCCAAATTTTTAATCACACTCAATGGCACACGGAACATCAAAAAATAATCCAATGGCAAGCTACCGAGAACCGATTTAACTAAAGTGAGACGACCCCCAAACGACATTGTTTTAGCTCTCTAATCCGCCAATCAGCTTTTAAACTTATCCACCACCTTCCAAGCACTTGTATGTCTAATATCCTCACCAATAGGTAAACCTAAATATGTGAACGGGAAATCACCAATGCCGCATCCCATCCATCTCGCCATATCGATCAAGTCACCCTCTTCAACTCCTATACCATATAACTTACTTTTATTATAGTTTACACGTAACCTAGACACCTCTTCGAAGCACCTGAGAATACACATAAGTGACTTTGCATTCTCCCTGTTCCATTCTCCAAAGAATATGGTGTCATCAGCGTATTGAAGATGAGACACAACTACCCTATTAAAGCCCACTTTCACCCCTCTAAACATAACTTTCTCCACCGCTTCACTAACAATTGCATTAAGACCCTCCGCTGCCAATATGAAAAGAAAAGGTGAAAGAGGATCACCTTGCCTAACCCCCCTTTCTGACTCGAATTCCTCCGATGGAGAGCCATTTACAAGAACAGACATAGTCACGGTCTTAAGGCATGTCTCGACCCATTTACACCATTTCACACCAAAACCCATTCTTGACATAATATTATCTAAGAATTTCCAATTAATGCTATCATACGATTTTTGAAAGTCGACTTTAAAAATAAGACATATTTTACTATTTTTCTTCAAAAATAGCATTGTCTCGTTTGAAATTAATACCCCATCAAGAATGTACCTCCCTTTTATAAACGCATTTTGCACGTCCCCCCACCACATTATCTACTACTTTCTTTACCCTTTATGCTAGAACTTTAGTTATTATCTTATAATAACACCCAATTAAACTAATAGGTCGGAAATCCCTGAGCGCAATCGAATCCATCACTTTGGGAATGATAGTAATGAACGAAGAATTGCACCCCTTTGAAATCCCCATCTTATCCCAGAACCACGTGATTGCCTTTAATAGATCCGTCCTAATAATATCCCACACTTTCCTAATAAACCTAAAGTTAAACCCATCATGACCCGGCGCTTTATCCTCCCCACATCCGCAAATCGCATCCTACACCTCCTTCTAATTGAATTGATTTTCTAGACTATTTGCCTCATCCAACTGTATCTTTCTAATCTTATCGCTACAAAAAATCGGTCTATTGTTGTCCACTTCTGAGAAAAGACGTTTATAATGATTAGCCACCTCTAACTTAATTATAATAGGATCCTCGCACCACACCCCATTAACCATGATCCCCCTAAGATTGCTTTTATTATTCCTTCTCCTTACATACGAGTGAAACAACTTTGGGTTCTCATCACCCTCCACATCCCACCTAATTCTGGATTTTTGTTTGAGCATATTACTGTATACATACTCCTCGTTCTCCCATCTTTTTCGCGCCTCTAACCAAGTATCTCTTTCCCCGTCATTCAAAATTCTATTCTCTGCCTCTAGTTCCCATTTCATAGCTTCATCTTTATATAGATCAATCTTTGCCTTGTGATCCCCAAACATTTCCTTACTCCATAATCTAAGGCTAGCCTTCACATTCTTTAATCTATTTCGAAGTCGACAATCCGGCCAAGAGCCCTTAACTTCCTTATTCCAAGCATCCTTCACAACATCAAAGAAGTCCACTTCTTCCATCCAAACGTTAAATATGCGAAATGGTTTAGGACCGAAATCAAGGTCTGTGTCTTTTAACACTGTCGGACAGTGATCCGACAATTTACGATCGAGAGCGAGCACCGAAAGATTACCCCACGAATTAATAAACTCATCATTCATCAAAAAGAGATCCAACTTACTAAATTTTAACCCGTCATCACTCACCCTAGTGAACTTCCTTCCTCCCATTGGAATCTCTACTAATCTATTCTCATTAATGAAATCATTAAAATCGGACATCTCCTTAACCTTCACTTGCGAGTTAAGTCTATCCTCGTTAATTCAAACCACGTTTAAATCCCCAAATAAACACCACGCCACCCTCCATCTTGACATCAACCCCAATAGTCTATCCCATAGCGAAGTTTTTTGACGGCTCGCGTGTGGCCCATATATACAAGCGAAATAGATGTCCTCGTTTTTTCTTTCCATTCACCTTTTATCGCAATAAATCTATCATCTCCTATAGCTTCTTTACAGGTAAACACTCTCGTATCCCATATAAGTAAAATTCCCCCGGAGTTTCCAACAACAGGAAGTTGCAAGTACCCATAACCCTTCCCACCCCACAGATCTTTAACCCAAAAATCATCGACCAAACTACACTTAGTCTCTTGTAACCCAACTATATTCGGTTGCTCTTTTCTGATATAAGATTTAACCCACCCCTTATTCCCAGACTCTCCAACCCCCTCACATTTAAAGAAATAACCTTCATAACTAATCTGAGATACGAAACAAACATATTACCGTGATTAGATGCGGCTGCCACCAATATCCCCATGTTCCTTAACATTTCCTCGGCCTGACTCATCCATCTTCGATCCTTTCTTCGCTAAGGCCCACAACACGCCGAGCATTTCCCACATTTCCTTTATTTGTTCGACACTAATGTTTCACTTTTTGTTGTTGACTTCCCCTTATATTGTATATCCAAACCGGAAGACCTCATTATTGGCACTAATCTCCTCATGGAATTCTTTGTAAGCATCCGAGATTCCTTTTTTATCTTCCCCTAACCCCCTGGCTCCTATTTTCCTTGCTACCACCCTCGCTTTCTTAATACTTCTCCTACCGATCTTCTTATTAGTATTTGTCTCTGCTTCAAATCCCGTTCCTTGGTTGAAACCCACGTTTTCCTCACATCCATTAAAAGCTTCGTCATAATTTGCCTTCCATTTTTTCTTTAATCTATTGTCTCCACTCCCAACCGAACTAGATGGCGAGACTTCTCTTTTATCCCATCTACGCACCGAGCTGCCCAGATCTGCTTCTTTTTCCATCTCTTCTTTACCTTCATTGTTTCCAGAAATGTCAGCTATGATTTGATTTATCTTATTGTTGTTATTATTAATATTTGACCCATTGTTGTAATTGTTTTGAATATGGTCATTTTCAGTTTCGTCAGCCCGCCTACCTGGCCCAACCTATTTATCAAACTTGGGCTAATATATCCCACTGTTTTCTCAACGTCCAAATGTTGCGTCTCTTTTTCATTAGCATCTCTCAAGTTATTTGCGGAGTCATTGTCCCCACCTACGTTAACATTCCCTCCATTAATCTCCCCAATAACAGTATCATGCGTATCATTAATGCATTCGGTCGTGTTTTCCTTGGAACAACCAAACTCCCAATTGAAAGTATCACTAACCCTTGTTTCACCCAAGAAGCTTGACCCTTCATCTTCCATCCTCCCACGGCAACCAGAGTTCTTGATCTGACCTTGGTTTTTATCTTCTTTTCCGTTGGGTTCGTGATCTTGATCCTCATCGCTAGATGCATAATTCTTGCTACAAGAGTCCTCCACGTCATCTCCCTTAACCTCATCAACTTGCATGCCATCCTCTTCCTCATTCATCTTGTTGCTCATATCATTGTGAGAGGCATGACTAAACTTGAGCACCTCCTGAATATCCCAGTTTATGATGTCTTTAGTTTCCTCCACGACACTCACTTTATGAGACGTCCCTTTGAAACTAATGTGTAATACCTCATTAGTTAACTCCTTCTTAATTGTATGGACTTGTATGCTTCCGCACACCATATTTTGGTTTCCTTCGACTCTACAATTATGCAATGCTAAGATCGACCCATGTGGAGCTACGATGTTGCGAAACACCTTTTCCCCCCAGCAAGAAATACGAACTCCCAATATGTTTAACCAAGTGATTCTACCTGCTGTTTGGTTATAGGAACTTCCATTTTTTTTAATTTGTGCATCCATCTCCTCAACCCGTGTTCCTCATCTTTTGACACACTTTTCGTGGTTTCTTCGTTTTCAAATGCCACCATTACCTCGAGCCCACCGAGAAGCTTCACTTCTATCTTTCTTAATCCTTTTTCATCACAAAGAACAGGGAGTTTTGTGAGAAAACAAAAGGATTTTACCTCCCCGACCACACTCCTGCTCATCACCTCGTTATTTCCATCTTTATCATCTACGATAATGGTTCTACCTTTTTCATTTGCCACCTTGTGCCCCTGAATATATTCTTTGTTTTTATGGTTCGCTGATCATGCACCCATCGTCCATTGGTTGTTGTTCCGCCCTCTATCCATATTGTTCATTCCATTAACAACATCCACAAATCTTCGATTATCTATGTTGAACCGCTTACATTCATTTCTAGTTTCCCCACCTCCCTTCGTCTTTGTCTCTTTGTTCACGTACCCTCCATTGCTTGATCCTATCCCATTCCTTTTCACCCCTCTCCTATCATATGACACATATATCTTTATCCATTCATCTTTAATCTTTATTTTCCTTAATTGTTTCACCAATTTATCCACATCCCACACATTTTGAAACCGTACAAACCCGTATTTCTGGCCATTGTGAAGCCGTTTATGTACCATGAACATATCAAAGACCGTACCATACTTCTTAAAGATCGCCCATAGCCGTCCTATACCCCAATCATCTAGAAAGTTGAAGAACATAAACGATATCGTTGAGTTGCGTTTCCCTCCGGAGTAACTAGTTCCTAGTTGCTTGCCATTGTATTGCCATCTATTTCAGTTATGCCTTGATCTCACTCTCTCACTGTCTCTCGTGTTTGATTGCACTCTCGAAAAGATCCTAAAACTATTTTTCTCTCTCACATAGTCCATTCTCTCTCTCACTGTATTTGTATCAGAGATTTTTGTACAAGCTATTAGTAACTTATAATCTTTAATATTTGACAATTCTATGAGAGAACTTAAAACTATAAATGTTGATTTGGTTGAGAGATTCCACGGCCGAAACAAGTGTCCCCAAGGATGGGTTTTTGGTTTTCTTAGCTTGTTTGAATGATAAATAAAAGTATATAGGTGGATAAATTTAGACAATGCAACAAACTCTACACAAGCCATTGTTTTCACCTCAATAAGACGCGTGTCTTGTTGAGTTCGGTGGATGACCAACAACAGATGTGAGTGTGTTAATAAAGTTATTATTTATCTCATAATACGTAAAGACGGGTATTATCGAGGTCCGATATTTTAAGAATTGCGCGATTTGAAAAATACGCGTAGAATCACAAAAATTAAACGCTCAATATAAAATAAAAACATCGGCATTCAGAGAACGTTGATATTTCGATAAATAAATGAAGGCTTATAATTTAATAAACGTTAACATGTTATATTAAACGAACGGTCGCTTAAAGGTTTAGCGTAAATTATGAAAAATGGTCGTAAAATAAAATTTTTAAAATGACGACAATAGAAAATATTTTTATGTCATGACGATAATGTTTACAGTCTATGACGGACATACACTTTTTCGATAAATAATAATTGACACGTATTCGATACGTTAAGGCCCTAACCATGCCGGATAGTCAAGAATTCAATATTAATCGCAGAACGAACATGACAAATAAAAGTTAGATAATAAATATTGGCCCGAATATTAATAATAGAATTAGAGCTCGGTCTATAGTAAATAAATATGGAAAAATATTTTTTTTTTATAATTCCGAATAAAATATTATCAGTGACCAGATAAATAATTAAAATATAATTTAATTAAAATTCTCGAGATCTCAGGATTTACGTATGAAAAAGTAAAGAGGAACAAGCAAAACATTAAATCGAGAAGTACGAATAAAAGAATAATTTAAATACCGAGAAAAATACGAGTTCTCACACCTGGCCAAGGTATCCTACCTGCTCATAATTCTTGTGGAAACCTTGGTTTCCGGATCTTTGAAGCTACTAGGAATGCATCATGTTCATATAATCAAAGCGGAATTAGAACACGACACATTAACAAGGTGTTTAGGCACGAATAACATGAATTAAAACACAATTGGATTGTTCATTATATTAATAACAAACAATCACTAGACGTGTATACATTGAATCCCACGTCTAGTCGACACACGCTTTAGGTTTACATTGTGAATGAATTGAATGAATTAAACCTAAGACCCTTGGTTCCTTTTATAGTGTAAGGATTAGGGTTTTACAAGAGATAATAACAAATAAACAAGTAAATATTCTATTTAAATAAACTTATGCAGAATATATCTTACATGTTTATCTAAAGAGAAGCTTCCATAAGCTTCTTGTCTACGTTTCTATCAACTCTTGAATTGCATGTGACAATGCTTAGATTGCACACGACAACTCTTGAGCCAACAACGCTTAGTTTGCTCTTGTCAACGCTTGGATTGCTCTTGACAACGCTTGGACAATATCTTCATGTTTTCTTCGTTTTTGAGTTTCTGCCACATCAACTTTTTGACCTAACAATCTTCCCCTAGTTGATGTTGGCATAACTCTATGTGTATCTCTTGTAAGTTGTACATGATCTTCAAATTGCTTCCCCTCAAGTGTAGCATGTATTTCTTCCCCCTTTTTGTCACATCAACAGGAAAGTAAACAATGTATGCAATGTTGAAGATTCTCCAAATGTAGGCTCTGTCTAATGATCTTGAAGAAAAATAAATAAAGTATTCTTGATGTAGAAGTAGAATAACCCAACCTTATGTTCCATGTCTTGTACTATCCACGTGACGTCAAACTTATATGAGAACGTTAAAGTATAAGCAGACCTCAATCCCTTGTCAATATTCTCATCCTTTGTGAGACACTAAGCACGATAATGTAACTCCTTCAAGTGTTATGACAAGTCTTCGTCACCAACCATGTAAAGCACGAACAAGTTACCTTTAAAGAATAATGTTGACTAGGCACCATTTTTAAAGATATGATAGAACACAAACTCGCGAAAATCTTCTTCAATCATCAAACTTACCATAAGAATTCTTCCCCTTAAGCTAACACCTCTTCATGACGAATCTCTATGAAATAATAGCTTCATATCATATGTAAAAGTTTGACTACGGATAACTCTTTTACAAGGCTACCCCGATTACATAATCTAATCAAATATCACTTCAATCGAATACTTCACGAATTGTTGCTAACTCGCATTAAAATCATTAATCCCTTTTAAAAGTATCCGATCCATAAATATCACCGTGATATTCTGAATAAAAACGGAGATTCCATGTACCTTTGTGTGTAATTTACTCCTTTTTGTGTGCTCAAAACGTACCAATTTTCTCAAACAGCAGCAATCCTTGTGTTATCCAATATCCTTCTGTATCCGATATCTTGGCCAGATGTATTGTCCGATATCGGACAATACATGTCAGCGTTTGAATTCTCATATATCGGATAACACTGTCAACGCTATCAGCGTTGACTTATTCTGTCAGCGTCAAATTCCAACATGTCAGCGTCAAACCATACCTTGTCAGCGTCTACTTCTGTCCCAAAAGCTGACGTCATTTGTATCCCAAGTTAACCATATTTTTGCTCAATAGAATACCCACGTAGGTAGTACTGAAACTGTGTGAATGTTGAAAAAAGCCCACGTCCAATTCACACGCATACATATCCCATGCATATTTAAAAACCAATATTACGTAAAGAATATATTTTCCAAAAATATCTCCATAAATTACGTAACAATCTTTGACCCCTCTTCTTGTCAACATCAGATCCACGTGATAGCTTTTCTTCCTTATGCAGACAACAACGTTAATTTAAAGAATATCAACGTTACTGTTTTTCTCCACGTGAATATCCAAAAGCTGATATCATCTGCAGCCGTAACATTCTCCTACTTTGTTTCCTTGGACCACAGCAACTCACGTATCTTATCTTTTGCTTGTAGAACCCCCACGTGACCAGAATGCATAACCATAACAATATCATATACTTGTATATGCATACAGACACGTGAATCCTTGAGAATTTTTTTTAAACTTCGTGGGACCATACAAATTATTTTCTTTGAAGAAACCGATCTGCTGCAAACTTTTTCATTCTTCCATAGCTGCTATTTTAAATGAACACAAAGAAACAGCAACTCATCGAGCATCCAGATCGTAGAATACGATCTTCTTTGCAGCAACACGATCACAAAACACTCAGCTTTGATCGTCTTCTACTAATCGATCTAGGGTTTAACAGATTCATGCATCGAAACCCTAACTTAGGGTTTGTAAATAAACCTTAGATCTTGAATCATAACAGCCACAATCCTCCAGTTTTTCAACCTTAAGTTGATTGAGGGTTTGTAAAAACCCTAATCATGATTTTATGTAAAAACTGAAAATCTGAAAATCATCTCTACAGCCAACTTTGACGCTTAATAACTTTTGATTGAGGGCTAAACAGGATAATCCCTCCGGTGGATGTTTAGATATATGTATGAAGATCACACATAAAAAGTTTCGTGACGATCCAACGGTTCATTCGAAAGTTATGACCTTCTGAATACTGTTGCGCACACAAAAACGTCCAGAAAAACCCTAGACGGATTTTTCTTCTTTTCACCATACACGAACACCTTGTTGGTCCTAGCATCACGAGCCACGAGGCTCTGATACCAATTGTGGAAACCTTGGTTTCCGGATCTTTGAAGCTACTAGGAATGCATCATGTTCATATGATTATACAATCAAAGCGGAATTAGAACACGACACATTAACAAGGTGTTTAGGCACGAATAACATGAATTAGAACACAATTTGATTGTTCATTATATTAATAACAAACAATCACTAGACGTGTATACATTGAATCCCACGTCTAGTCGACACACGCTTTAGGTTTACATTGTGAATGAATTGAATGAATAAAACCTAAGACCCTTGGTTCCTTTTATAGTGTAAGGATTAGGGTTTTACAAGAGATAATAACAAATAAACAAGTAAATCTTCTATTTAAATAAACTTATGCAGAATATATCTTACATGTTTATCTATAGAGAAGCTTCCATAAGCTTCTTGTCTACGTTTCTATCAACTCTTGAATTGCATGTGACAATGCTTAGATTGCACACGACAACTCTTGAGCCAACAACGCTTAGTTTGCTCTTGTCAACGCTTGGATTGCTCTTGACAACGCTTGGACAATATCTTCATGTTTTCTTCGTTTTTGAGTTTCTGCCACATCAACTTTTTGACCCAACAATTCTAAAGTAAAGTTGACTGCTTATTGTGATTATGATTGGGCAAGCTGCCGAATGATGAGGAGATCTACCATATGATATTTTATTTTGTTAGGTGATTCTCCTATTTCATAGAAATATAAGAAGAAAAATGTTGTGTCTAGAAGTTCACCTGAAGTTGAATAAAGAGCAATGGCAGTTACTTGCTGTGAGGTGACTTAGCTACTTAGCTTGTTAAAAGATCTTGGCCTTAAAGATCTACACCCTGTTACACTGCATTGTGACAATCAAGCTACAATTCACATTGCATCCAATCCTGTTTTCCATGCTAGAACCAAACACATAGAAGTTGACTGTCATTATGTAAGGGATCAGATCAAACAAGGTATTGTCAAACCAGAGTATGTTCACACCATAAAATAAGTGGCTGACGTCTTTACCAAAGTTCTTCTTGTCAATCAACATCACACTCTTTTGCACAAGTTGGGAGTTCCCATCTCATAAAACTCTCAACTTGAAGGGGACTACAAAGAAAATCATGGGGGTTAGAATGTAAATAGATGATAGTGTAGGGACAGTTGTGTAAATTTTTCGTTAGTTGTTTCTGTTTGTTTCTTCACTATATAAACCAGTTGTAACTTCTTTTCACATTCAGTTAATGAGAAACGGTTTTCCAAATTCTCTCTTTCACCATTTGTTTACTTCAAATCATATATGCCAAAGGGTCAACAAATACACTCCATGAAAAGCTCAACTATCCCTTTCGTCGTTAAAAAATCCGAAGGATCCCATGAGAATTTCAGGAAACGTGAGGTTAAACAACATGGGACATCCCCATAACTCTAATTTTTTTACCCATATCATCTTAACTTTAGGACATGAGAGCAAATAGTTATCCATGTATTCATCAGATAACCCACAAAAAGTACTTAAAGTAGAGGGGATTTGAACTCCTCGTTGCATCAAATTCACTTTAGTATGAAGACAATTTTAAGCCACTCGCCAAGCACAAATGTTTACCTTCCGAGGCACCTAAGAGTTCCACCTAAAAGATGGAGAATTTGTATCTCTAACAAAGAGCTTACTTTGAATACTTTGCACAATGACCTCATAGAAAAGTTACCCGATTCTTCCAAAGCCCATGTCCAAATGTCATCGTATTCTGAATCAAGAGCAAGACCGGAGATAAGAGAGTTTAATGAAGAAAGATCAGCAGTGGCTCGTTCGGAGATCTTCTCCAGGACAAATTCCCTTGCCATATATCATAAATTTTAAATCATCTTTACGCGATAACACAATAGGTATTTATCTATTGAGCATACAACTGAGGGAAGTGGAACTTCAAAGAGCCGATGTCTTTGAGCCAAGTATCGTTTCCGAAACAGTTTGCCTACCGCTTGAATTTTTTTAGTAATGTTATTACTAAGAGAAATATCATATTGTTAGTTTAACTCAAAGCAGATCCTGATGATACTAGCCCAAATACTTGACTTTTGCGCAAAACCCATGCTACCACCAAAGACGACATATGGACCATATATCTTACTAATAACTTTCCTCCATAATGCATTTTTCTCATTTACGAACCGCCATCTCCATTTACCAAGAAGACTTAATTTTTTCACTTTAATATGCTCTCCACTCTTAAGCCTCCATCTTTTTTTTATCTAATAATACATTTTGCCAACGCACCCAAAAAATCTTCTTTTCATTTTTTTAAAAACCCCAAAAGGACCGTCTCCTGATAAACTCAATGTTAGAGATAACAGAACTAGGAACTTTAAAGATAGATAAATAATATAACGAGAGACTTCCTAAAACCGCTTTGACGATAGTTAGTCTCCCGCCAATGGAAAGAAGGTTATTCTTCCATGGCGCAAGTGTTTTAGTAAACCTTGAAACAACATCATTCCAAGCCTCAACTATCTTCATACTTTTTTCAACAGGTAAACCAAGATAAATGAACGAGAGGGAGTCATGAGAGCAATTAATTCCTCTAGCTACACTAACCACATCATTAAGCTACATCATTAATGCAATTAGTTGAGACCTTTAACGATCCAACGCTCACAAAAAAATTAAAAAAAATTAAGCCAAATATATATAAAGCCATATTTATATACAATACTGTAACTGTGGAATACACTTGTCACAACATGGTTAATAATTGAAGACAAGTAAGGTAGCGAATGGAGAGAATGTTAGTCACAACGCACAAAGTGAGAAATTGGTTATTCATTTTCATTGTGAGAATGACGCGTGAAAAAATTAAACTGTGAGATGTCGATATTGATGAAACAAGAACCCAATAATTATAATATATTATATTGATTAAGAATAAGATTATAATTAGTTGATATTTTAGCGAAAAAACATTTATCAAACGGTGCCTTTATACTATATTTCAATTTTTAATATTATAATAAAACTTTAATTTGTTTTTTTTTAAAGTCTTATTTTAAATATAGTGTTATGGTCTTAAATATACAACTTCTAATTTTCATAATTATAATGGACTGACGTAAAACCTTTTTTTTGTAAAGCCGTTATTATTAGAGGGTTGCGTAACCAAGACTTTGCTTAGCTTAATAGTAATTAGGCCTTTTGATCATTTTATTAGAACATACTACTTATGGGCTCATTTGAAAGTATATTGGTCCTAAAGTGATATCTGGGCTTGGGTCGACCCCATATGCATCTCTAAGAATTAAATTTGTAGTAGTTGCTTAATTGCTTTTCCAATTTTTGGATTACTAAGCCGAGCTTATCGTGAGCTACTTGAGGTCAAGCAAAGCTAACGCTTAACGTAAAGCCCCTTTAACAAACAAGCCCGAATTTGAAATTTAGATATCAAGCTAAAAGTTCCATTTTAAACACATATTTTTAAAAAACTAATTAGATAAGTGTACATCAACAAACGAGTGGAAGCTTTAGAAATAACTCCGAACTAGCCTCAGGCTTTACATATACGGCTCAAAGAGAGCCGAGCTCCGGCTTATCTAGTTGCAAATGCACTGAACTAGAGTCTTCACCTCTAGCTGCTTGATACCCATATTCCAATGGCTATGCAGAATTTTGCAGTTTTATCATTTCCATAGTAATGGTTGTCAATTCTAGGTTTGTTAAAAAACCCGAAAGTTCTAGTTTTGCAAATATACAATCGCTGCAAGAATTCATGTTCTTGAGTAAGATTAAGTTACGACTCGTAATATTATATTGTCACTAAATTAGCATCAGTGACAAAAAAAAAATAGTCATTACTAAGCCCATTTCGGCTTGTATTTCATTAGCCCAATTTGGTGGTTTATTTAGAAACTTATGGGTTTATATAAGTTTATTTATATAAGCCCATATGTCTCAGATTTAGCCACAAAGTTAAGGCTTATGAGATATAAGCCGAAAATAAGCAGTTTTTCGGCTTATAATTTATAAACCCTAATTTTTACGGCTTATCTTGAGACTTATAGGCTTATATATAATCCCATAAATCTACAAATAAGCCACAAAACTGAGACTGAAATATAAGCCAAAATGAGCTTACTTTATATAAGCTGAAACAAACACCGCCTAATGGACACAGGTTGATGATATGACTTTTTTTTTGTTACTCAATTAACAGGATATATTCACTATCCAAGTAATGCATGGACTACATATGTGCCAAGGACTAGACAGAAGATATAGGACAATTCAAGTTGTACAGACAAGATAACATCCTACCTGATAACCAAGCTAAATCAATAGCGTAAAGTAATATAGTAGCTTCTTTGAAGCCATTTTTATTAAGTGAAAAATGGTAAAAAAAATGAATATCTACATCGTTGGTCGAAGCAAATATTACAACAACAAGGTGGAACATCTTTGAAGCAGCTACATACCGAATCTATACAATTTAATGACAGAACTGATATACAATTTGCACCTGGTGTACCCGATCAAAGTTAAATTATGTACATCCAATAAATAATGCATCCATGAAAACCATCAAGAAGGAATGAATTTAGCAGGCTCTTCCTTGATTATATACATAAGATTTTGCTACACATAAGTAGATCACAAATGACCCTGCACTTATTCCAGCAAGTAGGTAATAAAAATAATCAATATGTCCTCGGTTAATATTATCAGATATCCAACCATCTTGACCATTTCCACCTGTCGTATTATCAACGATTGAGATGAGAAAACTGCTCAAGAAGTTACCAACGCCTGATACACTTAAGTACAGGGCTAGACCGACGCTCCTGATGTCACTTGGTACTTGGTCATAAAAGAATTCTTGCATGCCCACAATTGCAAAAATATCGGCAGCCCCAACCAAAAGATATTGAGGTAATAACCACCATATCTTCATTGGGATCGTAGCACTTGGATCATCTATTAATTCATACTCACGGGCAGTTTTGAGTCTTTTTGTCTCAACAAGTGCCGCCACCACCATCAAAACAACAGACAAGAAGATGCCTGTTCCAATTCTTTGAAGCATTGTTATGCCAGATGGTTTCTTTGTAATACTTTTAGCAAGAGGAACTAGTAACTTATCATATACGGGAACGAGTATGATAATTGAGAGACCTATGAAAGACTGAAGTGTGGCAGCTGGAATCTCAAAACTTGATCCGATTTTCCTGTCCATGGTAGCTCCTTGTTTAGTGAACATTGTTGAAGTTTGAGATAAAAGAGTTGAATAAGCTAAACAGCCAGCCCATATTGGAACTAATCTAAGAACTGCCTTCGCTTCTTCTACGTCTTCAATACTACAAACAGTTGCGTATTCATTTGATTCGTCAAATGAAAGTAAAGCTTTGTTCATAAAACTGTACTGCTGAGAAGTCAAGATTTCACAATCCTTGTTTTCTACACATACTTCTAAACATGCAGTCCGCCAATTCCTAGCCGCTTCAAGAAACACCTGGCCAATTCTGACTAAAGCACTTTTATCCTCGGTTTTCTTTGGAAACCGATAAGTTATTGTTCCAAGTGAGAATATGATGAGGGCAAAACCCATGACCATACATGGAATTGCAAATCCGAGACCCCAACTAAGGTTTTCTTGAATGTAGCTAAGAATAAATATCCCGAATGCAGGGCCAGCACACATTCCTAAATACCACCAATTGAAGAATGAAGATTTGGCTCTGCATTCATCTGGATCAGTTGCATCAAACTGGTCAGCCCCAAACGCTAGAGCACATGGCTTGTGACAACCTTGGGCAAATGCTACAAGATAGAGCGAAACGAAGAACATGATAACTTGGAGGTGAGAAGAACATGATGACACACCAACAATACTTTCACAGTTAGAAGGAAGCAAAGTTGTAAAGGCCAACAATCCAAGCGCCTATTAATCATACACAAGTCGAAATAAACAATTAGTACTCCGTACATGCATGAGTTTACCCTTTACGGGGAAGCAAAGTTAACAGTTGTAATTTTTTTCAAAATAAGGATGGACAAGATAACAAACCATAATATAGAGCAGAGAAGCAAGTATTATCGTCAGATATCGACCCAGAAATGCATCAGCAATGAAACCACCAACTAATGGAAAAAGGGACGCCGTTCCAGTCCACATATTCACATTCTCAGCTGCGTTTGCTGTCGATAGTCCCAAGGGTCCGGTCAAGTATGTAATCAGATTAGAACTAACTCCATAATATGCAAATCTTTCCGCCACTTCAACACCTGCATAAAAATATCCAAAACTTTAAGCATTTCTATCAAGTTCGTGACTAACATGCTCTATTTTTAGCTAGTGAGACCTATTAACCAAAAAGTTGTGAGCTATATCAAGTCTCAAAATGGGACAAGTGTGTATGAGTATTTGGCTATTTGCTCTACCTATTATAAAATACGCAGATCGCCAGAAACCGGACTTTGCTCTAAGGACTTGACGACCTTTGTAGTCGACAGCACATTCTACGAAACTGTCTAGCAACGGAGTTTTCATTCCATTGCCCGTGTCGCTGAGATTGTTCTCCATGTCATCGTTAAGGTTATCCGACTTAGCCATTTAATGTGTGCACTTTTTTGTCAATGGTTTTTAGTTTGTATTGGATAGTTTCTAAAACTTCCTAAGTAACTCGAGTGCAAGAAACCCTACTTATAATAACGTGCCAATCTTGTATCCATTGACCTGGTCATTAAGCAGAATATTTCAATTTTCATTTCAATATTATTAAAAAAAAATTCTACTTTTAGGCAGGAGTAATATATATGGTTGTGAATTTGGAAAGTTTCAATATTCGGTTTAGCAGTTATTTTGTTTTTAAAACATTATTGTTGGGATGTACCATCAACACTAGGGGTGGCAATTCGTGTCGGTTTCGGGTTAGCGGGTTCGGGTTGTCAGGTTGGCGGGTCAGAAAATCCCAACCCAAACCTAACCCATTTAAATAATCGGGTCAACTATCTCAACCCTAACCCATTTACACATAACCCGAACCTAACCCATTTAACCCATATATATATTTGGGTTGACGTTAAATATGTTACATAGGTTGAATAGGTTATATTGATCCATTTAACAAGTTTTATATATATAAGTAGGCACATTAGACGTGTTAAACATGTTAAATGTGTTTATGTTCGGTATGTTTAACCTAGTAAAAACGTATTGTAATATATTAATCATTTTTAATATAAGGAAAAAAATCTTAAACAGGTTGTCAGGTCGACCTGCTTAATTTTTTTCCAACCCAAACCTAACCTGTTTAATAAATGGGTCAGATAGGCCGACCCAAACCTGACCTAAGATAAAATATATTCAACCCGAACCTGTTAACTTTCGTGTCGATTTCAGGTCAGGTTTCGTGTCAGGTCTGAAATTGCCACCCCTAATCAACACTGAGTCATCAAGTTTGGAAGAAAAGAATTGGAAAAGACGATGTAAAACGAAATAAGAAATATAGCAAAAGGAAATGAGTAAACTTATACTTATTATATGGGACGAACACGAACGGGGATTGTTCATGTTCATTCGTTTAAGTTTAACCAGACAAATAAACGTACACGAGCGTTTAGACGAACGGATCATTTTGTTCATATTCGTTCATATAGAATATTCATATATGTTCGTTTAGTTCGTTCATTGGTTTTATGTTAGTTCTATGTGTTAATAGAGCATAAACGAACGGAAATAAAATACAAACAAATGGACGTATAAAAACAAGCTCAAAATATCTAGAATATTGTAACGGTTATTTTCGCGTTCATTTGTCTAACTAAGTTTGCTTATATTACGAAGACCGTATTATATGAATATCGGTATTTGGACATGACGCCCCTATAATAGTTGAAGTACGTAAATGAACGATCACGGCTTATGTACATGTAGGCTATTTAATTAAACGAACAAAAAATTTTATTCGCATTCGTCTAATTAATAAGTAGACGATCATAAACGAACTTTGTAACTTAACGATTCATAAAATGTTCCGTAAATGTTCGATAAATTTCATTTTTAAAACCATCAACTAAATACCCTATTTGTCATCCTGAATAAATTTACTCCACTTGCCAAGTCCCCCGTTTGTTGAACCCATTACCTTTTGTTTCTTTCGTTTTAAGTTTGGCCGAGTTGTGTTTAAAATATAACAATAGCGATTCAATTATATCTTACTTAAATGAGTGGAAATAGTCACATTTTAATAAGTCAAATTGATGTTGTCAAATAAGCAACTATTTTAGAACGTAAAAACACGCCAACATTATCCGAATCAACTTACATAAGAATAAAATATTGAATCAACCATATAGATAAGCAAAACTAATACCAAAAATGTTACGCAACAATAATCAAACTTGAACCACACTCGTCATTCCTTGAATTGGACTATTTACTGAAAGTTGGTACACCAACAATTTAAGATTAACCATATTTGTTAGATGGATAAATAGGACTAAGCCTGTTTGTGGGTTTAAGTCAGTATTTATCATTAAAATATTTATCAACAAGAATGCGATGTTATGGGAGTTTTATATAGTCTTATAAAGAAAATTTTAGAGTTTGGGCTTGATCCCAATACATAATATAACCTAAAACATTAATAGAGTGACTAACACTTCCTCACAGTTGGGGCAGAAGGACACCGGACACTTAAACTGGTATGAAATTATTCAAACAAAGTTAACGGTAATCCTTTAGTGAAAATATTCGCGTACCGATAACGTGAAGGAACATGAAGTACTCGAACCTTACCAACAACAACCAAATCTCGAACAAAATGTATATCAGTCTCAACATGCTTCATACGTTGACGTTGAACTGATTAAAAGATAAATAAACGGCACTCAAATTATCACAATAACCAAGCGTAGCAGAAAACAACGGTGTATGCAACTCCCGTAAAAGATTTCGCAACCAACAGGTCTCGGCAACAGCATTGGCAACACCTCGATACTCTGCATCAGCACTAGATCGTGAAAGCGTTGTTTGACTCTTTGATAACCAACACAGTAAGTTGTTATCAAGAAATACACAGTAACCAGAAGTCTATCTCCGAGTAGTAGGGCAACCAGCCCAATCGGCATCTGAGTAAGCAACCAATGATGTAGTAGAAGAGGAAAACAACTGTAACCCATAATCTAAAGTGCTACGAATATACCGCAAAATCCGTTTAAGAGCTAAGAAATGAGGCTCTAGCGGATCTGCATATATAGGCAAACCTGGTGTACTGCATAAGAATTATTAGGGAGGGTAAAGGTAAGATGATATAAAGAACTTGCAAGACTTCGATATAAGGTTGAATCAAAGACTAGATCACCATCATAAGCCAATTTAGACACAATACTATTAAACATATGTGCTCTCTCAAGTATCCCAATAGCATATTTCTTATGCGATAAGAACATCCCGGAAGAATTTCGTGTAATCGAAATTCCCAAAAAAGAATTTTGAGAACCCAAATCCGTCATAGCAAACTCCTGATGTAAAGAAGCAATAACATGTTGCAATAAAATCTCAAATGAAGCAGTAAGAACAATATCATCAACATATAGTAACAAGTAAGGTGTGTCAGTTCCATTTCTATAGATAAAAAGTGAGGAATCACATCGACTCTGACTAAATCCAACACGATTAATATAAGTAGCAACAGCTGAAACCAAGCTCGAGGAGCCTATTTAAGACCATAAAGAGACCTCTGCAGGAGACAAACATAATCAGGATGTGTAGAGTCCTGAAACCTAGGAGGTTGATGCATATATATCCTGTCTCAGATAAATCTCCATGTAAAAATGCATTCTTGACATCAAGTTGATGTACATACCAATGTCGAGAAATAGCCAAACTAAGAACCATTCAAATGGTTCCAGGTTTAACAACCGGACTAAAGGTCTCATCAACGTCAATGCCCTATATCTGTGTACTTCCATTTGCTACAAGATGAGCCTTGTAATGATCAGACTCATACCTGCTAAATATTTATGACGAAATAACCACATACAATAAACAACATTGGCATTACAAGGTCGAGGCACAAGATCCCAAGTGTTATTTTTAATAAGTGCATTGTACTCGTCAGACATAGTATTTGGCCAGTTTGGATCATTAAACACAACATTATACGACTTAGGTAAAGGTGAGATAGTAGACACATGACAATTATACTTCGGATTAGGACGATTAGTCCCGACATGAAAATGCGTCACCATGGGATGAACTGAAGTGGCGCTCGGTTGAACATTTTTCGTAATGGATTGATTCTCAGAAATGGAAACGGGGGCAGGTGGTGTGGGATTGTGAACTTGAGATGATTTAGTGTGTTGTTGGACTGCATCAGAAGGTATGGGGATAGAAGTATAAATGTGAGTTATGGGTTCGGTTTGAAGGGGAAAAGGGAGTCCGGTTGGTATAGGTGTTTGGTGATCAGTAGGGACGGGTTGTTCTTCATTATTTCCTGGGCCGGTAGAAGGCGTGGAATTAGCATTTGGGTTAATAGTAGATGAAAAACGAATTAAGTTGTTAATGATATTTGGTGCTTTATCCAGAAAGTCATAAGAATGGCTCGAAGTTAATTCATCGAGCCAAACGGAAAAACTGTCTCATCAAAGGTTAGATGGGGTGAAATGATGATTTTGTTTGTTTTATGGTCTAGACAATGATACCTACGGTGATTTGTGACATGTCTTAATAAAATAGAAGGTGTAGCTCGGGATTCAAGTTTGTGAGAGGGAGCAAGGTGAGGGTAACAAAGACAACCGAATGTACGTAAAATAGTATAGTCTGGTATGGCTCCAAAGAGACGGGTAAACAGTATTTCATTATTAATAGAATAAGTAAATATTCATATTTAGCGTTTCAACCCAATAATCATGGGAAGGTGAGCTTGAAATAGCAATGTGCGGAAAAGGTTATTTACTGCTCAAATCATCCTTTCAGACTTTCTGTTTTGTTGTGAGGTACGCGGACAAGAAAAATGAAATTGAATCCCATTATCAGCAAATAACTTATGGAAGACATGACTGTCAAACTCACCATCATGATCACATTGAAAAGAATTTATCTCACACTTAAATTGTGTGTGAAGAAAGTTACGAAACAATACAAATTTAAAAAAGCATCACACTTATTAACCAACGGATAAACCAAAACATACTGAGAATAATGATCCAATAACAAAACATGGTATTTAAAACCGAAAAGACTCGAAATTGGGAAAGTCCATAAATCTGAGTAGACACGTCAAAACAAGATTTAACCAACGTATTTGAACTAATGGCAGGACTATATAATCCTCTCATAGCAATGCAGTCTTATTTATAAGTATTTATAATGACAAACGCTAGAAACCCTAGAGACCTAAACCCACAAATGGGCTTGAGCCTATTTATCCATCTAACAATATTGTCTACCGTCGAATATTACTCTATTCGATTTAAAGTTGTACCCTTTCTCTATTTAGGATGTCTTAATTTTATCTTTCACCGATCAACACTTTTTGAAAAATTAACGACGACATCTTATTAGTTGAAAAGTACAATAGTTTTATTTCTTATAAACTATGCTTTTTTTTCGAAGACAATAATTTTGAGACGGGATGAATGAGAAGTTATGTTATTATATATACTTTTTTATTTTTTAAGATTTAGAACAAAAGAAATAAGATGAGGTGTAAAAACCATGTCACATATCCAATTCGAGTACGTAACAGAAACATTCGAACATATTTTGCGGGTGCTTGAGGCCAAATTTCTTGGCCAAACTCACATAAAAAGGAGTAAGTACGTAACTCAATCTACATAAGAATAAAGATAATTATATATAAAACCTAGCAAAAACCTGAAACTAGAAGGACTGGCTTGAACAAGAATTTGTCCATATGATTTGGGAGGAACAAAAAAGTAGTTTTGAGGAAGAATTTGTTGTTGTTTCATCAAACCTATTTTAGTTGGGCTTAGTCTCGCACACAATATACTAGGCCAAACAAGAACAAATAAATTAGAACCATTAGTATCCTTAAACAAGTTGAAGAAAAGTATACTAAACGCTAGATGCTTTTATGCTGAATATAACAAGTTTTTCTTGTTATAATATCTGAGGGACTTGTTTTGACAAGTCTCATATCTTCAAACCCATTAATATTCTTTTCTGTTTGGTTTTATAGTTTGTATTGTGCATGGACTGAAGCTACAATTCTTGATTCTTGTTCGATTATATATTGCAAGAACTGATCTAAGGTTTCATTATCTTTCTTTCCGGCCGATAAAATTTGTTAATGCAAAACAATGCCTAAAAACATTGTTAGTGCTAACTAATCTTTCTTAGTTTTGATCACGACAAAATACAAAGACATTTATTGTCAAACACAATGATAAAACGAATTATCTAACAAACAATATCATCAAGGTAATAATCATTACACTAACGTATCTTAATCATGCTTAGTGATCATAAAAGTGATTAGCCTTAAAACTCACTTTTGTCAAATGTGACAAAAGATTTTTAATAAAACTTATTTTTAAGAAAATGTTTTATTAAAATGAAAATGTAAATTTGAATATGACATATACCAAATGCCATAAGAATATCATTTGAAGGTTTAAACAGCCTCAGATATTTCAAATCCACTAAAAGACAAAAAGTAGCGGAGTCTACCTTCGCGGTTCCTTAAGTGCCTACGCGGTTCTCTATCGATAAGGAACCGCCTAGGTAGATAAGGAACCGCCCTCAGCTAGCCGTTGGGTTTTGTCTTATATAAATTGTGGATCAAATCTACATTTTCATTAACCCTTTTTGGGCATCTCTTTCAGCCTTCTTTCTCCTTTCTAACACTAATCATTTGTAAATGATCACTTAATGTGTTAAGTATGTTTACTTATAATTATCCTCTTGATCTCCTTCTTTACCTTGTCCAAAGAGAAGATCACTCACACACTTGAATTTGTGATTAAAGATGAAGCCTTGATGAAGATCATCCTCTCCTAAAGATCTATTCATGTCCATCATTTGTTTATTTGTGTCTTGTGTAGATCCAATGTATTTGTGAATACTTAGACTAGTTGTGTTCATCCAAGCTATTTGTGAATACTTGGATTAGAGTTGTGTAAATCCTTTGCATATGTGTATGCTTGAATTTGTGTTGTGTAGATCCAAGTTACATGTGTGTACTTGGATGTTTTTAGTTGAGTTGTAATAAGTTGTGTAAGTTCTCACTAAACTATAAAGTGATATGGTTGTGTCTTGTGAGTTCTCACTAAACTATAAAGTGATATGTAGTTGTGTTGTGTGAAGTTCTCACTTAGCTTCAAAGTGAAGAGTCGTGAAGATTGGTTCTAGCTTTGGATTAGAACTTGACATCTAGCCTTATGTCAGAAAATGGTGAAGTAGGCAACGTTGTGAAGATTGGTTCTATCTTTAGATTAGAACTCGACATCTAGCCTTGTGTCGTAAAATGGTGAAGTGGGCGATGTTGTGTAGATTGGTCCTAGCTAAGATTAGTTATCGACATTTAGCTTAGTGTTGGAAAATAATGTAAGCGACGTTGTAAGGTTTTCTCCGCCAAGAAGGGAGCTTGTGGATATAGTGGAAATCTCAAGTAGGTGTACTCGAGGAGTGGATTATGAACGAGGATAGAGCCTCGTTGCCGAACCACTATAAATCTTGGTGTCTTCCTACTAGGTTGTTTCTTTACTTACTCTTTACCTACCTTAATCATCATTACACTTACTACTTGTCATTTTTAATGCATTATAATTGAACCTAATCATTATGCAACTAGCTTTCTAGTAAAATATGGTTTTGATACTCATCTAATTGAAAGGAATTTTAATTAGGAGATAAACCAAAGAGAAACTATTCAACCCCCCCCCCCCCTCTTCTTGTTTCTACAATTGGTATCAGAGCGATGGTGACACAAGATCTTTGAAGTATATTGTACTTTAAAACTTGGATCGATCCATTGTCTCCTCAAATTACAAGGTTAAGTTGTACTAAAGTTTTTCTTTGGTCAAAACTATTTTTTAATTAAAAATAGGCCTTTTAGTTGGTAATATAGCATCTCATTTAGATTAGTAGTATTTATGCACTTTAGATTTACTCTTGAAATGTATCTACTAGTTTGCATCTGGTTATGTGTAGGTACTTACGAAGATCAATCACTCTATTGATTGTGGATTGAGTCACTTACACTTATAGAAGACTCATCTTCTTTGATTTCCAACATCATTGAATGATTATATCAAGATGGATGGGAGTGATACTAGTCCTAGAAGACTTAGTAGTCACTTTAATCATGGTTGGGCTTTGCATTGGTTCCTTTAAAGTTTGGAATGCATTTGTGGCTAAGGTACGTTTTCGTTCTTTCACATGCCCTATTGATCATTCTTTTGATCATTAATTGACTATATGCTTGTTCTTGGCATCCTTCCCTTGACATTTGTTTGTGGTTTGTGATTCTTTCCTTTTTCCCTCTCAAACCTTCATTGCTTGGATACTTGACTCAGTATGGAGATGTAGAGAGAGTTAGTAGAAGCTTAAAGTATCAAGCATGATTTCCATGGTTTGCACCCTTGCGGTTAGTAGGCCCTATATCATGTGTAACTTGTGCAATTAAGCTCATCTCTAGGATGATTGATGAATCCCTTGAGATACCAAACTACTTCACAAGTTGTAGTTGGATTTTACACATTTGGAATTGAAATATTCCAAGGATATTGTTATTGTAAATCCTAGCAATAATAATTATCCGATCATGTGGGAGAGAAAGTGAATCTATACTTTGCTCACATTTTGAAGTAGAGTAAGACTACTCTTGAAATTGATCTTATTCTATGTATCAAAATTACTTGGTTTAGTTCATTACCAAAGCCGTTTAGACTTTCGCCGGAAAGACACGTCTTAAACCACTATATATGACACAAGCTCTTCGTCTCCTCGATTTGAAGATTGTCATTTGTTTATTGAGCATTGTTCTTTGTCTTGATTCACTTCTCTTGACTTCTCTCCTCTTTGCTTCTTTTCTACGAGTAGTCGTTTGTCCGTTTCGGTCTTTTCCTATCTCGATTCAACTCGTAATCCTTCATTAAGGCATTATTACCTAGCGTTGTGGTGGTCCAATGATTTCCTAAAGGCTTAAGACATATTTTAAGGATTTTAGAAAAACTTGATTTTGAAAAGTTCTTTGATTTTCCTTGATAAAAACTTGCCACTTTAGGCGAATCTTTATCGTCGTGGCTCAAATGCGCGGTTCCATATTGATAAAGAACCACGACCAGTGATTACGACTAAAGTGCCAGGTTTTTATTAAAAATCATTTTTCAAATAAACCTTCTCTCTCTTCTCCAACATAGCGACAGTGTTTCTCCATTTTTCCACCATTGTTGATCTTTCAAAACATTCAATCACTCAAGATAATTTGATTACAATTTGTGGATTTCACTCATCCTTCATCCAAGAACAATTATCTGTACTAATCATGCCTACGGAATATCAACAAGATCATCAATACACTAAACATATATGCCAAACCTATCCAAAATGTGTCCTTCCCCTCAACTTGCAAACACCTACTCCTCACTCCAAAACTGTTGCTTTCACGAGGGTAGAGTTGTCCAAGAGGATATTGAGGGCTATATATATACTCAGTCGATGTTTGGACAAATCGGGTTTGATTGTTTGTTGGACATCAAGGAGGATATATATCCCGAATTTCTTTTGGAGTTCTTTAGCACACACTCTCTCGTTTATGACGACGGTAGAGTATATGTTAGGTTCATCCTTGAAGGTCGACTCATTAAACTCTCTCTTGAAGACTTTGTTCAAGCTCTTCGTGTTCCATTTAGAGGCACATGTCGATTTACGGATAAATGGAAGCTTGATTATCTCCTTGAACCCTTCGACTGTGCTCCAGATGAAAATGAAGAGATTGACCTTGACTTCATCCTTGATGTCATTTGTAAAGAGGTAGTAGAAACGTTGTAAGAAGCCTCCACTCTAACAAGTGTCGGGTAAAACGCTATGAGGTTCTCTTAAGCGACCTTAATGATTGTATGGTCCGATGGGCCGACATCCTTAGGGAAAATGTGTTTTGTCTTGGTGGAGACCGGGATCATATTCCGGCGTGTATGGCGCACATGTTATGTTGCATCGCTACCATCGCCAAGTACAATCTCGCATATTATATCGCTCGACGAATCACTTATGCTCTTTCCAAACCCAAAACAAATCTTCCCTATGCCATGCTCCTTACTCTCCGTCTTAAGAAGGTTGGTGAAGACTATCCCGACATCAACATTTCTCGCTTTCGTTCGGTCATACGAGTTATGCTGCCTATTCAAAGGGTACAACCACGAAAGCCTAGAAGTGAATGAGGTTCGAGAAAGTCCGATCCACAAGAGTCCGATGATGAGGACTTTCATATGTCACCAAGTGATGGTGGTGGCGTAGGCACTAGTGCTCCTGTTGGCTCTTCAAGTGACTCCCACCCATCCACAGAAACTTTCATGGACGGGTTAGACGAAATCATCCCTCCTCCTCACTATGCCACTAGTGGACTTCCGGAGAACTTTGGACTTGAGGATGTCTATCGTGCTAATCTTAAAACCCAAGGTGAGTTGTATGATCATCGAGTGGAGTCAAGAGGATCGTTCAAGAGCATAACCAAATTGATCAAGGGACTTGGCAAAAAGACTAAGTGAAGCTTTGGTTTATCATGGTTAACATGTTTGTGAACATGTTTGGATTGTTGAACATCATCTCTTTTATCTTTATTTTTAGGAATATGTGTGTTTTAACTATACTTTGTGTTTGGATTACTTAGTATTTTTATCCTAATTTCCTATGTGATCGATCTTTCGATTTACATAGCTTTGTGCATATTATGTGTTAATTAGCTTCCTAGTTTTTGATTTATAGTTCACTTTGGCTTGATAAACCTTTGCATAAAATCTGGGCTAGAAAAAGTCTTAAGAAGTGCACCTTTTCGAACCCCCTGGTGGCGGTTCTTTATCCTCCCCGCGGTTCTTTATCGATATCGAACCGTGGCCCTACATATGGAACCGCCAGCAACTGTTTCGACAGAATCTTTGCTTTACACTGTTTTCCTTAATCTATGTATACTTTGATAAGTTTTTTGCAAAAACCTACACTTTCCTAAACTAGGCTACCTAATTTCATTATTCACCTAAAATGATTTTAACCCATTACTAGTTTGGATCATTCCTTTCTCTTCTTAAACCCTCTCTTGTTGATTATGTTCTTCATCCCTTCAACTTTTCTCTTAACCTAAACTCACAACCATGGTGTCCAATAGAACATCTAATTCTTCCAAAACTTCCTCTTCCAAAAAAACCTTAAGATGAGATTCAAATTTCCTAAACTTGGTTCTCCATCTTCTCACAAACCTAAGAGTGAAACTTCTCCTATTTTCATCTCTTCATCACTTTCACCACCCCTTGCTTCATGGAAGACCAACTCAACTCATGGTACTAACCATTCACATGGTTCTACCTCCTCTTCATTCCAATCAAGAATGAATGAGTTGTCCTCACCCTTCACTCCTAGTCCTCCCTTGGATGGGAATACTCAACCTCAACCTCTACAAAGCATTCCTTTTGTCCTTGAGCCTTTGGTTACCTCTCCTTTCACTCCACCAAATTCACCCATCTTACACATATCACCTTGGAGACTATGCCTCCACCACCTCCTCCTCCCTCAAACACTAATGCTCCTATTTTGGGCATTCTTATTTCTCACTTCATGGGTGATCCTTACTTCCTTGGTTTTCTAGAAGCTCATGGTGCTAATTGCCCATGTTGTCTCTACAACAACTACATCATTCAAAACCTAAGGTTAGAGATGCTTGGTCTGCATAGGAGGTTGCATGATTTCTTGCTTACCTTGTTCTCCATGCCTCCTCCTCCTATGAGATGAATGATGATTTTCGTTATCAAATGTTTTTAAAGAAAAGTCAAGCAAGGGAAGACTATGCTATCAAGAACTAGTTTAAGCTAACTTTGTATTAGTTAGTTGTTATTTCTTTTCTTGTATTTCCTTTCCTTCATAATTTTTTTATGAAGATGTTCTATGGATTTAGTTTTATGTGTTTCAACCTATGTGGTCACATTAATCAACTTCAATTTATTTAAAATTGAACCTAAAACTATCACAACCTCTAAAACTTGACTTAAAATTGGATCAAAATGTTATCTAAATATTTTGTCACCCTTTGTTAAGACACTCTTTGTGAGTGTGTTGCTTTTATGCAACCCTGACATACTCTAGTGCTAAAAGAGGAAAATATCCAAGATTTGCAAAATTTTGAAAGAGTCATATTTTTCTTCAAAACCTTTGAAAATCATGGTTTAACGTCCACTGTACGCGGCTCCTTTGCTAGTCGCGTGGCTCCATATCAATATGGAACCGCGGGTTTCTTTAAGGAACCGCCGACAGCAAAGACACTTTTGGCTTACTTTTGGTCTTTCTTCTTTGACCACTGTCTTGGTTAAGATTCTTTATTTACCCAATTTGACTAAACATTCCCTAAAACCTTTTGTTTTCATTTCAAATCTCTGCCTTGTCTACTTTCTTTAAATTCTTCTCTTTTTGGAGTTCTTCTCTTCATCCCTCATAATGTCTAACTCTTCCATTCCTAACCTGGACATATCTTTGTCACAATCTTCTCAACCTAAAGCTTCTTCTTCTAAGCTTTCAAAGAAACCGAAAATCTCGGTTCGACCCGTTTGGATCAAGAAGAACAAGAATCCTCATGATTCCTCTTGTAACACCCCACTTTGATATGTGAACCGTTACGCGTAATTATGGCGTGTCATCAAAGCATGCAAGGTAATATGTAGTAAAACATACATGACCATAAGGAAAACCGGAATCAAACATCGGTTCCCAAACATAAGCCCAAAACAAAATAAAGTAAATGAAATAAGAAATGACTAAATAAGCATAGGTATATGAAGGAAAAGGAAGAAGTATATGGCAGCTTCCATCCTATGCACGTCCTCCAAATGCTCGAGTCCTGGGTACCTGCCGTTTTGGGAACATGAAAGAAAAACGGCTGAGCATAACACTCAGTGCACGGATATACAACATAGTATGAATGGCTGATACATAAATAAGACTAATAGCAGCGAAAATGTATAAGTCCTAGAAAACTTGGAATAACTTAGTAAAACTGGTCTTATAGTTTGAAAAGCCTTATGTTTATCTTACAAAAACTGTTTAACATGTTTACCATTTAGCCAATATAGGTCATGAAATATCAACGTGCATGAATACTTGGAGGGGTGACCTCGTCATGCAATTAGAGGGGTTGCCTCTAATTAATATAACTGTTTGGGTAGGAGGGATCAGCTCCTTGTGAAGGATGCAAGGCACACACCACATTCACCTGAATAATCTGCTGAAAACATGTAAACTAGGATGCACCCATACGCCCCACCTGATAATAATAATATGGCCAAAAGCTAAAGGGACGCCACGAGCTATCACTCCGTCGTGGTACAGTCATAACACTGGTGCCTCCAGTGTTATGGTTATGGTACCTCCATAACTAGGTGAAACTGGTCATGCATGTATATGGCTTTAGGTAGCTAATTAAACATAAGCAATTAAAAAACATATAAAACATATACTGGGGAAAACAGCTGGCTGCATACGGGGAATCCTAATAAGGAAGAATGTCCATACTGAAAGGACGAAGAATCTGTACCTTATGTCCAATGAACGAAGAAGACGAACGGAAGAGAGTCCTACTTCGATCTCACTAATGCTACATACATAGGATACATGTATAGGTATTCTGATTACTGAGTACGTAACTGGTTTTTATATCATGTTTTAGCTTGTTTTATATGATCATGTCTTGTTGTACTGATTTAACGTTATACTGTGTTTATTTTGTATTCTGTATATTCTGATTAAGTATTAACTGATATTCTTCTATTATTATACTTGTTGTGTAATAATAAGTAACTTTCTAAAAATAGAAGGTTTCTTAAAATAGAAGGTTTCCAAAAAATAGAAAGTTTCCAAAAATAGATTAACTGCTTAAAATAGATATGTTTCTAAAAATAGAAAGTTTCCAAAAATAGTAAGTTTCCTGAAATAGAAATTTTCCATATTTAGAAATAAGCTGAATTAATAAGCTAATAATATAAGCTTAGCTTTACTAATTAAATATGCTAAGTCATGTGATTAATAGTATAGTTTACTAATTATAACATGTAAATTAAATAAACTATATGTTATACGATTTAATTAAATATAATCATGATTTAATTAAATTATATGTATAAAAATACTTAGGTTAAACATGTATTTATATTAAATTAATATACCCTAAGTCATGTTATTAATTAATTATATGTCCTGTTTAATAATTAATTAATACTATAGTGAAAAAAAATAATTACATACTTAGGTTAAAAACATGTATTATACAAACAGCCCCTTATTTGCCCTTAAACTGCCAACCAAACGCACCCTTAACTGTTTATAAACCCAAAACCAAACAGCCCCTTAACTGCCAGTTACCCCTGGCAGTTATGCTACTGCCACCGGCAGTAGCCGGTTTCCCCTACCTGCAATAATTTCCCACCGAGAGCATAAGCTCTCGGTTCCCACTGACTGACCAAACATCCCCCCCCCCCCCCCCCCCCCGCCGTTGCCACTGCTAAGCCAAACGCACCCATGCTGGCTGCAGGGCTGCGGCTGTTGGAGCAAAAAGCCCACCGAGAGTCTGGGACTCTCGGTTTGTGTGCAAATCCAAAACCCAAACAGCAACCTCATTTACCCGCATAATTTATGCTTGTAATTGACATGTTTATCAATCAATTTCCCGGATGCTAGATCAATTAACGAAGGAAAAAAAATAAAAACGATTAGGGTTTTCTTACTTGCGTTTTTAGGGTTTTAGGAACAATAAAACTCGACTCAACCATCTTGATCTCCTGAATCTTAAGCCCCGTTTTCCTTGGTTCTTTTCTTTCACTCGACGGCAGGGGTGATCACAAAAATGTGACGGCTGTTTTATTGTTTAGGGTTTTATGTATGATTTTGGTGTTGTCCAAAAATAAAACTAATCCCCCGTCTCTTTTTCTTTTTAACCGGCCTAGGACTCCCTTGGGCCTAGAGCCCATGTGTTCTTCTTGTCCTCTTGTCTAAACGGCCCAAATCAAACGCCTATACCCTTTTATTTAAATCGCGTCTTAATAAACGATACGCGCAGTCGTGTTTTACACTGTCGTGAATTTTCCCATGGTTATATTTATACGTTTAAACGTAACTATTACGTATGTAATGACTTACCGTGTTTGATTTAATATACGAAGAATAATCGTGTTAATTATTCGTGTTTACGTGTTATGTAATTATTAATTATTCATGTTATTATAATTACTTGTACGTAACGACATTCATCGTATTAATAATTACGTAAGTATATA
This sequence comes from Glebionis coronaria, assembly GCA_025667525.1. Classification (NCBI taxonomy): domain Eukaryota; kingdom Viridiplantae; phylum Streptophyta; class Magnoliopsida; order Asterales; family Asteraceae; genus Glebionis; species Glebionis coronaria. The sequence goes on from CM046877.1 coordinate 538,829,737, forward strand.
ATTATCTGTTCGTGATTTCATGTTCATGATTTTATGTTCGTGATTATAGTTATTATTGTTAATAATTATCGTGTACTAACACGTATTTAATACTTATCGTGTAATAACACGTACGTAATTCTTGTAATTAATATTCATGATACGTGTTCCTGTTATATAAGGAAAGTTTTAATCTTGTACGTACGACCATAAATGTACTGTTCATGGTAAAAGCATGCGGGTTTTACAACTCTTCCCCCAAAAAAGAATAATTCGTCCCCGAATTATAGATATCGTAACTGGAAGCGTAACATACCCTACTCAAACTGGAAGGGTATGCAAGATAAAAGGAAATTAAGGTGACGTGAAACGTGACATAGCTTAAAAGGACATGGGACGTGACGTGACTAAAAGAGTCTTACTTGATTATGGAAGGATGAAAGGATAAAAATCTGGGTGGCACTCGTCCGTTTCCAAGTGGCTTCCCTCTCGGAATGGTTCCTCCACAAGATCTTGACACAAATGATAAATCTTGGTCCTCCTGACCTTAACTTGAAAACACGAAGAGTTCATGGTTATCAACGTAAGATAGATCCCCTGAATTTGATCGAGGGAATACGAATTAACGTGCAAGGGTAACTGAAACGTTATGGTGCAAAACAATCTAACTTAACTGATAATTAGCAACGATGTGCGAGACATATAGAAACGTAGTACGTGAAAAAAAATTTGAACGTGATACGTGAAAAATTTTGAACGTGATATGTGGAGATATGGTGAGTGTAGTATGAGCAAACATATCGTGATCCATGATACGTGTAACATATCGTGAACGTGATATGAGGAACGTGGAATGGACATGACATGTGAAACATATCGTGAACATGGAATACGGCTGCGGTAACGCCAAATGCTACAAGGTGAGACGTGGAATGTGACGTGAAACATCTATCTGAGGATAGAGAGTTTTACTAAACTTGAGTCTGGTCCCTCAAGTTCTTGCAAAACTTCCAAAACGAAAATGAACATACAATCGTAGTCCAGGATACGATCATGAACGTGAATAGTGTCATGAACGTGAGCGTGAAAGCAAGTCGTGAAATTAGAACAAGGACGTGGACGTAAATAAGGAGCACAAATGCGAACCTTTGTCTGACCCGATAGCTGAGGAATTTCCAAGTGATCGGATGAGCCTTGGCTGGAACATGTCCGATCAATCTGTTGGTCTTGAAATCCATGTAAGGATTCTACAGACTTGACCAAACTGTTGGCAATAACCCAGACAGCATCTTATTTCTTCTGAGTTTGCGTTAATCTAGTAACCAAAATTCCGTGGAAATCTTGTCCTATTTTTTATTACAACTTCTGATGGTGGATAAACATCCTAGTTTGTTGGTGTTCTATCTTAGCATGTTGGTATTACAGGTACTTAGATAGAACGTAACTGTATCTTGCGTCATGGAACTTGATACAAAGTAGTTTGCGAAACTATAAGTCTTTGAAATTAGACTTCACTTAGCGTAGGATTTTCTTGGAACACCTAACGTAGTGTAGGGTTCTCACCTTTATGCATAAGCTGAGTCATGGTAAGATTAACCGTGAGAATACACGTGATTCAGCGTGTTACTGTAATCAACTAGAGTTTATACTTGAAAATTTCAAGGTGAAATTTCTCCTGTCGTAGAATTTGCAACATAGTGCAAATATGGTCTTCCTGCTCTTCTCTAGACCTAGAGAAAAATCAGGTTATTCTTGATGAAAGTACTGATGAATTTGTTTATGAGTTCATGACAACTCAATTTATTAAGTCTATAATGCTGCTGGGCATTTATGAGACTAATACAAAATCATGAATCTAGCATGACCGAGTCGTGAACGAATAGCAGTCATGGAAATGTCCTGCTCTTTCACTCGTCACTGTTGGCAGTATGATCATGAGTCCGATCTTGGAAAAGGGTTTGACACCCTAAAGTCGATTAGACATGTTGTCAATACGTGGAGGAGAATAATGGTTATGGATGGTGATTTGTTCTAAATCGACGGTAGTCGACACATAATATCATGTTACCGTCCTTCTCCTTGAAGGTTCTTCTGGAATGTATGGTAAGATTTTGCTATAATCGGCTGGTTATGTGTAAAAGGAACCTCAGTGGTCGTGTCCTAACTGACAGTTAGAAAATTTTAGCAGTCACGGCTAACAAAGCACATGCTTGTAAGCATAGATAATTTGTACGAATTTTCCTGATGGAAATCAAGCTGAATGTCTTCAGGAGCCTGAACATTACTGTACATGATCATGAATCGTAGCATGGTGTGCTGTTCATAGTCCATAATTAGGATGAAATTCAACTCGCATCTGTCTGAGGTAATGCGTTAGCAGTTTGAACCTTATCATTAGGCTGAAGGAAAACCTTCGTATACATGGAGAATACGAATGGCGTCCTTTATGGTCATGAATATATGAAACATGGGTGCAAGAGATGAAAGTGTCATCGAGCAATCGTGACAGATCTTACTGATACGCCGCTGATGGTACTGAAATTCTTGTGGCCTGATTAATACATGGCACAACAAAATGGATATACCCTTTGGAGGGTACCCTAAATTTCTTAGGGATGTTACAGAATTTGACGTGAGTCATGTGTCTTGACTCGTGTCTTGGAAATGTAAACATGACATGTGTCATGACTAGTGTCTTGACATGTGTCTTCGGAGAGTATACATGAGACATGTGTCTTGACTGATGTCTTGACATGTGTCTCGAGATGTGAAACAAATAGAACTACAAGTATTAGGTTATTATGCCAAAATCGGCGGATCGGTTCGACTACCAATCCCTTGTATTTCTGATCACGTCCGCGGCCGGAGCTTCGGTTACGATTTCTAGGATAGTTGTTCTCATAGTAGTGGTTACTATCGTCTTGTCTGTCATTTCCATGACGGTCATTCTCATGACTGTGATTCATGTAACTATACAGCTGAGTGGTCGGCTGGTACTGGTTTGCACTCATATGACTGAAACGACAACTGAATGACGTGTGACATGTAACTAAGAATTAGGGACAATGATTGATGAAAATTGTTTGATGGTGAAGCATCTTCTCGTCCAATCGCTTTGCTCTGACGCCTTTGTCTTTGTCTTGTAGGATCTGTGGGTTGTGAACAGCATCCGCATCTCGTAGCGTCTCCAAACATCAACAGCATCAACCTTTAGTAACATCTCCAAGTTATGAGCGGCATCATCAATCTTGTAGAATATCAGCAAGTGAACATACGCCTGAGATGATTCAAAATTGACTATGTTAGCCTTAAAATGTGAGCGCCATTTATGGAATTACATTAGATTCAGATAGGCAAACGTGGAGGGACTACTATTGACAAGTTGTCAAAGTCACTCCTTGTTTAGCCTATATATACCCCTCCATACTTCCATGGAGGGGTGAGGTTTTTTCCATTTGTGTATTTCACTTTCTCTCTCTAAATACACACACTCCTTTCAAGCTTTACTTTCTCTCTCTAAAAATGTCTAAACATCACTTTTATCCTCCCCGACCTCCGGATCATCCTCTTGTTAACTTGAATCTTATGATGTTAACAATTGGTATCAGAGCGAACCGGGGGTGTTTTGTGTTTGTGTTTGCTTATTTTTTTGGTGTTCGTGGCTTTTAACAACTCAGTTATGCTTATTTTATAAGCTGATTGGGTCACGTGGCTTTTGTCTTGTGTATCTGTCATAATATATATCCCTTTTTTTCTTCTAAAACTGTTTGTATAGCATGTTTGGTCAACGATCTTTATCAGTTTAATAAACAGTGTCTGGTTATTCTTTTCCTATTTCTTCTTATTCTAAATATAGTTCTTGGTCAATTGGTCACAGTTTTCTGGGTTAACTTTTTTTATTAGCTTCTTTATCAGATCTCAAAATGCAGTATATCTGACTATGTTTGTTTTATTCGAAGGCATCAGATCTGGGTTATTTGGTTTTATGGGATGAAGATAGATGAAATATATATATATATATATATATATATATATATATATATATATATATATATATATATATATATATATATATATATATATATATATACCCAGATCCACATTTTTTGGAGAAACCAAGAAATTGGCTCATAGCCCTCTTCAGATGCACATTCAGATGGCTCATTGCGATGGGAGATCTCGATGGCTACTTTGGATAAGATCGCATTGATTGCGATGGCTGGGTTGCGATGGAGTCATTCTGATGGCTCATTGCGATGGGCTAATGCGATGGGTCATTAAGATGGCTCGTTTTGATGGCTCGTTGCGATGGGTACATTGCGATTACTCAATATGTAGCGATGGGTTTAAAAATAGACTGCGATGGCATTAATTTTTAGACTTGCGATGGGTTTAAAAAATTGACTGCGATGGCTATATTTTTATGTTACGATGGTGTACATGACATTGAGATGGAGACTCATTTGAAAAAAACTTTGTGACATAATGACCAAACCTGATTTAAATCGAGACCATAAGACTTTTACAACCCGGCTCCATATACTCCCTTCGACACATGCATCATCTAAGATTAAACAACAATCATCTCACATCTCAGACCCAGCAACATACTCATATCACATCATCTCAGATTCATTTCGTGGAACATATCGAAATTTATTGACCATATAAGATCCTACACGAAAAATCAATCATCATCGATGTTTGTTGAAGTCATAGCTTCATTTAATTTTCGAATATAAAGCTCGATCCATAACAATTATGTTATGATCTAACTTTGATTCGTTTATAGTAATCTCATGCATGTACCAAAATACCTACCTGGGATCCTATTTAAAGGACCTTGAAGAACACTCGAATATTTATTTGTTGTCATCTCGTGAGTATTGGTTCAGAGTAGCAGCCAAGATAGGAAATGGGAATTTGGTGTTCATGATGATTCGTATAGATAAAGGGGGTTTATGGTTTGATTTTGTTTGTTTATCAGGATGTTCATTATATGAATGTAGTTAAGATGAGATGATCAGATGATGATTTAAGATGGGGTAATATTTGGGAGAGACAAATGATAGGAGGCGGAGAATACTATGTAAGACTTTAGGGTTAGGTTAAGAAATCAAATAAGTAAAATTAGGTTATCACCTGTTTTATAACTGCTAATTTGGGATATGAGATTGGATCTAGTTTTATCTAATGGGCCTTCAACTTTCGGATTTGCCATCATTTCTTTCCAGGTCCATAAAATGTGAATTGGTATTTGGATTTTAATCTAAATATTACTTTCATGAAATTGTTTTGGTATTGACAAATTGGACCGAGTATTGCAAATGGCTGATTGGCCAACATTCGGCGTGTCATTGGATTTGCCTATATTTTTTGACATAATTTTGTTACAACTCAATTTTTTTTATGGCAGAATGTATATGTTAATGGACCAGGATATAGTATTACTTGGCCTATGATGATATTATTTTCGATGTCGGGTATTCGCTATGTTTCGATCGAGAAGTGCTTCAACGACAAAGAAAATTATTGGTTAAAACCCAATATTTTTGAAAAAATTTCGACGACCTCACCGTGGAGGTCGATCCGCGTATCAGTTGGGCATGTGACTGACGTTGAGCTTAAATGACAAGTTGTCTAGACAAATTTTGGTCCACAATGACAATTCATTTCATAATTTGGTCTAGATAACGACACTCACAAACACAACACCAAAGAAAACAAAACACTTAACGCTAAAATGATCCGAGATATGATTCAATTTAACGACAACGGCTAGTTTTGATTCTACAAAGACAAGTGACCACGAAGTGGATTTGGTATTCTTTATTTGAAGTTGAAGTGGGATTTCATGAAGGCGTCTAATTATTTCATAATCGAGCCTTCCTTCTACTTTTCTACCCCTTTTCTTCAAACCCAGTCTATCGATTGATGACTTGCTTGGGCGATAAAATTTATGATTGAGACTTGAATTATCTAGTTTCCACTGTCAAGGGATGGATGGTCGACGACATGGATTACTATCATTTTTTGGTGTCACACGCAGTTGCTCGTGTGGATAACTTCAAGAGGTATAAGAGACTTGTTTCAGCACCGTTCTTCAATCGACATAAGTGCAAGCTTAAGTAACAAATTTGGGGGATTGTACTTCAGTTTCAAGTTTTGAATATCGGGTTTACTTCACATGTGGTCACAACAAATAGCCGAATGAATTCGAGGTTGGTAAGTTAGACAGTGAGAGATGGAATCAGCAATCAATTCTCACGGGATATTTATGAGCCTCATAACGACAATGGTACTTCATAGTCTAAGCAAAAAAAAATTTCAAAGTTTCTCAACGACTTTCAAAACTTTTCAAGACATTTGCTTAAGACTAAGAACTCCTCGAGTATATGGACGTCCACGATAATGATGCTTCTGAGAGTTCTAAATCATCATGGGGGAAGATCGTGTACTTTGAAGTAATCGGATCAACTTCCAGGGGAAGTAGTGTACGTGGAATGATATCTACTTACTTTATATGATTTTTATAAAGTATTCTGCAGGCATGAGAAGAATTGTTGTTGATTTCCTGCATGTTACCCCAAACGGATTATCACCAAAACCTAAATGACATGAAACAGCATAGAAGCAGTATTATTTGGTGTGGTTCTTCTACAAATTTCTGCTGTGCACTCAAACCGATGAGCTAGAAGATTGTTCAAACTACATCAAAGTGTCAGAATCTGCTTAAGATACAGATATTGGTTTGGGGGGAAGCTGATTCAGAAACTTCTTCAAAAAGAAGTCTATGAAGAAAGTGTTTTAAATACATGCTGCATGAATTGGGGGAAGTTAATCCAAATCATGCATATTACAATTGTTCCACAACAAGCAAAGACGAAGAGGATTCAAGCTGAGGTACAAGTTATGAAGACAAGAAGAACTAAAAGACATCCTCAGCATTGGAAGCGCCTTGGAAGACTTTATTTTGTTGTATTTTTACAGTTTTAATTGTTAGGAACATTGTAAGTAATTCCGTATGTCTCCACATTGGGGGAAGATTGTTAGCCTTAAAATGTGAGCGCCATTTACGGAATTACATTAGATTCAGATAGGCAAACGTGGAGGGACTACTATTGACAATTTGTCAAAGTCACTCCTTGTTTAGCCTATATATACCCCTCCATACTTCCATGGAGGGGTGAGGTTTTTTCCATTTGTGTATTTCACTTTCTCTCTCTAAATACATACACTCCTTTCAAGCTTTACTTTCTCTCTCTAAAAATGTCTAAACATCACTTTTATCCTCCCCGACCTACGGATCATCCTCTTGTTAACATAAATCTTATGATGTTAACAGACTAGCGAATACTCGTGAAGTATTACAAGTGAAATACACATGGATTAAGGTACGTGTAATACACATGGAATACGGTACATGGAGTACACATGGAACGCACATGAAATGATCGGTTTAGGGTCGATCATTTAACATGATTTTAAAGGAAAACTAATTGGTTAAACGGTTAGAAAGACCATCATGATAACCTGGCAATCCCAGCATATACATCATTCTGGTTGCATAGAGAAACGTTAACGTGTGGTTAAACGAATTCCAACCATGATCTTTCTGAAAGCATGATTAATGAAAATCAACCATGACTATCATGAAGTAGGATTTAAGTGAACTCCAACAGTGTCTTGCATGAAAGCATAAACAACAAAAGAGAAGTAAGACGTAATCAATCATGAATACGAAATCATCATGAAGAAACATGAAACAACTTAACATGAAGGATGAAACCGAAGTTATATAACATAATATGCATGAAACTGAAGTTAACCATGACATGATAAAAACATACTTGACATAAAAACATATTAACTTATAAGGGGACATGAAAAAAATAATGCCAATAAATCATGGGACAAATTTTATTCATGAATACATGATACAGTTTATAAAAACCTTTATATGCGCGAGGGTAAACACCAATGGTCAGCTTACCCAAAACAAAAGACATGGCGAGGGGACGCCTATGGGTCGGTCCCAAAGTTAAAAGTTTCGATAAAAGCACATGCGACTAAATAGGGCCAGTCCTGTACCAACCGTTACTTAGTCATAAACCTGCGACAATGATACATGGAATAAATAAATGAAACTCAGCTGTCAAAACTTAACAGAAAAAAATTTATGTGACCAGTTATGAACTACTGAGTTCAGTTCACATTAGCCACAGTTCACAAGTAACATCGTGCATGAAACAATGACACGTAACTAAGTATGGATGACGGTTGTTCAGTCCATACTAGTAAAAGCAATACTGATGAAAACATCATGGTTAAAACAACAAGGTGCTGAAAACATCATGGTTAAAACAACAAGGTGCTGAAAACATAAGTACATGGAATAACAAGCGTTGGCTTAGGAAGCTCCTGGAGACTACCCACTAGTCACAAGTCAAGTTTTAGAGCCTACAGGTCGAATCCTTGGGCTCTGATACCATAATTGTAACACCCCACTTTGATAAGTGGACCGTTACGCGTAATTATAGCGTGACATCAAAGCATGCAAGGTAATATGTAGTAAAACATACATGACCATAGGGAAAACCAGAATCAAACATCGGTTCCCAAACATAAGCCCAAAACAAAATAAAGTAAATGAAATAAGAAATGACTAAACAAGCATAGGTATATGAAGGCAAAGGAAGAAGTCTATGGAAGCTTCCATCCTATGCACGTCCTCCAAATGCTCGAGTCCTGGGTACCTGCCGTTTTGGGAACATGGAAGGAAAACGGCTGGGCATAGCGCTCAGTGCATGGATATACAACATAGTACAAATGGCTGATACATAAATGAGACTAATAGCAGCGGAAATGTATAAGTCCTGGAAAACCTGGAATAACTTAGTAAAACTGGTCTTATAGTTTAAAAAGCCTTATGTTTATCTTACAAAAACTGTTTAACATGTTTACCATTTAGCCAATATAGGTCATGAAATATCAACGTGCATGAATACTTGGAGGGGTGACCTCGTCATGCAAATAGAGGGGCTGCCTCTAATTAATATAACTGTTTGGGTAGGAGGGATCAGCTCCTTGTGAAGGATGTAAGGCACACACCACATTCACCTGAATAATCTGCTGAAAACATGTAAACTATGATGTACCTATACGCCCCACCTGATAATAATAATATGGCCAAAAGCTGAAGGGACGCCACGAGCTATCACTCCGTCGTGGTGGAGTCGTAACACTGGTGCCTCTAGTGTTATGGTTATGGTATCTCCATAACTAGGTGAAACTGGTCATGCATGTATATGGATTTAGGTATCTAATTAAACATAAGCAATTCAAAAACATATAAAACATATACTGGGGAAAACAGTTGGCTGCATACGTGGAATCCTAATAAGGAAGAATGTCCATACTGAAAGGACGGAGAATCCGTACCTTGTGTCCAGTGAACGAAGAAGACGAACAGAAGAGTGTCCTACTTCGATCTCACTAATACTACACACATAGGATACATGTATAAGTATTCTGATTACTGAGTACGTAACTGGTTTTTATATCATGTTTTAGCTTGTTTTATATGTTCATGTCTTGTTGTACTGATTTAACGTTATACTGTGTTTATCTTGTATTCTATATATTCTGATTAAGTATTAACTGATATACTTGTATTATTATACTTGTTGTGTAATAATAAGTAACTTTCTAAAAATAGCAGGTTTCTTAAAATAGAAGGTTTCCAAAAAATAGAAAGTTTCCAAAAATAGATTAATTGCTTAAAATAGATAAGTTTCTAAAAATAGAAAGTTTCCAAAAACAGTAAGTTTCCTGAAATAGAAAGTTTCTATATTTAGAAATAAGCTGAATTAATAAGCTAATAATATAAGCTTAGTTTTACTGATCAAATATGTTAAGTCATGTGATTAATAGTATAGTTTACTAACATGTAAATTAAATAAACTATATGTTATAGGATTTAATTAAATATAATCATGATTTAATTAAATTACATGTATTAAAATACTTAGGTTAAACATGTATTAATATTAAATTAATATACCCTAAGTCATGTTTATTAATTAATTATATGTCCTGTTTAATAATTAATTAATACTATAGTGAAAAAAAAATTACATACTTAGGTTAAAAACATGTATTATACATAATAATAATTAACCTAAGTTCATGTCTTAGTTAAATTAATTATAGCCATGATATAATTAATTTAACTTTCTTGGTAAAATAATACACTTGTAAAAATATAACTTATAAAAATATTATACTTGTAGAAAACATGATTCGTACAATATTCCCGTGACAAACCCCGTGTTTTAATTATACTAAACTTTGAGCTGGACCGGCTCCCCCTTGAACCGGACCGAAACAAACAGCCCCTTATTTGCCCTTAAACTGCCAACCAAACGCACCCTTAACTATTTATAAACCCAAAAGAAAACATCCCCTTAACTGCCAGTTACCCCTGGCAGTTATGCTACTGCCACCGGCAGTAGCCGGTTTCCCCTGCCTGCAATAATTTCCCACCGAGAGCATAAGCTCTCGGTTCCCACTAACTGACCAAACATACCCCCCCCCCCCTTCGTTGCCACTGCTAAGCCAAACGCACCCCTGCTGGCTGCAGGGCTGCGAGCCCACTGAGAGTCTGGGACTCTCGGTTTGTGTGCAAATACAAAACCCAAACAACAACCTCATTTACCCGCATAATTTAGGCTTGTAATTAACATGTTTATTAATCAATTTCTTGGATGCTAGATCATTAACGAAGGAAAAAAATAAAAACAAGATTAGGGTTTTCTTACTTGCGTTTTTAGGGTTTTAGGAACAACAAAACTCGACTCAACCATCTTGATCTCCTGAATCTTAAGCCCCGTTTTCCTTGGTTCTTTTCTTTCACTCGACGGCAGGGGTGATCACAAAAATGTGACGGCTGTTTTATTGTTTAGGGTTTTATGTATGATTTTGGTGTTGTCCAAAAATAAAACTAATCCCCCATTTCTTTTTCTTTTTAACCGGCCTAGGACTCCCTTAGGCCTAGAGCCCATGTGTTCTTCTTGTCTTCTTGTCTAACGGCCCAAATCAAACGCCTATACCCTTTTATTTAAGTCGCGTCTTAATAAACGATACGCGCAGTCGTGTTTTAAACTGTCGTGAATTTTCCCATGGTTATATTTATACGTTTAAACGTAACTATTACGTACGTAATGACTTACCGTGTTTGATTTAATATACAAAGAATAATCGTGTTAATTATTCGTGTTTACGTGTTACGTAATTATGAATTATTCATGTTATTATAATTACTTGTACGTAACGACATCGTATTAATAATTACGTAAGTACATAATTATCTGTTCGTGATTTTATGTTCATGATTTCATGTTCATGATTTTATGTTCGTGATTATAATTATTATTTTTAATAATTATCGTGTACTAACACGTATTTAATACTTATCGTGTAATAACACGTACTTAATTCTTGTAATTAATATTCATGATAAGTGTTCCTGTTATATAAGGAAAGTTTTAATCCTGTACGTACGATCATAAGTGTACTGTTCATGGTAAAAGCATGCGGGTTTTACACCTCTTCTCCCAAATCCTCCAAGAATTCTTCTTTTATCCGATTAAATATTGGAATGAGACTTACTCTATAAATCCAATTACCAGAGAAAATGAAATTCTTCCACCATCGCCTAAACCTTTCAACTCTCCACAACTCAATGACCTATCTTCTTTCCCAAATATCACTAGGCATTGTGGAAACATCTCTTATCCATTATCTCCCTCTCCACCAAACTCTCATTTTTGATGCACCTCCCCCATCTAACGACCTTGTTTTGCATCATGGTTCCTCGTGTGCTTGTTATCGATTTCAACAAATTGAACTTGCTCATGTTTATGGCAAGCTAAATTTCCTTGAATTCCTCCTCACTCGACCTCCTCTCAAAGTTTTCGTTCCCGTGAACAAAACTTCGAATGATGCTTCGTCGTCTTTCTTTTCTAACTAAGGCACATTTTATACTTTAGTTGTTTGTGTCAATAAAATTTAAGCAATCATGGAAGATTATCACTACTAGAGTAGTTTATGCTTTGTGGTTTATTTTCCATATTTTTTGCTTTAAATATTCATATTGTGTGTATGAATATTTCTCTTGTATGTTCTTTCATATTTGTGTAATATGAATGTTATGTGTGTTATCTTTTCCCCGCTAATTCTTTTTCACACATTTGTTAAAGAGTTGATCATGGTTAAAATTTATAATTAATTATGGGTGATTCCATAAATTCTAAATTTTTAAACCCTTGACATTTTAATCATTTTTTATTGGTTTGGATGTTTCTTTTCTTCCTTTATTCCACCAATTAAACTTTGATGTTGTCAACACACGCTCTTTCGACATACTTAGCAAATACTTACTTCTAATTTGGGATTTCTTTTCTTCCTTCCTCTCAAGTTAGTTAGTAGGCAGTGCACATATATACATTGGTGCTTCTTTTCTATCTCTGAACCTTTGTGTAGCATGTCACCTTAGCTCTCTCACTTGGTGCCCCAAGCAAGGGGGAGTAAGCACCAAGGGGGAGCTACTAGCAAAGTCCGGTTCTTCTCTTCTTCAAAGACTTGTGCTAACCTTTTTGCTTCGACAAAGGGGGAGAAATGATAGTGATAAACTCGCTAGTAATTCGAATAATTTTGTATTTTACATAAATGAATTTATAGTTTGTTGTAATCAAAAAGGGGGAGATTGTTAATGCAAAGCAATGCCTAAAAATATTGTTAGTTCTAACTAATTGTTCTTAGTTTTGATCACGAAAAATTACAAAGACATTTATTGTCAAACACAATCATAAAATGATTTATCTAACAAACACTATCATCAAGGTAATAATTATTACACTAACATATCTAAAACATGCTTAGTGATCATAAAAGTGATTAGCCTCAAAACTCACTTTTGTCAAATGTGACAAAAGATTTTTAATAAACTTTATTTTTAAGAAAATATTTTATTAAAATAAAAATGTAAATTTGAATATGGCATATTCCAAATGCCATAATAAAATCCTTTGAAGGTTTAAACAGCCTCAGATATTTCAAATCCACTAAAAGACAAAAAGGAGCGGAGTCTACCTCCGCGGTTCTCTATCGATAATGAACCACCTAGTTAGATAAGGAACCGCCCTCAGCTAGCCGTTGGGTTTTGTCTTCTATAAATAGTGGATCAAATCTGCATTTTCAATAACCCTTTTTGGACATCTCTTTCAGCCTTCTTTCTCCTTTCTAATACTAATCATTTGTAAATGAGCACTTAACGATTTAAGTATATTTACTTATGATTATCCTCTTGATCTCCTTCTTTACCTTGTCCAAAGAGAAGATCACTCACACACTTGCGATGTGATTAAAGATGAAGCCTTGATGAAGATCATCCTCTCCTAAAGATCTAGTCATGTTCATCATTTGTTTATTTGTATCTTGTGTAGATCCATTGTATTTGTGAATACTTGGACTAGTTGTGTTCATCCAAGCTATTTGTGAATACTTGGATTAGAGTTGTGTAAATCCTTTGCATATGTGTATGCTTGGATTTGTGTTGTGTAGATCCAAGTTACATGTGTGTACTTGGATATGTTTAGTTGAGTTGTAATAAGTTGTGTAAGTTCTCACTAAACTATAAAGTGATGTGGTTGTGTCTTGTGAGTTCTCACTAAACTATAAAGTGATATGTAGTTGTGTTGTGAGAAGTTCTCACTTAGCTTCAAAGTGAAGAGTCGTGAAGATTGGTTCTAGCTTTGGATTATAACTCGACATCTAGCCTTGTGTCGGAAAATGGTGAAGTAGGCAACGTTGTGAAGATTGGTTCTATCTTTAGATTAGACATCTAGCCTTGTGTCGTAAAATGGTGAAGTGGGCGACGTTGTGTCGATTGGTCCTATCTAAGATTAGGTCTCGATATTTAGCTTAGTGTCGGAAAATAATATAAGCGACGTTGTAAGGTTTTCTCCTCCAAGAAGGGAGCTTGTGGATATAGTGGAAATCTCGAGTAGGTGTACTCGAGGAGGTGGAGTAGGAACGAGGATAGAGCCTCGTTACCGAACCACTATAAATCTTGGTGTCTTCCTACTAAGTTGTTTCTTTCCTTACTCTTTACATACCTTCATCATCATTACACTTACTACTTGTCATTGTTAATGCATTAGAATTGAACCTAATCATTATGCAACTAGCTTTCTAGTAAAAGATGGTTTTGATACTCATCCAATTGAAAGGAATTTTAATTAGGAGATAAACCGAAGAGAAACTATTCAACCCCCTAGTTTCTACAAAATTCTCTCAAAATTCGATCATTCCTTCTGGTTTTGTATTGATTATTCTTTTTTGATCTATAAAAGTGTTAATACTGTATTTATTAATCATTCTTTATGATCAATCTTGTTTCTATTCTTTCTTATATTGTAAACTTTGAATCAGTTGTAAGTGAATCAAGGGATGGTTGGTTAGATTCACACATATACCTTGTATTTTTACATAGTATCATAGCCTGGTTGATCTCTTATGTGGATATTGATTCCAGGGTTTGAGTTTTTGGGGGGTTTTTTATGGATCTTGGTTTTGAAGGTGTTACTGATCAATTGGAAGGCGGTTTTGCGATTAATTAAAATATTTCGTGAGTATATTGAGATTTCTGAATTAGGGTTTTGTGAAACCCTAATTTGACTTTTGGGGGTCTTGTGTGTTTGAGGTGTTTTTGACAATCTGGGTATTGTATCTTAAAGGCCGTGTTGAGATCTGGTGATTTGTGGTTGATCTTGTTGATTTGTTATCTTCTAGACTAAGTAAATCAAGAAGTAACAGTCTGGTTACGCTACATTCTTGAATCTCATGCTCTGTAACACCTCACTCTCCTTTATATTTAGTCTTTTTTGATTATTGGTTCTTATTAATTGGTTATGTGCTTTGTTAGATCTATTTGTTGGTTCTTGGTGTGTTTTCTTATCTCTTCTTGTTTTTGTTTTTTGTTATATCGGTTTTGATCCTTGATCTCTACTTTGCCCTTGACCTGGCCTCTTTAGTGGTTAGGAATCCTTGGAACTTAGTTTGATCCGATCAATTTCTATTTCATTTCTTTATGGTTTTTTGTCTTGTTGCATCATGTCTTCTAGTTCTACTGATTTGATTAGCGGTCTTGATGTTGGGAATGTGTTACATTTACATAAAATTAACTAGGACTGAAAACTATAAAGTATGGGTTAGTGCTATGAAACTGGATTTTAGTATAAGGAATAAAACTGAGTTTGTTGATGGTACTTGTACCAAGATTATACATGCTTCTAGTGACCCTTTGTCTAATCAGTGGAATAGGTGTAACTCTATTGTGCTTTCTTGGATCGTAAATTCTGTATCTAAAGTTTTGTTTCTTGGTCAAATATTTTTTGAGAATGCTAGTGAAGTATGGGCTGAGTTGAAAGAAACTTATGATAAACTTGATGGATATGTTATTCTTAATCTATTAATTAAAATTCATACTTTTAAACAAGGTGAATTAACTGTTTCTGAGTATTATCATAAGCTTAACTCCTTATGGAGAGAATTTGATATCATGACTAAATTGCTTAAGAGTTCTTGTGCTACTAGACAATATGTGCTTAAACATAATAAATTAATAAAACTTATGCAATTTCTCATGGGTTTTAATTATGTGTATCAACCTATTAAGAGTAGTTTGTTGTCTAGAGAGACTATTCCTGAGGTTAAGGGTGCTTTTTCTATCATATCCAGAGAGGAGTCTCATAGAGGCATTGTCTCTTCCTCTATTGGTTCTTCTGTTAAACCTAAGGTTTCTGGATTTATTGTTAAGACTAATAACTGGTATAATAATAATAACAAGACGTTTAATAATTCTAAGACGTTTAATAATTCTGGAAATAATAACACTAATAAAAGGGGTCCTAATCCTAATCTCACATGTAAAAATTGTGGCAAAAGTGGACATACTGTGGATAGTTGTTTTGATATTATTGGTTATTCCCTTGGTTATGTTAAGAATCATGTTCCTTCTAAGTCTTATAATGCTTATACTACTACTTATTCTAGTTATAATGGTACTAATTTATCATTCACTAATGAACAGATGATGAAATTAATGCATCTTATTAATGAAGTTCCTTCTAGAAGTATGCATGCCAATATGGTAGTAGGTGTAGCTTCATGAACAATAATGTGTTCTTTAATGCAAACTTTGTATTCTTCTATAATAGTAACATTGTGTTGTGTAAGCTCACTTTGAGATGGATCATAGATTGAAGGGCTAATCAACACATGATAATTTCTATTAAAAAGATGTTTGGAATCATTGATGTATGAAGCTTAAATTTGAATGTTAGTCATCCTAATGGAACAATTTCTAAAATCAAATATGTTGGAAATATTAGACTTTCGAAAAAAATTGTTTTGTTTGATGTGTTGGTGGTTCGTGAGTACTATGTTATTACCTTGTTTGTTAACAAGTTAATAAGAGATAGTAGAGTGTTTGTTAGGTTTACTCAGACTAAGTGTTATATTCAGGATTTGCACCTCAATCAAATTGAGGGACTGATAGTGAGAATGGTGGCTATACTTGTTTAACTCTCTTATTAATGGAAATGGTTCTTTAGTTTGTTTAGCCTTGTAACAGATATCACAAGGTGACATAGTAGAGTCCTTGTTGAACTTAAGTTCATTATGTAACAAATCTATAACTTGATTAGAAATATGATCAATCCTATAATGCCACAAAAATTTAGAAGCATGGCAAACAACATTCACATTACCTATGCTTTTACAAATATAAAGAGAGTTTCAAAGTCATCATATGATGATAGAAATGCTCAGTCTTTACCCCGAGATAGCTCTGTTGGTGAAAATGACTTTGTAACTTCACTATATGATAATACTTCCTCTTAGGGCACCAATGTCCCTTCTAATTTTGGTATGAACACTCAAAATGAGATGCTAGAGAACATCCGTCAAGTGCATCTTCAAGTTAGGAGGTCTAATAGACAAACTAAAATGCTTGTTAAGTTTAATGATTACGTGGTTAGTAGCAGTAAGCTCTATGGTCTTGAAAAATATGTTTCTTATGCTTAATTAAGGGGTACTAAAATGTGTTTTTCCACTAATCTCAATAACGCATCTAAACCTTCTTCATATTATGAGGCTAGTAAAGATCCTAGATGGATTGAGGCAATGAATAATGAAATTGAAACCTTAAATAGGAATAATACGTGGACTATATGTGATCTTCCTAGTGGAAGAAAACATGTGACCTCTAAATGGTTATGGAAAATTAAGTATAAATCTTCTGGTGAAGTTGAGAGATATAAGTCCAGGATTGTCGCTAGAGGCTTTATCCAGAGAAAGGATTTGACTATATGGAAAACTTTAATCTTGTAGTTAAGATGATATTGTTAGATACTAGGCGAGTACCCGCGCATAGCGGCGAAAATTGCCTAGCGACAGATAATTAATGACATCCGAGAATCCTGATAAGATCGATTTGTAATTGAAAATTATTGTAACATGCAATAATCCGAATAAAAATGTATCAAATAACATATAAGTTTTTTTCATCAAAATGAAAATAAAACATTACACCAGTTATGTGAAAATAACTTATAACAGACAGTCTTGATATAAAACCAGTATTGCGATTTCGAGTTACCAACAATTTTATATCTGTAATTTAACAATTTTCATTTATAGTAGTTATTATATTCTTTCAATGGTTATTAACATTTAAAGATCATTCAGTAAATTCCCTTCAATCCTACGGTAAGTATTTGCTTGTTTCTTGAAAAAGCTTCCAAGTTGCAATATGCCTCTCTTTTGTCAATGGAGCTCCTACAACTCACCATACGCCATAGTTACCAAATAGAGCCTGCAAAAAGTTTTCACGAGTTAGAAATGGGCTTGTAAACTGAGAAATCCTTAGCTCGTGAAAACAAAGCTTAGCTTCACATATCTTTCTATTAGAAGTTAATATTGTCCAATATAAATATTATGGCATACGATGTTCATCTTGATTACATCGAGCTAATACCTAAAGGCTTGTTTTTAGGGCCAAAATAAAGTTTTATATAACATGTTTATATCTTAGGTGTGAACCTGCCTATCGAGATAGCTAAGAAGTACTTACAAAATACGCAAATAAGTCTGAATGAATGGTAGGTATGTTTTACAATAGGTTATAACTTATAAGTGGGTAAATTTTTTTATTTGTATGGTCGAGTAACCATAATATTTTAGTAGTAACCAAACACTGGTTTTCCGACAAACATAGTGTTTGGTTTCTGGTTTAACAGCAGTCGCACGCCCCTTTTGATGTAGAAGGGTGTTTGGTTCATATTTTAACATCAACCAAACACCCCTATGGCACCAGGAGTGTTCGCAGAAGGGGAAAAATGTCATGTGAATCCCGGCATCAGAAAGGAGAGAGGTGACACAGGAAGAAACTGAAGCTTACATTGTGCATATCCACTTACATGCGGTGCTACGTCTAAGATAGTATCTGATAATGAAATGATGTTGCCTCCTCATCAGAAGGAGCAGACTCAGTTTTATTAAAGGTCTCATCATATTAAGAGATGGTAGCAAACGGACTCCCTGCACATGAAGAAAAAATATCAGTTTCCGCACGCCCATATTGTGTCTCTCGTATGCAAACCATAATCCCATCCTGATTTATTTGTATACAAACATTAAATGACCGCTCATATAAAGAGACATATTGACAACTTAAATTTATAAAAAAACAAAAGTAAAAAAAAGATCATTTGTTTAAAGAATGTTGCTTACATCTTTTAGACCCAAACACATCATCATATCATCTATCCCTCTTGGAAAGAAGGTATTGAGGCACAATACGTGCTGGTATACCTCGGGTGAGTCCAGTTTGTTTGGCTAGCACGATCTTCTCTAAATCCTTAGAATGTTTACATTAGATATGTTAGTATCATACCAGACAACATACACAAGCTTAAAATAAGAAAAATTAAACACCATACGGGTTAAGAGAAATTCTTAAACAGCCAAGCACGAAGAACATAGAAGCATAATGGAAATCTTGGCGTACCTCACTTTGGGCAGGCTTGGTAACTGACGAAGACCGAAGATCCCATGTGTGCCAGTATTGGTCATCTCCGCATGAACCAAATAAATGTTCATGTCTTATTTTGTCCGCCAAATGGGAATTATTTGTTATTGTAGCAACTTGGTGTAGGTACTGTGTTAGCCATTTTTTGTCCAAAAGACTGGGTGTGTATCAAAGCACCCAACGTGGCCTCAAATGACACGGTCCGTGTGACTACCCAACCTATGGTAACCTGAAATAGACATCCTCTATTATTTTGAATTTTGAAAAGAAAAAATTTAGTTTAACTGATATATGTTACATTTATGTCACTTGTGAACAAACAAATATTGGCATATAGATAGATTTTGAGTATGATGCGAAAAATGTTACACACTTTTAATTTTGGTTCTACAAAGAAATCCATTAAAACGTTTGATGTGATCGAAGAATACCTGTATTTGGTTGTCAGTAATCAAAGCCTCGAGTTCTTTTTTTATTACATCTACAGTGGTGTTAAAAGCATCAACCATCTTGTTCAGATCAAGAGAAACAAACGGATGGGTATAGTGAATGAGTCCTTTGTTACGGAAATGATGGTGGAACAAGGCATATCCTTTGTTGCTCTTTAATTCTTCATCCAGCTTCACGTGGTGCAGGGCTAAATCATTTCACCGATTAGATAAACAGAACCTAAATTGACCTATTGGCATTAGAAAGAGTAAGCACCTGATAATTCTATTACTGAATGGAACATACGAGTAAATAAATTACATGTGGGAAAGTTTTTGGATGACATCCTATGGATGAAATTCCAACACTTAATGATCTCGAGTTCAGTTATTTATTTATAGAAAATGGGAAATAGAAGACACTTACTGATAGTATGCCATCGACCTGATTTTCGAGCCTCTAGTGTAAACTATCAAATCAACTGAAATTCATTTAAAGATCTCGCGTCAGATTGTGATGAATTTAATGTATCTGAAAATATTTATAATCAAAATGAGAATAGATCAAACCATCTTGTGGGCTTTGGGAAGAATCACACCTCTTGCTTTTTTACACCAAAGTTTCCACATAATGAACTTTCTGTAGATTCAAAGGGCAATATTAGTTTAGCGTTATTTATTGCCGAGTGTTTCAAATAGAATATTGTTTATGTGTGAACACAATGACAGGTAGAATTCAACGTTATTTAGTGATTAATAGTCACAAGCGTTTTACCATTTGGCCACCCCCAATTGGATACGTGAAGACAGTGGGTGACACGATAGTATTTATCTCATGTTGTTCTAAAGCTTTCCCGACAAAATATATGTTGTTTATACGTTTGATAGCAACATCTGCTCTCCACTTTCCATGGTAAACAGTTCCAAATGTACTAGAACCCAGTTCAGGAAGCTCTTCAAGGTCATCATTCCTGATAATCTACAAAAATAAGAGAGAAAAATTACGACAGACATCAGATAAGATCAAATCCTCACCTACAGACAAGCAACACCATTTGAAACTGGAAACCCAAGAATTTGTTATTCTAGAACCTTAGTTTGCAGATCCTGCGCAAATAGAACAACATTATGTACAAAGAAGAGAAGTTTTTTTGTTGCCTCTTATTGCATTTCCAGCTAATCCCAGAGCCAATATACAAACACACCAACCTTCGAGATGCATGTCTTCAAATTCTTGTGTTGACGGTTGTAAAAAGGAGCATGGCTGGAGAGAAAAGACGGAGATGGTTAGTCTATGTTTGATCATATATGTAACTCTTTAATATTGAACAGAGCATGTGATGTATACATATCGTTGGACCAGCAATCAAAGAGGTTTCAGAGTTAGCACTTGTTAAGCGTACTTATTTTTTCAGCTCCTCGCTTCTCCAATTCACCCTGTATGTGTTTATCTCCACTTCCATAGTGTCTTCGAGTTTTCTTCCTACGTCACTGCACCATCTTAAAAAATCCTTTTTAGACGTGATCAAATCTGCAAAAGCATATAGCTGCAATTGAGTTGACCGTATATTCTAAAGATAAAAGGGAGGACCTGTAAGCTGTCTAAGTTCTCTTGTCACATACATGTTATGTGATTCCTACAAATCATTATTAGGATACTCAAGTTAAGCTGCCATCTTTTCGACATGTAACAACTACAATGCTTTCTTTGACTTTCTGAACGAATGTGTTTTGTGTGAATGTGAGTCAAAGGACGATAAAACCTATGTTGACACCAAAACACGTCAAGTTTATGTGATACCAAAACACGTCAAGAACACGTGATACCAAAACACATCACGGACACACGGCAGAGTATTTTTCCCCCAAAAACCCACAATAATAATAAACTATAAGTTACTGTAGATGTTGTGAGTAACCACTCACGCCACAAACAGAATATAGTAATAATATCAATATAGCAACAATCTATAAACAGGATGTGTTCGTCGTGGCTGCAACGACAGCTGGTTGCCATGCCAAACAACGAACAATCTCACTTTTTTCAGTGTCGATTTTTCAGAGGCTGTTAAAAGCATCATATAGAAAACAGAATGCATTCGGCGTGGCTGCAACCGCATTTGGTCGCCATGCCAAACGCCGAACCATTCCTGATTCTGCACATAGGTTTACGCTCATCATAGCGTTCATGGCAGCAACCGCAATTGGTTGCCCCGTAAAACGATAAAACATCTCACATTTTTTAGATGCTTTTCACTCGTCATATATATAGCAGGATGCATTCGGCGTCGATGCAACCGCATTTAGTTGCCATGCTAAACGCTGAAGTGTTCCTGTTTTTTCACACTTTTAAACTCATGACAGCCTTCTAAACAGTAACCGAAACCCAATATAAACATGGTTCCCTGACACGAACACAAATTCAGCAGTCATATACATTTATTCCTTCAGTCTATCACAAAAAAAGTAGTGTACTAAGCATTTCAAGGGTAAACAAACGATATTTTTTAACACTGGAAACAAAATACCCGAAACTTTAACTTCATTAATCGAAAAACACAATCTTTAATTAAACCCTAATTCAATCAGTAGTATATTGAATCTAAGAAAACCAAACCGAAACAAAAGAAGGCCAAACTTTGTGTTCATTAATCAAGAAACACATCTTCTAATTCAAACCCTAATTAACTCAATAATATTTACAATAATTTATGTATTAGATTATATGAATAATTATAATTACTTACATCGGTTATTGTGTGGATCTGGGAGTGTGGATTGATTATTTTAACCAAACGCACCAAACAATCACACCCACAACCTATGTTCAATTGTGGCCGTTATTTTGTGGATATGGGTGTGTCGATTGATTATTTCAACCAAACGCACCAACCAATCACACAAATCCCACAACCTATCTTCACAAAAATTACTACTTAGGTCTGTTGACGGTAGCATGCGGTGGTGGCTGACAGTCGACGGTGGTGAGACGGCCGTCGGGGAAAAGAGATAAAATGGGTTTTGTTTTAAAGAGAGAATGGAGTCTGGTGTTGTGTGTGTTTTTAGAGAGAGAGGAGAGTGAGTGGAGTGTGGTGTTGTGTGTGCAATTACTGATAGTATAAGTGTACAACTTATATAATTGATAGTACAAGTATTTTCAACATTTCAACATTCAACCATTGTTTTTTTCCTTTATAATGTAGTTAAGATAGGGCCCACAAAACTTTTTCAACCATGCTAGTTTTTTCAACTTTCAACCATCTCTATTTTTCCTTTATAAAGGAGTAGAGATATGCATAATGTTGCTATTTACAAAGGATGGATTTATTTCAGCTTGATGTGAATAATGCTTTTTTGTATGGTGACTTAACTGAGGATTTTTATATGTCTCTTCCTCCTGATTTTGATACTCAAAAGGGTAAAGTTTGCAAACTCAACAAATCTTTGTATGGTTTAGAGCAAGCCCCTATGCAATGGAATGCTAAGCTCACTAGTGCTTTGATAGAAAAAGGTTTGTTCAGTCTAAAATTGACAACTCTCTATTTACCAAATGTATTAATAGCATGTTCATTGCTTTATTGGTTTATGTAGATGATATTGTTATAACTGGTAATGATGTTTCTGAAATTGAGAGGTTTAATGTGTTTCTTAAAACCAAAATTCCAAATTAAAGATTTGGGAACGTTAAAGTATTTCTTGGTATTGAGGTTCTTGATAATGAAAAAGGTATTTTTTAAGTCAAAGAAAATATTGTTTAGATTTGTTACATGAATATGGTTTGTTAGCTCCTAAACATGTTGACACTTCATTAACTAAAAAAACTACCTTAAGTCATATTGAAACTAAAAATGATAAATTTCTTGTTCATATTGGCAATTATCAAAGGCTTGTTGGTAAATTGATATATCTAACCAATACAAGGCCTGATATTTCATATGCAGTTCATTGTCTTAGTTAGCATATGCATTCTCCTCTTATATCACATCTAGATGTTGCCTTGAGAGTTTTAAGGTATCTTAAAAAATCTCTCGGGAGTGGTATTTAGATTAATAGCGATGGTAATCTTAAGTTTAAAGCTTGTTGATTCTAAGTGGGCAAGATGTCTTGCTACAAGAAAATTTGTGTCTGGTTATTATTTATTTATGGGTGATTCTTTGATAACATGGAAAAGTAAGAAACAATCTACTTTGTCAAAGTGATCTGCTGTAACACCCCATTTTGATAAATGGAATGTCACGCGTGATTATGGCGTGTCATCAAAGCATACAAGGATAAATGTATAAAATATCACATGATCAAAAAGGAAATACCGGAATCAAACATCGGTACCCCAAAAGTAGAACTCATCACACACAAACATAAGTACTGCAAATGAAAAGGACTAAACAATGTCCATAGAAATGAGTATTAAAAAGTATGAAGAGATGAATAAAGTAATGAAGGCTAGGAAGCTTCCAATCCATATGCACGTACGCTTAAAGTCTACGAGCGTCCTTGAGTACCTGCCGTTTTGGGAACATGAAAGGAAAAACGGCTGAGCATAACGCTCAGTGCACGGATATACAAGTAAAGCATGAATAACATAAGCATATAAGCATAGAGCAGCGGAAAAGACTAATTCCTGGATAACCTGGTATATCTTAGTAAAACTGGTTTTATAGTTTGAAAAGCCTTATGTTTATCTTATAAAAATTGTTTAACATGTTCACCATTAGCCAATATAGGTCATCAAATATCAACGTGCATGAATACTTGGAGGGTGACCTCGTCATGCAAATTAGAGGGGCTGCCTCTAAATTAATATACTGTTTAGGTGGGAGGGGTCAGCTCCTTGTGAAGGATGCAAGGCAAACACCACATTCACCTGAATAATCTGCTAAAAACATGTAAACTAGGATGCACCCATACGCCCCATATGATAATAATAATAATATGGCCAAAAGCTGAAGGGACGCCACGAGCTATCACTCCGTCGTGCTGGAGTCATAACACTGGTGCCTCTAGTGTTATGGTTATGGTACCTCCATAACTAGGTGAAACTGGTCATGCATGTATATGCCTTAAGGTATCTAATTAAACATAAGCAATTCAAAAACATATAAAACATATACTGGGGAAAACAGTTGGCTGCATACGGGGAATCCTAATAAGGAAGAATGTCCATACTGAAAGGACGGAGAATCCGTACCTTGTGTCCAGTGAACGAAGAAGACGAACGGAAGAGAGTCCTATTTCGATATCACTAATGCTACATAAATAATATACGTGTATAAGTTTTCTTATTACTGAGTACGTAACTGGTTTTATGTCATGTCTTAGCTTGTTTTATATGTTCATGTCATGTTTTACTGATTTAAGCTTTATACTGTGTTTATCATGTATTCTGTCTATTCTAATTAAGTATTTCTTGTATTTCTTGTATTATTATACTTGTTGTGTAATAAAAAGTAACTTTCTAAAAATAGCAGATTTCCTAAAATAGAAAGTTTCCAAAAATATAAAGTTTCCAAAAATAGAAAGTTTCCAAAAATAGATTTACTGCTTAAAATAGATAAGTTTCTAAAAATAGAAAGTTTCCATAAATAGATTAGCTGCCTTAATTAAATAAGTTTCTAAAAATAGAAAGTTTCCATAAATAAAATAAGTTGGATTATTAAGCTAATAATATAAGCTTAAGTGTTTACAGATTTATATTCTAAGTCATGTGATATATAGTATAGTTTATTAATTATTACATGTAAATTAAATAAACTATAGGTTAAAGTATTTAATTAAATATAACATGATTTAATTAAATAAAACTAAAAATACTTAGGTTAAAACATGTATTAATATCTACTAATAATATAACCTAAGTCATGCAAATTAATTAATTATAAGGCATGTTTAATAATTAATTAATTATATAGTCTAATTTATATAATAAAAACTTAGGTTAAAAATCCATGTATTATTAATAATAATAATAACCTAAGTCATATTGTAATTAAATTAATTAAGTACATGTTTTAATTAATTTAATTTAATCTTGTAATAATAAACTCGTAAAAATAATTAACCTTGTAAAATAATGGCGTGACCGAAACCCGTGTCTTATTTATTAAACGTGTCGTGAACCGTATCCGTGAACCGCGTGAACCGGACCCGTGAACCGGTCAACAAACGCACCCTTAATAGTGACTAACCGGCTTAGCCAGTTGCCACTGTTTGTGTAAAACAGCCACCGGCCCACGCCGGTGGTTTCCTTGGTCTTGGCTAGCCGCCGGCTAGCAAGAGTTCCCACCGGCTAGCCGGTGTTCCCCCTGCTGCCGCAACCATGGTTCCCCCTGCTTTCTATAATTAGCCACCGGCTTAAGCCGGTGGTGGCTCTTGTTTCTGCCGAGACCCAACCGAACACCAAACACACCCCGACCGAGGTCGGGGTTCCCTTTGCTCTTGCGGCCGAGACACACAACACCACACCGAGACCTTGAGGTCTCGGTTGGTGCGAAACTAAGCAAGCCGAGACCATGGGTCTCGGTTCCCTTGCGTCGGCCGAACAAAAACACCCCTTAAACATATGTTTTTAAACCCCCATGATTAATTACATGTTTTTAATACTTGTTTTTAATAACTTATGATTTCATGTGTTCTTGATTTCATAACATAATTAAAGGAATTAAAAGAAAGGGTTTAAAAGATTACCAATACGTGGAATGATTAAGGATTGATAACACAAATGATCTTGCAAGAAATCAATCACCAAAAATCACAAACACACCCTCTTGGTGGTGTTTTACCCGGCGGCCAAAGGAGACAAGAAGGAGAGAAAATATTTTAGGGTTTTCTTGTTTTCTAATTTTTCTTGTGATATGAAAAATATGTTTCCCTTTATTGTTTTAGTAAAATTTAAAATGGGCTTGGCCCTTTCCTTTTGTCTTGTACGTGGGTAGATGAGGCCCACAAGGGTAACCCGAATATTTTCTCGTGTCTAATGTTATTCATGTTCTCGTGTTCGTGTTTACGTGTTTTATATAGTTATCGTTCGTGTCGTAATATGTTTATTCATAATCGAAATAAATATACGTAAATACATAATATTGAGCTCGTGATTATTTACGTTCATGATTTCATGTTCGTATGCTCGTGATTATAATTATTATTGAAATAATTATCGTGTCTTGATACAAACTAAATACGTGTCGTGTTATAACACGTGCGTAATACTTGTAAATCTTGATCGTGACACGTAAACGTGTTAAATAAGGAAAGTTCTAATCATGTACGTACGATCGTAAGGGTACTATTCATGGTAAAAGCATGCGGCTTTTACAACTCTTCCCCCCTAAAAATAATAATTCGTCCCCGAATTATAGATAATGTAAAGTGGAAAAGAAGAACATACCCGAATTCAAAATATGAAATGAGGGTAAGAAGCCCCGATAGACTCCTTTGTTTCCCAAGTGGCTTCCTGCTCGGTATGATCTCTCCAAAGGATTTTGACGAATGAAATCGTCTTCCTTCTCATGACTCGTTCTTGTCTGTCAAGAACTCGTTCGGGTTCTTCTATGAAAGTGAGATCTTCACGAATCTGTTCCAGTGGATACTGAACCATGTGAAGGGGATGATACTTGTACCCTCTGAGTAAGGACACATGGAAAACATCGTGAACATGAGAAAGCTGCGGAGGTAACGCTAAACGGTAAGATACTTCACCGACTTGTTCAATGACATCAAACGGTTCGATGAATCGAGGACTGAGCTTCCCTTTGATTCCAAAACGTCTAACACCACGTGCCGACGAAACCTTAAGGAAAACGTGATCTCCTACGTTAAAATGTAAGTCCCTACGATGCTTGTCTGCGTAACTCTTCTGACGTGACCGTGCTTCTTGCAGTTTCTGCTTAGCTACTGCGACCTTCTCATTAGTCAACTCTATCATTTATGGTCCTTCAAGTGTTCGCTCACCAACCTGATCCCAGCAGATTGGGCGCGACACTTTCTACCATACAATATCTCGAAAGGAGCACACTTGATACTTACGTGCCAACGGTTGTTGTATGCAAACTCCACCAAACAGATATAATCGTCCCAATCACCCGTCCATTCCAACGCACATGACCTCAACATGTCTTCTAATGTCTGAATCGTTCGCTCTGACTGCCCGTCTGTTTGAGGATGAAAAGTCGTGCTAAGCTTAAGTTTTGTCCCCCAAGCTTTCTGCAGACTTCTCCAAAATCGTGAAGTGAACCGAGGATCTCTGTCTGAGAGGATGCTGGATGGAGCACCATGTAATCTCATGATCTCCTTCTTGTAAGTATCGGCGAGTTTACTGACTGAATCTTCCTTGCGGATCGATAAGAAATGAGCTGATTTGGTAAGTCGATCAACGATAACACAAATCGCATCGTGCTTCCTCTTTGTCGACGGAAGACCGGTAAAAAAATCCATGGTGATCTTGTCCCCTTCCACTCTGGAATATCTAACGGTTGAAGAAGACCGCAAGATCTCTGATGCTCGATCTTAACCTGCTGGCAAGTAAGACATTTGGAGACGTAAGTCGCAACATCATGTTTCATACCACTCCACCAAAAGTACTGCTGGATGCCATGGTACATCTTGGTCGAACCAGGATGAATAGAGAATGGGGAGCTATGAGCCTCAGCTAACAATGCTTCCCGGAGTTCTTGATCATCAGGAACACAAAGTCTCGTGCCCTGCCATAAGATACCATCTGCGTCTACTCGATATTCTGTCTGCTTCTCCAAATTCTGAATTATCGCCAGATTTCACCATCATCCTTCTGAGCTTCCTTGATCCTAGAGAGTAACTCGGGTTCCTCTCTAAGATTAGCCCAGTAACCGTGTTGTCCACGTACCATGATTTCTATGTCTAGTCGCTCCAAGTCTCTTATAATTTCCTCCTCAATTTTAATGTCGTTTATCATTCCAGACTTTCTGCTAAGTGCATCTGCCACTACATTCGCATTGCCGGGATGATACTGCAGATTAATGTCATAATCCTTCAACAGCTCTAACCATCTCCTCTGTCTCATGTTCAATTCACGTTGAGTGAAGATATACTTCAAGCTCTTATGGTCCGTGAAAATGTCACATGATTCTCCATACAAGTAGTGCCTCCATATCTTCAATGCAAACACGACTGTTGCGAGTTCCAAGTCATGCGAAGGGTAATTTTCCTCATAAGGCTTAAGCTTCCGTGAAGCGTATGCGATCACTTTCCCATGTTGCATGAGAACACAGCCAAGTCCCTTTCCCGATGCATCACTGTAGATCTGAAATCCACCTGTACCAGATGGGAGAGTAAGAATCGGTGCAGATACTAACTTCTGCTTTAGGTCTTCAAAGCTCTTCTCTCTTTCTTCAGTCCAGACGAATTTCTCCTCTTTCCGCATCAGTTTGGTTAATGGTAGTGCTAAACGAGAAAAGTTCTCCACGAATCTACGGTAATAACCAGCTAAGCCTAGGAAACTGCGGACTTCAGTTGCTGATGTCGGTCTTTGCCACTTAGTAATAGCCTCAACCTTTGCTGGATCCATCGTGATTCCTTCTGCTGACACAATGTGACTTAAGAATGCCACCTTGTCTAACCAGAACTCACACTTGGAGAACTTAGCATACAACTGCTTCTGGCGAAGAATCTGTAGTACTGTACGAAGATGGTCTTCGTGTTCCTCCTTGGACTTAGAGAATATCAGGATGTATTCAATGAAGACAATGACGAACTTGTCCAGAAATTCATGGAAGATTTTGTTTATCAAATCCATGAACACTGCTGGAGCATTGGTAAGGCCAAATGGCATGACTACAAATTCGTAGTGGCCATAGCGTCTACGGAAAGCAGTCTTGGCGATGTCATGCTCCTTACCCCGTAGCTGATTATAGCCCGACCTTATATCAATCTTAGAGAAATGTTTGGCCCCTTGGAGTTGGTCAAACAGATCGTCTATGCGTGGTAGTGGATACCTATTCCTGATGGTAATCTTGTTGAGCTCGCGATAGTCTATGTGAAGACGCATACTGTCGTCCTTCTTCTTAACGAATAAGACCGGCGCGCCCCATGGAGATGCGCTCGGTCGAATAAAGCCTCGTCCAGAAGTTCTTGCAATTGATCCTTCAGCTTCTTCAACTCTATGGGAGCCATGCGATAAGGAGCCTTGGAAATCGGCTCAGCTCCTGGGATGAGCTCGATATTAAATTCCACTTCACGTGCAGGTGGTATGCCTGGAAGTTCTTCTGGAAATACATATGGAAATTCTGACACTATCGGCTGATTCTGAATTGATGGGGATTCAACATCCATGTCATGAACAGTAGCTAGATAGCCCTCGCAACCATGTGAAAGTAATGCACGTGCTTGCAGGGTTGATATGATTTGTATAGACCTTCCGGGTACGAACCCGTTGTGAATGTACTCGGGTGCATTAACATCACCGAAGATGACTCGATATGCATGGCAGTCTATGGTAGCATGATGCTTGGATAGCCAATCCATGCCCAAAATCATGTCAAAATCATTCATGTCTAACGGAATGGCGTTAACAGGACGAATCTTGTCATAAAACTCTAGGGGGAGGCTCTTGTACACATCGTTTATGCGTACAGAGTCTCGTAAAGGCGTGGAAATATTCAGTATATTCTCTAGTGGCATGGGGAGTATCCTAACATACTTGGCATAAGCAATAGAAATGACCGAGTGAGTAGCAATCGTGTCAAACAGAACACATGCAGCTTGACCATACATATACAAGATTCCAGTGAGGGTACCTGTAGACTTGTTGGCCTGATCGCGAGATGTCGTGTAAACGCGTCCACTAGTAGGAGGCGGCTTGGTATCAACATGTCCTGATGTGCCCTCCATCTCGCCCTTGCGGCAGTCCTTCATGCGATGGCCAGGAAGACCACACTTGTAGCATGCATCGCTGTCGCGGCGACATGGCCTTGGGTGCCTACGGTGGCAGGTAGTGCAAAGAGGATGAGTATATCCTCCAACAGGTGTCCTGATAAGAACAATATACATGAGACATGATAATGGTACAAAGGACAATGCGGATAATTCGTAAGATGGAATACCTGTGATAACTGGACGGTTAGGCTGTGAACCTCTCTGGTTCTGGTCCCTCCCGTTACCATGATTCCTGGTAGAAGATTCTCTAATGTATCAGAATTAAGAATTATAGCATGTAATCATAAGAAAATGAGTAAGTATAAGGACCTGTTGCTGTTGGAGTGTCCAGCGTTGCTACGGTAATTATCATTACCGTCACGCCTATCCGTAGCAGAACGGTCGTGAGTCTGACCGTTTCCCTTGGGCTGAGTAGGCTGTTGCTGAGTAGCCGACTGAGACCGGTCCCCAGTCTTCTGTCTGGAAGATACAGTTTAAAGAGATGAAATATTGACATATACTGAAAGAATACGGATTGGTCACCATTAAATACGAACGTTTACCTCTTATCGGGTCTCTCTGCTTCCCCAAACTCTTCTCTTTCCTGCAGCATCTCCAGCTTACGTGCTGCATCGACCACTTGTGCCACCGTGTTGAACGTAGCACACACTAGGTTGTTTGCGTCCGATGTACGAAGAGCCCACCTGAAGTGGTGTGCTTGCTCTTCGGGAGTACGTTCTGCTGCACCAAGAAAACCAGCCAAACGAAGAAAGCGCTGCATTAACTCGTTGCTATTCTCCCCGGCTCTCTGTCGGATTCCATTGTACTCTCTCTTCAGCTTGTCATGCTCAGCCTTGGGAAAGAACTGTCCCATCACCAAATCCCTGAACTGAGCCCAAGTCAAATCAGCCACCCAATTATCACTTCCCTCAGATTGCTTCAGTGCCGTCTACCATGATAGCACATCACCTTCGAACCTGTAGCAGGCCAACCTCGACTTGAAGACGGGGTCACAACCCATAGCATCAAAGATCTTCTCAATGTGAGCCAACCAGCTTTCAGCTTCACTGGAGCTATCTGTTCTCTCGAAAGCTCGAGGGCGTAGCTTATTGAATCTCTCCAGCCATGTGACCAATGTTGCTGGAGGAAGAGGAGGAGGTACTGGGTGTTGCTGCTAGTTGTTGGTAGCCTGCACCTCAGCCCTGATTTCATTCCTCAGCTGAGGAAGCATAGCTTGCATTGCAGCTTGGATTGCTGCATTGAGTTGTTCTTACTCGCGTGTGAGAACCATCTGACAGTATAACATAAAATACATGATTAAACTGATCAAAACATAACTATATACATGAAAAAAATTTATACCAATAAATCATGAGAAAAATATTATGCAAGAAAATTAGTACATTAATGTATAATGCTGTTTTATGAAAACTTTTGTATGCGCGAGAGTGAACGCCTAGGGTCAGTTCACTCAAAACAAATGACCTGGCGAGGGGACGCCAATGGGTCGGTCCCAAAGTTAAAAGTTTCGATAAAACACATGCGACTAAATAGGGTCAGTCCTGTACCAACCATTACTTAGTCATAAACCTGCGACAATGACATATATATGTATGCATGAAAATGATGAATGCATGAAAACCGACTGTCAGTTCTAGGAAGACCATAGTGACTACCCACTAATCACAGGTCATGTTTTGAGAGCCTACAGGTCGAAGCCTTGGGCTCTGATACCATAATTATAACACCCCATTTTGATAAATGGAATGTCACGCGTGATTATGGCGTGTCATCAAAGCATACAAGGATAAATGTATAAAACATCACATGACCATAAAAGAAATACCAGAATCAAACATCAATACCCCAAAAGTAGAACTCATCACACACAAACATAAGTACTGTAAATGAAAAAGACTAAACAATGTCCATAGAAATGAGTATCAAAAGTATGAAGAGATGCATAAAGTAATGAAGGCTAGGAAGCTTCTAATCCATATGCACGTACGCTTAAAGTCTACGAGCGTCCTTGAGTACCTGCCGTTTTGGGAACATGAAAGGAAAAATGGCTGAGCATAACGCTCAGTGCACGTATATACAAGTAAAGCATGAATAACGTAAGCATATAAGCATAGAGCAGCGAAAAAGACTAAGTCATGGTAACCTGGTATATCTTAGTAAAACTGGTTTTATAGTTTGAAAAGCCTTATGTTTATCTTTTAAAACTGTTTAACATTAGCCAATATAGGTCATGAAATATCAACGTGCATGAATACTTGGAGGGGTGACCTCGTCATGCAAATTAGAGGGGCTGCCTCTAATTTAATATACTGTTTGGGTAGGAGGGATCAGCTCCTTGTGAAGGATGCAAGGCACACACCACATTCACCTGAATAATCTGCTGAAAACATGCAAACTAGGATGCACCCATACGCCCCACATGATAATAATAATAATATGGCCAAAAGCTGAATGGACGCCACGAGCTATCACTCCGTCGTGGTGTAGTCATAACACTGGTGCCTCAAGTGTTATGGTTATGGTACCTCCATAACTAGGTGAAACTGGTCATGCATGTATATGGCTTAAGGTATCTAATTAAACATAAGCAATTCAAAAACATATAAAACATATACTGGGGAAAACAGTTGGCTGCATACGGGGAATCCTAATAAGGAAGAATGTCCATACTGAAAGGACGGAGAATCCGTACCATGTGTCCAGTGAACGAAGAAGCCGAACGAAAGAGAGTCCTACTTCGATCTCACTAATGCTACCTAAATAATATACGTGTATAAGTATTCTGATTACTGAGTACGTAACTGGTTTTATGTCATGTCTTAGCTTGTTTTATATGTTCATGTCATGTTTTACTGATTTAAGCTTTATACTGTGTTTATCATGTATTATATCTATTCTAATTAAGTATTTCTTGTATTTCTTGTATTATTATACTTGTTGTGTAATAATAAGTAACTTTCTAAAAATAGCAGATTTCCTAAAATAGAAAGTTTCCAAAAATAGAAAGTTTTCAAAAATAGAAAGTTTCCAAAAATAGATTTACTGCTCAAAATAGATAAGTTTCTAAAAATAGAAAGTTTCCATGAATAGACTAGCTGCCTTAATTAAATAAGTTTCTAAAAATAGAAAGTTTCCATAAAAAAAATAAGCTGGATTATTAAGCTAATAATATAAGCTTAAGTGTTTACTGATTTATATTCTAAGTCATGTGATATATAGTACAGTTTATTAATTATTACATGTAAATTAAATAAACTATAGATTAAAGTATTTAACATGATTTAATTAAATAAAAGTAAAAATACTTAGGTTAAAACATGTATTAATATCTACTAATAATATAACCTAAGTCATGCAAATTAATTAATTATAAGGCATGTTTAATAATTAATTAATTATATAGTCTAATTTAGATAATAAAAACTTAGGTTAAAAATCCATGTATTATTAATAATAATAATAACCTAAGTCATGTTGTAATTAAATTAATTAAGTACATGTTTTAATTATTTTAATTTAATCTTGTAATAATAAACTCGTAAAAATAATTAACCTTGTAAAATAATGTCGTGACCGAGACCCGTGTCTTATTTATTAAACGTGTCGTGAACCGTATTCGTGAACCCCGTGAACCGGTCAACAAACGCACCCTTAACAGTGGCTAACCGGCTTAGCCGGTTGCCACTGTTTATGTAAAACAGCCACCGGCCCACGCCGGTGGTTCCTTTGGTCTTGGCTAGCCGACGGCTAGCAAGAGTTCCCACCGGCTAGCCGGTGTTCCCCCTGCTGCCGCAACCATGGTTCCCCCTGCTTTCTATAATTAGCCACCGGCTTAAGCCGGTGGTGGCTCTTGTTTCTACCGAGACCCAACCGAATACCAAACACACCCCGACCGAGGTCGGGGTTCCCTTTGCTCTTGCGGCCGAGACACACAACACCACACCGAGACCTTGAGGTCTCGGTTGGTGCGAAACTAAGCAAGCCGAGACCATGGGTCTCGGTTCCCTTGCGTCGGCCGAACAAAAACACCCCTTAAACATATGTTTTTAAACCCCCATGATTAATTACATGTTTTTAATACTTGTTTTTAATAACTTATGATTTCATGTGTTCTTGATTTCATAACATAATTAAAGGAATTAAAAGAAAGGGTTTAAAAGATTACCAATACGTGGAATGATTAAGGATTGATAACACAAATGATCTTGCAAGAAATCAATCACCAAAAATCACAAACACACCCTCTTGGTGGTGTTTTACCCGGCGGCCAAAGGAGACAAGAAGGAGAGAAAATATTTTAGGGTTTTCTTGTTTTCTAATTTTTCTTGTGATATGAAAAATATGTTTCCCTTTATTGTTTTAGTAAAATTTAAAATGGGCTTGGCCCTTTCCTTTTGTCTTGTACGTGGGTAGATGAGGCCCACAAGGGTAACCCGAATATTTTCTCGTGTCTAATGTTATTCATGTTCTCGTGTTCGTGTTTACGTGTTTTATATAGTTATCGTTCGTGTCGTAATATGTTTATTCATAATCGAAATAAATATACGTAAATACATAATATTGAGCTCGTGATTATTTACGTTCATGATTTCATGTTCGTATGCTCGTGATTATAATTATTATTGAAATAATTATCGTGTCTTGATACAAATTAAATACGTGTCGTGTTATAACACGTGCGTAATACTTGTAAATCTTGATCGTGACACGTAAACGTGTTAAATAAGGAAAGTTCTAATCATGTACGTACGATCGTAAGGGTACTATTCATGGTAAAAGCATGCGGGTTTTACATCTGCTGAGGCAGAATATAGAAGTATAGCTTCTGTCACTTGTGAAGTTATTTGGTTATCTAACTTGCTAAGTGACATGGGTCTTAAAAACTTGTTGCATGTTGTGTTATATTGTGGTAACAACTCTGCTTTCCAGATAGCTGCTAATCTAGTATTTCATGAAAAATCTAAGCATTATGAGATTGATGTGCACTTGGTAAGAGAAAAAGTGGATAGTGGTATGATTAAAACTAAGAAATTCATACTTCTCAACAAATAGTGATGTGCTTACAAAGGCTCTTGGTTTTGTGCAACATAATGACTTGTGCAAAAAGATTAGTATAGTAGATATGTTTCAAGTTGGGTGTTGAATATAACACGTTTTTCTTGTTATAATATCTAAGAGACTTGTTTTGACAAGTCTCATATCTTCTAACCCTTAATATTTTTTTCTGTCTCGTTTTGTAAGTTTGTATTGTGCGCTGCAATTCTTGATTCTTGTTCGAGTATATATTGCAAGAACTGATCTAGGGTTTCATTATCTTTCTCTCCGGTCGATAAAACTCTCTCAATATTCGATCATATTCCTTTCTTGTTGTTCTGCATAGACCGTTCTGTTTTGATGTATAACAACGTTAGTATTGTATTGGATGATTCCTCTTTTTGATCAATCTTGCTTCTATTTTTTTTTTTGTATTGTAAACTCTGAATCATTTGTAAGTGAATCAAGGGATGGTTGGTTGCATAGACGGACCTTAATGGGGACACGGGGGCTGTGTCCAAGATTCGGGGTTGATATTGTAATTATATTAAGAATTAAGGGTATTTTTGGGAAATTTTGTATTTGGTGCTCCCAAAAAATATTGATCGGCCTTCTCAAATATAATTGTGTAGAACTAGTTTAGAAGTTTCAGTAGTTTCAGACTGTCGGCCCTCTCACTAAAAAATTTCAAGTTCCGTCTATGGTTGTATTTTTACTTTTTGCGAAAGGCAAAAAAATTACTCTATTGAAAAATCTCTCTAAGGAATGTGGGCAAAAAGGAAATTAAATTTATGTACTAGTACCATTTAGTGATCACTATTTAAGAAGGCTCGTTAGCAAGAATGGAAGGCTGCTAGGACATAGATTTTTTGAGCAGAATTCTATATGATACTCAACCTTTGATTAGTCATTCAAGAAATGGATGCATACAAGGGTACTGGTGTTAGCATTACGAGTTAATATATAAATATTCTGGTTTGTCCAGTGAAGCGACGTTATTTTCTTGCATAAGAGTCGATGATAGCGCACCATCTTAAGAACGTGATAAGTAGTCTTACAATATGGAAAAGAGAAACCGACGAGAAGGGGCCGGTAATCACATTGCCTGAAAAGGTTCATCAATACTGTTTTAACTGAACGTTTAGGTGTATATAAGTTTGAAAATAGCACAAGTAATGAATAAGTAAATAACTCTGATCGAAACGTCACAACTCACAAGGCTCTTCTTCGATTATATACGTAAGATTTTGCTGCATAAATGTAGATTATAAATACCACAGCACTAATTCCAGCAAGAAGGTAGTAAAAATAATCAACATGACCTTGATTCATGTTATCAGATATCCAACCATCTTCACCCTTTCCGCCTGTCGTTTTCTGAACTATTGAGATTACAAAACTACTCAAAAAGCATCCGACTCCCATGACACTAAGGTAAAGGGCCAAACCTATACTCCTGAGATCACTCGGCATTTGGTCATAGAAGAACTCTTGCATGCCAACAACCGCAAAAACATCACCAGCTCCAGCCAAAAGATATTGAGGCAATAACCACCATATCTTCATTGGGACAATTGCATCTGGATCATCTAATAATCCATACTCACGAGCCGTTTCAAGTCTTTTTGTCTCAATGAGTGCTGCAACGATCATTGAAATAATGGATATGAAGATACCAGTTCCAATTCTTTGAAGCATTGTTATGCCAGATGGTTTCTTTGTAATACTTATGGTAACAGGAACCAAAACGGAGTCATAGATAGGGATGAGGATCATAACACAGATGCCGATGAAAGATTGTAGTGTTGCGGCTGGAATGTTGAAACTTGATCCAATTGAGCGGTCCATGGTTGCTCCTTGTTTGGTAAATAAGGTGGTGGGTTGAACATATACAATTGCGTACACTAAACAGCTGGCCCATATTGGAACTAGTCTAAGAAGTGACTTTGCTTCTTCCACTTCATCAATGTTACAAACTGTTCCGTTTTCGTCTGATCCATCAGGAGAAACTAAAGCTTTGTTGAGAAATCTGTTGTTTAGCAAACATATAGAAGATATTAGAATATAAGTCGCTAAATAGGAGGGTCTCGAGGGTTGTAGTTGAAACACTTCAAGAAGGGCAACCAAAAATACCAAATCGACCCATACATTTACTCTTACTTGAATTGCTGGGAATCTTGATGAGGCAAGATTCCACAAGCTTCTTCTTCTGCAGATATTGCTAAAGGCGTAGTTCGCCAATTCTGACCTGCTTTAATAAACACCTGACCTATTCTAATAAAGGCACTTCTGTCTTCGGTTTTCTCTCCAAATCGGTAAGTCCGTGTTCCCAGCATGAATATGATGAGGGCGAAACCCATCACGATGCAAGGGATCCCGAAACCAAGACCCCAACTAAGGTTGTCTTGAATGTAGCTAAGAACAAAGATCCCGAATGCAGGACCAGCATTTAATCCAAAATACCACCAGTTAAAGAATGAACTTTTGGCTTTGCGTTCTTCAGGATTGTCAGCATCAAACTGGTCAGCGCCAAAAGCCTGAGCACAGGGCTTGTGACCGCCTTGAGCAAATGCCACTAGATATAGCGAAATGAAAAACATGGTAACTTGGAGCTGAGATGAGCATGATGAGGAACCGACAGCATTTTCACAGTTGGACGGAAGCAAAGTTGAAAAGGCTAGCAATGCAAGCGCCTGTTAATCATACTTCCGGTCTTAGTTTGCTAAATTTGTCTAAGGTACCAATAATGTATTGCATAAAAAAACAAAGATAGGTTGACAAAAAGGTACAAGTTTGCTACATTTTGATGCAATATCTATGTATAAAAACTCTTGATCAAATTAGTACCGAGTATATAAACATGAACAGATAACAAACCAGGATATAGAGCAGAGAAGCAAGTATAATCGTAAGGTATCGGCCGAGAAAACCATCAGCAATGAACGCGCCAACTAATGGAAGAAGGGATGCTGTTCCAGACCAGATGTTCACATTCTTCGCGGCTGTAGCTGTAGATTGACCCAAGGGTCCTGTCAAGTATGTGATCAAATTTGATTTGACTCCATAATATGCAAATCTTTCCGCCACATCTACACCTGCATAAAACATCAATAAAAAAAGTATCAGTAAATTTACATTACTCGGCAATAACCCCCTATAAAGTATATTCCTTAAAAAAATTGAAGGATCAAATTTGGGGTGAAAACACAGGTCATGCTCGGGTTAGAAAACATATGAATCGTAACATGCTTTGAATGAGGCTTAACTTTACGTACCAAGTATAAAATATGCAGAACGCCAGCAACCATATTTGGATCTTAGAACCGGACCACCTTGGTAGTCAACGACACCATCAACGAAGCTCTCGAGCAATGGAGACTCGACTTCGGCATGGTGGCTGGTGATGCTTGTGTCATCCATGACAACCTCTTGCTTGTAGTTCAAATATGAGCTGTTGTTTTTTTCTTCTAATGTTTTAATGCTTTGAAAGTAAGGGACATTATTGCTAATTTGGCGGGATGCTAACTTGGTTTAGTCGTCAAGAATAACGGACATTTAAAAATCATGAAATCTTAGGCAATGCTTTTTCAGATTTTAGTGGATAACTATGAACGACGTGCGAGTAAACAATATGTTTTGCATTTTTGAGAGTTGGAGCGGGTTGTTGGAGCTGCATGGAGGTGGATGTTAGAACATTTAGCTTGAACTTATTTTTACATGCTAGTTTAACTAACATGTTATTTGAGAGTTTATTTTTTCAACATACTTTTTTAAACTCTCTGTTAGTCAAACATAACTTATTTTTAGTAGTAGCTTATAAAATCTAATAAACTCGCGCGGCAAGCATAACCTCATTGACTTATAAATACTAAATGAAAGACCTAACGTGGTTGTATTTATTTATTTTGTTTTTAATATTAGATCAAAACTGTAAGATCTCATCAAAGTCATATGCAAATTCACAAGATAGTCTAAGAGCACTAAGTAGTAAGTAACACTCAAATATCCATCACACTCAAATAAAATAAATCTCTCTAATTATAATACCAATCGATACAACTTTTCCTTTTTATCATAAAATCCCCTCAATAATTCTTTTATTCTTTAAACAAACTACTCATTTCATTAATAAATTATAAATTATATTACGAATTAAAAAATATACTACGAAAATTAGAAAAAAAGATATCAAATAAAAAAAAACATTACGAAAAATGATAAGTACTTGATAGAAAAAAGTGTGATTTGGTTAATATATACTAGTGGTGGGGTAAAAATGGAAAAAAAAAATGATCATTGGAGGGGTTTCTAAAAACATTTATATTATTATTATTATTATTTTTAAAGTTACCATTAAAGAGAGGAGGTTTTGTAAATATTTGACCTGGGGCCAAAACAGAAATTAAGTGTCGATCGCTAGGGGTAAAATAAATTTTTATTTAAAAAAAAAAATTCTCAACGTGTGTTTCCCTAGCAGCGCCAGGGCCAACGCCGTTGGCCTTCCTCATCTGCGATATGGTAACATCCACCAACATCGGTCAACGCCCATTGAAACATTACAACACCTAACGTTCTAAAAAATCACATCAAACGAGTAAAAAAATTGTACCAAAGCCCAACCAACCGGTGTTTGACTTTTAAAAAAAAACTTTTTACAAAATTTAGAGTGAAAATGAAATATAAGATAGACCAAAAATGTGGTTAACTCACGAAACGATAACCAATAATATAATGTAAAACACGCAACATTAACTTGTGTCACACACTACATCCCTTTAAATTAGCAATTTAAAGTTGGTACAACTACAAAATGTTATGAATTTATGATACAGGGTTTCTGTTAGGTGTTATTTAAAGCTGATATGACGCTGACGTGTATGTACTATTTTGATGTTATGGTGTTATTGTACCCAGCAGGCCAGCACTAACATAAAACATACATACATGTAGGCATGTACGGAAACTTTGCTCGTAACCTACGCATGTCCCTTCAACATCGTTGGCGTCTCATGAATGACAATTTTCTCATAATTAACCTTGAGTACAATGATAAAACCAATATAATTGAAGTATATAGAGGTACTGGGAGAGGTCTCATTGTACTAGAAAACGTAAACATCACAGAGACTTTCACTTAAGACCGTTTTTATATGTGCAAAGTATAGTACAGGACTACATGCCAAGTACATTCAGTATCCGATACAACCATAATGCCATTCAAATTTGGTTGCGTCATTGGAGATTATAATTCACAACGCGCAACGTAGCTTCACATATTCAGAAGAATCACAAAGCTTTTACTCGATTATATACATAAGACTTCGCTGCATAGATGTAAATAACAAAGGCTCCAGCACTAATTGCAGCAAGAAGATAGTAAAAATAATCTATATGGCCTCTATTCACGTTGTCAGATATCCAACCATCTTTCCCAATTCCACCTGTTGTTTTCTCGACTATTGAAATGAGAAAACTGCTCAAGAAGTTACCGATTCCCATGACACTAAGATAAAGAGCTAAACCAATGCTTCTGAGTTCAATCGGCACTTGGTCATAGAAGAATTCTTGCATACCCACAACTGTAAAAACCTCAGAAGCTCCAGCCAATAGATATTGAGGTAATAACCACCATATCTTTATGGGAACCGTCGCATTGGGATCATCTATTAATCCATACTCATGAGCAGTTTTAAGTCTTTTTGTTTCAACGAGTGCTGCAACAACCATTAAGACAATAGACAGGAAGATGCCGGTTCCAATTCGTTGAAGCATTGTTATACCAGATGGTTTCTTTGTAATAGGTCTAATAAGAGGAACCAGCACGACATCGTAGATGGGAATGAGGATGATAATAGATAGACCAATGAAGGATTGTAAAGTGGCAGCTGGAATCTCAAAACTTGACCCAATTGACCGGTCCATGGTAGCTCCTTGTTTAGTGAATAACGTCGAAGTTTGAGAAAATACGGTTGCATAAGCTAAACAGCTGGCCCATATTGGAACAAGTCTAAGAACTGACTTTGCTTCTTCCACTTCACTATTACTACAAATACTTCCATCAGGTGAAAGCAAGGCTTTGTCGAGAAATCTGTTTAAGCCCAATAGTTTTATACTTTTATTAGCAACTTACACTAGGCCACAAATATATAGGTTCATATATAGCACGAAACATAACATAAAAGGGGTGTTTGGAGGTGTGAATTGCATGTCGTTATATGTTACTGAATAATCAGACTCAGATAATCAGCTGTGTAAAAAATCAGGCTATTAGGGATGGTGTTTGGAAATGCTTGTCCTGTAACCAAACGACAGGGAATTCTACTTGTTATGTAACCAAACGATAAAATGACCCTAAAGGCTATTCGTGTAAAATGGGAGTCAGTGTGAAACTGGCCAAACAGATTATTAGACAGTCAAGTCATGATAAACAGACTATTACGAGAAGTTATAAAATAATATCCACTTTAGACAGTCGAGTCACGATAAAATGATCCCAACTCTCTGACTTTGTAATCATAATTAAACAATTATCTATTTACAAAACTGCGGACAAAAAGTGTTAACAGGTCCGTTACAAGCCCGGCTTGTTTCAACATGTAAAAAACAAAGTGTTCTATTACTATCCCTCCCATCACGCAGAGCACATGGTATACACAGGGAATTTTTATTGTATATGATTTATCAAATACTATCTTCTTTTATACAAAACTCAGAACTAAGGGTTCTATTCTATTACCTGAATTGCTGAGAACCATGATGGTGAGACATCCCACAAGCCTTCTCTTCCACTGATAACGCTGAATGCGCAATTCTACGATTCCGAGCTGCTTCTGCAAACACGTGTCCAATTCTCGCAAAAGCACTTTTGTCCTCGGGTTTCTCAACAAACCGATAAGTCCTTGTTCCAGTCAAAAATACTATCAGAGCAAAGCCCATGACAATGCAAGGAATTCCAAAGCCAAGAGCCCAACTAAGATTGTCTTGAATGTAGCTAAGTACAAATATCCCGACTGTCGGACCAGCACACATGCCAAAATACCACCAATTAAAAAACGAACTTTTAGCTCTGCACTCATCTGGATCATTTGCATCAAACTGGTCAGCCCCAAACGCCTGGACACACGGCTTGTGCCCACCTTGAGCAAACGCCACAAGATACAGCGAAGAAAAGAACAAGATAACTTGTAGCTGAGAAGAACACGTTGATGCACCAACAACACTTTCACAATCGGTAGGAAGCAAAGTCGAAAGAGCCAACAATCCAAGTGCCTATAAATCGTATACCTTGCTTTTAACACTATAATCATGTAATAATTCCTACTATACAAACTCTATTTTACTTTCACTTTTTTTTCCAGTTAGGATATTTAGTAAGTAATTTTTATATGATAAATGTCACTAAACCCGGTAATTAGGTCATGTTAGTTACACTAGTGATGGGAACTCCGTCACTAATCGATTACCTTGTGACCTTTTAGCGTGTCATCTATAAGTTTAGTAACATTTCTTGTATGAAAATTACTAAAGTTTAGAACCTAAAAAAAAGGTAGTAGAAATCAATTAAGGCGGTTACAAAAAAAACACCAAACTACATAAAGATAACTGAAGAATAATATAAGCAGATAGCAAACCAGTATATAAAGCAGAGAAGCAAATATAATGGTTAAATATCGACCAAGAAACGCATCAGCAATAAACGCGCCAACTAATGGAAGAAGCGATGCTGTGCCAGTCCACGCATTCACATTCTCAGCTGCAGATGCGGTAGACAAGCCCAAAGAACCAGTCAAGTACATAATCAAGTTGGAACTAACTCCGTAATATGCAAATCTTTCAGCTACTTCAACACCTACATTTGATAAACACATCACACAAACTTTTATAACTTACATAATTATATTTATATAATATATAAAATTATATTATATAAATTATATTTATATAGTATAAAAAAAAAATTATATTTATATACAGTAGGTTGTATATATTGAGAGGTTTAAACTAATATTACTGATAATGAAATATGCTGATCGCCAGTAACCAGATTGAGATCTGAGGACTTGAAGGCCTTTGTAGTCAACGGCACCGTTGACGAAACTGCTGTTGAGCAGAGGAGTATCAACCCCAGTGGTGATGACGTCATTTTCATCCATGGTGACGTTATGAACATGAGATTGTTTTTTGCATTTGAATTTGTTTTGCAGTCTTTGTCAGTGCTATTGGGTGTTTATTGTTGATTGATCTGCGAAATACTATAAGAATTCAGGATAATGTTGTTGGATGATTGATCAGTTGTCATATATATGCATAAACAGCACTGACAAAGACATACACCAACTTAACTCAAAACTCATTGTTTGACACATGCATGTAAATTTTGATAGTAGTTAATTAACCATACATAAAATCAATAATGAGAGTACAGCAATAACAGCACCCAGCTCGATCCGAAAAGAAAAAAAATATGACCCAGTCACCAAAACTTACTTAATAGAGAAGGTTGCACCAGGCTTAAGACCAAAAGAAGGCAATTATACAAAAGATATTGCATATGACTACCAGTTTTTCAAAGCAGGTGTGAAGGGTTCGAAATCTAACCAGAAAAAATTAATCCCCTTGTGGCCACAGAGGTTCAGTTTTGCTGACTCCAGGCTATCTAAAAGGGTAGTCGCCCGGTGATTAGTTGGCTCACAATGTAGAGTCGGAAATCAGGTAAAAATACAAAATTGATTCTGAGTTGGATAGGCATATCATCTCGGTATGAAGACGTTAGACACTGTATGGTTTGGTCATATGGTGTAGTCTGATATAAAACCTAGAGACTTTCCTTGTACCAGATACCACAAACAGAGTTTCAGTTAGAGCCATTTTCGTTAAGCCGTTTATAACCAAGAATCAGTAAAAGTGTTATTTTATCAAACTTACCTCTTATTACTTTGTGTTACATTATTTTCCTTTTGTGTTATGTTTTATTTTTGCAAGGTGTTTGGTGTTACTTATTCTCTTGGGCTTTCATGATGGGCTAGCCGTTGAGGCCCATGTGGGCACTTGTTCTCTTACTTAACCTAGCGTTGCTAGGGTTGGCTAATCATTCACTCATATCTTCTCACACACACTTTGTGTGAGACGCTCTCTCTTCCACCAGAAGATTGCTGCCATGGGAGGATCTTCATCTATGTCACA
Source organism: Glebionis coronaria (assembly GCA_025667525.1). Taxonomy (NCBI): domain Eukaryota; kingdom Viridiplantae; phylum Streptophyta; class Magnoliopsida; order Asterales; family Asteraceae; genus Glebionis; species Glebionis coronaria. The sequence continues at coordinate 538,874,419 of CM046877.1, forward strand.
TCTCTTAGATTAGATTCATTGAGTGTTGAGTGAATCTGTAGTGAGGAAAACGGATCAACCTAGTTGGGACGTTTTCACCATTTATCTTGTATTGTTTGATTAGCACCCATTTGGGGACTAATCCTTTATCACTTTGTTTCTGTATTTGAATCTTGTTAATAAATCACCAAGGGGTGGCTGGTTGGGTGATAAGATCTGGTTCTTTGTCTCTTTTTCATGTTTTAACATGGTATCAGAGCATAAAGATCTTGGATTGTATCTCTAATCTTGCTCACTCTTGATTATTTATTTTTACTCGAAAAAATTTAATTAGGGTTTCCTGAAACCCTAATTTATTTTTTGGGGTTTCTTGATTCTTTTGCTCTTAATTGCTTCCCTGTGCGTTGCCATTGATTTAACAGGTGTTGCCGTTGGTTTTCTTGCATTTAAAAGTTAGGGTTTTGTCAAACCCTAATCTTTTTTTGGGGATCTTGCTTGTTTGGTCCTTAGGAAGCTAATATTGGTGGTGCCGTTGATCAATCTGGTGGTGCCGTTGATCAATCTGGTGGTGCCGTTGGCTGAATCTGTTTTAGGGTTTTGAAACCCTAACTTGGATTCTTTGTGGTGTTCTACTCATCCTCTAGACTAAGTGAATCTAGAGATTGGGTCCTTTTTCTTGCTGTATTGCACTGTAAGGTTCTCTTTCCCTTCTTATCTCTCTACTCTTGGTTACTTGTGGGTTACTGCTGCCTGTTCTGTGGGTGCAAACGGATTGATTAACTCCTTGACCCTCCAGCCTTGACTGGTGTGGATACCTGCTCTGGTCAATCCCAGTCCACAACTGGCATTTCTGGTAACCCTCTTCTGGGTGTTGTTTCTTTTTGGTGCTTATTATACTTGCTTGCTTTTACTTCTTGTGATTACTTGGTTGCTGGTTTCTGTTTACTTGGGTAGTTTATATCTTTTTTTGCCTGCTCTTGTTGCTTTGTTATCATGAGTGCTGGCTCTAGTACTCCACCTCCTGTTAACACAGGTGGTGTTGTTACTGAACCTATTTTGATCAGCAGCCTTGATGCTGGTGATCCTTTGCATATTCAGAATAGTGATAGTAGTGCTACTGCTTTAATTCCTTTTAAACTTCTTGGTACTGCTAATTATCGTATGTGGAACAATGCTATGAAACTTGCTCTTCAATCTAGAAATAAAATTGGTTTTATCAATGGTACTTGTTTGAAAGAGACTTATGCTCATAGTCATGCTTTATCTGCTCAATGGGATAGATGTAATGCTATGGTCTTAACCTGGATTATGAATTCTGTGTCTCAAGATGTTTATATGGGATTGGTTTATTCTGAAAATGCTTCTGATGTGTGGAATGAGTTATCTGAAACTTATGATAAGGTAGATGGGTCTGTTGTGTATAATCTCCTTCAAAAAATTAATTCTGTGAAACAAGGGGCACATCTGTTGCTGAATACTATCATAGACTTAACTCATTATGGAGGGAGTTTGATGCTTTAACTAAATTGCCTAAATGTGTGTGTTATTAAGTGTTCTTGTCCTGCTAGTATTGAATCCATCCTGCATCAGCAGCTCATGAAGCTAATGCAGTTTCTAATGGGGCTTGATGAGTGTTATCAACCTGTTAGAACTGCCCTTCTCACCAGGGATCCTCTCCCTGATGTGAAGGATGCTTATGTGATGGTTTCTAGGGAAGAATCACATAGAGGTATCCCTGAACCTTCTAGTGTGATTGATCCCAAGCCCAATGCCACCTCCTTTGCTGCCAAGTCCTTTGGTCAGCAAAGGAGAGGAAATTCTTCTAATCCTAATAAGAATTCCTCAAAAGGTGGCAATCAGTCTTCCCCTAATAGGGGCCCCAATCCTAATCTCAATTGCACTAATTGTGGGATGATTGGTCACACTGTGGATAGGTGCTATGAGATCATTGGGTATCCTCCTGGATACAAAAGGCCCTCTAATCCTAAGAATTATGTGCCTAAACCTAATTTCAATGCTAATTGTGATATTAAGCTGAATGATGTTAAGACTGTTGACAAATCTGCTACTTGTGATGTGCCTTCTTCCTTCACTTCTGATCAAATGAGGAAACTTCTGCTCTTGATTAATGACCCTTCCTCTGGCAACATTCATGCCAACATGGCAGGTAGTTGCTCTTTTTATAACTTTAATGTCTTGTTCAATATTAATTTTTCTAGATACTACTGTGGTCACTTGAAAGGGTTGGTTACCACTATCACCCTTGGATGGATCATTGATTCTGGGTGTAACCAACACTTGACTGTTTCCACTATTGGTATGTTCAATGTTGTTGATGTAGCCAATCTCAATCTCACTGTGGGGCATCCCAATGGGACTATTGCCACCATAAGTCATGTGGGGAATTTGAGATTGTCTAACAATGTTATTCTCTATGATGTCCTTGTGGTTCCTGGGTATTGTGTCAGTCTTTTATCTGTTAATAAATTAATTAAAGATAGTAAGTTGTATGTGGGTTTTGATGAGGATAAATGCTATATTCAGGATTTGACCAAGGGAATTACTCTGGGGACTGGTAGTGAGTCTGGGGGCCTCTACTTGTTTGACCTTGAAAAAAACAACAAGAGTGTAGGTAATGTTAACATGATTATGTCCTTTAATGTGTCCAAAGACTTGTGGCATAGCAGACTTGGTCACCCTGCTGATCAAGTTCTCTCTGCTCTCAAATCTGATCTTAACCTCTCAAAAAACACTTGTGTCCCTGTTTGTGATGTTTGCCATAGGGCCAAACAGACAAGAGAACCATTCCCCTTAAGTGAACACAAGTCCACTCATCTGGGTGAGCTTGTTCACCTTGACTTGTGGGGTCCCTACAGGATCTCTAGCAGAGAGGGGTACAAGTATTTTTTGACCATTGTTGATGACTATTCCAGGGCTGTTTGGACTTTTCTTTTAAAAAATAAAGATGAAGTGTTTGACACCTTTGTTAACTACATAAAACTGATTAAAAATCAATTTAATATAAACATCAAGGTTGTCAGATCTGACAATGGTACTGAATTTGTTAACAAGAAAATGTTCTCTTTGTTTTCTGACCTTGGAATGGTCCATCAAACCTCTTGCACTTACACCCCCCAACAAAATGGGATTGTTGAAAGGAAACATAGGCACTTGCTCAATGTTGCAAGGAGCCTTATGTTTCAGGGGGGGATTCCTCTTACTTTTTGGTCTGATTGCATTCTAACTGCTGTGTACCTTATCAACAGGCTCCCCTCATCTGTCTTAAAAGGAAAGTCACCTTATGAACTGGTTTATAACAAAAAACCTAATCTCTCTCACATTAGGTGTTTTGGTTGTCTTTGTTTTTCTACAAATTTGAACAACAGTGATAAACTCTCCCCTAGGTCTGAGAAATGTGTCTTGATAGGGTATTCTGCTGGTAAAAAAGCTTATAAACTTTTAAGTTTGGACACTAGGGGTGTCCTATACTCTAGGGATGTGAGATTTTATGAAACTGTGTTTCCTTTTAAAATGAAAAACAATAAGGATGGTGATTTGGCTGATGTGAAAACAAGTGATGCTGAACTCCTTTCTTTCTTTGATAATCCTACCCCTATAAGACCCAATGATGAAGAGAGAGCTACATCTACTGAGGATGGTAGAATCCCTTCAAGTGATGAGTCTAATACTCAACAATCACTTGAAGAGGATTCAGCAACCCAAATAGATGATAACATTCTATCTGAGGGCAACATTCAAAACTCTTTGCCTATTTCTTCTGAACCAGTTCACAACAGTGATAATCCTATGACTAATGAGGTGCCTGTCCCCATTAGGAAGTCTGTGAGAAGTACTAAGGTTCCTGCTAAACTTAATGACTATGTTATTGATAGCAAACTTAGATATGGTATTGAAAAACATGTTAATTACTCCAGACTTAATTCTGTGAACCTTTGCTTTGCCACCACCCTCAACAAATCTGTTGAACCTTGCACTTTTAATGAAGCCAAAAATGACCCTAATTGGATTGAGACTATGAATAATGAAATTGAGGCCCTTATTAGGAACAACACCTGGACCATCACTGACCTGCCATTGGGTAGAAAAGCTCTTGGTTGCAAATGGTTGTATAAAATCAAATATGGGTCATCTGGGGTTATTGACAAATATAAAGCTAGGGTGGTTGCCAAAGGGTTTGGTCAAAAGGAGGGAATTGACTTTGATGAGACTTTTAGTCCTGTTGTCAAAATGGTCACTGTTAGATGTATTATGTGCATTGCCATGGACAATGATTGGCCTTTGTTTCAAATGGATGTTAACAATGCTTTTCTCTATGGGGATTTGGAAGAGGAGGTCTATATGACCCTTCCCCCTGGATTTGATAATCCAAATCCCTCAAAGGTTTGTAAGTTAAACAAGTCCCTTTATGGTCTAAAGCAAGCCCCAAGGCAGTGGAATGCTAAGCTTACCACTGCCCTGGCTGAGCATGGCTTTGTTCAAAGCAGGTTTGATTATTCTCTCTACATTAAGCACACTGGTAATATTTTTATTATCATTCTTGTGTATGTTGATGACCTTGTTGTTACTGGTAATGATTTGTCTGAGATTGAGAAATTTAAAAAGTTTCTCAAAAACAAGTTTATGATTAAAGACCTTGGTTCCATGAAATATTTCCTTGGTATTGAGGTTCTTTACAACAAGTCTGGTGTGTGTATGACTCAAAGAAAATATTGCCTTGACCTTATTCATGAGTTTGGCCTTTTGGCTTCCAAACCTGTCACCACTCCCCTTCTTGAGAACTGTGTTCTTGCTGTGGAAGAGAGTGACTCTGATAAATTCCTCATGAATGTGTTTAACTATCAAAAACTTATTGGCAAACTTATTTACTTGACCCACACCAGGCCTGATATCTCTTATGCTGTTCAATGCTTAAGTCAGCACATGCATGCTCCTTTACAATCTCATCTTAAAATTGCACTAAGGGTTATCAGATATCTTAAAAATGCTCCCGGGATTGGCATTCAAATTTACAAAGATAATCAGCTCAAGTTATCTTGCTTTACTGACTCTGATTGGGCTAAGTGTTTGAGAACCAGGAAATCTGTCTCTGGCTATTGTGTGTTCCTTGGGAACACTCTTGTCTCATAGAAAAGTAAGAAACAAGCTACTGTTTCCAGATCCTCAGCTGAGGCTGAATACAGATGCATGGCCAGTGCAACATGTGAGGTCATTTGGATTTCCAACTTGCTTAGCAACTTGAGCATTCCCAGATTGTTGCCTATAAACTTGTATAGTGACAGTTCTTCAGCTATTCAAATTGCTGCCAATCCTGTCTTTCATGAGAGGACCAAGCATTTTGAGGTTGATGTTCATCTTGTGAGAGAAAAGGTACAGTGTGGGATTATCAAAACCATCAAAGTTGCTTCTGCTGATCAAACTGCTGATCTTTTCACTAAGGGCCATGGTTCCCTCCAACATTCCAAATTGTGCAAACAATTAGGGATGGTGGATATGTTCAAAAGGTAATCCTCCCAGCTGGTAAGTTTGTGGGAGGATGTTATTTTATCAAACTTACCTCTTATTACTTTGTGTTACATTATTTTCCTTTTGTGTTATGTTTTATTTTTGCAAGGTGTTTGGTGTTACTTATTCTCTTGGGCTTTCATGATGGGCTAGCCGTTGAGGCCCATGTGGGCACTTGTTCTCTTACTTAACCTAGCGTTGCTAGGGTTGGCTAATCATTCACTCATATCTTCTCACACACACTTTGTGTGAGACGCTCTCTCTTCCACCAGAAGATTGCTGCCATGATTGCTGCCATGGGAGGATCTTCATCTATGTCACATCTCTTAGATTAGATTCATTGAGTGTTGAGTGAATCTGTAGTGAGGAAAACGGATCAACCTAGTTGGGACGTTTTCACCATTTATCTTGTATTGTTTGATTAGCACCCATTTGGGGACTAATCCTTTATCACTTTGTTTCTGTATTTGAATCTTGTTAATAAATCACCAAGGGGTGGCTGGTTGGGTGATAAGATCTGGTTCTTTGTCTCTTTTTCATGTTTTAACAAAAAGCATTACAATAATTACATCCTGTATCATTCATTAAACTCCAACATTTTTTATGATCTGCACTTGCTACCCAAGTGCATAATTCAGCAACCTCACAAGGCTCTCCCTCTATTATATACATAAGATTTTGCTGCATAGATGTAGATCATAAACGCCCCTGCCTAATTCCAGCAAGAAGGTAGTAAAAGTAATCAATATGGGCTTTATTCACGTTGTCAGATATCCAGCCATCTTGACCGTTTCCACTAGTCAATTTCTCAACAATTGAGATTAGAACACTGCTCAAGAAGCTACCAATTCCCAAGACACTCAAGTATAGTGCAAGGCCTATTAAGGTCATTTGGCATTTCTTCGCAGAAGAATTCTTGCATACCCACAAGTGTGAAGACATCACCAGCACCAGCCAAACAGACATTGTGGTAATAACCACCAAACCTTCATTGGGATCGTTGCACTTGGATCATCTACTAACCCATACTCATTTGCGGTTTTAAGTCTTTTTGGCTCGATGATTGCTGCAACCATCATTAAAAGAATAGAGAAGATGATGCCAGTTCCAATTCTCTGAAGCATTGTTATACCATATGGTTTATTTGTAATAGCTCTGAGAAGAGGAACCAACATGGTATCGTAGATAGGAATGAGGATATTATAAAGAGATTTATGAAAGCTTGTAGTGTGGCAGCTTGAACCTCAAAACTTGATCCAATTGACCTATCCAATGTAGCTGCTTGTTTCGTATATAAAGTGGTAGTTTGAGCAAATACAATATCAAAACTTAAAAGGCTAGTCCATATTGGAACTAGTCTAAGAACCGCCTTTGTTTCTTCCACGTCATCAATATCACAAAAAGTTCCATCTTCATTTGATCCATCCGGGAAAACCAAAGCTTTGTTCAGAAATCTGCAACAAACAAATATTAAGAAGATAGTGAAACTTTGTGCCAAATATAATAGCTTACATCTCGTTCAGTTAACAATTTACCTGAATTGCTGAAATTCTTGATGAGCCACTGTTCTACAAGCTTGCTCTTGTGCAGATACAGCTGAAGTCGTAGTTCGCCAATTCTTAGCTGAGTTAATAATCACGTGACCGATTCTGACAAAAGCATTTCTCTCCTCAGTTTTCTCTCCAAACCGATAAGTCATGGTTCCGCTCAAGAATATGATGAGGGAAAAGCCCATGATGATGGAAGAAATACCAAAACCAAGACGCCAGCTAAGGTTGTCTTGAATGTAGCTCACAGTAAAGATCCCTATTGTTGAACCAGAACACAACCCAAAATACCACCAGTTGAAGAATGAGCTTTTGGTTTTGCGTTCTTCAGGATTGTTTGTATCAAACTGGTCAGCCCCAAAAGCCTGAACACATGGCTTGTGCCCGCCTTGAGCAATTGCCACAAGATATAGCGAAATGAAAAACAGGATAACTTGAACTTGATGAGAACAAGATGATAAATCTACACTGCCTCCACAGTTTGACGAAAGTAAACTTGAAAGAGCCAGCAACACAAGTGCCTGTTAATCAAAGTAGAATTAGAGGGCATTTAGATAACCCTATTTAAAAGAGTTTGTGAACTTGCAACTTTGACAGCAATGCACTTTAAATTTAACTTCAACACCTTCATTTATATGCACAGAGTTCAAAGTTATAATAACAGTTTAAAAAACTATAGAAGAATGTCTTGTAATTATAGTTACCAATGATGAAATAAGAGGATCGCCAGCAACCGGATTTTGATCGGATGGCAGGACGAGTTTTGTAGTCAGCAGCGCCGTCGACGAATTCGTTGAGCAGCGGAGAGGAGATTTCGGCAGTGGTGGTCGTGGTGGCATCCATGAATGGAGTGAGGATAACTCGGTGTTTGGTGGAAACTGTCATCTTTAATATTTCAAATCTGCAGAACAGATGTTTAATAATTTCTGTACATTTCATGTAATAATTAGATAAGAAAGTAGGTGATGCAGTCATGCAGAAAAGCATGTGATGGGACAAAAATGAATTGTAGGATTTGATAAATAATCTTTTCATTACATTTCCTTATTGCCACTCCCTCACCTTTCATAAAAATACCTCAGGGGTGCCACAAATACACAATGTTTGAAAGGCGAGTCAAGTCACCTTTCGTCACGCATGACAAGTAACTCCCAGGGTGGAGTTACTAGTGAGGATCACCCTCACATGTTACCACTACGAGTAGTCTAAGACTAAATGATACACAACAACATCCTGCATCACTGAACCTCGTTAATTTTTATAACACCATCTGCACTTTCGACACAAGTGCAAATTTCAGTAACATCACAAGGCTCGTCCTCTCTTATACACATAACAGTTTGCCGCATAAATGTAGATCATAAACGCCCCTGCACTAATTCCAGCAAGAAGGTAGTAAAAGTAATCAATATGGCCTTTATTCATGTTGTCAGATATCCAGCCATCTTGATTGTTTCCACTAGTCATCTTCTCAACGATTGAGATGAGAGAACCGCTCAAGAAACTACCAATTCCCAAGACACTCAAGTATAGCGCAAGACCTATACTCTTAAGATCATTTGGCATTTCTTCGTAGAAGAATTCTTGCATACCCACAACTGTAAAGACGTCACCAGCACCAGCCAACAGACATTGTGGTAGTAACCACCAAACCTTCATTGGGATCGTTGCACTTGGATCATCTAGTAATCCATACTCATGAGCGGTTTTAAGTCTTTTTGACTCGACGATTGCTGCAACCACCATCAAAAGAATTGAAAAGACGATGCCAGTTCCCATTCTCTGAAGCACTGTTATACCAGATGGTTTATTTGTAAAAGCTCTAAGAAGAGGAACCAGCATGGTATCGTAGATGGGAATGAGGATAATGATAAAAAGAGTTATAAAAGCTTGTATTGTGGCAGCTGGAACCTCAAAACTTGAACTGATTGACCTATCCAGTGTAGCTGCTTGTTTGGTATATAAAGTGGAACCTTGAGCAAATACAATTCCAAAACATAAAAGGCTTGTCCATATTGGAACTAGTCTAAGAACCGCCTTTGTTTCTTCCACATCATCAATGCTACAAATAGTTCCATCTTCATTTGATCCATCCGGGGAAACTGAAGCTCTGTTTAGAAATCTGCAGCAATTTTATATCAAGAAGATAGTGAAACTTTGTGCCAAATATAATTGGGTTAATGGCATGTAATTGTAACGTAATTTCTCAATTGTTTACTTATCAGATACTAGAAACCCAAAAAAGTAACATAATACCCATTAAACTTTCAAATTTTGGTTCATTATCATACGTACGCTTACGTGTCTTTACAGGCAATTGGCTACACCGGTTAAAAAGTAACATAATACCCATTAAACCCATTTGATGTGGATCATAACGGTACAAATTTATGACATGGCATGAAATTTGTCAGCCACGTGGATTTTGGAGATAAAAAAATGGACTTTTACTGATATGAATCCAAAACAAACAAAGTTCGATTGGTATTTTGGTAATTTTTTGGGTTTATATCTGACAAGTCAACAAATCGGAAAGTATGTTGCTATTACATACCATTAACCCAATATAATAATTTACAGCTCGTTTGTTGAACAATTTACCTGAATTGCTGAAATTCTTGATGAGCCAATGTTCTACAAGCTTGCTGTTGTGCAGATAAGGCTGAAGTCATAGTTCGCCAGTTCTTAGCTGATTTAATAAACACACGGCCGATTCTGACAAAAGCATTTCTTTCCTCAGTATTCTCTCCAAAACGATAAGTCATGGTTCCGCTTAAGAATACAATGAGGGCAAAACCCATGATGATGGAAGGGATACCAAAGCCAAGACTCCAACTAAGGTTGTCTTGAATGTAGCTAACCGTAAAGATCCCTATTGTGGAACCAAAACACAACCCAAAATACCACCAGTTGAAGAATGAGCTTTTGGCTTTGCGTTCTTCTGGATTGTTTGTATCAAACTGGTCAGCCCCAAAAGCCTGAACACATGGCTTGTGCCCGCCTTGAGCTATTGCCACAAGATATAACGAAATGAAAAACATGATAACTTGAAGTTGAGGATAGCAAGATGATAAATCTACACTGCTTCCACAGTTAGACGAAAGTAAAGTTGAAAGAGCCAGCAACACAAGTGCCTGTTGATCAAAGTAGAATTAGAGGGTGTTTGGGTATCTCTATTTAAAAGAGTTTGTAAAATTGTAACTTTCACACTAATGCACTTTAATTCTTTTCAAGCCTTCAGAAACACATTAAGCACGTTCTAACATGTAATCGTTCATGGAATATGAGTTAGTGTCTAGTATAATTTGTATTGGGCCAAGCTTGTAGTCTTTTAGTATGTTGTGTTGGTATTAATACTGTAAACATCATTATTATTCAGTTATGTGAATTAACTTACACTCATGGCAACAAAATTTCTATTGAACTTGACGAGTTTGGTTTTTTGTGAAGGACTATTTGACTCGGCAAATACTCCTCCGTTGTGATAGCAACGAGACCTCGTCGCCATGCCTACATCCTACCCACAAGCTTTCTTTCTAGTCATCACACATGGCATCAGCGACTTGGGCATCCGGGGAATGAAGTGCTATGTTCTTTATTTTCTAATAGTGACATTTTGTGTATAGAAGTCTCCTAAACTTTGACATGCTTGCTAGCTTGAAGCATGTGACACTTCATTTCTTATTTCCAATAGAAAAAATTTCAAGAATCGTCCCTATGGTTTACGCCAAATATCAAGTTCATCCCTAACTCGAAAAAACGTCAAGAATCATCCCTAATTTTGATCATCTATAATTGTCGGATAAATTTTTGAATCGTGTAGAAGTCCATTTTCTTGATACAGTATTTCTATCCCATTAATTGCTTTGGGTTACAAGAAATTTGTATAGAGATAAGACAAAAATGAATACTAAAATTCTAGGCAAAAGGAAACATGGATAATTTGTTGTTGTCATGATTCTTCATACTTAAACGAAATACCAAAAAGATTTATAACCTTGACATCACATCAGTTTTATTCATTCAATCAACATTTATAATTACTGTTACTATTGGCAATGATCAACAGCTAAAACTAGATTAAACAATGCTACTGTAGATCTATAACGTAACACATTTAAAGTTGAAGATGAACAGATGACAAACCAGAACATAAAGCATAGAAGCAATAATAATCGTTAGGTAACGGCCGAGAAACGCATCAGCAATAAACGCGCCCACTAACGGAAGAAGTAACGCCGTTCCAGACCACGCGTGAATATTCTCAGCAGCGGTTGCTGTTGACTGACCCAACGGCCCAGTCAAATAAATGATCAAATTAGAACTAATTCCATAATATGCAAATCTTTCAGCTACTTCAACACCTTCATGTACAGAGTTCAAAGTTATAATAACAGTTAAATAAATAACTATATGAGGATGATTTTTAATTAATGTTACCAATAATGAAATAAGAAGATCGCCAGCAACCGGATTTTGATCGGAGGACGGGACGGGTTTTGTAGTCAACCGCGCCGTCAACGAAGTCGTTGAGCAACGGTGAGGAGATTTCGCCAGTGGTGGTGGTGGCATCCATGATTCGAGGGAGGGTAACTTGATTTGGCGGTGTTTGGTAGAAACTGCCATCTTTATTATTTAAAATTTGTGTGGATGTGGTGTTTTCTTAAAATAAATGGTAGGTGCTGCAGGAGAGCATGTGATGGGACATATATCTTAAATGAATTCTAGGATTTGACTTTGTGGTTACATTAACATCTATTCATGGTTCACCCTGCCCTTCCAGTTCCACAGAAGAAACGTTGTTAGAGTATTCTCAAAGAAAACCGACAGACCTATAAAAATCGCAAAACGCGGAAAAGAGTGTTACTTGAAGTCTTTTTTATTAGTAGAAGAATCTTACAACAATGCAACGATTACATCCAAAGGCATCTTTGAATTTTCATTCACAATTTCACAACAACAGGCAATGCTACACAGAACTGCATCAGCAACATCACATGGCTCTCCCTCGATTATATACGTAATATTTTGCTGAATATATGTAGATTAAAAATGCTCCGGCACTAATTCCAGCAAGAAGATAGTAAAAATAATCAATATGGCCTCGATTCATGTTATCTGATATCCAACCATCTACACCATTTCCACCTGTTGTTTTCTCAACGACTGAGATGAGAAAACTGCTCAAAAAGCTACCAATTCCCATGACACTGAGGTAAAGCGCCAATCCTATACTCCTGAGATCACTCGGCATTTGGTCATAGAAGAACTCTTGCATACCGACAATTGCAAAAACATCTCCCGCTCCAGCCAACAGATATTGAGGTAATAACCACCATATCTTCATTGGAACCATTACATTTGGATCGTCCAATAATCCATACTCACGAGCAGTCTCGAGTCTTTTCGTCTCAATGACTGCTGCAACGAGCATTGAAACAATAGATATGACGATGCCGGTTCCAATTCTTTGAAGCATTGTTATTCCAGATGGTCTCTTTGTGATTACTCTGGCAAAAGGAACCAAGACGGCATCATAGATGGGAATGAGGGTGATAATAGATATACCAATAAAAGATTGTAGTGTGGCTGCGGGAATCAGGAAACTTGATCCTATTGATCTGTCCATGGTAGCTCCTTGTTTGGTAAAAAACGTGGAAGTCTGAGCAAATACTATCCCATACCCTAAACAACTAATCCATATTGGAGCTAGTCTAAGAATACCCTTTGTTTCTTCTACGTCATCAATGATAGACAAAGTTCCATCATCATTTGATCCATCAGGGGAAAGCAAAGCTTTGTCGAGAAATCTGCAATTGGCCCAATATAAAAGACATTTAAAACGTGATCCTCTTTATATAGATAAATTGTACACGTTCCGATGCATACAAACACATTTTATTAGATTAATAATAGCTGTCTCTCCACATAGGTGTATGCGGGAGAGGCATTTTAATCAACTGCTGTCACCTTATATCCTAGAGGTGACGTTATCGACTCATTTACTTATAAATGGGTCGATTTGGGTTATAGTTTATCTCTAATGGATCAAATGGGTCACATAAAAATACTGATTCTGATAAAAACAAAAATGACAAGTGAAAGTCACAAGGGTGTTTTCATACAAAGTACAAACTGATACCAATAATTTTTTATTAAAAAATTGGGCAAAAAAACTATTTTGGGTCGACCCAGATTGACCCAACCCGTTTAACTTCAAACTAAAAAAGCTACCCATTTTGTTCCTTTACCCAACCTTTTCGACCTATCCATTTGCGACGTCCAGTGGGACCCAAGAAGCCATTCAAGATATTAAGTTTTATTCAGTCTTACTTGAATTGTTGTGAACCTTGATAAGGCAAGAACCCACAAGCTTCCGCTTCTGCAGATATCGTGGAAGGTGTAGTACGCCAATTCCTAGCAGCTTTAACAAACACGTGGCCGATTCTGACAAAAGCACTTTTCTCCTCGGTTTTCTCTCCAAACCGGTAAGTCACGGTTCCAAACAAAAAGATGATTAAGGCAAAACCCATGATAATGCAAGGTATTCCAAAGCCGAGACCCCAACTAAGATTGTCTTGTATGTAGGTAAGAACAAATATTCCTACTGTAGGCCCAGCAACAAGCCCGAAATACCACCAGTTGAAAAATGAGCTTTTGGCTTTGCGTTCTTCTTGATTATCATCGTCAAATTGGTCAGCCCCAAAGGCCTGAACACAGGGTTTGTGACCGCCTTGTGCAAATGCCACAAGATATAGTGAAATGAAAAACAGGATAACTTGGAGCTGAGGAGAACATGATGAAGAACCAATGGCATTCTCACAGTCGGTAGGAATCAAAGTTGAAAAAGACAACAATGCAAGTGCCTGTTTATTACAATAAGTTAAGCAAAATTGAGAAGAGTTAAAAATAGCATTTTAAAGCATCTAACTGGAATTTTCACTGTGTTTTTTATGTTGCAAGCTTTAGTACTGATTGTGCTTTAAAGGATAGAGATTTCAATGGAAATTACAAATTTTTCATGTCAAAATTGTGAAGTTTCTTGGACGTTTTTTGGAGTAATACATTTACCGGGGTTTTAAGGCCCCTTTACCCAAAATTGTGAAGTTTCACTTAAAGCATCAAGAGAAAATTAAGTCCGTCGTAGCAACTAGCAAGGCCCCTAAAATTCATATAATTACTTATTAAACTTTGTATCCTTAGAGCAAAAGGTATCGTAACTCAAGGCAACCCACTTTCTTGTGCCATGTCATGCCACATAATCTTTTCCCCTTTATCACAACCCCTTCAATCACACACTCAAAATCACCCTCGCTCATAAGTCAAGCCAAAACACCCATTTCGAACCCACAAATACACTAATTTAAATAAATAACTACACACAACCAAGCCAACAGCCATGGCCATGGCTTGAATTATAACATGAAGGGGCTAGCTGTCATAACTTAGCTTTGGCGGCGCCAAAAAAGATAACGTGAAGTGTGTAAGCTATTGCACCGTTTACTCTTAACTAATTAAAGCTTTCCTTAACGGTAAATCGGCAAGTCACATCAAACTATCCTATCTATTATTTTTTTTAGAACGGCAGTTTTTAATTATCTCATAATATTTACACCACAAATCTATCTCACATTTCTTAAGCAAACCGACAGCCGTTTGGTTGGGAGCTTCCACACAAAATGAGTACCATTGGAACACAAGCCGTTTGGTATCTATCTTTAGTAGTGGACAGTTAATTTGGTAACATTCATTTGTTCCAATCTGCTTAATCTATTGATAAATCATGCTATATAAACGTCTAATAAAACGCGATATAACAAACCAGAATATAGAGCAGAGAAGCGATAACTATGGTTAAATAACGACCGAGAAACGCATCAGCAATAAACGCGCCAAATAACGGAAGAAGCGAAGCAGTTCCAGACCACACGTTCACATTCTCAGCAGCAGTAGCTGTTGACTGGCCCAATGGACCAGTCAAGTACATAATCAAATTAGAACTGACTCCATAATATGCAAACCTTTCTGCTACTTCAACACCTTCATTATTATTTGTATGAAAAAATACATTAAAAAATTATGAAAAAAATATCTTACTAATTATAGAATGATTAAAGTTACCGATGATGAAATAAGAGGATCGCCAGCAACCGGATTTTGAACGGAGGACTGGACGGTTCTTGTAGTCAATGGCGCCGTCAACGAAGTCGTTGAGCAGTGGTGAGGAGATTTCGGTTGAGGTGGTGCTGATGTCATTGTCATTCATGTCAACGTCAGGTGCTTTTTTTAGTTTGTTTGTTTGTTTTGGTGTGTGATTGGTTAATGATTATGCTTTATGTGATTTTATTAGGCTGGGGGAGTGGCACTTCCGAGATCCAATTCTACTTCAGCAACACTTTAATTTTCTCACTCTTTTTTCACTAACCTATTTAAAACTCATATTAAGAGCATTTCTAATAAGAAAATCTTTCTATAGTTTTTTTTACGTTGAATGCATTCAATACACCATCTATTTAACAAGTAAGAGCATCTCTAATGAAAAGTTTTACTAAAGACTTTTTATATTTATTAAAACCTTATTTCATTAATGTTGAAGTATTAAAAAGTCATTTTTACTAAACATCTTCAGTAAAAAGTTTTTTAGAAGCTTTTTGTAATTATGAAAGTAAGATAATCTAGTCTAAACAAAACTTGTAAACCACTTGATAAACTCAAAACTTTTGCTAAAAGCTTTACAAAAAGTCATTAACTCCAATGGTAAAAAGTCATTAGAAAAGGTTTTATAAATAGTGAAAAGTCTTTCATAAACCTTGCATTGGAGATGCTCGCATCTCCAATGAGGTAAACCCTTTAAAACTTTTTACATTAAATGCATTAAATGCAACATACATTTAACAAACAAATTTGTGTGAAAGACTTTGTGTATGCAAAGTCATTCTGCAAACCATTTGTAAACCTTTGCTAAAATCTTTTGGTGCAATGGTAAAAACCACCTCCAAAAGCTTTTCAAAATAGTAAAAAGTTATTAATAGCTTTTCTCCATTGGAGATGCTCTAAGAGTTTGAGGAAAGACTTTGTAAACAAAAAGTCTTTTGAAAAAGCTTTATGAAAAGTTTTTACTCTAATGCATGAAAACCTTGTAAAAAGACTTTGCAAAATAGTAAAAAGTTATTATTTGGTTTACCCATTCACAATGTTGCAAAACAAGGTTTACAGGGGCGATTAATCGCCGGTTAATAGCTACACGGCTTTCAACCTTGCCGTTTAATGAAAAGGCGATTAATTGCGGTCAACTATGGTCAACGACGATCAAGGGAGGTCAAACTTGTCGAAAATCTGCAAATTTGGCCGAAAATACCAAAAACTCACCAGATCACCTCGTTACGGAATCTTCATAAAGACCAAAGGGTAACACTGCAAACAACGTCCAAGATGATTTGAGTATAATTATAAAATTCATAATCATGCTTATAAATATTTGTAAGTGCTTAAGTATTTTTCACATATAAAATTTATAATTGGCGAGCGGTACATGAGTAGCACGTCAACCTAAGAGCGCTGGGAGTCATCACTCCGAGTGAGTGGGTTTTTGGGTGCCACGTCAGCAAAACTCACTCACTCACTCACTCAGAAAAAACAGGGGAGTGATCACTCCAAGTGAAATCCAGTTTTTCAGAATTTTACAAAACACCCCCTAAACAAACTTAAATATTTCATTAAACATAAGCAACATTATAATACTTTTAAAATAAAACGAACATAATAAAAAAGGCATACGAAAATTAAAAAAACATACGAAAATTAAAAAAACATACGATTGTGTGCTATTGGCAAGAAGTAAGTATCGAATTCCTCATCGATTTCAAAAACTGACGGAACGTGATTGAGATTCATATTTGTTTGTAGAGAGTGTTTATGTTTTGGTGTGTAAGAAATGGTTGATTTTGAGGTATATTTATAGACGGATCGAAAAATATAGCCGTTATAATTCGAATTTCAAAAAACTAGCCGTTGGGGGGTGAAATGAAAAATTTTCAAATACTAGCCGTTTGGGGGGGTTAAATGAAAATTTTTTAAAACTTAAACCGTTTTAGGGGGTAAAATAAATTTTTTTTTTTTAAAAAAATCACTCACGCGGCGTGAGTATACCCGCGCCGGGGTCTCACGCCGTGAGTTTTGCCTGGGGTGGGAGTCTTCACGGCTCTCGCGCCGTGGGTTTGGCACCCCACGGCGCCACCACTCCCAGCGCTCTAAAGGTTGTGAATTTAAGTCTTATTCGAGACATATGGAATAAAATTTTTGAGATATGTGGTGCAAGTTGCATGCTTTGCCGTTTTGGGAACTATTATTTTTATTATATTTCGTTTTAACGTTATGTGCAGATTTTGATGTATCAAAAAATACGTACGTGCGTCTTCGATTTGCATATTAATTTGTTGTAAAACTACTTATTTTTTTTCCAGTTTTGTTTCTACGTGCTTGATTTCCGTATTCATGCAAATGTGTCCATCTTTTAGGTATGTATACAACCGATGCAAGGCAAACGGTATGGCCACAGAAAGAGTCGTGAATGTAAGGACGATCACGCAACAATACTCTAGCAACATGATAAGGAAGCTCTTATTTGGTAATATGTATTTTGGCAAAGAGAGTGCAGATGGTGGACCTGGCGCCGAGGAGATGGAACATGTTGATTCACTTTGTATAATTCTTGCTCACCTGTACGCGTTCTCAGTTGCTGATTACATTCCATGGTTGCAATGGATAACTGATTTTGGTGGTGATGAGAAAGTCTTAAGGGAGGCTATTCATGCCACAAGAAAGTATCAAGATCCTTTGATTGATGAAAGGATTCAACAATGGAAATATGGTATTAGAAATGTAGAAGACGATTTGCTTGACGTTCTAATAACCATGATAACCCTCGACTAACCACAGATCAGATAAAAGCACAATGCCTTGTAAGATTAACAAAAATTCTGTCGAAATGTGAACTTTTCTCCTTTTTGGTATCATATGCTTCGATATATAGATCAAGAGATCTCAATTAGAACTAACTTTGTTGTAATGCAGGAGCTCATGCTAGCAATGGTCAATAATCCATCAAATAGTATTGAATGGGCAATTGCAGAAATGATAAATCAACCAAAGCTCTTCAAGAAAGCAGTGCAGGAGCTTGATTATATTGTGTGGTAGGAACAGATAGATTGGTGCAAGAATCTGATATATCCAACCTCATATATATCAAAGCATGTGTGCGGGAGGCTTTTAGGCTGCACCCGGTCGGACCTTTCAACCTTCCTCACATGAGTACAGCTGATTCTACTGTTGCTGGATACTACATACCAAAGGGTAGCCATGTGATAGTGAGCCGTTTAGGACTAGGACGGAACCCTGAGGTATGGGATGACCCGCTATCTTTCAAACCTGAACGTCACATGCACGGCCATAACCAAGTGGTGCTCACTGATAACAAACTTCACATATTTTCATTTGGTAGGGGGCCGCGTGGGTGCTCGGGAGTGTTGTTGGGCACGGCCATGACGGTAATGATGCTGGCAAGGCTGTTGGATTAATCGTTTATAAGTCGGTTCATATATGGTTCTACATATTCAGTATGTTTCTAGTTAATAATTTAGTGTGAATTGGTAAAGGTTTGTGACCGAATATTATGTATCCACGTAGGGTAGAAAAGGTCATGTTTTACCATTTCTTTAGGAGATTTAGCAGTAGCATTTTACTAGTTTAGTGGTAGTGTATTTTACCCACGTTCTTTTTGTGCTGGCTATAAATAGCCTGATCTTTTATTCAATGAAGTGTACCATTTGTATTTCATTCTCTGTTACAATTCATACAGCAACATTTCATCCCTTTTATGTTTGCTTGGTTCTGTAACTTGGACTGATAACCTACATTTGGTATCAGAGCGGGTTCGATCAAAGGCGGGTTTGAGAGTCGGTTCAAGAAAAGAGTGTAGCCCTTGGCTGCAGGGCAGAAGCCATAAGGGGGGCTATTTAAAACCCCATGCAATCAAGAGTAGAAAGAAAGAAAGTTAACCGACGCCGTCGAGAAGACCGTGAGACCGAGACAGGTTATGTCAAGACCAAGACCGATGCAACCACGACCGAGACCTTGACCGCGGGTTGCACGAGAAAGATAAGGAAGACCGAGTTTCAACAGTAATGACCGAATGATACTGTTGATCAAAGACCGATGACCGAAGACCGAAAGACCGAAGACCGAAAGGCCGAAGACCGAAGACCGATGACCGTAGAAAGGAGACCGAAAAGACCGAGGCGCTGCAAAAGACCGGGCAGCACCTAGACCGACAGCCGGTGACAAGAGACCAAAGGCTCACCTAAGAAAGAATAGACCGAAGACCGAAAGAGATAACCATGACCGGCGGGTTGTCGAGACCGGAGCTTTAATAGCTGAAGACCGAATATCAACAGCATAAGACCGAAAGATGCTGTTGAATTAAAGACCGAAGACCGAATTATTGAATCAATAAGACCGAAGATTCATAAAAAAAGGACCGAAAAAAGTTTTATCTCGATCAAGAGATCGATAAAAGACCGGAGCAAGAACAGGAATGAAGCAAGACCGTGGCAAGAACGCTAGCAAGAACGTTCGCAAGAAAGATAGCAAGAAAGTTTGAAAGAACAAGGTAGCAAGAACGAGAAAGAAAGTAAGTAGAAAAGTGTGACAAGTAGCCTGAGTAAGGCGACGCATCAGGAGCAGCTCTTGTACAATGGTAGTATTGAATGTGGAAGTTGCATCATCAGGATATCTTTGGATGTGTCCGGGGAAGTTCGAGAATCGAGATGGTTCGAAAGAAGGTCACCCCGCTATGAGTGAGATGTGTATAAACGATTAAGGGGGTGAATGTTGGATTAATCGTTTATAAGTCGGTTCACATATGGTTCTACATATTCAGTATGTTTCTAGTTAATAATTTAGTGTGAATTGGTAAAGGTTTGTGACCGAATATTATGTATCTACGTAGGGTAGAAAAGGTCATGTTTTACCATTTCTTTAGGAGATTTAGCAGTAGCATTTTACTAGTTTAGTGGTAGTGTATTTTACCCACGTTCTTTTTGTGCTGGCTATAAATAGCCTGATCTTTTATTCAATGAAGTGTACCATTTGTATTTCATTCTCTGTTACAATTCATACAGCAACATTTCATCCCTTTTATGTTTGCTTGGTTCTGTAACTTGGACTGATAACCTACAAAGGCTCGTACAAGGGTTCACCTGGGAGTTGCCACCCGATGAGCCATATGTTGACTTGAAAGAGAACACGCACAATCTATGGAAGGCAAAGCCATTGTTGGCCATAGTCAAGCCCCGCCTGCCTCATCATCTGTATCCCACGTGCTGAGAAAAAACATGTATACGTACATATATAAAATTGCCTGTGAAACACCATATTTCTTTTCACGCATATGAGAATTTTGAATACATCGATACGTTGTTTACGGTCGTGGACGCAAGAAAGTGAAATATCGAGGGAAATTTTTTTCTTTTGACAATAATAAG
Source organism: Glebionis coronaria (assembly GCA_025667525.1). Classification (NCBI taxonomy): domain Eukaryota; kingdom Viridiplantae; phylum Streptophyta; class Magnoliopsida; order Asterales; family Asteraceae; genus Glebionis; species Glebionis coronaria. The sequence continues at coordinate 538,895,009 of CM046877.1, forward strand.
ACGAAAAACTAGAATTCAAATAAAAATTCGAGTATTGTAACTTATAAATGGAAATTTTTTAAGTTTAGAGTGTTAAATGTTAGAATTTAATGTGTGAGTATGGGGCAATTTGAGTTTCGAGTGGAGAGCATTTAAAAAAACGCTCAATATCAATAAAAAATTACACGATAATCTCGTCATTTTTGTCTAGCCATGGGAGCGTCGCCACCCCATAAGGTAAGTCCGCCCCTGGCTGTTTACGAAGGCATATGACGATATGCTAAAACACAATATAGCTTATGCTCTAACAATCGGAAAAGAGTACTCTGTATGCATAGAGAGCCAGGACTTGAGAGCCGACACTATTCACATACTGAACCGACGGCTTTGGAGGATTTAAATAATTTTAGCGGGGTTTCTACTTACTCATCCCTTCCTACATGCCGAACACATCCATTATCTACTCCAAAGAAGATGTAGTTCCTAATAAGAAGGACGTTTCATTTATCTACTCTCCCATGTTTCTCTAAATACACATGCAATGATTTTCGGGATACTTGCTTGGAAAAGTATCTAACTTGTCAATTTTTTATAGTTATGTGTAGCCAACTATTTCTTTTTGCAAATACGTGTAACCAACTTTTGAATTTGGTCAGTTCGTGTACTCGGTGACCTGCAAACCTGTTAATGTCTAAGTGAAGCAGGTTACGATACACATTATATCCATATTTTGTTTTTCTTTTTTTGTTCTTCCTTTTCAAATAAAACAAAACAAACACAACCTTTCTTCCCCAAACCCTTATGATTTCTTTATCCTTCTTCAATCTTTCTTCCATCTGCTGTGCAACCATGACCAGGTCGCGATAACCAAAAACTGATAAGTACATTATGGTGTTCGTTCACGATAAATCATGTTTGATTATAAACGACCTTTCAAGATCACACTTCACAACCCACTAATTTACCACCCACCAATTCACAATTAACAAACCCATGACCACCACCATCACTTACACATCCCAATGGAACCCGCCACTAATCCGGCGACAATACTTCCAGAATACAACCACAACCAGTTCTGAAACCCACTATTGTAATAAACACAAACACCGCCAGACTTGTTTTAGGTTTCGTGCTTTTTGGTTACGTGGCTGCCATTTTTATTCTCAAGAAAGTCCCTACTAATAAGTGAGTTTAGCTACATTAACTTAGTTTTGTTCTTATGTAGACATGTATCTAAACATCCAATGGGACATTGCATAACAAAATGGAATTGAGAATACTAGATGCCATCTTGATATCTACAAGTTATTAGCTGTGATTGATTGGTATCACAGTGATTTGGTGTGTTTCCTAAATATATATGTAATGGATGAGCTGTAGCTTAGTTGTCTAGGCTCAATCCATATCCTATGATACACTATATATTTGATCTCTGCTAATCAATAAAAACACACAACGAGAAAAGTTATTTTGGAGCCTTTTTTTTTGTTAGAAACCAAGGGCTCAATCCCCACACTTCATTTAGTTTTCATCTAAGGGGGAGATTAATCTAAGATTTAATTGGTTAATTCTTATTTATTGTCCTAAAGCTTTTTATTTTACTTTTCACATACTTAACGTGTTTCACCAACCACCATTATCACACAGTCTCACCACCATCATCTCCAAACACCTTCATATTATCACCATAATCAAAGAATCAATCGATCTCACCTATCCTCACCGTACAGGCGGCTAAGCCTTTAATCCTGATAAAAGAAATCGTTTTCCCACCCTTCATAAATGGAATCACCACAATCAATCTCATCTATAATCATCATCGTCATCCTCATCTACCAAATGCCCCTGCCCCTGCCACGTCATCAAACCACCACAACCGTCCGACCAGATGGATAATGGAGATGTTGATGATGAAGTGTTGTTGATTGATCTGAGGAGGTAACTGACATGGTGTTTAATTGAATGAGGGATTTTAAGTGTTTTTCTTTCAGTTACGTATAGTACTCTTGAGAATGGATTTCGTCATTGTGGTAACGGTTATGAAGCATGTGAGTTGTTGAGAAAATTTGGTGAGGTAGACGGATGTTCACCGGATGTAGTGACGTTTCTGCAATGACAAGAGTCGCTACACGTTACTGTGTAATATCATCAGTGATATTTTATCACCGGTGATATTTTTATTGTTTATCACTAGTGAAGTATCACTAGTAGTAAACCAATGAAATATCACGTTACTGTGTAATATCATCAGTGATAATTTATCACCGGTGATATTTTTATTGTTTTATCACTAGTGAAGTATCACTAGTAATAAACCAATGAAATATCACGTTACCGTGTAATATCATCGGTGACATTTTATCACCGGTGGTATTTTTATTGTTTTATTACTAGTAATAAACCAATGAAATATCACATTACTATATCACCGTTGATATTTTTATTGTTTTATCACAATAAACCAATAAAATATCACGTTACTGTGTAATATCACCGGTGATATTTTATCACCGGTGATATTTTATTGTTTTATCACTAGTGAAGTATCACTAGTAATAAACCAATGAAATATCACGTTAGTGTGTAATATCACCGGTGATATTTTATCATCGGTGATATTTTTATTGTTTTATCACTAGTAATAAATCAATGGATTTGGACACACAGTTAATGTAAAATCATAAGAAAAGCAATGTGAACGGGAAGGGATGGAGATTAATCTGAATAGCGAAGAATGGAGGTTAAAACACAATATCGAGTCCATAGACGAAGATTGGGTAGCCAACATTGATGAATATGTGGTCCAAAGTAAGTTAAGACACGAAGAAGCACGACGAGAGTGGTAGGACATGTCATTTAACTATCTAGCACTGGGGATGATGCACACAATAGGAGCTGAAGGCACAAGTCGTCACAACAACTATGAATCGGTTGGTTTTGAATCATTTTTTTTCGAGATCGGTTGATTTACTAGTTTCTTCTTGCTTTTTTGTGTTTATTTCATGATTTGCGCGACTTATTTGTGTAGATTTTATGATTTTTGGTTAGGATTTGATGTGTGAACAGTGTGTGTGTGTGTGTGTGTTTTTGTGTGGGGGAGACGAGATTGGGAGTTTTGTTTCATATTTACATATTAAGTCCATTTGTTTTTTTAAAGATATTTACATTATTAGTCCTTCCGTGTTTTTATCATTTGATCTGGTCCTTAACAATGAATGGTCCAGATTGAGCCCTTGGATTCCACCAAGAAAGAGAGATGTTAAATAACCGGACTCAACACACAACATATTTATCATATTTAGCATGGTAATCAGATCCATAAAACAGCCACCATCAAAAATACCATCTTAACATAAATCCCAAAGCTACGATTGTATTTGCTTGTAATCCCTTTGCGCTGATATACTTCCTGATATCAATAATGCATGCAATTTTTTTTCCATATACTTTTGTTTGCTACGGAGTATCATCTAGCCAACAATTGTTGACCAAAATTCATAAAAGTTAACAATTGTTGTGTGTAGTTTTTAATTCTTTCTTTTTTGTAACGTCAACATGATGTGTACTGATGCTTACAATTCACATGTTCCATTGGCTCAACATTTATTTTCGGTTTCACAGCCTATATATGAGCCCGTAAGTCCACCTACTGGCCCACAACAGTTGATATATTCAGACAGTAACTTTTATGTTCCGGGTAATTTTGCATATACGCCAAATGTATATCAGTCTCAAGCTACCATGCTACCGCAAGCATTTCAGACTACTACTTCACAAGATCCATCTTGGAACATGGACACCGGAGCATCTTCTCACTTGGCGGACAATACAGGTATACTTACCTCCTTTAGTAATTCGAGCATTTATCCATCTGTATTTGTTGGCAATGGTAATTCTATTCCTGTCACTCATACTGGACATAACTTCTTGCACACATCTCACAAGCCTCTTCATTTAAATCAAATTCTTGTCACACCTCACATCATTAAGATATTAATTTCTGTTCGTAAATTTACCTGTGACAATGATGTTTCTGTTGAATTTGATGCTTATCGTTTTTCCGTGAGAGATTACCAAACCCAGAGGATTCTTCTTCGTTGTGATAGTACCGGTGACCTTTATCCGGTCACTCAAAAACCTTCGTTTCAAACTCCAGTTGTTTTGCTTTCATTTAGTTCCACCACATGGCACAGACACCTAGGTCATCCCGGGGAAAATGTGCTTCGTCGTTTAGAGTCAAGTAATTTAACTTCATGTCATAAATCAAAGTTTTCCACTTTGTGTCACGCGTGTCAATTAGGCAAACATGTTAAACTTCCGTCTTATAGTTCTTAGTCGTCTATTAAGTCTGTTTTTAAAATTATCCACTCGGATATATGGACATCACCAATACCGAGTGAAAGTGGAATAAAGTATTATGCTATTTTCTTAGATCATTTTTTTCACTTTGTTTGGGTCTACACTTTGCATAAAAAGTCAGACTTGTTTGATAATTTTATCGCTTTTCGTGCTTATGTCAACAAACAATTTAATGTCGACATAAAGGCTTTGCATTGTGACCATGTGAGAGAGTATGACAATACCCGTTTTCATGACCTTTTTCGCCAAAATGGAATATAATTTCGTTTTTCTTGCCCTCGTACTTCTCAACAAAATGGAAAATCCGAACGTATGCTTCGTACAATTAATAACCTTATTCGCACCTTACTTTTTCAAGCTCACATACCTCCATCTTATTGGGTGGAAGCTCTTAATATGGCCGCTCACCTTTTAAATATATTACCTTCTACCACCATTAACAATGAAATACCATTCACCAAACTGTATAACTAAACCCCCACGTATGAACATTTGCATGTTTTTGGATGTCTTTGCTATCCTCACGTTGATGTTGCACATAAACTAGATCCACGTTCCACACCTTGCATCTTTCTTGGTTACCCCGCCAATCATCGTGGTTATCGATGTCTCGACTTAGCCACCAATAAAATAATTATTTCGAAACATGTACGGTTTGATGAAGACGTTTTTCCATTTGGAACTGTCACGTCTTCTACTAAACCTTCCTATGACTTTTTACTTCCGCCATTACTTCCACCTTCACAACCAACTAATCCAAACCCATTACGACCTCATACACCACCAGCCCATCAAACCAATGATAGTCCACCGCCCAATGCTTCTCCCATGGCCCAACAACAAACTGCCCCGACAACCTTGACCCACTACACCAATTCTACCCCACCACCACATGTTTAAACCATGGCCCAACAACAAACTACCTCCACCCCTAACCCGATTGTTATCCCTTCTGCGACCCAACTATCACCTGAACCTGTCCATAATGTTCATCCCATGGTCACACGTGCAAAGTCTGGTATTTCGAAACCTCTTACACGTATGTCTCTTAATGTTACCACTACTTCACCGCTTCCTCGCTCCCATGTTCATGCTCTTCGGGACCCTAACTGGAAAGAAGCTATGTTAGATGAAAATAATGCTTTAATTACTAACGGAACGTGGGTTCTTGTGCCCCGTCCAGCTAATGTTAATGTTATTCGTTCTATGTGGCCTTTCAAACATAAGTTTCATGCAGATGGCTCATTAAGCAGGTACAAGGCTCGTCTTGTTGTAAACGGGCGAAGTCAACAGCAGGGTATTGATTGTGATGAGACATTTAGTCCGGTGGTTAAACCGGCTACTATTCGTACAGTTTTGAGTCTCGCTGTTTCTCGTCAGTGGCCTATTCATCAGCTTGACGTGAAGAATGCATTTCTTCATGGTCACTTATCTGAGACAGTTTATATGCACCAGCCTCCCAGGTTTGTTGATTCAGCCCGACCTAATTATGTTTGTCACTTGCAGAAATCATTATATGGCCTCAGCAGGCTCCCCGAGCTTGGTTTCAGCGCTTTGCTAGTTATGTTACACGAGTTGGTTTTCAACATAGTAAAACTGACTCATCTTTGTTTGTGTTTCATCGAGGATCTGACATTGCTTATTTGTTGCTCTATGTGGATGATATTATACTTACAGCATCATCTTCAACATTTTTACAGCGGATCATTGCTTCCTTACATAGCGAGTTTGCTATGATAGATCTTGGCTCTCTCAATTATTTTCTTGGTATTTCTGAACAAAGATCGGCCTCTGGACTATTTTTATCACAGTCTAAATTTGCAGAGGAGTTTCTTGAGCGAGCTCATATGCAGAATTGTAACCCGTGTCAGACTCCTGCTGATACCGAGTCCAAGCTTGGTTCTGATGGCGACCCTGTCAGTGATCCAACTTTATATCACAGTCTTGCTGGTGCTCTTCAATATCTAACTTTTACTCGTCAAGATTTATCATATGTTGTGCAACAGGTTTGTCTATACATGCATGACCCTCTAGATCCACACTATACTGCTTTGAAGCGCATTTTGCGCTATGTTCGTGGTACTATTGATCATGGTCTTCAACTTCATGTGTCCCCTACTGCTCAGCTTATTGCATATACTGATGCCGATTGGGCTGGTTGCCCTGTTACTCGCCGGTCTACTTCAGGTTATTGTGTATTTCTTGGTGATAATTTATTGTCATGGTATGCCAAGTGATAGGTTACTTTGTCTAGATCTAGTGCCGAGGCCGAATATCGCGGGGTTGCAAATGTTGTTGCTGAGACTGCGTGGTTACGAAATTTGTTACTTGAGTTGCTTGCTCCTTTATCAACTGCTACCATTGTCTATTGTGATAATGTCAGTGCTGTGTATTTATCTACCAATCCTGTTCAACATCAGCGTACGAAACATATTGAGATCGACATTCATTTTGTTCGTGACTTTGTTGCTTCGGGCCAAGTTCGTGTTCTTCATGTCCCTTCACGATTTCAGTATGCGGACATTTTTATTAATGGACTTCGCGCTGCTTTATTTTTAGATTTTCGCTCCAGTCTGAACGTTCGAAGACCTCCCGCTTACACTGCGGGGGAGTATTAGCTGTAATTGATTGGTATCACAGTGATTTGGTGTGTGTTTCCTAATATAGTTGTTTCCTAAATATATATGTAATGGATGAGTTGTAGCTTAGTTGTCTAGGCTCAATTCATATCCTATGATACACTATATATTTGATATTTGCTAATCAATAAAAACACACAACATATTTATCATATTTATCACAAGTTTGGTGCATTAAGTTTGATATGTGATTAAATATGTTTTTTTAAGGTTTATTTTTACGCATGATTAAATGTGGAGTTATTTTTTGCACCATGAGAATATTCCAAAAAATATTTTTCAGGCGGCCGGAATCTAGGGAGGTCTCCGGAAATTATATAGTGGAGATGATGTTAATATAAGCAATAGTACTAAAAACAACAACAAATTATTAAATAACTACCTAAACTTAAGATCATGAAACATAAAAAGTGGTGGTGGCAGTAGGCGAAGGGTGGTGATGGTGGCTCAATAGTGGTGGTTGCAACGTGGTGGCTATAGGTGAAAGGCGGTGGAGGCTGCGATGGTGGTGGCAGAAGGAGAAGGGTGGTGGTGTTAGTGGTGATGGTGGTTGCGATGGTGATGAGTATAGGTGAAGGGTGGTGATTGTGATTGTGGTGGCTGCAATGGTGACGAAGGATTGAAGGTGAATGGTGAAGATGAAAGGGGTGTTTGAGAATGAATTTTAAAGAGTGTGATGGATATATATATATATTGATTTTGGCATAAAAAGTAAAAAGAAAATAAAAATAAAACTTGTAACCTTTTTAGCCGTTCACCGAGTACACGCAAGTGACGTAATTTGAATGTTTTAGGATTCATAGAAGTCCAAAAAAATAGTAGGCTACATATAACTACAAAAAGTGACAAATTTGATACATTTCTATATAATTATCCCATGATTTTCTGGTGTAGGAGGTTTGGATCTCAAGAAGCGTTGATATTTAGGTAGTTGGTGTTTCAATATTATATCGCGTGCATTCCTTTTTGCTTATATAACTTAGGTGGTTTGGATCAAAAATATTTTTTGAACACGATAGATAGAATTCGATATCTAACAAGAAGTAACGCACCTTAGCTAAATATGCCTTTACGTCCCATTGATTTACGACAATTTTATTTCTCGTAATTAGGCTAGAGATCCATCTTAGCTTGAAAGTAATCTGGAAATGGATAAAAGGATACTTATGCCTCAGCTAATTTGATTAGTAAAGATGTCGTTTCGGTTATTAAGCTTTTGGCGTTCTTCGGTGCTACTCACTAAGAATACTGAGGGCTTAACCACGAAGAGTTGCGAATGCTTGGTAAGAAAGGCCCCAATTATGTTTCATACTGATCTAACCTGTCTTGGTCCCTTTCACCCACATTTTATGGAGATCGCCGGCACCAACAACATTCCTCTCATACAATAACAACAAGTAGCCATTCCCTTGGAATGAAAATATGATGCCACCTTTCTTAACACATGGTACCCTGAAACACCCATTAAAAGAAATTTCATATTATGTTGAAACCTTATTAAGTTAAAATTACATATACTAGAAAAGTGACACATATATGTTAGTGACACATAAACACATAAGTAATTTTTAGTGATAATCACTGATGAATGGGCAACACTTTGGAGAAAAAAAATCTTTGGGTGGTGATGTAGATATCCATAATCTGTTAAATGTGGCAAAGAATGATAACTTATTGCTAAAAATATAGATAAAACTAACATGAAAACCAATAGACTTACCATCATAAAGGTGAAGAATGGGAGAGTTTGGATGATAAATGGTGTTGAGTATCGGTTATGTTTTAACTGTTACTCTAAAGGTGGGAAATTTTAGAATATTTGTTAGCCTCAAAATATTGAGTCAAACAAGAATGGTCGGTCATATGTTTATTATGTATCGTTTATTAGAACATTGTAATAGGTAGTATAATAGTCGTGACAATACGGGCTTGATGGCTAGCTTAAAAGGCCTCTTTCAAGGTACTAAGCATTTATTCATGCCCGACCAAAACAATATAGTATGTAGAAAGCCCACATGTAGGCGGACTATATAAAGCCCTTCCTAGCATGTTAAGAAGGGTTAGCCATTTCATTATTCAATCTAATCCTCCTTAAGTTTCACACACTTTCTCTCACTAAAATTCATCTCTTTTCTTCTTTATCTCTTTAATCTATCATCATAAATCATGGGACAACAATATTATAGTAAACTTAAACAGAATTTAGGGATTTAAGTTTACTTTATAATACTGATTAGGATTAGACTTGAATTATCAAGTATTAAGCTAGCCTTGCATGGTAAGGAAAACTAACTTCTTTAAGTTGGTTTATGAGAAGTTTCCTATTAGACTTAAGGAGGTGCCTAGTTCATTAACAATTCTTCTTCCCGATACAATCATTATTCGTATTAATAAGAGGGTTCCGTGGTATAGTATGTGTATATTTTTCCGGTTTTTATAATTAATGTATGGTTTTTACTAGTTGAAAGTTCGTTTTCTCGGTGTCTAATCGAATTGATTTCCGGTTAATTGTGTGAGATTAGTTGTTCTTGGTGAAACAAATATTTTTGGGTTTGGTAAAGTAAATGTGCAAGACTTAATAATAAATGACGAGTAACTAAAACTAAAACTAGTTGAAACGAAAACGGTGCATATTTAAAACGTTAAAAGTAAATGACGTGAAATTAAATGACGTAAAATTAAAACTTAGCGAAAAGTAAATTGACAATAAAATAAAAATTCAAAACGAAATTAAAATAGACAAAAAATAAAACGAGAAAAATTGACATTTTAACCTAAGCAAAATATTAAAACAAAACAAATCATTCCATCGGAATACACCCGATCGGAATCCATAAGGATCCGATCGGAATGTAACCGTCGGAAAGTACCAATCGGAATGAGTAAATAAGCATGATCGGAATAACTCAAAAACTGGTCAAATCGGAATGTTGGAAAAGATCAAATCGGAATATCTAACAAAGGGGTCATCGGAATATATGAAAAAGTACCAGTCGGAATGTTTAAAATTACACTAATCGGAATAATGGAGAAACAAGTACAATCGGAATATTCATCAAGAGCCAAATCGGAATACAGAGAAAAAGGCCAAATCGGAATGTTCAAAGCTTGCACCATCGGAATAAGTAAAGCCCTTTTCTGATCTAAAGATCGGAATGAGGGGTGACTTGGTCGGAAAGCAGTGGTCGGAAAAGGGTTTTACCCTTTCCGATTTGCTCCTTTGATCCGAAACTTAAGCTAAGGCTATAAGCTATTAGATTAAGCTCAAACCCAAAACTAGCACGAATCTAAAGTGAAACAAATCTAATAAGCACAAATAGAACTTAACAAAACTTAAAAGAAACAAACTTTTAAAATCAAAACATAAAAAGATGAAATTTTAAGCACGAACATGAATGAACAACACGGATCAAATGTAATCGCACCAAAAGCAAACAAAAATCAAGAAAGGAAGATGAGAGATTAAGACAAGAAAAGTAAAGATTAAAGAACAATAATTGAAAACTTACTTGAAAATTAAAATGGATTAAAAGTATATAGCAAATGATTAAAGTGCAAAAATTAAAATGACAAGAAAATAAAGATGATGGAAGTGGTGGTTTGTCAAACCACCCAACAACTCTAAACAAATGAGGTTGGTTGCTATTTATAGGGAGATTAGGGAGGAGCTTAGGAAGCTTCCTCCCTCTTTCTTCTTTCTCTTAATTGCACACTTAGGTCCTTGATCTCTTTAATCTTTTGTTAGTCTTCTTAATACTTGGACTTTGTCTTGGGATTTCTTCAAACTCGTCTTGTATTTTCTTCATAAATAAGACTCGAGTTCTTCGGCTTTTTAGTAAACTTCCGTCTTTTGACTTTTTCTTCGATAAATCTTCAGAATTGGTCTTGGACTTCCGTTCTTTTTCCACTTTTGATCTTTCGACTTCATCCTTCGTCTTTTTCTTCGATAAAAGCCCGTGAATGCCGTGTTTTCTCCACTTTTCACCTTTTCGTCCTGAATCACAACAAAAACACAAACCACGCATAATTCCGACATAAATGACATAAAATACACGTTTTGGCTCGGTTATTATTGCAATTAAGTGGTAAAAAGGATGGGTGTTTTCACACCTATCAATAATCTTTCGTGTTCGTTACATGTACTCGATACAACTCGAGATCTAACAGTTCCGCGATTTTGAGCTTTAAGTTTGTTGACGGTGTTGTACAACATGAATGCTTCAGAATCTTTAATACAAAAGATTTCATAGGCTACAAGCTCTGTCTCATTCTAAGATTTGCGATTGCAGCACCTTCTGTATATAATCAAGTATATGGTCTTTTGAAACAAATAGGTAAACACCTAATACACATAAGATGCATAAACATTTTTATTAACCTTGTTATCACGTATTGTTTGCTAGCAACGAAAATTTAACAACTCGCATCGAACATCGAAGCACAGATTTCAATATTTGGGTTAAAATAAAGGACTTAATCTACTAACCAGTATTAACCAAAGAGACAAACTTGGTTTGGTTTATGTTTCAATTTATTACCCTATGGACTAATAGTGGAAGCTCATTTGGAGGCTAAAGACTTAAGTTGTCAAGCTCCTTCTATGTTTACTCCATCCCATCAGTTGAGCCCAATCCCAAACCTTGTTTGAAGCCTCAGTGTGTAACGGCTTGAAATTTTGCTATAAACATAGCCTCTCTCCATTTGAGAGGGATCTGGGTTATTTCATCTTGTGTGTGTTTTTGATATTACTCTCTCTCTCTCTCTCTCTCTCTCTCTCTCTCTCTCTCTCTCTCTCTCTCTCTCTCTCTCTCTCTCTCTCTCTCTCTCTCTCTCTCTCTCTCTCTCTCTCTCTTTAAAAATATGTAACCCACATCATTTTTATTATTTTTGTAAGACTATTATCAATAAAGATAATAGGATCATACCAGATTAGCTATGGTGATCTTTTTGGTTTCTAGTTGTAGTTTTTAACTTGATTTCAAGTAAAAGGTTTTGATTCTTATTTCATAAACTTGTTTAAAACTATTGGATCTTGATTACTACATGGTACCAGAGACTGGTTGCTCTAAAATCTTAAAAAATATTTTTTTGGGTTTTGTAAAATTTGGAGATTTTTTAAATTGATATCTTTTTTTGGTAGATCTGTTATTGAGATAGTCTGAACGATAATATTTATATATATTCTTTTTATAATTTGTGGATAATTTTTTAAGGTTTTTAAATTTTTTAGGGTCTCGACAATATCTTTTTTCCTTACCCTTGTTTTGGTGTAGGTGGTTGATTCGATAGATTTATTGTATAGATCTGTTAGATTTACTGGTTATCCCTAATTTTTCATAAATTAGGGTTTGGTGTGGAGGGTTTTTTTTTTCCTAGACTAAGTGAATCTAGGAGTGACATATCGATTATGCTTTGGTTTCATGCTTTGTAACACCTCTTTCTCTCTCTTATACTTTTGGTGTTTATTTGTTTACACTATCTTGTGTGGCTATCTCTGTTGATTGATGATACTTACTTGTTTACTCTCCCTTGTTACCTATCTATGTTGGCTGATATTGTTTGATTGGTTGATTTATTGCTTATCTGGGCCCTTAATCTTATCCTTGCCCATGACCTACCACCCTTGAGTGGTTTGGAAGCCTGGAAACTTGCTTGGAACTAATTAAGTTGTTTATTTCCTTGTCGGTATTTTTTCTGAGTTTTCACCATGTCTAATCATGATGACTCAAACACCGAACATGTTAGGGGTGATTCAGTGACTTTGATTAACAAACTTGACATTAGTGACCCTTTACATCTTCACCCTAATGACTCTGCCACATTGACTGGTATTTTTGTTAAACATAAAGGGAAAGAATACTACCAAGTTTGGTCTAATGCTATGTTGCTTACTTGAGAAGGAAAAAATAAAATTGGTTTTATTTATGTACTTGTAAAAGTTCAATTACTGATGATATTTTGGGTAAACAATGAGACAAAGTTTATTTTGTGATGTTGGATTGGATTCTTAACTCTATATCTGAAGAACTCTTTCTTGGACATATTTTTTCTAAAAAGGCTAAACATGTTTGGAATGATTAGAGATAAACTTATCATAAAGTTGATGGGTCTTTTATATTTAACCTTCATCATAAGATTAACACTTAGAAGCAAAATGGCTCTAACTTGTCTGTTTACTATCATGGTTTGTGGAAAAAATATGATGCTATGGTTGAACTGCCTAATTGTGTGTGCACTGCTACTAATGAGTTTAGGAATCATAACAAGTTTTTGAAATTAATGCAATTGTTAATGGGACTTGATGACTCTTATATGACTATTAAAAACTCTATTCTCTCTAGAGAGATTTTGCCAGATGTTAAAGGTACTTATCTTATCATATATAGTGAGGAGTGTCATAGACTTACATTTGGAAATATGTCTGGATCGTCTCAGAGGACTCAACCATCTGCTTTTTTTTATCTAATGGGCCTACTAAAAATGTTTTTCAAAGAAACAAGAGTTTAGCTCTGGTGGCTTTAGACCTAATAATGGTAATACCCCTAGACCTAATACTACTATCAGACCTAACACTTGTAGCCTCAATGGGAATTCTGAGTTGGTGTGTGAAAATTATGGGTATAATGGGCATACTATTGAAAGGTGCTTTATCGGATATCCAAATGATTTTGGGAAGAAAAAACCTAGCCAAAACTTTAAAGGGAAAAATGTTTCTAACAATTTTGTGGGCACCAACTCTAATTCTGTTTTTTATGAACAACTCACCACTTCGCCCTCTTTTATTAAAGAAAATAATGGTTCTGAAAGAAATGTACAAGTCAATATGGCAGGTCCTTACTTTAACTGTAGCAAAGTTTTCAATGATAATTTTTAAAGAATTTTTGGTTCTAACACCAATATTCAGTCTAAAGTGACTCAACATGAGAAAGTTATTGACTCAGGGGCTAGTCAAAACATGGCTATTAATGAAAAGGAATTGGATAATGTTTATATCATATCTCATCTTAAAATCAAAGTTTCTTATCCCAATGGGTTAGTCTTGTTTGATGTGTTGGTCATACATGAGTATTGTGTCACTTTGATCTATGTGCATAAACTTGCTAAGGATAATAAAATCTTTGTTGTATTGATGAGAACAAGTGCTTATTTTTGAATCAGGATTTGAATCTGAGAAATGTTCTAGGGACTAGTAATCAATGTAGTGGTTTGTACTACTTAGACACTAAAGGTATTAAGTGTAATAATAGTAAAACTGTCACTAATTGTCCTCTCTCTTACTATGATTCACACTGTAGGATTGGCCATCCTACAGACCCTGCTTTAGATGTTTTAAAAGAATGTTTAAAAATTAATAAAAATGATAAGTGTGAATATTGTGAAGTGTGCCAAAGGGATAAGAAGATTAGAAAACCATTCCCCTTTAAATGACCATAAAACTAAATTGTTAGGAGATATTTTTCACCTTGACTTGTAGGGGCCTTATAAAGGTGACCAGTCATTTTGGCCACAAATATTTTTTATTGTTGTGGATGATTATACTAGAGCTGTTTGGGTGTATCTCATTAAGTCCAAAGATGAATTTGTTACTTTCATTGATGTTTTTTATAACATGATCAAAAATCAATTTAAAAGAACCATTAAAATCTTTAGAAGTGATAATGGAACTGAATTTGTTATCAAACCTTTAACAAGTTTTGTAATAATAAAGGGATAATATACCAAAAATCTTGTGCATATACTCCACAAAAAATAGGGTATCTAAAAGGAAACATAAACACCTACTAAATGTTGCTAGGTGTCTTATGTTTCAGGTGGGAATTCATTTAAAATTTTGGTCTAAATGCATCCTAACTGCAACTTTTCTTATTAACAGATTGCCTTCCTCTGTGTTAAAGGAAAATCTCCTTATGAGATGATTTATAATACTTGTTCTAATCTCTCTCTTATCAGAATGTTTGGTTGTTTATGCTCTGCTATTATCTTAAATAGTCATGATAAATTGTCTAATAGATCTGAGAAATTTGTTATGATGAGTTATTCTAGTTCTCAAAAGGGTTACAGGCTTTTTAATCTTGATAAGAATCAATTCTTTGTTTCAAGAGATGTTAACTTTTTGAGTCTATTTTTCCTTTTAAAGATTCTGTTTCAAAAAACAAACATGATAAGTCTCATATATCCAATGTTCGTTAGTCAAGAAAAAACATGTAAAAACTTTTTTTATTTAGATGACTGAGCTTCCTAATAATGATGACATAGTAACACCATATCATAATAGTGATCAGAGTTCTGTTAATGCAATGATTCCTACAAACGTTACATGCATTTTTTGGTCTCGCTTTATTTTAATTACGACAATATGTAAAAACAAGCATTTACGAAAACAACAAAAAACGAATTCTTGAGTTCAAGTATTTTTTATTTCTATCGTTATCACTTAAGGTATGTACAAACAAGTACTCATCCTAATTAAGTGATCAAGGATTTAACCTTTTCTTAAAACTCACTTTTTATTAAGTGTGACAAGTTTTTATTAAACTTACTTTTTAAAAAAATGTTTTTATTAAATTAATTATTTGAAAATTTGAAAATTTGAAAATGGCATATTCTATCTTGGTTTGGAATATCCTTTCTGGATATTTTAATCACCAGATTCGAATCATACCACTAAAAGACAAAAAGGAGCGGAGTCTACTCTGGCGGTTCCTTAAGTAGCTATGCGGTTCCTTATCGATAAGGAACCGCGGGCTGCAATAAAGAACCGTGGGCAGATATTACATTTGGAGCCTTGTCTTATAAATAGTGGGCTATTCTCAGATTTTCTCTTCACCTCTTTTGCACATATAATTCCAGATTCTTTCATACTTCTAAAATCACACAAATCCTTGGTCATTTTGTTGATTACTACTTGTTTAGAAGTGAATCTTTCTTCTCCCATCTCTTCCTCTCCAAGTGCAAAGAGAAGAACACTTTCATCCTTGAAGTGTTGTGTCTACATCAAAGATCCATTGAAGATCAAATCTTATTTAGTCATTGTTGGGTCATAGTTGTGAAGATCCAAACAGTTGTGTCTATTTGGAAGTTGTGTATGTACTAAGGTTTATACTTGGTCCTTAAAGTATACTAGTGTAGATTGGTCCTAACTAAGATTAGGGCTTGACTTTTAGCTTAGATTCAGAAATTGGATAAGCAACTTTGTGTACGGTTTCTCCACCTTAAGGAGCTTGTTGATTAGTGAACTCTCGAGTAAGGAGTAATCGAGGAATGGAGTAGGGACGAGGAGTGAGCTTCGTTGCCGAACCACTATAAATCCTTGGTGTTTGGTTTGATATTTCTTTCCCTTATCTCTTTACGGTCATTATTCTTTATACTTATGATTATTAGTTTAGTTGCACTATACCTTGTTCATATTTTGTATAAGAAGGTTTCACATAATCACTCAAGTCTAAGTTTTTGAAATGGTTTTTAAAAAAACCATCTTTTGACAAGTAAATTTTAAGAAACTATTCAATCCCCCCCCCCTCTAGTTTCTACAATGGGTATCAGAGAGTGGTTACTCAAGCCTTTTTAAAATATATTGTATTTTAAAACTCGAATTGATCTATAGATTCCAACAAGTACCTAGAAGGGTAATCCATGCAAAGGCCACCTCTTTTTAAAACCGATAGTTTTATTTATTGGAAAAATAGATTTGAGACTTATGTAAAATTAAAAGATTTAGATCTTTGGCATGTTATTACCCATGGTGATTTTTTGTCTTATCAATATAATGAAGTTTCTAAAAGCAAAGAGATAGTTTCTTTTGACAAAGCTAATGATGACACTAAAAGCAAACTTGCCAAAAATAATGAGGCTAAAATGGTGATTTATAATGATTTACCAAAGAAAGAGTACGAAAGGATTTTTATGTGTGAAAACGCTAAAGATATTTGGAACACTCTTTTAGTAATCCACCAAGGTAATAGCCAACTCAAAGAAATTAAAATCGATCTTCTTGTTCAACAATATAAACAATTTGTCATCTTAGAAGATGAAACTATTGATAGTGTATTTGCTAGATTTAACACTATTATTACTAGTCTAAAAGCACTTGATGAAGGTTTTTCTAGCAAGAACAATGTTAGGAAGTTTCTTAGGGCGTTGCATCCAAAGTGTAGAGCCAAAGTCAATACGATTGAAGAATCAAAGGATCTCACCACATTATCACTCGATGAACTAATTGGCAACTTGAAAGTTCATGAGATGATAATTTTGAAGGACTCGGAATTGGTGAAAACCAAGAGTGAAAGAAAGTCTCTAGCACTTAAAGCCAAGAAGGCACAAAGTGACCATGAAAGCTCCTCGGATAGTGATGATGAGGAATATGCCATGACGGTTAGAGACTTCAAGAAGTTCTTCAAAAGACGAGGTCAACACGTGAGGCAATCAAGCAAGGAAAAGACATCCTTCTCCAAAAACCGTTTTACCAAGGACGATAAAGGTGACAGGAAATGCTTTAGATGTGGTGATCCAAATCATTTCATCAGTGATTGTCCTAAACCTTCACGCGACAAGAACCACACGGTGTTTGTTGGAGGTTCATGGAGCGATAGCGGTGAAGATGTTGATGACAAGCCAAAGATGAGAAATGTCTCATGGCTCACACTTCTAAAGAGGTATATTCCGAAACCGATTATTATAGGAATAATAGCTCTTCTCAAGATGATATAGAATTAGAAGGCCAATACAATAACTTACACAAACTTAGCCTTAAATTCACTAAAAAGAACAAAGTGCTAAAATCAACTAGAACTAATCTTGAAAATGAGATTAGTGAGCTAAGAGAAAAATTAGCTAAGCTTGAGAAAAATAAAGAAGTTGATTTAGGTTCTCTAAAATGTGAAAACCTTAGACAAGAGAATGAAGATCTCAAGAGTACCTCCATTAAATTGGAGAAGTTCATGAAAGGTACTAGTGCTCTTGATGACATGTTAAACAAACAAATTCATTTTAAGGAAAGACTTGGGTTGGGTTATAACACTAAGTAAGCATCTACCAGTGAACCCCAAACAAGTCAGGTTTTCAAAAAAACGAACCACTGTACGTGGTACGCCAGTATATGGCGCGGTTCCCTGTTGCTATAGAACCGCGGGTACTGACAACGAACCGCGGACATAGAATGGTTTCTGTGAAAATCCTGAACTTTTTGAAAAGTCTATTTTATTTGAAGGGCCAAAACATATTCTTATTAACAAGGTCAAAGTACCTATTATTGAAAAGCCTACTCTAGATAAATTCTACAAGCCCTTGAGTAAACCTCTAATGGGAACTAGAAACTTATCTAGACAAACATCTACTCCTCCAAGAGTACGAAATGAATCAAAACCTAGAAGTAGAACACCGACACCAAAAAGGAACGATCAAGCTAAGTCACGACCTAGAAGTAAAACTCCAACACCTAGAAGAAATAACAATAGTTCTAGATCAAGATCAAAGACACCTAGGAGAAATAATGGACAACAAAATGGCCATATGAATTGGAATAATTTTCAACCATAATAATTTTCCCCATGGGGAATGTCTCCTCCATTCATGCATCCCAACCAAATGCAAGGGATGTTTGGAACAAACAACTTTGGACCTATGAGATATTGGGGACCAAATGTTTGATCTTGTGTGTTGTCACCTAGATATGTTTGGGAATCGATTTAGAGCCCGACAAGTGGATTAAAGATAGTGGATGTTCTAAACACATGACGGGTAATCGAAGTTTGTTCCCGCGCTACAAAGCATATGATGGAGGTAACGTTACATTCGCAAGTAATTGTCGTGGTAATATCATTGGCAAAGGCACGGTTTCTCTTGACTCTATATATGACCATAGAAAACCTAGAGAACATAGGTAACTTAGGTTTTAACCTTCTAAGTATAGGTCAAATTTGTGACAATAAGTGTAAGGTCATGTTTTTGGAATATGACAGTGAAATCATAAAAGATGGAAAGGTCACTGGAAAAGGTGTTAGAAAGCATGGGCTTTATGTCGTGAAGGTCAATAGGAAATCAAAGGACAACTTATGTCTAGCGACTTTAGATGATAGTTCTACTCTTTGGCATAGGATATTAGGTCACGCTAATATGCGTTTAATTCAATATTTAGTCTCTAAGGAGTTGGTAAGACATATCCCCGAGATGAAGATTGATAGTCACTTTTGTGATGCTTGCAAAGTTGGAAAGCAAGTTCACTCAAGTCACAAAGCCAAGAATTTGGTTTCGACCTCTCGGTGCTTAGAGCTCCTACATATGGATCTTTTTGGACCTTCAGCCATACGGAGTTATGGAGGTAACCTTTATACCCTAGTCATAGTTGACGACTATTCTAGATTCACTAGGACTAGATTTTTGGCGTCCAAGAATGAGGCTTTCGATCATTTCGAAATCTTGGCTCGAAGAATCCAAAATCAACTAGGATGTTTAATTGTCTCTATTGGGACGGATCATGGTAGGGAATTTGATAATGAAGTGCAATTCGGTGCCTTTGTGAAGCTCATGGTATTCCCCATAACTTCTCGGCTCCTCGCACTCCTCAATCAAATGGGGTAGTTGAAAGGAAGAATAGGACCCTCCAAGATATAAGTAGGACGATGTTAAATGAGCAATTTTTCCCTCAAAAATTTTGGTGCAATGCCGTGGACACATTAACCTATATTCTCAACCGAATTCTTATTCGACCTTTCCTAGGAATGACCCCCTATGAGATTCTTAAAGGTAAGGAGCACTCATTGGATTACTTTAGGGTGTTTGGAAGCAAGTGCTTCATTCTCAACACCAAAGATTACCTTACTAAGTTCGACCCAAAGACGTACGAAGGTATCTTTTTAAGTTATTCCCAAACTGGAAAAGCCTACATAGTCCTCAATAGAAACTCGGGTGTAATTGAAGAATCACTTAACGTGACTGTAACACCCCATTTTGATAATGGAATGCAACGCGTAATTATGGCGTGTCATCAAAGCATACAAGGATAAATGTCTAAACATTACATGACCATAAAAGGAAAATACCGGAATCAAACATTGGTAGTCCAAAAGTAAAGCTCACACACACAAACATAAGTACTATAAATGAAAGGACTAAACAATGTCCATGGCAAGAGTATCAAAGTAAAGATAATGCATAAAGTAAAGAAAGGCTAGAAAGCTTCCAGCCCATATGCACGTACGCTTAAAGTCTACGAGAGTCCCTGAGTACCTGCCGTTCTGGGAACATAGAAAAGGAAAACGGCTGAGCAATACGCTCAGTGTACGGATGTACAATTAAGCATGAACAATATAAGCATATGAGCATATAACAGCGGAAGAAACTAAGTCCCGAATAACCTGGTTAAGTCTTGGTAAAACTGGTTTTATAGTTTGAAAAGCCTTATGTTTATCTTATAAAAACTGTTTAACATATTCTACCATTAGCCAATATAGGTCATGAAAATCCGCCCTACATGAATACTTGGAGGGGTGACCTCATCATGCAAATTAGAAGGGCTGCCTCTAATTTAATATACTGGTTTGGGTAGGAGGGATCAACTCCTTGTGAAGGATACAAGACACACACCACATTCACACTGAGGAATCTATTGAAAACATGTAACTAGGATGCACCCATACGCCCCACATGATAAATATAATAATATGGCCAAAAGCTGAAGGGACGCCACGAGCAATAACTCCGCCGTGGGGAAGTCTTAACACCAGTGTCTCTAGTGTTATGGTTATGGTATCTCCATAACTAGGTGAAACTGGTCATGCATGTATATGGCTATAGGTATTCTAAATTAAACATAAGCAAATCAAACATATAAACTTATACTACGGGAAAACAGTTGGCTGCATACGGGGAATCCTAATAAGGAAAGAATGTCCATACTGAAAGTACGGGAATCCGTACCTTATGTATAGTGAACAAAGAAGACGAACTGAGGAGAGTCCTACTTCGGTATTACTAATGCTACATAAATACATACGTGTATAAGTATCTGATTACTAAATACGTAACTGGTTTTATGTCATGTCTTAGCTTATTTTATACGTTCATGTCATGTTTTACTGTTTTAAGCTTTAAACTGTGTTTATCTTATATTCTATCTATTCTGATTAAGTATTACTTGTATTTCATGTATGATTATACTTGCTGTGTAATAATAAGTAACTTCTAAAAATAGCAGGTTGCCTAAAATAGAAAGTTTCCAAAAATAGAAAGTTTCCAAAAATATAAAGTTTCCAAAAATAGAAAGTTTCCAAAAATAGAAAGTTTCCAAAAATAGAATTACTGCTTAAAATAGATAAGTTTCTAAAAATAGAAAGCTTCCATAAATAGATTAGCTGCTTTATTTAAATAAGTTTCTAAAAATAGAAAGTTTCCATAATTAGATATAAGCTGGTTAAATAAGCTAATTATATAAGCTTAAGTGTTTTTCTGATTATTTTTGTAAGTCATAATGATATAAGGTATAGTTTATTAATTATTACATGTAATTTAAATAAATTATAGGTTAAAAGTATTTAATTAAATACATCATGTATTTAATTAAATAAAATTAAAATACTTAGGTTAGAACATGTATTATTAATTATTAATAATATAACCTAAGTCATGTTAATTAATTAATTATAGCCATGGTTTTTAATAATTAATTAATTATAAAGTCTAGAAAAATATAAATACTTAGGTTAAAATTTCATGATCTAATAATTAAACTATAACCTAAGTCATGTTTATTAAATTAATTATGTCATGCTTTATTAATTTAATTGTTAACATATGATTATTAAAAACATAACCTTAATATAAACAATGAACCGGATCGTGACTAGAAACCATGAACCGGACCCGTAATCAACACCATGCCCCGAACCACTTCGGGGTTCTCCCTTGTTTGCTGCTGCAGTGGGACCCACACCACCAAACCGAGACCATGAGGTTTCGATGGTGGTTCACAAGCCAAACCGAGACCCCTTGGGGGTTCGGTTTAGGCGCCGGCCACAACAAACACCCCTAAATCCTTTGTTTTGATTTACCCCATAACCATTTACATGTTTAATTTATGTTTTTAATTAGATTTTAAAAACATCATGATCTTATTTAATTTATTAAATCAAAACATAAAAGAAAAAGGATTAAAAAGGTATACCAAATGCGTGGATCAAACGAGGATGAACACACACGAATACTTGCTCAAAATTCAAGATCAAAATCAAAAGAACACCTCCCTTGTGTGTTGTATATGCGGCGACCAAAGAGAGAGCAAGGAGAAGGAGAAAAATCTTTTTAGGGTTTTTGTTAATTTACTGTAAAGTGAAAAAATGACTAAAGGTTTTTACCATAACCCCTTCTTAGTAAAAGTTTGATGGGCTTGGCCCATCCCTTTGGTGTAGCCGCGGGTAGGGGGCCCCACATGGGGTACCCGTACCTTTTCCCGAGTCTAATTATTTTAGTGTTCGTTCGTGTTTTATCGTGTTCGTGTTTTATGTGTTCTCGTTAATTATTAACCGTGACTTAATATATTTATTCGTGCTCGTAATAAATATATATACGTAATTAATATTAGCTCGTGATTAATTTACGTTCATGATTTCATGATCGCATGTTCGTGATTAATTATTGTTTAAAATAATTATTGTGTGTTCATACGTAATAAATACTTATCGTGTTCTAACACGTACGTAATACTTACAATTCTTATACGTGAACGTAATCATACTATAAAAGGAAAGTTTTAATCTAGTACATATGATCTTAGGGCATGGTAACAGCATGCGGGTTTTACAACTCTTCCCCCCTAAAAAGAATAATTCGTCCCCGAATTATAGATAAAGTAAACTGAAGAAGAAGAACATACCCGAATTCAAAATATGAAATGAGGGTAAGAAGCCCTGATAGACTCCTCTATTTCCCAAGTGGCTTCTCGCTCGGTATGATCCCTCCAAAGGATTTTGACGAATGGAATCGTCTTCCTTCTCATGACTCGTTCTTGTCTGTCAAGAACTCGTTCGGGTTCTTCTATGAAGGTGAGATCTTCACGTATCTGTTCTAGTGGATACTGAACCATATGAAGGGGATGATACTGGTACCCTCTGAGTAAGGACACATGAAACACATTGTGTACATGCGAAAGCTGCGGATGTAACGCTAACCGGTAAGATACTTCACTGACTCGTTCAATGATATCAAACGGTTCGATGAAACGAGGACTGAGCTTCCCTTTAATCCTGAAGCATATAACACCACGTGCCGGCGAAACCTTAAGGAAGACGTGATCTCCTACGTTAAAATGTATGTCCCTACGATGCTTATACACGTAACTCTTCTGACGTGACCGTGCTTCCTGAAGTTTCTGCTTAGTTACTGCGATCCTTTCATTGGTCATCTCTATGATTTCTGGTCCTTCAAGTGTTCGCTCGCCAAACTGATCCCAACAGATTGGGGCGCGACACTTTCTGCCATACAACATCTCGAAAGGAGCACACTTGATACTTGCGTGCCAACTGTTGTTGTATGCAAACTCCACCAAACAGATATAATTGTCCCAATCACCCGTCCATTCCAACGCACATGACCTCAACATGTCTTCCAATGTCTGAATTGTTCGCTCTGACTGTCCGTCTGTTTGAGGATGAAAAGCCTTGCTAAGCTTAAGTTGTGTACTACAATCTTTCTGCAGACTCTTCCAAAATCGCGAAGTGAATCGAGGATCTCTGTCTGAGACGATGCTGGATGGAGCACCGTGGAGTCTCATGATCTCTCTTCTATACGTGTCAGAATGTTACTTACCAGATCTTCCTTGCGGATCGGTAAGAAATGAGCTGATTTGGTAAGTCGATCTACGATAACCCAAATTGCATCATGCTTCCTCTTGGTAGGAGGAAGACCAGTAACAAAATCCATGGTGATTTTGTCCCACTTCCACTCTGGGATATCTAACGGTTGAAGGAGACCGCCAGATCGCTGATGCTCGATCTTAACCTGCTGACAGGTAAGAAATTTGGAGACGTATGTGGCCACATCCTGTTTCATACCACTCCACCAAAAGTATTGCTTGATGTCATGGTACATCTTAGTCGAACCAGGATGTATAGAGAATGGGGAGCTATGAGCTTTAGCTAACAAGGCTTCCCGGAGTGCTTGGTCATCAGGAACACAAAGTCTCGTGCCCTGCCATACGATACCATCTGCATCTACTCTGAATTCCGTCTGTTTCTCCAAATTCTGTACTAACGCCCAGATTTGTCCATCATCTTTCTGAGCTTCCTTGATCTTAGAGAGTAAATCGGGTTCTACTCTAAGATTAGCCCAGTAACCGTGCTGTCCACGTACCATGATCTCGATGTCTAGTTGCTCCAAGTCTCTTATGATTTCCTCCTCAATTTTAATGTCGTTGATCATTCCGGACTTCCTGCTAAGAGCATCTGCTACTACATTTGCCTTTCCGGGATGATACTGTAGATTAATGTCATAATCCTTCAACAGCTCTAACCATCTTCTCTGCCTCATGTTCAATTCACGTTGAGTGAAGATAGACTTCAAGCTCTTGTGGTCCATGAAAATGTCACATGATTCTCCATATAAGTAGTGCCTCCATATCTTCAATGCAAACACGACTACAGCAAGTTCCAAGTCATGCGTAGGGTAATTTTCTTCATAAGGATTAAGCTGCCGTGAAGCGTACGCGATCACTTTCCCATGTTGCATGAGAACACAGCCAAGTCCCTTCCCCGATGCATCACTGTAGATTTGAAATCCACCCGTACCAGATGGGAGAGTAAGAATAGGTGCAGATACTAGCTTCTGCTTCAGATCTTCAAAGTTCTTCTCTCGTTCTTCAGTCCAGATGAATTTCTCCCCTTTCCGCATCAGTTTGGTCAATGGTAGTGCTAAGCGAGAAAAGTTCTCCACGAACCTACGGTAATATCCAGCTAAGCCTAAGAAACTGCGGACTTCCGTCGCTGATGTCGGCCTCGACCACTTAGTAATGGCCTCAACCTTCGCTGGATCCATAATGATTCCTTCTGCTGATACAATGTGACCTAAGAATGCCATCTTGTCTAACCAGAACTCACATTTGGAGAATTTAGCATACAACTGCTTCTGGCGAAGAATCTGTAGTACAGTACGAAGATGGTCTTCGTGTTCCTCCTTGGATTTTTAGAAAATCAGGATGTCGTCGATGAAGACAATGACGAACTTGTCCAGAAGTTCATGGAAGATTCTGTTCATCAAATCCATGAACACCGCTGGAGCATTTATCAGGCCAAATGGCATAACTACAAATTCGTAGTGGCCATAGCGGGTACGAAAAGCAGTCTTGGCGATGTCTTGCTCCTTAACCCGTAGCTGATGATAGCCTGACCTAAGATCAATCTTGGAGAAGTGTTTGGCCCCTTGGAGTTGGTCAAACAGATCGTCTATATGCGGCAGTAGATACCTATTCCGGATAGTAATCTTTTTGAGCTCGCGATAGTCTATACAAAGACGCATACTGCCGTCCTTCTTCTTAACAAATAAGACCGATGCGCCCCATGGAGATGCGCTCGGTCGAATGAAACCTCGTTCTAGAAGTTCTTGCGATTGATCCTTCAGCTCCTTTAGCTCTATGGGAGCCATGCGATAAGGAGCCTTGGAGATTGGTTCAGCTCCTAGAATAAGCTCGATATTGAATTCCACTTCTCGTGCAGGTGGTATGCCCGGAAGTTCTGCTAGAAATACATCTTGGAATTCCGACACTATTGGTTGATCCCGAATTGATGGAGATTCAGCATCCATGTCGTGAACCGTAGCTAGATAACCCTCGCACCCATGTGACAGTAGTGCACGCGCTTGCAGGGTAGATATGATTTGTACAGACCGTCCGGGTACGAACCCGTTATGAATGTACTCTGGTGCATTAACATCACCGAATATAACTCGATATGAATGGCAGTCTATGGTAGCATGATGCTTGGATAGCCAATCCATGCCCAAAATCATGTCGAAGTCATTCATGTCCAGCGGAATTGCGTCAACAGGACGAACCTTATTGTCAAATTCTAGGGGAAGACTCTTGTACACATGGGTGATTAATAAAGAGTTCCTCAAAGGCGTGGAAATAGTAAGTCTATTCTCTAGTGGCGTGGGGAGCATCCTAATGTTCTTAGCATAAGCAGTAGAAATGACCGAGTGAGTAGCACCCGTATCGAAAAGAACACACGCAGCTTGACCATACATATACAAGATTCCAGTGATGGTACCTGTAGACTTGTTTGCCTGGTCTCGAGATGTCGTGTAGACACGCCCAGTGGTAGGAGGCGGCTTGGTATCTGCATGTCCCGATGTGCCCTCCATCTCGCCCTTACGGTAATCCTTCATGATATGGCCAGGAAGACCACACTTGAAGCATGCGCCAGTGTTACGACGACATGGCCCTGGGTGCCTACGATGGCAAGTAGAGCAAAGAGGATGAGTATATCCTCCAGCAGGTGCTCTGGCTGGCTGAGGACATGATAAAATATTTTACATGAGACATGATAATAGGGTACAAAGGACAATGCGAATAATCGTAAGATTGAATACCAGTGATAGCTGGACGGCTAGGCTGTGAACCTCTCTGGTTCTGGTCCCTACCGTTTCCATGGTTCCTGGTACAAGATTTGCTAGAGTGTCAGAATATGAGTTATAACATGAAATCATAAGAAAATGCGTAAGTATTAGAACCTGCTGTCGTTGGAGTGTCAAGCGTTGTTAC
Organism: Glebionis coronaria; assembly: GCA_025667525.1. NCBI lineage: Eukaryota > Viridiplantae > Streptophyta > Magnoliopsida > Asterales > Asteraceae > Glebionis > Glebionis coronaria. The sequence goes on from CM046877.1 coordinate 538,921,733, forward strand.
GGTAATTATCATTACCGCCACACCTATCCATAGCAGAACGGTCGTTAGTCTGACCGTTTCCCTTGGGCTGATGAGGCTGCTGCTGAGTAGCCGGCTGAGACCGGTCCCCAGTTTTCTGCCTGGAAGATACAATTTAAAGAGATGAATAATTGACATATATGGAGAGAATACGGATTGGTCACTGCTTAAATGCGAATGTTTACCTCTTGTCGGGTCTCTCAGCTTCCTCGAACTCATCTCTCTCCTGCAGCATCTCTAGTATACGGGCTGCATCGGCCACTTGTGTTACAGTATCCAATGGAGCACCTACTAAGTTATTGGCGATCATTGGATTAAGAGCCCAACGAAAATGTAGTGCCTGCTCTTCAGTGGTGCCCGCAGCTGCTCTCAGGACACCGGCATAACGAAGAAACGCTGCATGAAGTCATTGTTGTCTTCGTCAGGTCGCTGTCTAATGGTATTGTATTCCCTCATGAGCCGATTCCTTCCTTCTATGGGGAAAATGTTAGGCGGGGGAGGATAGTTGTCGTTCTGATGAAGGATGTCTTGCATTTCTGCATCAGCAGCTGCAAACATCTCACAGAGATTGTTTGTGTTTGCCATCTGACAATATAACATAAAACATATGATTAACAGATCCAAACATAAAATATATATACACATGAAAAAAAATTATACCAATAAATCCAGAGAAAAATTTTATTCAAGAAAATTTGTGTATGAATGCATGATGCAGTTTTATGAAAACTTTTGTATGCTCGAGAGTGAACGCCTATGGTCAGTTCACCCAAAATAAAAGACATGGCGAGGGGACGCCTATGGGTCGGTCCCAAATTTAAAAGTTTCGATAAAACACATGCGACTAAATAGGGCCAGTCCTGTACCAACCATTACTTAGTCATAAACCTGCGACAATGACATATATATGTTTGCATAAAAATGATGAATGCATGAAAAACGACTGTCAGTTCTAGGAAGATCATAGTGACTACCCACTAATCACAGGTCATACTTTGAGAGCCTACAGGTCGAAGCCTTGGCTCTGATACCATAATTGTAACACCCCATTTTGATAATGGAATGTCACGCGTAATTATGGTGTGTCATCAAAGCATACAAGGATAAATGTCTAAACATTACATGACCATAAAAGGAAAATACCAGAATCAAACATCGGTAGTCCGAAAGTAAAGCTCATCACACACAAACATAAGTACTGTAAATGAAAGGACTAAACAATGTCCATGGCAAGAGTATCAAAGTAAAGATAATGCATAAAGTAAAGAAAGGCTAGAAAGCTTCCAGTCCATATGCACGTACGCTTAAAGTCTACGAGCGTCCCTGAGTACCTGCCGTTTTGGGAACATAGAAAAGGAAAACGGCTGAGCAATACGCTCAGTGCGCGGATGTACAATAAAGCATGAACAATATAAGCATATAAGCATATAACAGCGGAAGAAACTAAGTCCCGAATAACCTGGTTAAGTCTTGGTAAAACTGGTTTTATAGTTTGAAAAGCCTTATGTTTATCTTATAAAAACTGTTTAACATATTCTACCATTAGCCAATATAGGTCATGAAAATCCATCGTGCATGAATACTTGGAGGGGTGACCTCATCATGCAAATTAGAGGGGCTGCCTCTAATTTAATATACTGGTTTGGGTAGGAGGGATCAGCTCCTTGTGAAGGATGCAAGGCACACACCACATTCACACTGAGTAATCTGCTGAAAACATGTAACTAGGATGCACCCATACGCTCCACATGATAAATATAATAATATGGCCAAAAGCTGAAGGGACGCCACGAGCAATCACTCCGCCGTGGGGAAGTCATAACACTAGTGCCTCTAGTGTTATGGTTATGGTACCTCCATAACTAGGTGAAACTGGTCATGCATGTATATGGCTATAGGTATTCTAAATTAAACATAAGCAAATCAAATATATAAACTTATACTACGGGAAAACAGTTGGCTGCATACGGGGAATCCTAATAAGGAAAGAATGTCCATACTGAAAGGACGGGAATCCGTACCTTATGTCCAGTGAACGAAGAAGACGAACTGAGGAGAGTCCTACTTCGGTATTACTAATGCTACATAAATACATACGTGTATAAGTATCTGATTACTAAATACGTAACTGGTTTTATGTCATGTCTTAGCTTATTTTATACGTTCATGTCATGTTTTACAATTTTAAGCTTTAAACTGTGTTTATCTTTTATTCTATCTATATTAAGTATTGCTTGTATGTCATGTATGATTATACTTACTGTGTAATAATAAGTAACTTCTAAAAATAGCAGGTTTCCTAAAATAAAAAGTTTCCAAAAATAGAAAGTTTCCAAAAATAAAAAGTTTCCAAAAATAGAAATTTTCCAAAAATAGAAAGTTTCCAAAAATAGAAAGTTTCCAAAAATAGAAAGTTTATAAAAATAGAATTACTGCTTAAAATAGATAAGTTTCTAAAAATAGAAAGTTTCCATAAATAGATTGGCTGCCTTATTTAAATAAGTTTCTAAAAATAGAAAGTTTTCATAATTAGATATAAGCTGGTTAAATAAGCTAATTATATAAGCTTAAGTGTTTTTCTGATTATTTTTCTAAGTCATAATGATATAAGGTATAGTTTATTAATTATTACATGTAATTTAAATAAAATATAGGTTAAAAGTATTTAATTAAATATATCATGTTTTTAATTAAATAAAGTTAAAATACTTAGGTTAGAACATGTATTATTAATTATTAATAATATAATCTAAGTCATGTTAATTAATTAATTATTGCCATGGTTTTTAATAATTAATTAATTAAAGTCTAGAAAAAATATAAATACTTAGGTTAAAATTTCATGATCTAATAATTAAATTATAACCTAAGTCATGTTATTAAATTAATTATTTCATTCTTTGTTAATTAATTGTTAACATATGATTATTAAAAACATAACCTTAACATAAACAATGAACCGGTCGTGACTAGAAACCATGAACCGGACCCGTAATCAACACCATACCCCGAACCACTTCAGGGTTCTCTCGTGTTTGCTGCTGGCGTGGGACCCACACCACCAAACCGAGACCATGAGGTCTCGGTGGTGGTTCACAAGCCAAACCGAGACCCCTTGGGGGTTCGGTTTAGGCGCCGGCCACAACAAACACCCCTAAATCCTTTGTTTTGATTTACCCTATAACCATTTACATTTTAATTTATGTTTTTAATTAGCTTTTTAAAAACATCATGATCTTATTTAATTTATTAAATCAAAACATAAAAGAAAAAGGATTAAAAAGGTATACCGAATGCGTGGATCAAACGAGTATGAACACACACGAATACTTGCACAAATTTCAAGATCAAAATCAAACGAACACCTCCCTTGTGTGTTGTATATGCGGCGGCCAAAGAGAGAGCAAGGAGAAGGAGAAAAATCTTTTTAGAGTTTTTGTTAATTTATTGTAAAGTGAAAAAATGACTAAAGGTTTTTACCATAACCCCTTGTTAGTAAAAGTTTGATGGGCTTGGCCCATCCCTTTGGTGTATCCGCGGGTAGGGGGCCCCACATGGGGTACCCGTACCTTTTCCCAAGTCTAATTATTTTAGTGTTCGTTCGTGTTTTATCGTGTTCGTGTTTTATGTGTTCTCGTTAATTATTAACCGTGACTTAATATATTTATTCGTGCTCGTAATAAATATATATATACGTAATTAATATTAGCTCGTGATTAATTTACGTTCATGATCTCATGATCGCATGTTCGTAATTAATTATTGTTTAAAAAAATTATTGTGTGTTCATACGTAATAAATACTTATCGTGTTCTAACACGTACATAATACTTACAATTCTTATACGTGAACGTAATCATACTATAAAAGGAAAGTTTTAATCTAGTAAGTACGATCTTAGGGGTACTATTCATGGTAACAGCATGCGGGTTTTACAGTGACATTCGATGAAACCCCTCCTTCATCTAAGACATCACCTTTGGTAGATGATGACTTGGATGAAATAGACATTGTCAAAGCCAAAGATGTTAGAAACATAGGGGTTGAAGGCCTTAATGTTGAAAAGGGAGTAAACATTAAGGAGTCAAAGGATCATGCTCTCGACAACGTCTTAGGCGAATTAAATCAAAGGACCCTAAGATCTTAAGTCCAAAATCAAAGTAACTTCTTTTGTTTAGTCTCCTTGATTGAACCAAAGAATGTTAAAGAAGCTTTGATGGACGAGAGTTGGGTCATCGCCATGCAAGAAGAATTGAATCAATTCATTTCTAATGACGTTTGAGAACTTGTTCCTCCACCTAGAAGTTCGACCATCATAGGAACCAAATGGGTATATAGAAATAAGTTAGACGAGAAGAGTGTTGTGTCTCGTAACAAGGCTAGACTTGTAGCTCAAGGCTATAATAAACAAGAAGGTATTGATTATGAAGAGACATACGCACCCGTAGCAAGATTTGAATCCATTGGAATCCTTTTAGCCTACACTTGTGCCTTAGACTTTAAGCTTCAACAAATGGATGTAAAGAGTGCGTTTCTTAACGGGTTTATATAATAAAGAGGTATATGTGGCTCAACCTCCCGGCTTCATTGATTTTGACAAACCGGATCATGTTTACAAGCTTAAGAAAGCTCTTTACGGTCTCAAACAAGCACCCAAAGCTTGGTATGATAGACTTAAAGCGTTTATTGTAAAACATGAGTATACCATGAGGATGGTAGAGAATACGCTCTTTACAAAGAAGAAAGGTTCTCACCTTATTATCATACAAATATATGTTGATGACATTATATTTGGTTCAACTTGTCAATCATTGTGTGATGACTTTGCCAAAATCATGCATGATGAGTTTGAAATGAGTATGATGGGAGAACTTAACTTCTTTTTAGGACTACAAATTAAACAAATGGACGATGGTATTTTCTTTAATCAATCCAATTATGTTAATGAAATGCTAAAGAAATTTGGATTAGAAGACTCTAGACCGATGAAGACCCCTATGGCCTCAGATACTGAACTCATCGTAGATGATGATTGTGAGTCGGTAGACAACACCAAATATAGAGGTATGATTGGTAGTTTGTTATACCTAACGGCAAGTCGATCGGATATCATGTTTAGTGTTTGCCTTTGTGCTTGCTTCCAAGAGGCTCCCAAAACCTCTCATCTTGAAGCGGTTAAGTGTATCTTCCGATACATTAAGGGCACTATACATTTAGGATTATGGTATCCTAAAGGGACCGACGTAGAAACCATTGTCTACGCGGACTCAGATCATGCGGGAGACTATGTGGACCAGAAAAGCACTAGTGGAGTTTGTACCTTCATGGGTTGTTGTTTAACTTCTTGGTTCTCCAAGAAACAAACCGCTCTTGCTATATCCACCACGGAAGCCGAGTATGTGAGTGTCGGTAAAGCTTGTCAACAAGCTCTATGGATGAAGCAAGAGCTTGTTGATTACAGGATTTCTCGTAATGATGTTCCCATCATGTGCGACAATAAGGGTGCAATAGACCTTAGCAAGAATCCCGTGCAACATTCGCGAACCAAGCACATAGAGATTCACCACCATTTTTTAGGGATAATGTTAAAAAACGGAACATTACGATTGAGAAGGTGCCCTCGGTAGAAAACTTAGCCGATATCTTCACTAAACTACTTAAGAGGGAACCTTTTAATTATTTGCGTCTAGGTCTAGGTTTAATGGAACATATTCCTTAATTGCGCATTTTATTAATCGAGTCTTTTTCGCTTTTGAGTCTTTTCTTTCTTTGAGTCGTTGAGTTTTGTGAACTCTTTTTGGAAAACCTCTCTTCTCTTTTTCAAAATTCTCAAAGTTCTTTCGAAAATGGTCGAGAAAGGTTTTTGCATTGTTAATTTAATCTAAAAACATTTTTCAAAGCTTCTTGCTATTAATCATGAGCTTACATAATTCATATGTATGTGTCTCTTAAATATAGCAAGAACAAAAGAGAACTATGGAGGATCATTGTGTCATGACTTATTGTCTAGTTCTACACACCTCCAACATCGATTTTCTTTAAAAAAAATCCATGTATTTTGGTCAAAATCTTGTTGGTGAGTTCTTGTGTGTTTTCTTTGTCCATCTTTGCTTTTTAGCATATCTCTATGATTAGTTAGACTGGAAAAACAGGATTTGCTGAATCAGAAAATCCTCCTTCATCACCAAAATCAACCCACTGTGGGCGGTTCTTTATTGATACCGCGACTCCATATCGATATGGAACCGCCGGTGGAGAAAAGGAACTGCGTACAGTGTTTCCTATTTCGGGTATTTCTGAAACTCCAAATTTGTTCCAACACTTTTTGGAATCTTTGTTTCAACCCTTTGATCACCCTCAAAATAACTTGAGCTTTCTCTATTTAACCCTAAGCATTTTGTATCCTTTCTTTAATCAAAATGTCTTATTCTCCAAATGAAAGCCTTGATTCTTCTCCATTTTTCCAATTTCTTTCAATCCCAATTCACCCAAGAACACTCAAAATCACAATTCTTCTCTTTCTAAGAATTTTGAGTGTGAAACTTCTCTTCTTGCACCCCCTACCCTTTAGTGTTCTTCCTCTTTCACATGATAATGTCATGCATCATGGAACATAGTGTCATTGTTTTCAATATCAACATATTGCTATGGATTATATCTATGAGGAGTTGAATTACATCAAAAGTCTCTTAGTCAAATCTTCTCTTCACTATGACTATGAGATTACTACCAAGCCACCACCACCTCCTTCCGCCACTACCTTGTCTTTTACCTAAGCATTGGTTGCTTATCTTTAAGACATCTAGTTCAAGCAAATCTTAGAGTTCTAGATTAACTAGGATTAGATTTATGCTTTTGGCTTGTTTTATTTTATTTTACATACATCTTTGTATGTTTTGTTTCCTTGTATCTTTTATTCATGTTTTTCTTTTAACATGACTTATCTTGGATCTTGGTCTCTTCTATTTTACTCTTTTTGTGTGACCTTTTCTATATCTTGTTGGGTGTTTCGTCTCTTCTGCTAACCCTTCTATGTAGCTTGTCACCATATCTCGATTCCTTGGTGCCCCAAGCAAGGGGGATTAAGCACCAAGGGGGAGCATTTACAAAGTCCGATTCTTCTCTTCTAAAAATACTTTTGCAACCTTTTTTCTTCGACAAAGGGGGAGAAGTGAAATAAACTCGTCTTCGAAAATCTTGTTTTTCGTGTGATTGAGTTTATGTATTGTTGAAATAAAAAACGGGGAGATTGTTAATGCAATGATACCTAAAAATGTTACTTGCATTTTTTGGTCTTGCTTTGTTTTGATTACGACAATATGTAAAAACAAGCATTTACGAAAACAACGAAAAACGAATTCTTGAGTTTAAGTATTTATCATTTCTACCATTATCACTTAAGGTATGTACAAACAAGTACTCATTATAATTAAGTGACAAGGATTTAATGTTTTCTTAAAACTAACTTATTATTAAGTGTGGCAAGTTTTTATTAAACTTTCTTTTTAAGAAAATGTTTTATTGAATTAATTATTTGAAAACTTAAAAATTTGAAAATGGCATATTCTATCTTGGTTTGGAATATCCTTTCAAGATATTTTAATCACCAGATTCGAACCATACCACTAAAAGACAAAAAGGAGCAGAGTCTACTGCGACGGTTCCTTAAGTGGCTATGCGGTTCTTTATCGATGAGGAACCGCGGGCTGCAATAAAGAACCACGGGCAGATATAGCCGTTGGAGCCTTGTCTTATAAAGAGTGGACCATTCTCAGATTTTCTCTTCACCTATTTTGCACATATAATTCCAGATTCTTTCATACTTCTAAAATCACTCAAATCCTTGGTCATTTGGTTGATTACTACTTGTTTAGAAGTGAATCTTTCTTCTCCCATCTCTTCCTCTCCAAGTGCAAAGAGAAGAACACTTTCCTCCTTGAAGTATTGTGTCTACATCAAAGATCCATTAAAGATCAAATCTTATTTAGTCATTGTTGTGTCATAGTTGTGAAGATCCAAGTAGTTGTGTCTATTTGGAAGTTGTGTATGTACTAAGGTTTATACTTGGTCCATAAAGTATACTAGTGTAGATTGGTCCTAGCTAAGATTAAGGCTCGACTTTTAGCTTAGAGTCGGAAATTGGATAAGCAACGTTGTGTACGGTTTCTCCACCTTAAGTAGCTTGTTGATTAGTGAACTCTCGAGTAAGGACCAAGGAGTGGAGTAGGGACGAGGAGTGAGCTTCGTTTCCGAACCACTATAAATCCTTGGTGTTTGGTTTGATCTTTCTTTTCCATTATCTCTTTACATTCATTATCCTTTATACTTGTGATTATTAGTTTAGTTGCACTATACCTTGTTCATATTGTGTATAAGAAGGTTTCACATAATCACTCAAGTCTAAGTTTTTGAAAAGGTTTAAAAAAAAACAATCTTTTGACAAGTAAATTTTAAGAAACTATTTAACCCCCCCTCCTTCTAGTTTCTTCAAGTACCATAGTGAAGGTGGCCAGTCTCCTAACCATGGTGATAATGTGAACAATATGGATTCCCCAATTATTGGGGATGATGCTCATAACTGTGAATACATTAATGCTGGGTTGGAATTGGAGGTTGCTACACTTGATGAAAACAATGATTGAAGGAAATTTTGATCCATATCCAAACATTTCAGCTCAGGGAACTCAAAATTTAAGAAGTTCTTCTAGAACTTCTATTTTTCCAAAGAATTATAATGATTTTGTTGTTAACTTCAAGGTTAAGTATGGTCTTGAAAAGTTTATTGGTTCTTCTAAACTTAATCAAGCAAAATTTTGTTTTGTCACCCAACTTAATAAAAAGTGTGAGCCTAAAAGCTTTTTTGAAGCATCTTATAACCCTCTTTGGGTTAATGCTATGAACATTGAGCTTGCTTTCCTTCTTGAGAATGATACTTGGGAAATTTTTGAGCTTCCTAAAGGTAGGAAAGCCTTAGGTTGCAAATGGATTTGGAAATTAAAATTTAAGTCCAATGGGGAGATAGAAAGATATATGGCTAGGGTTGTTGCTCAGGGTTTTGGTAAGAAAGAAGGAGACCTTTGCCCTTGTTGTTAAGATGGTTACTATTAGATGCCTTCTTAACTTAGCTATTGTGTAGTCTTGGCCTGTGTTTCAACTTACATTAATAATGCCTTCTTGTATGGTGACCTTGATGAGATTATGTATATGAAACTACCTCAAGGATATCTTCTTCGAGGTGAAAACATGGTTTACAGACCTAAAAAGTCTCTATATCAGATACCTAGGTAATGGAATGATAAGCATAACTCTGTTATAAGTGAAAATGGTTTTTGTGAAAGTAAATCTTATTACTCTTTATACCAAGTCCGATGGTGATATAGTTTTTGCTTTGCTTGTGTATGTTGATGATATTATCATCACTGGTAACAATATTGATGAAATTGAGAAATTCTAAGTGTTTTTGAGAACCAAGTTCATGATTAAGGACTTGGGCAAGTTAAAGTACTTTTTGGGTATTGGAGTTGTTGATACTTAATCTGATATTTGTTTGAATCAGAGAAAGTATGTGTTAGATTTTTTGTTTGAGTGTGGTATGCTTGTTTGTAAACCTGCTAATACTCCTTTGGTGTCTAAACTTGCTATATCTAATGAGCCTATTGATAGTGATCCTTTACTTGAGAATATTGTTGACTAGCAGAAGCTTATCGGTAAGCTTATCTATGTGACGAACACTAGACCTGAAATTTCTTATGATGTGCATTGCTTAAGCCAGCTTATGGATTCTCCTTTGAAATCTCATCTCAAAATTTCCTTTAAGATATTAAGATATCTTAAAATCTCTCCAGGTTTGGGCATTCACTTTAAGAGGACCTCTGGTATGTTTCTTGAAGCTTATTCTGATGCGAGAAAATAGACAAATAAGTTACTAAAGTTTGCTTAAATATTCACCTAAGTTACTAAAGTATTTTTTTCTTACAAATTAGTTACTTATGTTTGGTCTACTTGTTATATAGTTACTCTTTTGGTTGCAACCTTTTATAACCGTTAATTGAGTGACGTGGCATATAATATGAATGGGTTAATACACAAAAATGTTACCAAAGTTTAGCAAAATGTTCACATGCGTTACTAAATTTTTTTATTACATAGGTTACTAAAGTTAAAATAAGTTACCGTGTATGTTTTAACCCTTTGTACTAGGTAAGTGTCGACGTAGAATTACTTATTTTATTTATTTATTTAAAGAGTAAATTATCTTTTATATTTAAATTATGTGTCTCGTAATAAAGCAAGATTCAAGAAAAATGATCTAGCAAACCATCTGCTCCTAAGGTATCTTCAAATCAACAGCCTTTTGATTTATAGGACTCGAATGGGTCTCGTTTGATGATACAAACCGTTTGACAATTCCAGTGACAAGATCATATATCTTTGTGAATTATCTTTTCTGGGCTTATCAAACAAGAGATTCTTGATTCAAAGCCCATCCACCCATGGAGGTGAAGACTTGAGACGGTGGATGTCGAGGTTCTTGATTGGGTTGATGGCGGAAGAAGGGTGAGTGTGTGTCAGATGAATGAGTGACGGTGGTTGTAGGGGTGGATCGGTTATGATGGCCGGAGGTTGTGGTGGCCAGTGAAAGGCTTCAGAACTAGTGGTGGTGCCCGTTGTGCTAATGAACAGACATTGAGGAGCCAACAACATTCTTATTTGAGGTGGGACCCACAAAGTGTTGACGTGGAAAGAAAAACATGTTACCAACATGTTGCCCACCCTCGGAGTAACTTAATTGTAACTTTTTAAAACTTTAGTAACCCAAATAACTAACCCGTATACTTGAGTATTCTTTTTGTAACGAAAAACTTTAGTAACTTAAGTGAACATTTTGACAAACTTTAGTGACATTTTTTTATATTAACCCTTCTTATGCTGATTGGGCTAAATGCATTGTCACTAGAAAATTTTAATTTGTTACTGGGTATTGTGTTTTTGTAAATGATAATCTTGTTTATTGGAAGAGTAAAAAGCAACATACTCTCTCTAAATCATCTATGGAATCAGAGTATAGAGCTTTTGCTTCTGTAACCAGTGAAGTAGTTTGGATCCTTAAAATCCTAAAAGATTTACAATGTGAAAATCTTTTCCTGTAATAATTTACTGTGATAGCAATTCAGGCATTCATCTATTAAGATAGCTGTCAATCCTGTTTTTTATGAAATCACCAAACATTTAGAGATAGACTTATATTTCGTAGAGAAATTTTTTTAAATGGTGTTGTAAAAATTGAGAAAGTGAGATCTGTAAATCAAATTGCAAACATCCTTCCAAAAGGATTGGATACAGATCAACATTGTGACCTTGTGAGAATATTGGGCATGATAAACCTGTATGGGTTATCAGATTAAGGGGATGTTAAAATAAATGACTTAATCTGCTTACCCGTATAAGCCAACGGGACTAACTTTGTTTGATTTATTTTTCAGGTTATTACCCTATGGACTAATAGTGGAAGCTCATTAAGGACTTAAATTGTTGATTAAGCTGTTTCTATGTTTACTCCAGCCCATCAGTTGAGCCTAGGCTCAAACCTTGTCTGAAACCCAAGTGTGCAACGGCTTGAATTTTTGCTATAAGCCTGTTTTTCTCTCATTTGAGAAGGATCTGACTTTTTTTTTTATCTTGTGTGTGCTTTTGATATTATTCTCTCTCTCTCTCTATCTCTCTCTTTTATAAAATATGTAACTCATATCGTTTTGATTATTTTTGTAAGACTATTATCAATATAGATAATAGGATCACGTCAGATTAGTTGTGTTGATCTTTTTGATTTCTGATAGTGATTTTATTTTGATTTCTAATTGTAATTTTATTTTAATTTCAAATTAAAAGTTTTGATTCTTGTTTCATAAACTTGTTTAAAATTATTGGATCTTGATTTTCTACAAGTCGTTAAGTTATAAGTTACAAAAAGAAGTAAAAAGATGTGCCTAATACGTTTTTATTAACTTACTTAAATACACACTTATTCAATGTTGCTATTTTTCTTCGTGTTTAAGCGAATCGGATCAGTAACAATGTAACATCTAAGTGACTAACAAATTATTCATTTGGTTATGTGAGCCTATTAGGTTAAGCAAGCTAAGTTACGCTCACCTGCCTTATGTTATCAATGACACTCGGCATGACGACATGAGGTTACTAACTGGCAAGACAGCGGCATCTTATGCGATCAATGACATCACAAAAGATCTAGTCTTTTCTGAACCACAGTTCCCAAGGCAACAAAAAAAACACATGAAAATATTCTTCGACTTCATTCGACCAATATGGATCAATGGTTCCTAGAAAGTTCATAATTTTTTATAATTTTTCCATGGTAATGACACGTATCACACTCCACAAGCATGCAGCAACACACGCGTCCTATGACTCAAAACCGTCACTGCCTACGTTAACAACTTTTCTATATCCTTAAAAGCCATGATAGATTCTTAATCAACCGACATTTCGAGAATCCTTAAAACATCACAACGTAATAACATTTCCATACTTCTTCGATCATGTTTGTAACCATGATGAAAGTTTTGCTCCTTTGTTTTGTCGCGACTGCTCCGTTGATCGGAGCATTCTGGTCTTTTCCAGAACAAGATCAACACAAAACGAAAGTGGTCCTGAAAGACCATGAAAAGATCATTATCAAATTTGATGACCAACTCAGTGGAGGCACAAAAGTCTTGGTAACAGAACCAGATGAGATTCTTCCATCTGGGACTCGTTTGTTTAGAAAGTGTAGGCATAGGCTTGCTAACGCGTTTCGTACCACGAAAAACGTAGTTTCGGACAAAGCTCACGAGGTTTTATCCGATATAGGAAACTTTGAGAAACTTGGGAAAGATGTTGTCGATAACGCGGTGGGAAAAATAGGTGAACCTAAAGAAACTTTGTCCGAGAAAATAACAGAAACAGTTAAGTCCGTAGGCGAAAACGCGAAATCTGCAGTAAAGAAAACTGTAGGTATGGTTAATATGGGGGACAGTAGTACAGTAGGAACACTAAAAGACTCGGTAGTTAAAATAGAAGATTGGGACCTTGTCGATTCACCAAAACGTATAGGCGAAGATATTGGAAGTAACGCTAGTCGAAAAATCGAACAAGGAGTTGAAGAAGTAAAAGAAGAAGTAAAAGAAACTGTCGATTTTTTAAAAGATTCGACTCCAGATGAGCTTATCACACATTGTGAAAACAAGATTTGTAATGCTTTTTCCGTTTCTTTAGAGAAAATAAAATCGGTTATAAGTTGGTTTCACTTATTTGGGTTTTCGATTGCGTATGGGATGGGTGTATGGGTTACGTTTTTCTCGAGCAGTGTATTGCGTAAGAGCTTATCTAAACAGCAATTTGGGATGGTGTTAAATAAGATCAATATGGTTTATTTTCGCGGAATGGCTTATTGTGTTGGTTCGGCTCTTTGCGGGTTTCTTGCGAGTCAAGGAAGAAAAGGGGCTTCTTCAAAAACGATGGTGTTGTTTCAAGGTTTTAATCTTGTGTCTGCACTTGTTATGAGTTTGATAAATATGATCTTCTTGGAGCCTCGAACCACAAAGGTAAAAATACGTATTTATTACATATTAACATATTCAAAATCCAAGATTAATAGTAGCCAGTAGATGCACATACCAATGACTTAAGTTATTCCTCAAAGTTTTTATAGCGCATATCTATTGGAAATAATTGTTGTGATATATGGCTGTTTGTCTATAAATTCTGATACGGGTGTTAAATGAAATGCAGTTGATTGTCGAGAGGATGAACGAAAGAGGTGATCAGACAAGAAGTGAAGCAGCCGATAAGCTTAAGAAGTTGAGCACATACTCATCGACATTAAATGCGTCCACAATGGTGGTGCTCACATGGCATTTGGCTTACATTGGACAACTACTTCAAGCTAGACACTAGGTCCGCGCACCATCGGGACTTATGGCGAGGTTTGCACATGATATAGCACTTGGCCGATCAAGGGTCCATGATATTGATGGGAGAACCAGATATTCTGGGATCATCTTTCTTTGAAATCTTTTTTTTTGAGAACGCGAATAGCACTGTAGTATTTGAGTGGTTTTGGTTCTTCTAACATTCCGTTTTTGGCGAGTGGTTTTACAATCCGCCATTGCTACAATGGCGATCTTGGTTGTTGGGTAATGCATCCTTCCACTGGTGTCGGGTGCAAGTAGCTAGGTCCAATAGTTGCAAATTGAGCTTGAATGTTCGCACAGGAGTTGTTTTGGTTCTTGCTTCTTTGTTCAAAGAGTCTTGTAACATTTCGTATTTGGCATGTATTTGGCATGTTTCTTCTATAATAGGTCATTTTCAAAGTGGCGATTTTGGTTCTATCCACTATAATGAAAGCTATTGGTGTAGCGATGACGATCGACTACACCCTGGATGTTAGATGCGAAACACGAACAATGAAGAACACAGCTTTATAATGATCGATAAAAAAGAAAAATACACAAGGTAATTATCCCTAATGTTTCATTGGTTAGTAAGAAAAGAACGCGTTACAAAGACCCCTCCCCTCACCTCTTTATTGCAAAGATGACGGGAGTAAAACCAACTCTCAAAGAAGTTGTAAACAGTTAGACTTTATTTAGTCGACTTTTTCCCCAGGACTAAATCGATTGGCAGCCTATGATGGTGTATATAGTGTCATGAACCGACATATACATCCATACTATAGTTCCCTAATATTAGAACTAAACTAACACTTAGACCCTTAAACAATCTAATATGCATACTAATATTTAACTAGTTCCCTAATATTAGAACTAAACTAACACTTAGACCCTTAAACAATCTAATATGCATACTAATATTTAACTATTTTCACCTTAGTATCATATTAGCCTTCTTTGATACGCAACGACCTCAACCAGTGTGTTGGAACCTCGGATCGGGGACCGCTTTCGTCAAGGCATTAGTAGCAACAACCGCTACTATCCTTAGTTTAGTTCCGGACTCTGTCATAGTCTTCTTTAGTCAAATAGCCTCCTGTGTAGCCTCCATAAGTGTCATATACGTCGCTTTAGTTGTTGACAAAGCCATCATCTGCAGCATCATAGCTTCCCAGCTTCCTATACATCCTTGTATCATCATTCTGTACCTTGTGATTTAATCTATTCATGACAGTCATCGATCTACCCATGGTGTATTTAAAATCCACAAAACTTGTACGTTAGTCTGTAATCCTCGATCAAACCCATCCGACATACCCACATCTGCAGATGCTATGTCAGGTCTCGTGTAGACTCCATGATACTCATGGCTTCGAACCGCATATATATGACCACTTACCATTCTTTTCTACATCACAATCCCCTAATAGACTATCCTCCAATGACAATATGAAGTGTCTCTTCAACAAAGTCTGTACCAATTTTTCGTTGTAAAACCTGGATTGTGACACCTTCGTATTACCACTCTTATTCCTGATGATCTTAATACCAAGTATATTTCCCTTTGCTTTAACCCGGAAACCCTTGGTAACTAAGATCTCAGCCTTACATCCATAAGAAAATACCATACAATCTATATAGAGAAATAGATGTATGAATATACATGGTGTATACCCCCAATAGTAACCGTATCTGTCGTCACTGCTTTTCCTGCAACCGTTGCTGAGCACATACACATCTAACCGAGTATCCATTTCTTCTTTAAATCTAGTCATCCACTTGGAAAGAACCTCACAAGCAACTGTATCATTGAAAGTCAATGACTCATGTGCATATATCTTCTCCAATGCAGCAACTGCAAAAGCAGCCTCATTACTGTCTTCTCTACACTTAAATAGTTCTCGTGCTAAGTGTTGCTCCTTATCACGTGATAAATTATAGTATATTCAATCTTAAGTTTGTACTTCCTTTGGAACAACTACATGACCAAAATTCCCCTGAGGTTCCACCTCAAATGCCTGATCCTCCCTAGATTTCACCTCAAACTCAACTCCTTGCAACACCTGCACTGAAGTTATATGTAAAACCCCTGATTTTATCTCCTTGACCTTGTCACCTTATACACACATCTTGCTTGAATCTATGTAATTTCCTCCATTTCATCTAATTTAATGAAGCTTCACTCTCTCATTTAATTACACTTTCAATTCTAGTATATTTATAGAGATATGGGAATTTTGTCATCTTTAACTACTTTAACTTTCACATAGCCACATTATATACATTTAATATCTACTATATACTTTGATAAAGAAGTATACCTTCTATATTATATCTAGTCCTAACTAATTAATCACATTCATCATATACATATACTAGAGATCCTAAAAATGATATCTTTCCCTCTTGAAGCTAAAATGTCACACGAATTATGTGTACATACAAGTATACACTTACCAAAAATCCTTCCTAAGCTTGAAACACTACCTACTCACTCCTTATACCATGAGATATTTTGGAGACACATCATTTCCTCACATGCCTTATGTTATATACAGCCTTCCAACCAAACCAAACTCAACATTCTACAAGGCAAATCTAGTACTATGATTGTTGTCATTAAGACTTGTACTTTGGTGTCTCCTACTTACCCTCCTTGTAACCGAATAACAACTTCCCAAGGTCTTATGTACATCTCTTACATTTATGAAGTGTACTATGTTGGGAATAAATCTATGTATACTTCTTACCTCTGCTAGTTGATTATTCGTACCCCTGCTAGAGTAAGTTCCCCCTTCTAAATAACAAAGGCAGGGGGATTGGTTCCCCTGCTGAAGTCAAAGGCCCTGCCGTCAGAGATAAACTTGGAATAAATTTTTACGCGTTTCTGTTACTACTCCTTAATACTTTCCAAGTTTGTTAGTAGTGATCTTGTACGTGAGTCCTTATGCCTATAAAAGGACTCACTAGGTTAGCATGCAATGTGTGTCTTTTCTCTATTGTCTTTCATTATCATACTTTAAGGTTTTGTAAACCCTAATACCATTTTAGGGTATTCGTATATCATTGATATATTAAAGTTCAACATTTGCTTCAATAATATTGTTCTTGTGCTAAACATTATATTCCGCATCTTGTTTAGTTACTTTGCTTTGCAAAGTTTCTCTAGTGTTAGATTGAATACTTTCTTTCTATCACCACCCTTAAACAAGCTATTAAGGTTTAAGATCTGAGTTTGGGATCAACAAGTGGTATCAGAGCTTGTTGAGAAACTTTGTCTAAACCAAGAACAAAACCCTCATAACAACCATATCTTCAGACTCTTCCTCAAACAGCAACAACCACAATAACCTCAAATTACCCATGTTGGATCCTGAAAACTTTGAATTATGGGAATTCAGAATCCAACAATACCTCAAAACGGAACACTATGTTCTATGGGAGATCATAAAGTTTGGTGATCAATTCAACAAAATGGTGGCAATTGAAGAGGGCAAGGAAGAAGAGAAAGGTGAAAGTTCCAAAGGTAAGGACAAGAAGAAATCTGCTGCTCTTTGTGATAAGGAAATACTGGCAAGAAGGCATGATGTCAGGGCTCACAGCTCATTGCTGTTGGCTCTACCTAATAGACATCAACTAAGATTCAGAAAATACAAAACAGCTAAGGAACTATGGGAAGCCATAGGCACAACCTTTGGAGGAAATGAAGCCACAAAGAAGAAGAAGAAGAATCAAATGCTTGATGATTTTGCTTCTTTCAAAGCAATTGGTGATGAATCAATTAGAGCTATTTACAATAGGCTTCAAGATATGGTGGCCCAGTTGGAGTTCTTTGATATTGAGGTGACAAGAGAGCAGGTGAATACCAGGTTCCTTAACAGCCTCCAGAAAGAATGGTTTGTCAACAAGGCAATTTGGCAGAATAAGGACGACTTGGAAAACAAGAACATTGATGACATATACAATAACTTGAAAGTTTTTGAACCTGTTGTCAATGAGATGAAGTCAAAAGGAACGATTCCCACCAACTCAAGTGGATCTACTGATTCCCCTGCCAACATGGCATTCATATCTCAAAGCAGTGGGATCACCAAAAGCAGTGGAATTGAAGTAGGCCCTGCTACTTATTCCCTTGCTACCAGGTCTGGATCATCTTATGATGAAGAAAGGCCTGCAGCATTAGTCTTGACACTGCTTGTGCTTTTATAGCATCCCAAGGGCCACAAGGATCTACTGTGTTGCATGAAGATCTAAGTCAAATCAGTAAGCAAGGACTGGAGGAGATGGATATCAAGTGGAACATGGCTCTGCTTAGCATGAGAGCCAACAAGTTTTACAAGAAGTATGATGGAAAGAAGATCTCAATCAATCCCTCTGATGTGGCCGGGTTTGACAAAACAAAGGTTGAATGCTACAACTGTGGCAAGAAGGGTCATTTTGCTAGGGAATGCAGAGGACCTAAGACTGGGAACAGCTATAGAAAGGAAACCAGAGATGATGGTTCTGGTGCTAAAGACATGGTAGCTATGCAGGGGATAGATGGAGCAGGTGGATGGGATTGGAGTGCCATGACAGAGAATGTGGAAAGAAATCAAGCATTGGTTGCTGAGGAAAAAGAAGAAGATTTTGCACTTATGGCCATGTCAAGTTCCAGCTCTGACAATGAGGTATATGATGATTCATATTGTACTAAAGCTTGTAGGAAAAATACTGAGTCCTTGAATGATCAAATCAGAAAGGTAAAAGCTGACTATATCAATTGTGACATTGACCTTGATAATTATAGACGTGCTTTAGAACAGTTAGAGTCCACCATAAGAGAGTTTAAACAAAGAGAAAGTGATTATAGGGATCACATTGTGGTTCTAGAAAGAGATGCTAAGGAGAATAATAACTCCATTAAGGAGTTGACTGTTGAACTTGAAGTTTTTAAATCTAACAAAAAGATTGATGATGAAACGGTTGAAAATTTTGGAAAAGCTTCAAAAGATTTAACTAAAACAGTTGAAATTGGTCAATCTCCTAGGGACAAAACAGGGTTTGGGATTAAAAATGAGCATGCTACCATACCACCACCCCCTGCCAACATTCATGCACCTTTTCCTAGAAAAGACTTGTCTTGGATTGGTCTCCCTTGTTTTCAAAAACAGGATGATATTGAGTTTGACATGAGTGCTTACATACCTAATAGTCTTGATACTGAAGAGCCACTAGTGAAAACTAGTGTTATTAGGGACTTTGAAAAGGAATAGATTGCTTTAAAACAACGGAAAATTGATAACCCTGTTCTATTTTCAAGAGGAGGACTTTTTTGTAGTGATTCTAGTTCTAAGAGTAGTTTACCCAAACCTAAAACCAGATCACAGTCCCCTAAATCCACCATTAAGTATGCTGGTATGTACAAACCTGTCAGAGGTAATCAAAGAAATTGGAATGACCAAAAGTCTCATCAGTTAGGAGAAGACTTTGTGATAAATACAAAGCCATTCTTCACGTGTGGCAGATTTGATCACACTTATCAAGAGTGTAAGGCACCAATGGAAGTGGTGGCTGCAAATCCTTTAAAGGATATGCAACCTAAAGCCATTCTTCTAAATGCAGGGGCAAAATCCTTTTCCCCTACCAAGTATGGTACCCCTGCCTTGAGAAACATGGTTACTAACAAATATGTTGTCCCTGCACTTAGAAAAGTGAATGATGTTCATACCAAGCCCAACACTTCTATGACCAACCCAACACCTTATAATGCATATAGATCTGGCCCTAGACCTTACCAACACATGAATAGAGGCCAAAACAAAAGATGGGTTCCCTCTGCTAAGCATAGGGATTCCCCTACTAGGGTAGCCTCTGCTAGCAAAGTTTTGCCTTCTAGGAACATGGGTAGATGAGGAAAAGCTGTGAAAGTCTCAGCTCGTTGGGTTTGGGTACCCAAAAGGGGTACTCAGTCTAATGGTGTATCTCTAATTTTTGATAAGCTATCCTACATTGATACACGAGGTAGATCCAAGTCTGTAATGGCTTGGGTCCCCAAGAAAAACTAATTTGTTTTTCTTTTTGCAGGTAACAAAGAAGACAAGGGATGATAGAGCATATTGGGATAGTGGATGCTCAAGAAGCATGACTGGACAAAAATCTTATCTGTCTAACTTTGTGACCCTGCATGACAATGATGGTATTTCTTTTGGAGATGGGCATGGAACAATAACAGGAAAAGGAACTATTGTCACCAATGGGATGACCTTTGATAATGTCTACTTGGTGAAAGAACTCAAGTACAATCTCTTCAGTGTGTCACAGATGACTGATAACAAGAATTTTCTCTTGTTTACTGACACTGAATGTCTGGTGTTAGGAAAGGAGTTTGTCTTACCACCAGACACTCCTATTGTACTCAGAACACCAAGACAAAAGAACATGTACACAATTGATCTCAAAGACATCTCTCTTCAAGACAATGAAACCTGTTTCATTGCCAAAGCCTCAGTTGATGAGTGTAAGAAATGGCATAAAAGACTTGGTCATCTTAATTTCAAGAAAAACATGAACAAACTGGTGAAACATAATCTGGTTCATGGTCTTCCTTCCAAGTCCTTTGTCAATGATCATACTTGTGCTGCCTGTCTGAAAGGGAAGCAACACAGAGCATCTTGCAAATAAAAAACAAGTATGTCCACTACCAAGCCATTGGAACTACTGCATATGGATCTTTTTGGTCCTACTTCTGTGGCAAGCATAAAGAAGAAATGGTACTGCCTAGTGATTACTGATGATTTTTCAAGGTTCACATGGACATTCTTTCTATTTGAAAAGAGTGACACAGCTGATGTACTCATTGGGTTCATCAATCAGATTGAACTATCAAAAAGCATGAAGGTAGTGACCATGAGATCAGATAATGGTGGTGAGTTCAGAAATCAGAAACTGGATTCTTTCTGCATAAACAAAGGAATCAAGAGGGAATTCAGCATTGCAAGAACACCTCAACAGAATGGAGTTGCAGAAAGAAGGAATAGGACACTCATTGAAGCTGCAAGAACTATGCTGTCTGATTCCAAACTTCCAGTTATCTTTTGGGCTGAGGCTGTATCCACTGCTTGTTATGTACAAAACAGGGCCTTGGTGGTTAAGGCACACAACAAGACTCCTTATCAGCTGTTTAATGGAAGACCTCCTTTAATTGACTTCTTTAGACCCTTTGGATGTCATGTGATCATTTTGAACACTATTGACAATCTGGGCAAGTTCAGTGAAAAGGGAGATGATGGATGTTTTGTGGGTTATTCATTGAACAACAAGGGATATAGGGGCTTCAACAAGAAGACAAGCAAAATCACAGAATATCTTCATGTGAATTTTCTTGAAGACAAGCCTGAAGATGTTCAAACAGGTCCTGAT
Source organism: Glebionis coronaria (assembly GCA_025667525.1). Classification (NCBI taxonomy): domain Eukaryota; kingdom Viridiplantae; phylum Streptophyta; class Magnoliopsida; order Asterales; family Asteraceae; genus Glebionis; species Glebionis coronaria. The sequence continues at coordinate 538,943,101 of CM046877.1, forward strand.
TGGTTCTTTGATATAGAGGTTCTTTCAAAATCTATGAATTATGTACCTGTTGCATTGCAGAATACTAACATTTCAGGTACACAAGAACCAACTGGTACAGAGAAGTCACCACTGAGGTACATGAATGTACCCTCACTATTTACTATTGAAGCTGCTGGTGAAGAAGATGATCCTTCTCTAGGAAAAGAACAACCAACCTCTTCCCCTGCTATGTCACTTTCTGAAAGCAGCGGAATGGCTGAAAGCAGTGGAATCCAGGATTCCCCTGCTAGATCAATTGCTTCCCCTGCCACAAAGGATCCTGCTGCTAATGATGAAGAAAGAGTATCCCCACTCATTTCCTCATCTACACCCATATATGATGGTCCTCTTATATCTAGCAGTGGAAGCAGAATAATTAAGAGTGGAGGTCCAAGTTACTCAAAGCTACATTCAGCTCATCAGCACCCATCCCTAGGTCATGCTGTATCTTTTGAGAACTTCTTTCCCAATCAAAATAGCCCCATCAATTTTGATTTGGAAGAAGATGAAACAGAAGTAATCATGCAGCCTACCTACAGAATCAATAAGGATCACCCTATCTCTCAAATCATTGGTGATCCTGAAGCCCCAAGACATACAAGGTATACAGCAAAGGAGCACAACTTCATTGCTAACATCACCATGAAGTTCAATCATGACAATATGCAGTGTTGCCTGTTTACTGCATTTTTCTCACAAGAAGAGCCAAAGAAGATTTTTCAGGCTTTAAATGACCCAAGCTGGGTTGAAGCCATGAAAGAGGAGCTCTTACAGTTTGACATTCAATAGGTTTGGATTCTAGTAGATTGTCCAAAATGGGCAAGGCCCATTGGGACAAAATGGGTGCTCAAGAACAAAAAGGATGAAAGGGGGATAGTTATCAGGAACAAAGCAAGACTGGTGGCACAAGGGTATACACAGGAAGAAGGAATTACTATGAGGAAGTATTTGCTCCAGTTGCCAGAATTGAAGCCATTAGATTATTCCTTGCTTATGCATCATTTATGGACTTCACTGTTTTTCAAATGGATGTCAAAAGTGCCTTCCTGTATGACACCATTGATGAAGAAGTCTATGTTATGCAACCTCCAGGGTTTGAAGACCCAGAACATCCAGACAAGGTATATAAGGTGAAAAAGGCTATGTATGGACTTCACCAAGCTCCCAGGGCCTGGTATGGGACTCTCTCTAAGTATCTCTTGGATAATGGCTTTAGCAGGGGAAAGATTGATCAAACCCTGTTCACTAAGAAACAAAAGGGTGACCTTCTGCTAGTACAGGTCTACGTTGATGACATCATCTTTAGATCTACTAACTCTATGCTTAGCAAAGAGTTTGCAAAATTGATGCAGGATAAATTTCAAATGAGTGCCATGGGAGAGCTAAACTTCTTTTTGGGGTTACAAGTTCAGCAGCGGAAAGATGGGATTTTTATCTCACAAGACAAATATGTGGCTGAGATTGTGAAGAAGTTTGGCATGTCTGAGGGAAAGAAGGTGTCCAAACCAATGGAAAAGGATCATCCATAGGGCAGAGATGGTCCTGGAAATCTTATAGATGTCAGGAACTACAGGTCTATGATTGGGTCTCTCATGTACCTCACAGCTTCAAGACCTGACATCATGTTTGCAGTCTGCTTATGTGCAAGATACCAGGTGGCACCAACAGAGTGCCATTTATTTGCTGTAAAAAGAATTTTTAGGTATCTAAAGTGACATCCAACCTTAGGACTTTGGTATCCCAAAGAGTCACCATTTGAGTTGATATCTTACTCAGATAGTGACTATACTGGTGACAACAATGATAGGAAGTCAACAACAGGGGGATGCCAATTTTTGGGAAGCAGACTTATATCTTGGCAATATAAGAAGCAGACTATTATGGCCACATCAACAACTAAAGCTGAGTATGTAGCAGCTGCTGCATGCTGTGGTCAAGTGCTTTGGGTTCAAAATCAACTGCTTGATTATGGGTATAACTTTCTTTAAACCAAGATATTTATTGACAACAACAGCACCATCTGCATTATTAAGAACCCTGTTTTTCATAGCAAGACTAAAAATATTGAAATAAGACATCACTTTATCAGAGATTGTTTTGAAAAAGGACTAATTGTCCCTGAGAAAATTGATACAGAACTTAATGTTTCTGATCTTTTAACAAAAGCTTTTGAAGTGAGGAGGTTTCAGTACCTGGTTGCAGGTATTGGAATGGTTACTCCCTAAAAATTGATGTCTATTATGTCATGTATATTCTGGGTTGCTTTATTGTTGTTGTTGTATAACTGTTAGTCAATTTTCCATCACTTTTCATTCCACTGCTTTTTAACACAGATCCCCCTGCTGGGGGTTCATTCCCCTGCTAAGAGAGTTTCTCTCTTTAAACTGGGTTTGTTCTTTTTAAAAGTGGTTATATGTGGTTTTAGACTAACAATGCAGAGATCCAAATGGTGCATACTACTCTCATTGGTGAATCAGGTATATGCTCTATGTTTAAGGGGAGGTTAGGTCACACCTTTAGGACTCAGGGTATCATTAGGATGCTCATATATGATCTTAGATCATATCTATTGGTGAGTAAGGGTTCAGGGTGATGAGGGCTTGTTGCAAAGCTTGTCAGAATTCTGAAACCTTGAGGCACTGTAATGGGTACTTGCACCTCTCTATCAAAACAGCTTGTTGTTCAGGTACTGAAGTGTGGTACAAATTTCCAAGACTAACTGACCATAGGTAAGGGAAAAGGTAGGGATTGTGACTAGGGTATGCATATTTTCTTGGGTTGACCAGGTGCAGGGTGACTTATGTGTTGACTTTTTGTGCTTAGACCTTTGCTAAATAGAGGACTCTTGAGTTTCTATGTATCTATCTTGTGTATACAAGTGTGTGCATTAGAGCAGAGCTAGTTACCATTGGTCTCTCCATGACTAGTCTAATACCCCTAGGAAAGTTTCCCCTGCTTTCACCTTTTGCTTCCCCTGCTTTCATATCATTCCCCTGTTTGACCGTTGACCGACAATACCGTTACCCTGTTCATAGCCGTTGGGCCTGCTTGCACAAATTTTAGTTAGGGAATATTTTATTGTTTTAAAAAGATATTTAAGGCGCTTTCTTCGCTGATTGGTAATCTTTACTTTATTATTTCAAATAAATTACTTTTTTATCAAGATTTATCTTTGATATTTTTGCAATTTGAAAATTCGGTCCAATCAGAGCTCTTCAATTCGCCTATAAAAACTTAATTCCCTTCACAAGCAGGTCCATCTCTCTCCCTCGACTAAATCCCACCTACCTCTCACCTTTATAAACCTTCAAAATATTTTCAATCTTTATCATGCCTTTCAAAATTGCGGCTAATCATAATCAAATAGCTTTATTACATGATGAACCAGTAGAGTTTGTTGATGCGGTGGCCTTTCTAAAGTCCTCGTATTTTAGAGTGGCACTTCTCTCAACCCTAGAATCTATACCTCACACATTCAGCAGTTCTGGTCTAAATCCATGACCAAAACAGTAAATGGAGAGGTTACAATTCAAAGCACTGTAGATGGTCATCCCAAGGTGATTACACTTGCCTCCATCAGGGACACTCTTCTTCTTGATGATGAGGATGGGATAACCAAACTATCTGAGGCTGAAATCTTTGAGGGTCTTGTTAAATAGGGGTACACTCTTTCTAAAGACCAAAAATGTAAGTTTGCTAAAAGTCAGTTTGCCCCACATTGGAAATATTTGATTCATACAATTTTGCAATGTTTGTCACCAAAAACCACTGCTTTCAATGAATTTGGTAGTGAGATGGCTTCTGCCCTGATTTGTTTAGCAACAGGGAGGAAGTATTGTTTTTCTCAAATGATTTTCAAAGGAATGGTTAAAAATGTTTCAAGCAATTCAAAGTTTTGTATGTACCCAAGGTTTATAGAACTTATGCTGAATATGAGTGAACATGGTCCAATAAAACACAAAACCTACTTTTCAGCAACCAAGCCTACCACCAAACTATTCACCACACTTCTTGCACCATCACCACAGTTTTCTGGCAGGTCTATTCCACTCACTTCAATTATGATGCAACAAATCAGACAGGAAGAAGCCAAGATTCAAACAGCTAAACACAAACCTTCTGATTCCCCTGCCAAGAAACTACACCCTGCCAGTTCTCTACCCCCTGCTGATCCACAACATGAAAGGCGATCTAAATCCAGGTTTGACAGGTCTCCCTTTCCTGGTGAATCTTCACAAGCAGCAGAGTGGAGAGTCTCCAAGGTTTGGAGCAAACTGAGGGTTTGGCTGCCACTACTGTCTCATCCTCAAGGGGTGAGCAGGACAGTGACACCATCAGTAAGTCCTCTCCCTCACTCCATGATATCCAAAAAGGGGAGAAATCCCCTTCTAGGGTTGAGAGCAGCATGAAACCTATGACTATTTTGGAATTGTCGAAAATGTGCATGAGTCTGAAAAGGTAGAATGCACAACTTGTACAAAATGTCAAAAAGCAAGGTCTGGTTATCAATAACTTGGAAACCAGACTTGCCACACTTAAGGGGAGGAGAAAGCCCAGACTTATCATATCCATAGATGAGGATGCTTCCAAAGGGGAGGAAGTTCCAAATACAGAAGAGTCTACTCAGTACTATTCATATCCTGGTGGTGTACAAGGAAAGATAGCAAGTACTGAGAAAATGATTGAGAAAGGAAGTGCTGATAAGGGAAGTGATAAGGGGAGTGCAACTAAAGAGATTGCTCAAACATTGCTAACTATGGGCAATCAAGAAGAAGCCCCTGCTTCAAAAGTTTCCATTGTCATTGTTGATCCCACTGTTGTAAGTCGTTCTTCTGCTAAGCATATTACTCAAACTTTTGTTAGAAAGAACAGAAAGCAACCAGCTCAGAAGGGAATTACAATCAAAGAACCTGCATCTAAAGTTAAACCAGCACCAGCAGTGGATCCAAAAGACAAAGGAAAAGGGATCATGGTTGAACAGCCCAAGAGAAAATACAAGCATAGAACTCCTGAACAGCAAAGGGCTCAAGAAGCACATGATGCACAAGTAGCTCTCAGGCTACAACAAGAGGAGATGGATATGTAGGATCAGAGAATGCTAAAGGTGAGGCCTAAAGATATGCTCAAGCAGGTTGAAATTATGCATAGAGAGCTGGATGACAGGGTGCCTCATGTTGGAGAATTTCTAGATCAATGGGAGAAGGAGTTAATCAATGCTCCTTTGGAAGACAGGTATAAGTTGACTTGCCTTGTTTACAAATATCAAACTGAATATCTGGAAAGGAGGGCAAATCAAATTCAGAGAGAGAAGTATTTAAGTTCTGAGAAAGGGCAACTTGAACACTACAAAGTCTTGCTCAAGAGACATAAGAAGTGGAAGGATGGGGACTTCACAGATATGAGTTTTGAAGCTATAAAAAGAGCAGTCAGACCAGTCTTAAGAGAATATGATGTGGAAGATTGGATGACTATGAACTCTCCTGAGGAAGCTGAGTATCTTAGGAGACAAAGCGAAGTGTTACAGAAAGCTAGGGAATCCAAGAAAAGAAAGGCTGAAGGAACAACTTTGGAAATTACACAAGCAGGTGCATCATCCCAAGCAGGTGCATCATCACAAGCAGGGGCATTACATCAAGAAGGTGAATGTTTTCCAGAGATTGAGAAGTCTGTACTTAATGTACAAAGAGAAACCAAAAGACTCAAGAGAATGGAGAAAGTTGGCACAGTTACTAAGGAGTCTCAACGCCCTTCAAATGAAGAAATTGATAAACAGCTAATTTTGCAGGAGAATGATGATATCTCACCTAGTGAACTTGGAAAGAAGTTTGCTATCATAGAGTATGCTGTTTATGAACACAAAGGGAGGACTTGGTGGAAGCTTACAAGAGCTGACAATACAGCACAGACATTTCTAAGTCTAGATGTCATGTTTCAAACCTTGGATAGTGAGGACTTAGAAGATCTGTGGAAAATTTTGAAAAAGACTTTTGCTGCAAAAACCTCCTACCATGGATGGTGTGGAGAAGGATTGGGTAATCTGGGAGTGTATGCATAGGATGTATGAGCATGAGTTATTTGATCCTATATTTGATGCAGTGAATAAAGGAGATTTGTTGTATTGGAAGCTGTTTACTAATTCTGGGGTCTATGAGGTCGTAATGGAGGGAGTGAGTGGTACTTGATCAATCATCGTTATTACCCCTTCACTCTGGAGACCTTGAAGAAACTAGCACAGGATAACTTGATTGTAGATGCTAAAAAGCCTGTTGCTTATGATCTGGTAAGAATGATGCATTGTCAGATTTGGCCAGAAAGTTTGTAAGCATCCTCATCAACTAGGATTTATTCAGAAACTTGTCTTTAGGGGAAAGCACAAGTTTAGGGGAGGATTGTTGGGAATAAATCTATGTATACTTGTTACCCCTGCTAGTTGATTATTCGTACCCCTGCTAGAGTAAGTTCCCCCTGCTAAATAACAAAGGCAGGAGGATTGGTTCCCCTGCTGAAGTCAAAGGCCCTGCCGTCAGAGATAAACTTGGAATAGATTTTTACGCGTTTCTGTTACTACTCCTTAATACTTTCCAAGTTTGTTAGTAGTGATCTTGTACGTGAGTCCTTATGCCTATAAAAGGACTCACTAGGTTAGCATGCAATGCGTGTCTTTTCTCTATTGTCTTTCATTATCATACTTTAAGGTTTTGTAAAACCTAATACCATTTTAGGGTATTCATATATCATTGATATATTAAAGTTCAATGTTTGCTTCAATCATATTGTTCTTGTGCTAAACATTATATTCCGCATCTTGTTTAGTTACTTTGCTTTGCAAAGTTTCTCTAGTGTTAGATTGAATACTTTCTTTCTATCACAACCCTTAAACAAGCTATTAAGGTTTAAGATCTGAGTTTAGGATCAACATACTACTCTTCACTATATATACATCATACTTTTATAACTTGCAAAACCAAAACCACTATTTCCTTATCAAAATCCACGGCTAGAACAACCTTATGGGCAAGTCTTCACGAGATCTATAGACTCACACATCATTTACTCTCCAATCATCACTAAACACTTACACCATTATCTCGCATATCATTGAATTGGGTCAAGATAGCATTAAAGAAGGAGGAGGTCACGGCATACATGCATATTGACTAGGAAATCCTCACTTCACACTCTTAAGTAATCTCAAGCTCTAGCATTACTACTTCTTGCTCATCCTTCATCATCTCCTCAAAACAAGTAAGTGAAACACCTCCATGCCACCATTTCATCTATTTTTACTTTCCATTACATGTCATGCATATAAAATCTTAGAAAACGAGACTAAGGATGCATACACACGTGTAAACTATGCTAAAACCCAACTAGAAAGCACACGGCTTGAAGTTGTGTTTATAAGAAAACATGCCTTCATGATAGATCTATAAGCAACACGTGTAAACCATTGACTAAACTTAGGGTTTGCTTCCTATAAAAACTAGAGTGTTTAGACCTTAAAATATGGCTAGATAAGCCCTAAAAGTCTTGGCTTAATATTCATGGCCAAATGAGAAAACCTTGGCTTAATGAATCTTTAGTTTAACTTAGGATAAGATGGGAAGAAAACTTATTAATAAGCTAGTCCACCAAATAAGGTACATAAAAATAAGCCATAAGCTTAAATAAGCCGAACCAAATAAGCCACTATACGGGTAATATATATATAAGCCGAAACCTAGTAGGCCCATAAGCCCAAGTAAAATGTGTAGATTAATTGGAATGGCTAAATATATGTTTACTGTATTAAACAAGCCCACCAAGGAGCCCGTTAGGCCCAAGATACTAAACCGGACCCTTAATGGGCCAACCGAGCCCACTTAGCACCAAATTAATAATGGAGACTTTTTATGCCATATATACCATTAAGTGAAAGAGTTAGTCGAAAATGTGATTTTATAAAACTTATATATTTGGTTCGTGACTTCTAAAAGGTATAAGGACCAAAATTACCACTTTTGAAAGTCTAGGGTTGTGTTTTTATACTAGCCGAGCCTTTATTAAACCACGAGGACCAAACATGCCATTTTATAAACTCAAAGCAAACCCTAGAATACTTTTCGTGCCATATTAATTCATTTCAAAACTTGAGGGACTAGTAATGTCATTTATATGAACTTATATAACCCTAAAATACTATTTGTGCCCTTTTAATATATTTCGAAATCACAAGGTCTAAACTTGTCACTTTTCGAACATGAACCAAGCCCTAGGGGGTGGTTATGAAATATGTGTACACACAAAATCCTAAACCGAATTATAAGGACCAAATGTGGCAATACACAAAAGATATACAAGCCCTAGTTACACGTGTAACTAGGGGGACTGGTTTTGCCAACCCTTGAAACTAAACAAGCCCTAGAGGCGTTTATATAAATTGTCGCGAGTATATATGTGCTTGAGGAACTAAAATTGTAATTTTCCTAAACTTAAACAAACCCTAATTATATATATATATATATATATATATATATATATATATATATATATATAGGAGAGAGATCAAATAAAAAGACTTTTTTTTGTGAGAAGGATAAGAAGGATTTTCAGCCATTGATTTAAAATCAATGGATGAGATTAAATCAAAATCCTAACAAACTAACTAACTAACTAACTAACCATCTAAACGTGTTTTTTTAAAGTTCTTCAAAAATTATGAAAAAATTCCAGTAGATCGGGTATGTTGGTGCAAAAAATTTGTGTGAAAAAAGTTTTTTTAATTTGAAGTTTTTTACGCTTTTTTAATGCACAAAAACGGAATTTTGATGCATAAAAACGTTTTCTTTTACGTTTTTTTAGGTTTTTTGTGCATCAAGAATTCATTTTTATGCCCAACTTCTTTTGACTTTTTGCTTTAAAATATGATTCCGCATCAAACTATAATAAATTGAAAATTTTTTGAATGAAAAAATTTTGTACACCAAAATTCACGTGTTTGTGCATCAAATTTTGTTTTTTGTGCATCAGAAAAACGTAAAAAACTCAAAATTAAAAAACGTTTATTCACAACTTTTTTAGGCACCAACAAATCCGACCATTTGGAATTTTTTCAGAATTTTTTGAAGACTTTTTTAAAATCGTGTTTTGGTGGTTAGTTAGTTAGTTAGTTAGTTAGTTAGGAATATAGATTGATCTTATCCATTGATTTTAAATGATTGGCTAAAAATTCTTCTTATCCTTCTCACCAAAAAAAGTCTTTTTATTTTAACTCTCCCCTATATATATATATATATATATATATATATATATATATATATATATATATATATATATATATATATATATATATATATATATATATATATATATATATATATATATATATATATATATATATATATATATATATATATATATATATATATATATATATATATATATATATATATATATATATATATATATATATATATATATATATATACTTTTCCTAATATTAAAAAGTGCAAACTTAAATAAACTTATAAATATGGAAATCATTTTCTTTCTCAAACTTATCATTTAAATAAATTATATAAACTTTGGGGATTTTTAATTAAATAAAATATAATATATTTTTGTAAACATTATTTATAAGTTATATATAAACTGAATACAATTAATTTATAAGAATAAATATATTAACTATATTTATTATTAACCTTGTATATTTTATACATATATATAAAACCTTCTTTTATAAATATTAACCCACCTTATAATGGTACAAGTACGAAGGTATTAATTAAACGAATTAGTTACTTGAACGATATTAATTATTACACACTTAAAGATAAGTACTCTATTACTTGTACAACGATAAATTAAATTACAAGAATCATAATAAAATACTTAAAACCAGTATAAGCATGCACGGATTGTTTTAGTGACTTTTATGCATCCCATTATACTTTTATTGAGACTGTATAATTATTTAGGTTGTTGACTATGTCGTGGGCACCACATTGGATTCTTGTGACTTATTACTGTATTACTAAGGTGAGTTCATGGCCTCACTTTATATATTGACAAACTTTTAAATCCTTTATAGGGAAGAAATCATGCAACTTATTTTATGGATGTAAATTGAACTATATCAACTCTTGATTACATTTGCCTATTGTAGAATTCCTCATAACCCGTGAACTAAAACTGTTAAAATTATTGGATTACCTGAATGTTATAAATAGATCTCTTTGGGATTGACCATCCCCATCTGGGTGAGTCATGCTCACTGTGCCTTGGCCGGGAAAATAGGTGTTTATCATGTCGGAACGGAATATTGGGTGCATTATTATTAATGCGAAGGGTTCTCATTTGTTGAGGGCTTAACTTGTCAAGTATCAGTTTTGGGCAATAGGAAATGTAATTACCTTTAAGTATTGATGCTATGTGCATCACTGCTTCAGTGAATGTTTTACTATACAAACTTATTTATTAAACCTGTGAATTCACCAACTTTATGTTGACCCTTAAAAGCATGTTTTTCTCAGGTAATTGAAGCAGGTAGTTATACTGTGTATGGACCTCAGCATTAGGATATACAGCATTTTAGCACTCATCTGGGGATTTTATAATTGGGGATTTAAAAACAATCTTTATTTATGTTGGAACCATTTTAAATAACAATTCGCACTACTGCTTACGTAATGAATGTTTGATAATCTTTTATCTAATGCTCTATATACTATCTGCTACTGATCCACCTACGTGAAATAATAAGTGTGTAAACACTTATCCTTTTACCACTTATTTCCAATAATAACAAGACCAAAACGTGTAATTTATGTCGTAAAAGTCGGAATTATGCGTGGTTTGTGTTTTTATTGTGTTTTAGGACCAAAAGATGAAAAAGGAAGAAAACACGGGCTTTCACGGGCTTTTATCGAAGAAAATGGGAAAAGACGAAGTCAAAAGATCAAGAGTGCAAAAAGAACGGAAGTCCAAGGCCTATTCTGAAGATTTATCGAAGAAAAAGTCTAAAGACGGAAGTTTAATGAAGTCGAAGAACTCAAGTCTAAATTAAAGAAGAAAATTATCAAGACAAGTTCAAATCCCGGGACGACGTCGAGAAAAGACAAAGAATTAAATCGAGTCGAGAAGACGTGAAGAAAGAAAGAAAGAAGAGGCAAAACATGTTCCATTTTTCCTATAAATACCCTCCAAATACACATTAGGAGGGTGGTTAGTTTTTAGTTTTAGTTTTCATTTTTCACTTTTCTCTCTAGTTTTTAGAGAGAGAAAGTTCTCCACTTTCTCTCACTAAGTTTTCATCTTTCTTTCTTTTAATCTTTCAAGATTAAACATTTGTGTATTGATGATTTCATTAATCAAGTTCTAGTTAAGCTTTTAATCTTTCATCTCTTTCTACCTTTCTTGATTTTAGTTAACTTTTGGTGCGAATTTCATTTGATCCGTGTTGTTCTTAATGATTTCGTGCTTAAAAAGTTAATCTTTTTATGCTTACATAAGCTTTCATTCGATTACGCTTTAAGATTTGTGTGCTTATTGGCTTATTCGCTTCTTTTAGCTTATTTACTTTTTAAAAGTTTTCTTAAAAAGTTAATCTTTTTATGGTTTGATTTAAAAGTTTGCTTATTTTAAGTTTGGGTAAGTTGTTATTAGTGCTTATTTAATCCGTTTCATATTATATTCGTTAAAGTTTTGGGCATTAGCTTATTCATATTAGCTTATTGCCTAGCTTTTTATCGAATCCCACATAAATCGTAAAGGGTCTAAACCCCTTTCCGATCGCAGCATTCCGACCATCACCCTCTTTCCGATCACCAAATCGGAAAAGGGTTTAGTATATTCCAATTTAGCAACCTCTGCATTTCGATCACCTTGGATCGGAATAGGGTTTCATATTCCGACTGTGGCCTTGTTGATTATTCCGATTGGGGATTTTGCATATTATTCTGATTTGACTCAAGTTAGATATTCCGATTGTATTACTTTATCCCACATTCCGATCAACTACTTTATCCCATATTCCGATTGCACATATTCCGACCAGAGGGTTCTTCGTTATTCCGATCTGATTCCTTTTCAGACTTTCCGACGAGGACATTTTGCATATTCCGATCAGTGTTTTCCAACTACACATTCCGATTAATGCATTTTTGATATTCCGATTTGGCAGTAATTGTTTGTTTTCCAAGTGTTTAAGTTCTTGCTTTTGCAAAGTTTTCAAGTGTTAGTTTTATTAAGCATTCTAGTATTTTTCTAGTCTTGTCTTTAAGTTTTCAAGCATTCATTTTTAACTCATCATTTTAGTTTAATCTTTAAACTTCTACTTTACTCAACGACATTTACCTTACTTGCTATTAGTTTAAAATAGGTAATCAACCAAACCATTCTCTTGTTCACCAAAAGACAATTGAGTCGCACTTTAGACTAGAAATCAATTCGAAAAGATTTGGGATTACGAATTTTGATACGTGGTGTAAAAACCTAGTATTAAATGGCGCCGCTGCCGGCTCTTTTCGTTAAGATTAACGGTTTCTAGTGAGAGACGCATTGAATTTTGGGATCCGTTCTTTGAACTTTATTTTCTTTGCTTCACAAATTTTCAAAACCCTAAAAAATATAAAATTCTTCAAAAATACAAAAACATTGAAAAATCATAAAAAGCAATTCTTTTTCAAAGGTTTTGCACCAAAAAGATTATATAGATATTCTCTCTGTGTATTTTCTTCTGCAGGTGTATGCGTACTAGATCTTCAAACTATTCTGAGCCCAAGACTCGTGAAGATCTAGATATGGCTGGTGTTAATAACAACAATAATAACCCACCTCTACCCAATTTGAACAACAATAACAACAACAACAACAATGTCCCCCTACCTGATTTACGAACAATGGAGGAATTGTGTCAACCCACCATGAACGGACGCGGAGGCCCGATTGCGCCGATGCATGTCACGGCTCAGGAGTTTTCGTTGAAGCATCACATGATCCAACAAGTGAAAACTAACCCATTTCACGGAATTCCAGATGATGATGCCTACAAACACCTCGACAAATTCATTACCATCACCCAAAGCATGAAGTCGCACGGTGTTTCTATGGATGACCTTCGCCTTCAACTATTTCCCCACTCACTTTCTCACCATGCCGAAAAATGGTTTGACCGTCTCCCAAAGAATTCTATTCATACTTGGAATGACATGACTCAACGCTTTTTGTCGCGCTACTTCCCACCATCCATGGTCACCAGCCTTCGTAACCAAATTAGTGGATTCATGCAAGACAATGACGAATCGCTCTTTGATGCTTGGGAACGATACAATGACTTGATCGACCGTTGTCCGAACCATAACATGCTCCCCGTCACTCTCATTGATACTTTCTACAATGGTCTCACTTTTCGTGATCGTGACACGATCAATGCCGCCGCCGGTGGTACTTTTATGAAAAGGAGACCAGAGGAGTGTAGAGAGTTGATTGAAAACATGACTACTCACCACAAGAATTGGGATTCATCCGCATCCTCAAGATCTAACTCGAGAGTCAATGTTTCTTCTACTACCTCCAATCCCGAGATAACCGAACTTACACGACAAATCGCGGATATGTACAAGGATTTCATGACCATGGCCACAAACCACTTTCAACAAGCTAAAGCCGTTGCTATTTCTTGTGACACATGTGGTGGTCCTCATTCCTACAATGATTGTCCATCCACTCAAGGCAATTTTTCTGAAAACGTTAACGCGGCATACGGTACTTATCCCACGGGAGGCTATCAAGCTCGTCCTCAAGGAGACCGTAGCTTGCTCAGTTATCGTTCAAACAAATATCTTGCTCCACCCGGTTTCCCTCCTCAAAACCAAAACCAACAACAAAGCTATAACCGAAACAACCAATCCCAACCTCGTGCTAACAATCAATATCAATCCCAAAGAAACCCATACCCAACTCAAGGAAATTATCAAGCTTACCAAGCTCCACCTCTCAATCAACCGATGGCATTGAATCAAGACGTCGAGACGTTCATGAAGACTAATCGAGAGATGGTGACGAATATTCAGAGTCAATTCGTCAACTTAAAGGGCGAAATGGCGAAACAAGGGAACGATATTCGAGTCGAGCTAAGGAATGACATGGCAAAACAAAGCAATGAGATTCGTGCCGACATGAGAGATTCTTTCAGCACTCAAGCGCTTAACATACGTGATATGATCGGTTCGCTCTTCCAAGGTAATCAACCCTCTTCTTCGGGTACTCTTCCGAGTAACACCGTTGCGAATCCAAGAGGGGAGATGAAAGCAATCACTACTCGTAGTGGAAAAGGTTATACGGAACCCGAGCTTCCTACACCTCCACCCGTGATTGTGAACAAGGAAAAAGAGCAACTTTCCCCACCTCCTTTGCCTTCTACCCCCATTTCCCCACCACCCGTGGTTGTAAGTGATCCTACTCCCCTAAAGCCTTCTTCTTCATCCAATATACCTTATCCTCTAAGGTTGAGGAAAGAGAAGCAAAAGAGCAAGGATGATATTCAAGTTTCAAACTTTCTAAAAATGTTTAAACAATTGAATTTTAACATCTCCTTTGCCGAGGCTCTCGCTCACATGCCCAAATACGCGAAAATGTTTAAAGATCTTCTTAGTGACAAGGAGAAGCTTCTTGACATTGCTCAGACCCAACTTAATGAGAATTGCTCTGCCGTTCTCTTAAGGAAATTGCCCACCAAACTTGGTGATCCGGGTCGCTTCTTGATTCCTTGCAACTTCCCGGGAGTAGAGAATTGCATGGCCCTAGCCGATCTAGGTGCCAGTATAAACTTAATGCCTTTAAGTGTTTGGAAGCAATTATCTCTCCCCGAGCTAGTCCCCACCAAAATGACTTTGGAATTAGCTAACCGTGCGGTTGCTTATCCAGTGGGGATAGCCGAAGACGTTTTCGTTGGCGTTGACAAATTCACCTTCCCGGCGGATTTTGTTGTCGTTGACTACGAGATGGATCCTCGTGTTCCATTAATCCTTGGACGTCCCTTCTTGAGGACCGGTCGCACTCTCATTGATGTAGCCGCGGGCGAAATAATCATGAGAGTTGGTGACGATAAAATTGTCTTCAACATGGGTAAGATTTCTAAGCAACCTTATTCATATGAGAGTGTCAATGCTATTGATGTTCTCGATGAGGCTTGTGAAGAACATTTTCATGATGCTTGCAAAAGTACTCTCTCTTCTCTACCCAATGTTGAGACCGTTGCCTCAATTGCTCCGTCATTGACTCCTTTTGGAGAAAGTGACTTGGATGATTTCGAAGCTAGCTTGGGTCCTCTCGATATTAAGTATGATAATTCGTCCACCGATTGGGATGAAGACATTCGTACTATTGAGAGACTTCTCAATGAAGACCCATTTTCTCCTCCTTCTCCTAAAGAGGTGACTAATGATGATCCATCGTTAGTTACACCATCTATTGAGGATCCTCCTACTCTTGAGCTTAAGGACCTACCTCCTCATCTTGAGTACGTTTTCCTTGAAGACAACCAGAAGTTACCGGTCATCATCGCAAAGGACCTGAAAGAAGAAGAAAAATCCCGACTTATCGCCGTGTTGAAGAAACATAAAAGAGCTATCGCTTGGAAAATCTCCGACATTCGCGGAACTGATCCTCACTTTTGCACACATAAAATTCTCATGCAGGACGACTTTAAGCCCACAATTCAAAGCCAACGAAGGGTGAATCCTAAAATCCATGAAGTGATCAAAAAAGAGGTTATTAAACTTCTTGATGCGGGTATGATTTACCCTATTTCGGATTCACCATGGGTTAGTCTAGTCCATTGTGTGCCTAAGAAAGGTGGAATCACCGTTGTGCCCAATTCCAACAACGAGTTAATTCCTACACGTCTCGTTACTGGGTGGAAAGTTTATATAGACTACCGCAAACTCAATGATGCCACGAGAAAGGATCATTTCCCTCTTCCTTTTATGGACCAAATGCTTGAACGTTTAGCGGGTAATGAATATTACTGCTTTCTTGATGGTTTCTCGGGTTATTTCCAAATACCCATCGATCCCCAAGATCAAGAGAAGACAACATTCACTTGTCCCTATGGCACATTTGCTTACAAAAGAATGCCTTTTCGCTTATGCAATACCCCCGGGACTTTCCAAAGGTGCATGTTGGCTATCTTCCATGACATGGTTGAGCAAACCATGGAAGTCTTCATGGATGATTTCTCGGTCTTCGGGGATTCCTTCTCTTCTTACCTTTCCAATTTGGAACGTATGCTTAAGCGGTGCGAAGACACTCGCCTTGTTCTGAATTGGGAAAAATGCCATTTTATGGTAAAAGAAGGCATTGTGCTAGGACACAAAATCTCTAAAGCCGATCTTGAAGTCGACCGTGCTAAAGTAGATGTCATAGCCAAATTACCTCCACCTTCAACCGTGAAGGGTGTGAGAAGTTTCCTCGGTCATGCGGGCTTCTATCGTCGATTCATCCAAGATTTTTCTAAAATCGCTCGCCCGATGACCCACCTCTTGGAAAAAGATACTCCTTTCATATTTTCCAAAGAGTGTCTTGAATCCTTCAGTCTTCTTAAGGATAAGCTAACTAAGGCACCGGTCTTGGTTACCCCTAATTGGGAGCTACCTTTTGAGTTGATGTGTGATGCTAGCGACTTTGCTATTGGAGCGGTTTTGGGCCAAAGAGTGAACAAACACTTCCAACCAATCCACTATGCTAGCAAGACAATTACGGGGGCTCAATTGCATTATACCACTACCAATAAAGAGCTTTTAGCTGTAGTGTATTCTTTTAAAAAATTCTGCCCCTATCTTGTCCTTTCTACCACCATCGTGTATACCGATCATTCCGCGTTGAATTACTTGATGACTAAGCAAGATTCTAAGCCAAGACTTCTTCGTTGGGTTTTGCTCCTTCAAGAATTCAACATTAAAATTCGTGACAAAAAGGGAGCTGAAAACCTAGCCGCGGATCATCTCAGTAGACTTGAGGATCTTTATCAAGGGGATCATCTGAACAAAGAGATCAATGAATCTTTTCCCC
This sequence comes from Glebionis coronaria, assembly GCA_025667525.1. Taxonomy (NCBI): domain Eukaryota; kingdom Viridiplantae; phylum Streptophyta; class Magnoliopsida; order Asterales; family Asteraceae; genus Glebionis; species Glebionis coronaria. The sequence continues at coordinate 538,960,174 of CM046877.1, forward strand.
TTGAGGCCTTAATGTCTATCAATTCTAATCTCGATGATACCCCGTGGTTTGCGGACATTGCAAACTACTTAGCGGGTGGGATTCTCAAGGAAGGGCTTACGTCCCAACAAAAGAAAAAGTTCTTTAAAGATATTGAACATTATTTCTGGGACGACCCTTACCTTTTCAAACAATGTGCGGATCTGATTATTCATCGATGTGTTGACGGGCCGACAGCGGTACAAATCCTTGACGCTTGCCATAAAGGACCCACCGGTGGTTACTTTGGTCCCAATTACACCGCGAAGAAAGTATTCGACTCTGGATTCTATTGGCCCACCATTTATCATGACGCTCACGATATGGTTAAACATTTTGATGCTTGCCAAAGACAAGGCAAGATCACACATAAAGATGAGATGCCTCAAAATTTCATACAAGAATGTGAAATCTTTGATGTCTGGGGTATCGACTTTATGGGGCCATTTCCATCATCTAAAGGGAACAAGTACATCCTCGTAGCGGTTGATTTCGTTTCTAAATGGGTTGAAGCTAAGGCTCTCCCTACGAACGATGCGAGGGTGGTTGTGAACTTTTTGAAGCAACTCTTTTCTCGATTCGGCGTTCCTCGTGCTATCATCAGTGACCGCGGGACTCATTTTTTCAATGATCAATTTGCAAGAGTCATGGCTAAGTATGGTGTTAATCATCGCCTTTCCACCGCCTATCATCCCCAAACCAATGGTCAAGCCGAGATTTCCAACCGCGGACTGAAGAGAATTCTGGAGCGTACTGTGTGAGAGCATCGCGCCGCGTGGGCCGATAAGTTAGATGACGCTCTGTGGGCTTTCCGTACTGCTTATAAGACCCCGATCGGTTGTACACCTTATCGTCTTGTGTACGGGAAAGCATGCCACCTCCCCATCGAGCTGGAACATAAGGCGTACTGGGCCTTGAAGTGGGATAACTTCGACATCAACAAAGCCGGTGATCTTCGCAAGATTCAACTCAACGAGCTAAATGAACTGAGGAATGAAGCTTATGAGAACTCGCTAATCTACAAAGAGAAGACCAAGATCATCCATGATGCAAGAATTAAGAACCGAGAGTTCCACGTTGGTGATCAAGTCTTACTTTTTAACTCTCGGTTGAAGATCTTCTCGGGCAAGTTGAAGAGCCGTTGGTCTGGTCCATTCACCGTCGCCAAAGTCTTTCCATATGGGACCATTGAGCTTTCTCAGCCAAATGGGCCCAATTTCAAGGTGAATGGCCAGCGTTTGAAGCTATACTTTGGTGAGGACATCTCCCATGAGATGATTCCATCCATCACCACGTTCCCCATGAACTAAATTGGGTCGAGTCAGGCTCGTGACTTGGTGAACAAAAACAAGCGCTTCTCGGGAGGCAACCCGTGATCTATCCTTTACTGCTTTCATAATAAGTGTAGGGCGGAGCCCCGTATGTGTTTGTTGTCTTGTTTCTTCTCTTGTGCAGGGACTCAAGCTTCAAAGAATACCTTGATGACTTTTGACGAACCGTGATACCGTGTTCCCATCTTCCCGGTTCTATCCTAAACTCTTGTGATTCAATATTTCATATTTTATATGTTCACATTGAAATCACTTTAGTTGTCCTTTCCTTAGCAAGATTTAAACAAAGTGCACAATGTCCTAAGTGTAGGGGAGTTTACTCCCACATGCTTAAACATTGAGGACAATGTTTATATCAAGTGTAGGGGGGACTTCTATCGAAGTGGTCTTTTCCATGAATTTGCCCTCATTTTAACCGGAAAACTTGATTTTTCGACATTTTTCAAAATTTTTAATCTATTTTGGCCTAGTTGTATAGTTGTATGTTCCTTTGTTATGGTTATTTTCTTTCCTTGCTAGAATAAACTTTCAATAAAGTAGTTTTAAATTTTTCAAATTCGTGAATATTTTGACTCAACCCGAGTTTACTTATCTAAGTTTACTCTAGCTAGTATCCTTAACGTGTTTAAGTCAAGTTTTGCTAGGCTTTTATTTAGGGAGCTATAAAACGCGAAATTCTTAACTCTCACGGGTTAAGAACAAGAACTTTTCGCAAGTTCCTATAATTGATCCTAGAGAGTCGTTTATCAAGGGAACTTTAAAATGCGATTTCTAAACTTGAAAAAGTCTAAGAATTTGCAAGATCCTATAGATGACTCGAAAACCTAAAACTTTGATTTAATAGGCTAAGCATCCACGAGTCTCATTCCTTGAGATTTTAAATTGTGGAGGACGAGAGATGATAGAGTTAATTATAAGTTTGGTATTCTTTCGTGAATTTATGTGAGTTAATTATAAGCCTATTCTCCCTTCGCTTGTTAATAAATTTATCTGCAATAAATAAGGTTGTACGATTTAAAAGGTTACTTAGCTTCTAGCCCAAGATCGTTTAAAAGTTGCTCGGTACGGATTAGAGTTCATAGCCAAGGCATAACTTATTAAAGCGGGATGCGAAGATTGGCGAGTCTGAAAAGGCCCTAACAAGGCATGAGGGCTACATTTTGTTGCTAAAGATCCAAAAGTGATGTGAAGAATCATTTATCGAAAATCAATATGAAGGATTGAGACACACGACGAAAAGGAAAAGCTCCCCAAAAGATCATGGAGAAGTCTATCCAAAAAGGCCCTAACAAGGTATGAGGATAAATAGATCCAAGTCCTAAAAGGAGACGGATCGTTGTATATCAAAGTCCAAAATAAAGATTGGAGAAAAATGAAGAAGTCGTGGTCCAAAGATGAATAATCTCTCAAAACTTCTAAAAGGTATAAGGACCAAAATTACCACTTTTGATAGTCTAGGGTTGTGTTTTTATACTAGCTGAGCCTTTATTAAACCACGAGGACCAAACTTGCCATTTTATAAACTCAAAGCAAACCCTAGAATACTTTTCGTGCCATATTAATTCATTTCAAAACTTGAGGGACTAGGAATGTCATTTATATGAACTTATATAACCCTAGAATACTATTTGTGCCCTTTTAATATATTTTGAAACCACAAGGTCTAAACTTGCCACTTTTCGAACATGAACCAAGCCCTAGGGGGCGGTTATGAAATATGTGTACACAAAAAATCCTAAACTGAACTATAAGGACCAAATGTGGCAATACACAAAAGATATACAAGCCCTAGTTACACGTGTAACTAGGGGGACTGGTTTTGCCAACCCTTGAAACTAAAACAAGCCCTAGGGGCGTTTATATAAATTGTCGCGAGTATATATATGCTTGAGGGACTAAAATTGTAATTTTCCTAAACTTAAACAAACCCTAATTATATATATATATATATTTTATATATATATATATATATATATATATATATATATATATATATATATATATATATATATATATATATATATATATATATATATATATATATATATATATATATATATATATATATATATATATATATATATATATATATATATATATATATATATATATATACTTTTCCTAATATTCAAAAGTGCAAACTTAAATAAACCTATAAATACGGAAATCATTTTCTTTCTCAAACTTATCATTTAAATAAATTATATAAACTTCGGGGATTTTTAATTAAATAAAATGTAATATATTTTTGTAAACATTATTTATAAGTTATATATAAACTGAATACAATTAATTTATAAGAATAAATATATTAACTATATTTATTATTAACCTTGTATATTTTATACATATATATAAAACCTTCTTTTATAAATATTAACCCACCTTATAATGGTACAAGTACGAAGGTATTAATTAAACGAATTAGTTACTTGAACGATATTAATTATTACACACTTAAAAATAAGTACTATATTACTTGTACAACGATAAATTAAATTACAAGAATCATAATAAAATACTTAAAACCAGTATAAGCATGCACATATTGTTTCAGTGACTTTTATGCATCCCATTATACTTTTACTGAGACTGTATAATTATTTATGTTGTTGACTGTGTCGTGGGCACCACATTGGATTCTTGTGACTTATTACTGTATTACTAAGGTGAGTTCAAGGCCCCACTTTATATATTGACAAACTTTTAAATCCTTTATAGGGAAGAAATCATGCAACTTATTTTATGGATGTAAATTGAACTATATCAACTCTTGATTACATTTGCCTATTGTAGAATTCCTCATAACCCGTGAACTAAAACTGTTAAAATTATTGGATTACCTGAATGTTATAAATAGATCTCTTTGGGATTGACCATCCCCATCTGGGTGAGTCATGCTCACTGTGCCTTGGCCGGGAAAATAGGTGTTTATCATGTCGGAACGGAATATTGGGTGCATTATTATGAATGCGAAGGGTTCTCATTTGTTGAGGGCTTAACTTGTCAAGTATCAGTTTCGGGCAATAGGAAATGTAATTACCTTTAAGTATTGATGCTATGTGCATCACTGCTTCAATAAATGTTTTACTATACAAACTTATTTATTAAACCTATGAATTCACCAACTTTATGTTGACCCTCAAAATCATGTTTTTCTCAGGTAATTGAAGCAGGTAGTTATACTGTGTATGGACCTCAGCATCAGGATATGCAGCATTTTAGCACTCATATGGGGATTTTATAATTGGGGATTGAAAAACAATCTTTATTTATGTTGGAACCATTTTAAATAACAATTCGCACTACTGCTCATGTAATGAATGTTTGATAATCTTTTATCTAATGCTCTATATACTATCTGCTACTGATCCACCTACGTGAAATAATAAGTGTGTAAACAGTTATCCTTTTACCACTTATTTCCAATAACAACAAGACCAAAACGTGTAATTTATGTCGTAAAAGTCGGAATTATGCGTGGTTTGTGTTTTTATTGTGTTTTAGGACCAAAAGATGAAAAAGGATGAAAACACGGGCTTTCACGGGCTTTTATCGAAGAAAACGGGAAAAGACGAAGTCAAAAGATCAAGAGTGCAAAAAGAACGGAAGTCCAAGGCCTATTCTGAAGATTTATCGAAGAAAAAGTCTAAAGACGGAAGTTTAATGAAGTCGAAGAACTCAAGTCTAAATTAAAGAAGAAAATTATCAAGACAAGTTCAAATCCCGGGACGACGTCGAGAAAAGACAAAGAATTAAATCGAGTCGAGAAGACGTGAAGAAAGAAATAAAGAAGAGGCAACACATGCACTCCTTCCATTTTTCCTATAAATACCCTCCTAATACACATTAGGAGGGTGGTTAGTTTTTAGTTTTAGTTTTCATTTTTCACTTTTCTCTCTAGTTTTTAGAGAGAGAAAGTTCTCCACTTTCTCTCACTAAGTTTTCATCTTTCTTTCTTTTAATCTTTCAAGATTAAACATTTGTGTATTGATGATTTCATTAATCAAGTTCTAGTTAAGCTTTTAATCTTTCATCTCTTTCTACCTTTCTTGATTTTAGTTAACTTTTGGTGCGAATTTCATTTGATCCGTGTTGTTCTTAATGATTTCGTGCTTAAAAAGTTAATCTTTTTATTCTTACATAAGCTTTCATTCGATTACGCTTTAAGATTTGTGTGCTTATTGGCTTATTCGCTTCTTTTAGCTTATTTACTTTTTAAAAGTTTTCTTAAAAAGTTTATCTTTTTATGGTTTGATTTAAAAGTTTGCTTATTTTAAGTTTGGGTAAGTTGTTATTAGTGCTTATTTAATCCGTTTCATATTATATTCGTTCAAGTTTTGGGCATTAGCTTATTTCCTAGCTTTTTATCGAATCCCACATAAATCGGAAAGTGTCTAAACCCCTTTCCGATCGCAACATTCCGACCAGCACCCTCTTTCCTATCACCAAATCGGAAAAGGGTTTAGTATATTCCGATTTGGCAACCTCTGCATTCCGATCACCTTGGATCGGAATAGGGTTTCATATTCCGACTGTGGCCTTGTTGATTATTCCGATTGGGGATTTTGCATATTATTCCGATTTGACTCAAGTTAGATATTCTGATTGTATTACTTTATCCCACATTCCGATCAACTACTTTATCCCGTATTCCGATTGAACATATTCCGACCAGAGGGTTCTTCGTTATTCCGATCTGATTCCTTTTCAGACTTTCCGACGAGGACATTTTGCATATTCCGATCAGTGTTTTCCAACTAGACATTCCGATTAATGCATTTTTGATTTTCCGATTTGGCAGTAATTGTTTGTTTTCCAAGTGTTTAAGTTCTTGCGTTTGCAAAGTTTTCAAGTGTTAGTTTTATTAAGCATTCTAGTATTTTTCTAGTCTTGTCTTTAAGTTTTCAAGCATTTATTTTTAACTCATCATTTTAGTTTAATCTTTAAACTTCTACTTTACTCAATGACATTTACCTTACTTGCTATTAGTTTAAAATAGGTAATCAACCAAACCATTCTCTTGTTCACCAAAATACAATTGAGTCGCACTTTAGACTTTAAATCAATTCGAAAAGATTTGGGATTACGAATTTTAATACGTGGTGTAAAAACCTAGTATTATGAAACCCAAATATTATTTCCGCTGCATTTAACCAATTTGGGGGTGTCACATAATGGTATTAGAGCGATAGTTATAGAGAACTAGAACAAAAATTAATAAAATATAAAAATAAATTTTTTATATAAACTGGACTATAACTGCTTAAAAATCTTTTGGGATTTACGGGACTAAATTAGCTAAGCATATAGAACGTAGAGCATGCATTTATTATGTGATCTATGTGAGCATTGATTATTAACTTTTGGTTAAACGATCTTATAAGTATTGACTAAGCCTTTAACTCGCGATGTTAAAAAGACACCCACTACAACCCTTATAACTTAAAATATCATTTGAATCTTTTTAACTTGAGTAAGCTTATACTTACGTCAATTAAAAATGATGTTATTCCCAGATTTACTATGACATCACCAGTGACATCACCGACTGCTGTACCAGAGGTAGACCCCACTCCAGTTGTACCACCGTCACCGACGTCAGTGCTGCCAGGATGGCTGTCCGCTTCCGAGTCTGAGGACAGTCAGACTGACGGAGTAGTCCTGACTATTGCTACTCCACCTGCTGCTTTGGTTCCCCCTACTGAGGAGGAGGGCCAGATGACCTATGCCCTGCCACCCCTACCACCCTCGTCATCTCTACAGGGCTATGATCCCGGATCTCTACCACCTCGTAAGAGGAGGTACGAGACGACCTCCGCCTCTACTTTTAAGGTCGGAGAGGGTTCGGAGACTAGACAGGTTGATCCTGTCCAGGCCCAGATTGCGGCATTGGCTGCTCGACAGGCCCAGGACATGGCAGATGTCCACAACTTGCTGGTAGCCGGCCAGGCTGAGCGCCCTATCTTGCATGAGCTTCTAGATTCCCTTACTTGGACCACCTGGGCAGAAGCCCAAGTAGCTACAGGGACGTGGGCCACAATCTACGATGCTCTACAGTGGCGCATGGAGGAGTATGATTTTATTTGTCATCGCATCTACACCGTGGAGGGCCTACAGTATCATACCCATGCTTCCCTCTCAGCTCAGGAGCAGACACTGTCTATGTTCTTTGACCTGGCGACTGTTCGCCATGATGAAGTGACAACAAAGACATCTCATCTTAGAGGAGCTTTGGATACCCTTCGAGCTCAGCTGGTTCAGACGCTTCGACACGTCAAGAGGACCCGACTTGCTATGATTGCCTTGCAGGATGCCATGCCAGCACCAGTAGCCCCACCAGCACCATCTGCACCAGCCACTTCCAGCGGATCTGTTAGACATGCATAGATTCGATGTACTAGATTTTCTGTACATCATGATAAGCTTTTGGGTTGCATCCCAGCTATCATGATATAGGACCCCATGTACTTTCATTTCATGCATCTTTTGTATCCTGTCTTGTACTTTATTCCATTAGATAGGTGTCTGTATATATTGCATTTTAGACTGTGCGTACCACCATCCCAAACAGGCGTGCTGTACTTCTGTCTTGGATTGGTTGTGCTTGATGATATGTTTACTTTCTACTAGAAATGACATGCGCTCACTTTCTTTTGTATATATCATGTGCTGTGCTATATTATTGAAATCTTGACAGTTTATCCGATTTGTTATACAATTTGTGCATAAATATCCATGTGCAAATAATATATTAACTGTACTAACACTAAAAACTAATGATCTCATTTTGTGTATGACCACAGAAAAATGACAATCACAAGAACTAATCTAAACAACGCCGATGTCGATGCTACCCATAATGTCACTATTGCCCAACTTAGGGAAATGATAGACCAGGGTATCGCCACTACTATGGCCGCTAGCCGAAATATGGACGATAGCCAAAACTCTAATGCACACAGGAACAACAATACCACTAGAGGCTGCTCTTAACCTGATTTCCTCAAATGCAAGCCGTCGTATTACCGAGGCAACGAAGGCGTTGTAGAGCTGATGCAATGGTTTGAAAGACTAGAGCCCGTGTTCCGCATCAGCGACTGCGCCGACGAGAACAAGGTCAAATTCGCCACTTGCACATTACTCGAAAGTGCTCTCACGTGGTGGAACTTGGTGGTTGCTACCCTAGGACACGACGATGCTTACACTCTCAACTGGACCAACTTGAAAGAGAGAATGACAGAAAAATACTGTCCAAGAGGCGAAATGAAGAAACTGGAAGTCGAACTGTGGGATCTTAGGTGTAAGAACAATGACATCGTGTTATAAAACCAGAGATTCCAAGAGTTGACCCTCATGTGTACCAGGATGTTTCCCGAGAGAGAGGAAAAGATTGAGAAATATGTTGGAGGACTTCCCGACGCCATCCATGATAGCGTTCTCGCCTCTCGACCCACTACTGTCGAGAATGCCATAGAATTCGCTACAGAGCTGATCAACAAAAGAGTCCGTACCATATCTGAGAGACAGACTTAAAACAAAAGAAGGATAGATGACAATGTCCACAACCATTACCATCCACCTCCAAAAAGGCAAAATGTCGGGCAGGTTTACGGTGCTATCTCCACCACAGAGGCAAAGACTTACGTAGGTACCATACCTATGTGCCCAAGGTTCCACTTCCATCACAATGTTGGTAGTCCATGCAAATCCTGCTAAAAATGTGGAAAAATTGGTCATTTTGCTCGTACTTGCCAAGTAAATGCTGTTACCCAAGTCCGACCTAACACTAATGTTGGAAACAACAACCGGGGCGGACCTAATGCCCGTGGGAACGGGAATGGAAATCCGGGAAACCGCAAATCTGCTGGAGGAAATAACAATGGTCTAAAGAAAGGAGTTGTGTGCTACGAGTGTGGAGCACCCGGACATGTGAGACCAGGTTTCCCCAAGTTGGCTAGTCAGAACAAGAACAATGGAGGAGCCTCATAAAGGGTATACGTGGTAGGCAATGAAAAGGCCAACCCAGACTCCAACATTGTTACTGGTACATTTTTACTAAACAATCGTTATGCATCCGTTCTATTTGACACCAGAGCGAATAGAAGCTTTATATCTACTGAATTTAGTAACATACTAGAAGTCACCCCATCAATTATTTACCACCATTTCTCAGTAGAATTAGCAGACGCTAAGATTGTGGAGGCTGATGCCATCATTAGAGGTTGTACTCTGAACCTTTTCAAGGATCCATTCAACATTGACCTAATTCTAGTAAACCTAGGTATTTTCGACGTTATTATCGGCATGGACTGGTTAGCTAAGTATCATGCAGTCATTGTCTGCGACGAGAAATTAGTCCGCCTGCCATGGGGAAACGAGACCTTAATCATTCAAGGAGACGGTAACACTGATCTTACTAACACTATACTCAGTGTTATCTCTTGTACTAAAGCCCATAAATATTTATTTAGAGGATGTCCTATCTTTTTGGCTCATATTTCCCAAACAAATGAAGAAGATAAACCCGAGAAGAAACAAATCAAGGACGTACCTATCGTCCGAGATTTTCCCGAAGTCTTTCCTGAGGAATTGCCAAGTTTACCACCAGCCCGACAGGTGGAATTCCAGATCGACTTGATTCCAGGAGCTGCACCCGTGGCTAAAGCTCCCTATCGATTGGCACCATAAAAAATGAAAGAACTAGCTGAACAACTTCAGGAATTGTCTGACAAAGGATTCATCCGGCCCAGTTCCTCACTGTGGGAAGCTCCGGTCTTATTTGTCAAGAAGAAAGATGGTTCTTTCCGAATGTGCATTGATGACAGAGAACTGAATAAGTTAACTATAAAGAATCGTTATCCACTTCCCCGCATTGACGATTTATTTGACCAACTGCAAGGGTCAAGTGTGTATTCCAAGATTGATCTGAGATCTGGATATCACCAATTGAGGGTCAGGGAAGAGGATATTTCAAAAACAGCTTTCAAAACCCATTACGGCCATTACATATTCCGGGTCATGCCATTTGGGTTGACCAACGCACCAGCCATCTTCATAGACCTTATGAATCGTGTGTGAAGACCCTACCTGGATAAATTCGTGATAGTCTTCATAGATGACATACTCATTTATTCCAAAAACGAACAGGAACACGGAGAACACCTTACACAAGTGTTAAAGGTGCTCAAGGAGGAACAACTTTACGCCAAGTTCTCCAAATGTGAATTCTAGATTCCCAGATTACAATTCCTCGGCCACGTGATTGATAGTGCCGGTATTCACGTAGACCCAATAAAGGTTGAATCTGTCAAGGATTGGGCATCCCCTAAGTTGCCAACAGAGATCCGCCAATTTCTAGGCCTTGCCGGGTACTATCGTAGGTTTATCGAAGGTTTCTCCAAGATAGCCAAACCAATGACCAAACTCACACAGAAAGGAATAAAGTTTGATTGGGGAGAGAAAGAAGAATCAGTTTTCCAGCTGATCAAGCAAAAGCTGTGTAGTGCACCTATTTTGGCCTTACCTGAGGGCAACGACGACTTTGTTGTATATTGTGATGCGTCACACAAAGGCTTGGGTGCAGTGTTGATGTAAAGAACTAATGTGATCGCTTATGCCTCCAGACAAATGAAGAAACACGAGAAGAACTACACCACACATGATCTAGAACTTGGATCCGTGGTTTTTGCTTTAAAAATCTGGAGACATTATCTTTACGGAACCAAGTGTACCGTGCATACTGACCATAAGAGCTTGCAACACATACTGGATCAGAAGGAGCTAAACATGAGACAACGCCATTGGGTTGAATTGCTAAGTGACTACGACTGCGAGATCAAATATCACCCCGGTAAAGCAAACGTGGTTGCTGATGCTCTAAGCCGTAAGGAAACAGATCCTCCTATGAGAGTCCGGGCACTAGTCATGACGATTAGCCTGGACCTATCCAAGAAAATTTTAGATGCTCAGACTCAAGCTCAGAAACCTGAGAACCTCGTGACGGAAGATATTGGAGGTATGTTTAGAACCGACCTCACCAAAGAGAAATTAGAGCCGAGAGTGGATGGAACTTTGTGCTTGCACGGAAGGAGTTGATTACCTTGTTATGGAGACTTGAGAAACGTAATCATGCACGAGTCTCATAAGTCCAAGTATTCCATATATCCCGGATCTGAAAAGATGTATCAAGATATGAAGAAGTTATACTGGTGGCCGAACATGAAAGCAAGCATTGCCACCTACGTTCAAAAGTGTTTGACATGCTCACGTGTCAAAACCGAACACCAAAGACCATCCGGTTTGCTAGTACAACCTGAGATACCAAAGTGGAAATGGGAAAACACCACTATAGACTTTATCACCAAACTCCCAAAGTCGTCTCACGGTTACGACACCATCTGGGCAATCGTCGATCGATTCACCAAATCCGCGCACTTTCTACCAATCAGGGAAACTGATTCTCTGACAAAACTAGAAAAGACATATCTTAAGGAGATAGTGACCAAGCATGGAATACCAGTCTCAATAATCTGTGATCGAGACAGTGGATTCACATCAAACTTCTAGAAGACTTTCCAACGAACTTTAGGGACAAACTTGGACATGAGCACTGCTTACTACCCACAAACTGACGGTCAAAGTGAACGAACCATCCAGACTCTTAAAGACATGTTGCGAGCATGTGTGATTGGCTTTGGGAATGGATGGGTTGATCACATCCTTTTGGTTGAATTATCCTACAACAATAGCTATCATGATAGTATCAAGACTGCCCCCTTCGAAGCACTACATGGTAGAAAATGCCGTTCACCTGTGTGCTGGGCAGAAGTAGGCGAATTTTAACTCACCGGACCAGAACTAATCCAGGAAACTACCGACAAGATCGTCCTCATAAAGCAAAGGATCCAAGCTACTCGTGACCGATAGAAGAGCTATACGGACCAGAAACGAAAGCCTATGCAGTTTGAAGTAGGTGATCGTGTCATGCTCAAGGTATCACCATGGAAGGGAGTTGTACTCTTTGTTAAACGTGGAAAACTGAACCCACGTTATGTAGGCCCTTTTAAAGTGATAGCCAGGATCGGGGAGGTAGCCTATCGTTTGGAATTACCACAACAATTGAGTCGAGTGCACTCCATGTAACACCCCCAAATATTCATACTTTAGTTCAGCGGAAGAGTCGTTGGTGTTACGGGATAGTACATTACTTAAATCATAGACAACGCTTAAAAATCGCGTCGTTTAATAATAAAACATTTTCCATTCATAAACATCAAATTACATAGGTCCCAAGTCATAGTATTTCAAACAATTTTTACAAAACATTTGAATGGAAATTGTTATTTAAATGCGGGCCATGAATTCTTTTCGTCTTCCCGAAAATTACCTTTAAGTACCTGAGATAAAACATGTTAAAAGAAAAGGTCAGCGAAAACGCCGAGTGAATTCATAGAGTTTAAGGATAACCATTAATATATCATCAGTATATATTTATTACCGAAAATCATTTTGTACAAATCTTTGTAGTAGGCCATAAAATAGGCCAAAGACATTTTATACCACTCTTAGTCATAAATCATAATATAGGCTGTTGGAAGTACGTTTTACTTATTAAGAAGGATCGGTCACTCCAACAATAGTCCATGTAATAGCTCGTAGTTTAGTTATTCATCTTTATTTAACAAACAAGACCAAGCCTAGCCTACAACATGTGTAGGCCGGCCCAAATGTAAGCCCAAGCCCATGACAAGGGCTTGGGTATATAAACCCTCTCCTTTGATGGAGAGGGTAGTGGTTTTCATATTTTACACATAGTTCTCATTAGTTTCTCTCTCTAGAATTGTGTGAAATCCACCATCTTTCTATCTCTTTCTCTATCTAAAACATAAGCAAGATTTAAATATCCTACAAATGGTATCAAGATCCATGGGATGATTGTTTGGTTTTTGTATTTGTGTTCTTGATTCTCTCGCCCTTTTTGATCCAAAATCACATGAACCAAATTTTGTTTTTTGTGTTTTTATGAGTTAGTTACTTGTTATAGTGATTTGGTATTGTTACATGGGTTAAAAACACAAAATTTTTGGGTGTTTGGTTCATTTTTAGGCTTAGAATCTCGAATTGGTTGTGTTATTGTACTGTCCGAGGAAAGTGGTAAGTTGGTATCCATAGTACGATCTGATTGTTGCGATTGCATAAACCCTAGGGGTTTCTACTTGCGATCCAAGGTCACGATCACTAGTTGCGATCACGAGTAAGATCACTCATTGCGATAAGGGAGTACGATCACTCGCTGCGATCACCACTGCGATCACTCACTGCGATAAGGGAGTACGATCACTCGCTGCGATCACCACTGCAATCACTCATTGCGATAAGGGAGTACGATCACTCGTTGCGATCACCACTGCGATCACTTGTTGTGATAAGGGAGTGCGATCACCACTGTGATCACTTGTTGCGATAAGGGAGTACGATCACTAGTACGATCTGAGTGCGATCACCAGTACGATCTGAGTACGATCGTTGGGTACGATCACTAGTACGATCCGAGTTCGATCCGAGTACGATCAAGGAGTGCGATCTGAATACGATCATAGAGTACGATCCACGAGTGCGATCTGAGTACGATCTCCACTGCGATCACGTGTTACGATCCAACATTTTTTCATTGACGATCCAACATTTTGACTTGGATTTTTTGGTTTCTCGAGAACATAATTTAGGGGATTTCAACATTATTTCTCGGCTTTAACACACAACAACAAATACATTTACTTTCTTTCATTGACCGATCAAGTTTGTATATCTTAACTTATCGAAATGGAGTACACATCTCTTACGGATAAGTCTATCCTCTCGGGTACGGATAATCGTCCACCAATGTTGGAGAAATCTATGTACGAGGATTGGAATTCCCGAATAGAACTTTACATGTTGAACAAAGAGAATGGACATCTCATTTGGGCAGCGGTGCTCAATGGACCATTAGATTATGGTACAGTGACGGAAGGTACAGCTACTCGTCCTCGAACAACGGGTGAATTGACTAGAGATATGAAGATTCAAGATAAATGTGATAAGTATGCTACAAACATCATTCTCTAAGCCCTTCCTCCATATGTCTACAAAATCGTCAGCAAACATAAAGTTTCCAAAGAGTTATGGGATACAATTCGTGTTCTAATGCAAGGCACCTCGTTAACTAAACAAGAACGAGAGTGTAAGCTTTATGATACTTTTGATAAGTTTGCCTATGTGCCAGGGGAGACTCTCAATGACTACTATTTGAGATTTACCCTATTGTTGAATGAGCTAAATATCTATGGCATGGCAATTCCTACGTTTCAATTGAACACCAAGTATTTGAACACTCTTCATTCAGAATGGAAAAAGTATGTGACAGATGTTAAATTGGCTAAGGACTTGCCTAACACCAATGTGGATCAACTTCAAGCTTTTCTTCAACAACAGGAATGCCATGTGATCGAGGCTCGGTTGTCTAAACCTCAAGTTCATGATCAACTTGCCATGTATGCTTCTCAACAAAACATGACTTATACTTATCAACAACCATCATACTTGCAGCAGCCACCACCACACACCTATCAGCAACCACACCAACTATCTTATCAACCACCAATGATGCCACAGCAAGCATATCAACAAAGTATTCATCAACAATCTTTTCCACAACAACCACCATATCAGACATCACCATCACAAGACAACACTTCTCCAATGGGCTATACTCCTCAGCAAGGATATTTTCAAATAGAAGCACAACCAGCACAAGCTTTCTACTCTAATGAACTTCCACCAATCCAAGCACCGGTCTTTACTCCAAATGATACGCCAGCTGATGTACTAAACCATCTCACTGCCCACTTGTCAAAACTTGTTGCAACTAGAGGATTTCCACCAACAAACAATCAGCTCCGCACCTCTTCAAATCCTCGACAACAAGCTACTGTTCAAGATGGTCAAGTAACAGTGCCACCTATTCAGGGAAGGAAAAATTCATATGGACCTCCTACAAGGACTGTGAATGCTCAAGCTGTGAATTCTCAAGCTAATGAAAATGGAAGCCCCATTGGTCCTTAAAAGTTTGTGACTTGCTACAATTGCCGAGGACAAGGTCATATGGCTAGGCAATGCACTCAGCCGAAAAGGAGAAAGGATGAAGTGTCGTTTCGTGAGAAGATGTATTTGGTCGATGCTCAGTCTAAGGGAAAGATTTTGGATTCAGAGGAGTTAGCATTTCTTGCAGACCTAGGGGCAGCAGATACTAAAGGCATTGCAGTCGTTTCCACTTCTAATGCAGCTTATCAAGCAGATGATCTTGACGCATATGATTCGGATTGTGATGACATTCACTCTGCCCAAGCTGCTCTCGTTGCTAATCTCTCTCACTACGGTTCTGATGTCGTCAGTGAGGTACCCACCACAACCAATCTTGGTAATGATGATAACCCACATCAAGTTGGGCATGAAAATGACAACCTCGAACAGCATTCAGGAACTAGTAACTCAAATGATGTAGTACCCAATCCTACACATTTGAGTAAACCTCAACCAAATGCTACGACGGGTATGGAATCTTATGCTCAACATGATTTGGTCATGGTACCTAAACATATTATTGATCAAATGCATATGGCCCTCAGACAATCCGTAGATACCAATTCCACCCTAACTGCTGAGCTTGCGTTGCATAAAGAAAAGGTCAAAACTTTTGAAATGGTCCCTCAAGCAGAGAAAATAACATGTTCTGAATTTGACCAATTTCGTTTTGAAAAGATTGAACACTTGAAAGAAATAGAATCATTAAAAGCTAATCTTTCTAATGAATTAAAAGCAAAAGAGTCGGTTGTCAATGATTTTCAGAAACTTAAAATAGATTTCGAAACTCTCGAGTCTAAAAAGTTTGAATCGGAAATTAATGCTACCAAACGTCTTAAATTCGAGGAACAACAGCTTTTAAAACAATAGGCTTCCACAGAAAAGGTTCATCTTTTAACTAAATCATTTAAAGAACTCGAACTTAAGCGTCTTCAAGATTTACCACCTAATCCCGGTTATGCAAAACAAGCTCAGGAATATATTCCGTGTCTTTATGATATGACCCTAATTGGCAAATCGAAAGATGCACCTTTTGTTCGTAGTACTGAGGAGACACAGTCACTTGCGGAAGAAACTCATTCTAAAATGCTTTCAAAATTCCATACGATTGATTATGATCAGTATAACAAAGATCAATTGTCTAAAAAGACCCACATTCGCTTACAAAAGGAATTAGCTGAATTGACAGTTCTTGTGCCCCAAAGTTTGTCAAATGAAAACCCTCCTAGTACGTCTCCTACACTTGTCAAAACGGATTTAACGAAGTTAATTCCACCGGTAAGTAAGGCGTCCATTAACTTAAATGCGGTACACCAACACTTAGCCAATTTTGACAAGGTCATTTTGGAATGTACGACGGTTTCGGCCATAACGGAAGGTGAATGGAATTTTGAGCACACTAGAGCTGCGTTTCGAGACGAAATTGTTCCGTTTGTAAAGAATGTTAAAGCTTGTCTTAGTAATCTTGATCAAGATTTGCTTTTGGAAATAGAAGAAGTTAGACGTGTTTTCAATGAAATGGATGATGCTTATGAAAACAATTTACTTGAAATAGAACGGGTTTCACGCCAAAATGATCAACTTCTGAAGCAAGTGATGTCTCATGATATAGTTTCTGTCTGTGTGAATAAAAGTGTTGATAATGATTCTATTGTGCATAATATTGAATCTGTGGATCATGTGGTAGATAGTACTTGTCACGAATCTGACGCTGAATTTTTAAAGCTTCAAGATTCATATTCTTCGCTTTCAAAACGTTTTGATGAGATTCAAACACATTGTATTTCGCTTGAATGCAAGCAACAATTTATTCAAGAAATCTTTGAAACCTCATTCGAAGGTGTTAATATCGATGATGCAAACTTTGAAAAGAATTTTCGATTGAATTTACAATCAAAACAGCGTCAGCCAAGTGACAAAGTTCCTAAATCTCTGCCGATAGAAATAGAGAAATCTAAGGAGCTTAACTGTGTGAACGTACTTGAGGCCGCTGATAATTTTAAACTTGATCTAGATAATCGATTTTCCAAGATTTTGTCCAAAGTTGATAACTTAAAACAGAAAGATACACGACTCTTCGATTCAATAAAGCCCGCATGTGCTAATACCACTGCACAGAATCAATCCTTGATTGAACAATTGAATCGAAAGTCAGTGGAAATATCTGATTTGAGGGAAAAAATTTGTGATAAAAATCTGGTCTTGGCTGAGTTAAAGGAAACACTTCGTACTATAAAAGGTAAGAATGTTGTGGATAACGCAGCCACTGTCTCAGCATCATCCTCTAGTGCAATCAAAAGGAACCTTATAGCTGTCACACCACTTAACAAGGGCCCTAGGACTAAACCATCTCAAACTTTGGTCACTAAAGATAAGGCGGACTCAAAACCAGCTTCTAATATTCCCGTGTTGCCTTTTACAAGAGTAATCACCACTACTAAGGTTCAAAGATCTAAGCTTAAAAGAAACAAGAAGAATGATAGGATCTTGCCCCCATCTAGTAGTCAAGAGAAGAAGAAAGTAGAAGCCCATCCTAGGAATGTTATTTCTGTTTCGAATAAAAAGAATCATGTAGCTAAACCTAAAGGCTCTGCGGTTGTGCAGCGTTCTAAGCCTACTGTGAATTCTAATTTGAAATGTTGGAATTGCAATGAATGTATGTTTTCTAGTCGTCATGATTCTTTCCTTAATGACCATGTGAATGAGATGTATGCTCGGAAAAATGGATTAGAATGGAAACCGACTGGGAAAGTGTTAACCCAAGTTGGTTGGGTGTGGCGTCCCACTGGTAGAACTTTCACTATAGTAGGAAATATGTGCCCTTTAACTAGGATCACTCCCACTAAAGCGAAGAATGCGTGCCCTTTAACTAGGAGTACAAAGGCTACCAAAACACAAGCGTGTCCTTTAACTAGGAACACCGACACTACTGTAGGAACCAAGTGCCCTTTAAATAGGTCTACTCCCACTGTAGTGCCCGCGAATAATCCAAAACCTAAGAAAGTTGGAACAGTAAAACCTGTTAGTGCTAAAACTCACATTAGAAAACGCAGGAAATCTAAGGGTCTCACAAATGCTAGCAATTCTGATAATCTTATATCTCTATCTACTAACACTCCGGAACCTATAGTTTCCAATGCATTGTCTACTGTTGTTATTGAAAACAGGTGGTCCAAATTGTTCTCTGGTATTTGGACTTTGGTTGCTCCAAGCATATGACCGGAGATCGCTCTCAGCTCAGAAATTTCGTCAGCAAGTTTCTTGGTACGGTTCGATTTGGAAATGATCATATTGCAAAGATAATGGGTTATGGTGAATATCATATTGGGAATGTTATAATTTCAAGAGTGTATTATGTGGAAGGTCTCGGTCACAACTTATTTTCTGTGGGACAATTTTGTGATGCAAACCTAGAAGTTGCTTTTCGAGAGCATACCTGCTTCATTCGTAATTTGTAAGGGGTTGATTTATTGAAAGGTACTCGAGGGAATAATTTTTACACTTTGTCTCTACAAGACATGATGGCCGCTTCTCCCATATGTCTTCTCTCCAAAGCATCGAAGACTAAGTCACGGTTATGGCATCGACGGTTATCTCATCTTAACTTTGACGCTATTAATCATTTGGCAAAAAAAAACGAGTTCATGGTCTTCCTAAACTTTCATTTCGCAAGGATCATTTGTGTTCCGCGTGTACAATGGGGAAAAGCACTAAGAAATATTACAAACCCAAGACGGAAGACACCAACCAAGAGAAACTTTATTTGTTGCATATGGATCTTTGTGGGCCAATGCGTGTTGAAAGTCTTAGTGGCAAAAAGTACATCCTCGTAATTGTCGATGATTACTCTCGGTTTACATGGGTGAAATTTCTTACAACAAAAAATGAGACACCTAAATTCATCATCGGATTTCTCAAGATGATTAAAGTGCGTCTCAACACTACTGTCCGACGTATTCGTACAGATAATGGAACCGAATTTGTGAATCCAATCTTGCGTGATTATTATGAAGAAGTTGGCATATCTCATGAAACATCCGTTGCACGCACTCCACAACAAAACGATGTCGTTGAAAGGCGAAATCGCACACTTATGGAATGTAACACCCCCATTTTGATAATGGAATGTCACGCGTAATTATGGCGTGTCATCAAAGCATACAAGGATAAATGTATAAAACATTACATGACCATAGGGATAACCGGAATCAAACATCGGTTCCCAAACATAAGCCCAAAACATAATAAAGTAAAAGAAATGAATGAAATACTAAGCAAGCATAAGTATATGAAGGCAAAAAGGAAAAGAAGTCTCTAGCAGCTTCCATCCTATGCACGTCCTCCAAATGCTCGAGTCTTTCCTAGGGTACCTGCCGTTTTGGGACATGGAAAGGAAAGTAACGGCTGAGCAAAACGCTCAGTGCACGGATGTAGACATAGTATGAATGACTAAGCATAATAAAGACTTAATAGCAGCGGAAATGTATAAGTCCTGGAAAACCTGGAACTTGTTCATAAAACTGGTTTTATAGTTTGAAAAACCTTATGTTTATCTTATGAAAACTATTTAACATATTTTACCATTAGCCAATATAGGTCATGAAAATCCACCATGCATGAATACTTGGAGGGGTGACCTCATCATGCAAATTAGAGGGGCTGCCTCTAATTTAATATACTGGTTCTGGGTAGGAGGGATCAGCTCCGTGTGAAGGATGCAAGGCACACACCACATTCACCATGAAATCCTGACTAAAAACATGTAACTAGGATGCACCCATACGCCCCACATGATAAATATAATATAAATGGCCAAAAGCTGAAGGGACGCCACGAGCAATCACTCCGCCGTGGTGAAGTCATAACATCAGTGCCTCAAATGTTATGGTTATGGTACCTCCATAACTAGGTGAAACTGGTCATGCATGTATATGGATTTAGGTATTCTAATTAAACATAAGCAATTCAAAAACATATAAAACAAATACTGGGAAAATAGTTGGCTGCATACGGGGCATCCTAATAAGGAAAGAATGTCCATACTGAAAGGACGGGAATCCGTACCTTATGTCCAGTGAACGAAGAAGACGAACTGAGAGGAATCCTACTTCCGTATCACTAATGCTACATGAATACATACATGAATAAGTATCTGCTTACTAATACGTAACTAATTTTATGTCATGTCTTAGCTTATTTTATATGTTCTTATCATGTTTTACTGTTTTAAGCCTTAAACTATGTTTACCTTATATTCTGTTTACTCTGATAAAGTATTTCTAGTATTTCATGTATTATTATACTTACTGTGTAATAATAAGTAACTTTCTAAAAATAGCAGGTTTCCTAAAATAGAAAGTTTCCAAAAATAGAAAGTTACCAAAAATAGAAAGTTTCCAAAAATAGAAAGTTTCCAAAAATAGAAAGTTTCCATAAATAGATTAGCTGCCTTATTTAAATAAGTTTCCATAAATAGATTAGCTGCCTAAAATAAATAAGTTTCTAAAAATAGAACGTTTCCATAAATAGATTAGCTGCCTTATTTAAATAAGTTTCTAAAAATAGAAGTTTCCATAATTAGAAATAAGCTGGTTAAATAAGCTAAGTATATAAGCCTAAGTGTTTTCATGATTATTTTCTAAGTCATAAGATATAATGTATAGTTTATTAATTATTTCATGTAATTAAAATAAACTATAGGTTAAAATATTTAATTAAAGTATATCATGTTTTTAATTAAATAAAGTTAAATACTTAGGTTAAAACATGTGTTATTATTTATTAATAATATAACCTAAGTCATGTTAATTAATTAATTATAACCATGGTTTTTAAATAATTAGTTAATTATAAGTCTAAAAATATACAAATACTTAGGTTAATAATTTCATGATTTTAATAATTAATATAACCTAAGTCATGTTATTAAATTAATCATGTCATGTTCATTAATTTAAATTTTAACATAAGATTATAAAAAAAATAAATAATCTTAACATACACCGTGAACCGGATCTTGACTAAGAACCATGAACCGGACATGAAATCGACACCATACCCGAACCACATCGGGGTTACCCTTGTCTTGTTGCTGCCGTGGGACCCACACCAACCAACCGGGACCATATGGTCTTGGTGGTGGTCGTGTAGCCAAACCGAGACCCTCTCGGGTTCGGTTTAGGCGGCGGCCAAGAACAAACACCCCTAAAACATCCCTTTTGATTTATTCCAAAACCAATTCCATGTTAGATCTATGATTTAATTAGGTTTTTAAGAAAAACATATCATGTTCTTAATTACTTAAAAGATTAACTCAAAAGAAAAGGGTTAAAAGAATTACCGAATGCGTGGATCTAACCAACGATGAACAAACACGAACACTAGCACCAAAACCAAGATCAAAGATCAAATAACACCTCTTTTGGTGTGTTTATGGGTGGCGGCCAAAAGAGAAAAAGAAGGAGAAGGAAGAACTTTTAGGTTTTTGTAAAAATCCTCTGTAAAGTGAAAATGAGTAGTGATCTCTTCCTAATTCCTTGTTTTAGTAAAAATTGATGGGCTAAGCCCATCTTCCCTCCCTAATTTCGTGGTATGGGGCCCACATGGGGTAACCCATACATTTCCTGAGTCTAAATATTATAGTGTGTTCTCGTGTGTTCTCGTGTTCGTAATTTACGTGTTTTAATTAGTTATCGATCGTGACTTAATATATATAATAGTGTTCGTAGTAAATATATATACGTAATTAATATTAGCTCATGATTTAATTACGTTCATGATTTCATGATCGCATGTTCGTGATTAATTATTGTTTAAATAATTATTGCGTGTTCGTGCGTAATAAATACTTATCGTGTTCTAACACGTACGTAATACGTAAAATCCTAACACGTAAACGTAATCGTACTATAAAAGGAAAGTTTTAATCTAGTACGTACGATCTTAAGGGTACTATTTATGGTAAAAGCATGCGGGTTTTACAACTCTTCCCCCCCTAAAAAGAATAATTCATCCCCGAATTATAGATAACGTAACTGAAAGAGAAACATACCCGAATCAAACTGAGAGGGTATGTAAGATTAATGAACGTACAAGTGACATGGTAGAAGGAACGTGGAACGTGACATGTCTTGAAAGGACATGGAACGTGACGTGACTGAAAGGACATATCTAATTGATGAGAGAAAACGGATAACAGTCCGGATGAACTTGTCCGTTTCCAAGTGGCCTCCCTCTTGGAACGGTTCCTTCAGAAGATCTTGACGCAAATGATAAATCTTGGTCCTCCTGACCATGACTTGGAATACGAAGAAATTCTTGGTTATCAACGGAAGGTAGATCCCCTAAATTCGGTCGAGGAAAATAAGAGTTAACGTGCTAGGGTAACTGAAACGTTACGATGCAAGACAATCTGACTTAACTGATAATTAGAAATGATGCGCGAGACATAAAGAAACGTAGTACATGAAAATTTTTGAACGTGATACGTGAAAATTTTTGAACGTGCTACGTGGAGATATGGCGAGTGTAGTATGAGTAAACTATCGTGATCCATGATACGTGTAACATATCTTGATCATGATATGAGGAACGTGGAATGAACATGACATGTGAAACATATCGTGATCATAGAATACAATGGCGGTAACGCCAAACGCTACAAGGTGAGACGTGGAATATGACGTGAAACGTCTATCTGATGATGGAGAGTTATACTAAACTTGGGTCTGGTCTCTCAAGTTCTTGCAAAACTTCCCAGAACGAAATAAGCGTAAAATCGTAAGCCCAGATACGATCATGAACGTGAATAGTGTCATGAAAGCGAGCACGAAAGCAAGTCGTGGAATCAGAATGAAGACGGGAAGTAATTTAGGAGTACAATTGTGAATCTTTGTCTGTCCCGATAGCTGAGGGATTACCAAGTGGTCGGATGAGCCTTGGCTGGAACATGTCCGATCAATCTGTTGGTTCTAAAATCCTTGCGGATGTAAGGATTCTGCAGACTTGCTCAAACTGTTTGCAATAACCCCGATAGCATCATGCTTCTTCTGAGTTTGCGTTAATCTGGTAACCAAAATCCGTGGAGATCTTGTCCCATTTTAATTCACAATTTCAGATGATGAAAACATCCCAGTTTGTTGGTGTCCTATCTTAACCTGTTGGTATGTCAGGTACCTAGATATGAACGTAACTGTATCTTGCTTCATAGAACTTGATACATAGGAGTTTGCGAAACTCTGAGTCTGTGAATCTAGACTTCTCCTAGCGTAGGATTTTCTAGAACACCTAATGTAGTGTAGAGTTCTCTCCTTTACGCATAAGCTGAGTCATGGTAAGATTAACCGTAGAAACCTATGTGATTCAACGTGTCACTGTAATCAAACAGAATTGATATTGGAAAAAATTTCCAGGGTAAAATTTCGCTTGTCATCGAATTTGCAACATAGTTTAGATATGGTCTTCCTGTTCTTCTTCTAGGATTAAAGGAAATCAGGTTATCCTCAATGAAAACACTGATGAATTTGCTATGAGTTCATGGAAACTCATTCTTATAATGTCGTTGGAGCATTGATGAGACTAATTCAAAATCATAAATCTAGCATGACCGAGTCGTGTATGAATAGCAGTCATGGACATGTCCTGTCTTTCCCTCGTCACTGTTGGCAGCATGATCTTGAGTTCAATCTTGGAAAAGTGATTAACACTATAAGGTCGATTGGACATGTTGTCAATACGTGGAGGAGAATAACGGTCATGAATGGTGATTTGTTTAAGCCGACGATATTCGACACATAATCTCATGGTACCGTCCTTCTCCTTGTAAGTTCTTCTGGAATGTAAGGGAAGATTTTGGAATAATCAACTGGCTATGCGTAAAAGACTTAAGTGGTCGTGTCTTACTGACAGCTAGAAAATTTTAGCGACCATGGCTAACAACGCACATGCTTGTAAGCATAGATAATTTGTACAGATTTTCCCGATGGAAAATCAAGCTGAATGTATTCAGAAGCCTGAACATTACTGTACATAATTACGAATCGTAGCATGGTGTGTTGTTGATAGTCCATAATTAGGATAAAATTCAACTCGTGTCTGTCCGAGGAATTGCATTTGCAGCTTGGATCTCATCATTAAGCTAAAGGAAAACCTTCGTATACATGGGAATACTAAAGGCGTCCTTCATGGTCATGAATATATGAAATATGGTGAAAGAAATGAAGTGGCATCGGCAACGTGACAGTTCTCACTGATGCGCCGGTAATGGTATTGAAATTCTTGTGGCCTGATTTGTTGTCCCATAATATAATGATTGTATACTACACGAATTAAAGAAAGAAAGGAAGATATGAGATGAATTTTAGAGAGAGAAAGTAGTGAGAGAAAGTAGAGAGGAGGAGAGGATTAACTTGTGAATATTAGATTAAGGAATGAGAAAAATGAACCACCAACCCTCCTAACATGCTAGGAGGGTAGTATATATAGTCCACCCACATGCGGGCTTCTTTATGGACTATATGGTTTGGGCCGGGCTTTCCTTTCGGGCTTTAGTTACTTATTAATGAACTTTAGCCTTAAGTTAAGCCCATATAACACGACTAATATACTACCTATTACAACGTTCTAAAATACGATACATAATAAACATATGACCGAGCATTCTTGTTTGGCTCAATATTTTGAGGCTAACAATCTCCCCCAATGAGAGGTCAAAAACCTTGGTCATTTAGGAAATTTGTAGAGATTACTAATCTTGCCATAAATGAGTCTTGAACGTGTAATCGTAGACTTGTTCCTTCATGCTGTGATCTTTGAGCCTTTGTCGTTGTCTTTTGACTTTGTCTTTAAGCTTGAGATCTTCAAATCATCCTTGACTTGTCTTTGCCATCTTGCGATCTTGTGTCTTCATCCACATGCTCACACTATTAATTGTTGAATATGTCTTTAGGCATGAGTATGTGGTTTCTGAATCATTGACTTTGCTGTGTACACCGTGACGCCACCTTCTCGAGACAAAACATAGACACGGACTGAATGGCTTTGACATTCGTCCTAAATCGGTAGCGTTTTACCTCCGGTCGGTGAAGACCGTTATACGATATTAAATATCGTACCCGTGATCAGGTAGATTCAATTAAGAATCTCCTTGACAGGGTTTCGCGGCTGTACTAGCCGTTCTCTTTACTCGACCGTCTCAAAGCAAGACTGCGAACATAAAGAGTGAATCAATTGGATAGATATCCGTTTGATTAAAGTCGTCAATTCAAATTCCTGGAACAAGTTTGATTCTTAACGAATCTTACCATTGTTGCTTTCCAGTTGACACAAGTTTGATTCATAAGAATCTCACAAGTCACCTACCGTAGCGCTGTTTGAGGTTGACGCTAGAAGGATTTCCATTCGTCACTGTGAATATTAATGAATATCACTCTGAATGTTCTGGCAAGACCATAAAGATATTGCGTAGAAACCTGAAACGAGTTTGAATCAATTCAGAATCAAACCACTGTTGCTTTTCAGTTTTGCACATGCTCAATTCATAAAGAATCTTGCATATGACCTACCGCAGTGCTGTTTGATGTTAACACTGGAAGGATTTCCACTCATCATTGTAAATACTAAGTAGTATCACTCTGAGTGTTCTAGCAATATCACAAGGATATAGCGTAGGACTCTCTTGATCTTCATCCGTGTGTCCTAACGAGATTTGATTGATCTCTTGGCTCTAGACTCAATTTGTGCACTTTTAGTGGTCGGAGGCTGGAGCAGATGCCACCTATTCAATATCAACTATCTCGGAGTGAGAAAGTCAATAGAAGTCATGTTGTTCTCCGTGACAATAAAACAAACTTATTTTGAGAGAAGCCTGAGTAGCTAGGAAAGGGTTGTGCTTCACATCACTGGGTCCATGATGAGTTTGTCTTCATGATGAGTTGACCCGGTTTCTGCCTAAGTTGTATGGAGGGCTTCTTTCTTTAGACCCTTTATCCTTACATTTCTTTTTCATTCTTCAACCCCTTCAATGCTTACCAAGACATCATTACTAGCACCTTGTTGTGATTGTTCCAGTGCTAGCATCAGTACTTAGTCGGCATTCTGCTACGTTCACATTCTACTCCATCTTTCCTAAGGACTTCTAATAATCTATTGGATTGTCCCTGGGAAGATCCCTCCGGTTCTGGTTGGATCATAGGACTTAAACCTAACCACCCTTTTGACACCAATAACATCGTGAATTAAAGATGTTGTGGGTATTTGATCGTAACCATGAAAACCACTTTAAATTCTAACAAAGTGTTTGGAGAACATTTAACACCTTGTTAGTTTTGTCGTTTCAGAAAAGCTCCCCCTTCACATGTGCATCGATAATCGAAAGTGTTTCGCACATGTAGGTAAGAGTGAAAGTGCTTGAGTCTTATATTAGATCACATTTTAATCACATTTTCTCCCCCTATCTCTAATATATAAAATCTTTTGATATTAGAGATACCAAATTTGATTAAAATATATTTTTAAAATAGTCTTGAAATCTCCAGGAGAAATATGTGTTAATATTTTGCATGAAGTTAAAATGCTCCCCCTCAAAAATTGATCCAATTGAATTGTCATTGTGAGGATATGATCCACATTTCGCTTTTTGAGGATGGGAGTTGTTGAACACACAATTTTTGAAAGATTTTGAATAATCATTGAGAAATTCTTGAAAAAATTGTGTTCAACGCTTTTTGAAAAATCCTATTTCTTTTTGTCGAAGAGGTTTTTCTAAAGCATAAACTTGAGTTCATAGACTTTGAATGTCTTGACAAAGCCACTCAAGTATAAGAAGATTTAACTTCTTTTGCCAAGGGTAAGAGCACGAAATCGTACACTCCCCCGTGAATATAGAACCGGGTTGCAATCTGAAAGTGATTACAAGCCATTGTGTTGAGCTCAAAACGTTGAATGTTTTGTGACAAGCTCAACCCGTGATAGGTTGCTCTACCCGTTGTTTGGAAATATTTGTCCAAAATAGACAATTTCCTTTATTAAAAGAAGAAATGACATGTTTTGAAAAATATTTACAACTTTCATTCGAGCTTTATGTACACACCCGTGTCGTTATTGAGCGACATTTCTAGGCACGTCCATATTATCGATACTGAAAGACATGTCGAGAAGAATATTTTTGGATTTTGAAAGATTTTTTAATTTTGTGTTTTGCTTTTATATGTTTTATATTTTTGTATTTTGCTTTTTCAAGGATATTTACAGGTTGATGTTTGATAGATAAAGCAAGCAGGCACCTTTGCCAGAATCTCCAGGTCTGCTGGAGTCAAACATCTCATACCAATTTGTCTAACGAGGTACTCAAACCTATCTTTCGACAGAGCTTTCGTAAACAAGTCGGCTAATTGGTAATACGTTCCAACAAAGTATAGTTCAACGATACCTCTTTCAACTTGTTCCTTTATGAAGTGGTATCTAACATCGATGTGCTTCGTGCGGGAATGCTGTACCGGGTTGTAGGAGATGGCTATGGCAGACTTTGAGTCATAGTACATAGGTAATTTATCAAAGTGGAAGCCATAATCCGTGAGTTGTGTTCTCATCCAAAGAACTTGAGCACAACACGCAGATAGAGACACATACTCCGCTTCGGCTGATGAGAGTGACGTGCAATCCTGCTTCTTGGAAGACCATCCCACAAGCTTATCTTGACCTAGAAATTGTGCACCACCAGAAGTACTTTTTCGTGTATCAAGACACCCTGCATGATCAGAATCTGAATAGGCCGTTAGAAAGATACCGGTTTCCCTCGGATACCAGAGTCCCAAGTGAATGGTATTCTTGAGGTACCGAAAGATTCGTTTAACCTCCTTGAGGTGCTTTTCAGTGGGTCGTGCTTGATAACGTGCACAATAACACGTAGCATGTGAAATATCAGGTCTGCTTGCTGTCAAGTACATGAGGGACCCGATCATGCAACGATATCTCGTTTGATCTATGGGTAATCCCTCCAAGTCAGCATCTAGCGATGTGGTTGATAATGGTGTCCCAACGGGGTCACATGAAGTCATACCATGCTTTTTGATTATCTCTTGACAATACTTAGCTTGGTTTATAAAGATACCACTTGGGGATTGGTGAACTTGAATTCCTAGAAAGAATTTTAGTTCGCCCATCATTGACATTTCAAATTTGCTGTGCATTACTTTTTCAAACCATTTTGAAAGTTTTGGGTTTGTAGACCCGAAAATAATGTCATCAACATAAATTTGCACAAGCAAAATGTCATCCCCATATTTATAAGTGAACAGAGTTAGATCAATGGAACCTTTTGAGAAACCTTTGGATACCAGAAATTTTGAGAGCTCGTCGTACCACGCCCTTGGAGCTTGCTTGAGTCCATAAAGTGCTTTGTGGAGACGATACACCTTGTCAGGATAATGAGGATCGACAAATCCTTCCGGCTGCGTGACATAGACTTCTTCCTTCAAAGGACCGTTAAGAAACGCCGTCTTTACGTCCATTTGATATACAATGAATCCCTTATGTGCAACATAGGAAAGGAAAATCCTGACCGGTTCCATTCGAGCTACTGGTGCAAATGATTCTTCAAAATCAATACCCTCTTTCTGTCCATACCCTTTAGCCACTAGCCTAGATTTATTCTTGATGATCGTGTTTTCTTCATCCATCTTGTTTTTCCAGATCCAACGAAGATTTAAAGGAGTCACATCGTATGGTCTGTCAACAAGTTCCCAGACTTTAAGTCGTTCAAATTGTTGAAGTTCATCCGTCATCGATTCAATCCAAGCATGATCAGCCATGGCTTCTTTGATGTTTTTCGGTTCAGCAGTACTCACGGCGAGTGCGAACATACAAACATCGCCATCGGTTTCTAGTTGTCGTCTTGTACGAACAGGCTGTGAAGGGTTTCCAATTACGTGAACCAAAGGATGATCTCGGGTCCAATGATGTGTTGAAGGATGTCGTTGGTAGAACGTATGCATATTTGACGGATCAACATGGCGAGTAGAAGACTCTCCAGTTTCGTGTATCGGTGTACCGAATGGGTTGATAAATTCGTCTTCGTCAGATAATGCATCGTCTGCTTGATGTGTGTTCTCTGGAGCAATGACAGTAGTTGTGGATGTTGTAGGATCTATTGTTAATGTGATATTCTGAGGAGGTAAATCTGCAACAACCCGTGTTGAAGTAGATGAAGTTGTATCCTTGTGTTGATGATGATAGGTATCATCATTCTTATCATGAGTGACAGCGGAAGACTTCGATGCAACTTGTTTCTCCCCCGTGAAATATTCATCATACATTGGTCCATATAACATTTCCAACTCTTTAAGTGTCGTGTCCACTGTCATATCTGCTCTAGGAACATGTTCAGGAACCAGCTTTGAACTTGACGGTTCATTGCTGTGGTCTTGAGTTCCGAGTTCCGTGCGGTTGTGAACGGAAGTCGTTTGTCGTTTTGGATCGGGACTTAAACTGCTTTGTTCAAGTGCCATTTCTTGCAATTCATCAAATCTAATATGAATAGTCTCGACTATCAATTTTGTTCTCTTGTTGTATACTCTGTATCCCTTAGACTGAGTTACATATCCCACTAAAATGCATGCATCACCTTTCTCTTTCATCTTGTCCACATTTTCACCATCTCGAATAATGTAACATGTACATCCAAAAACATGAAGGTGTTTGAGTGAAGGTTTGCGATCATTAATTATGTGATATGGTGTCTTTTCGTGTCTTGGGATAACTAAGGAGCGGTTTTGTGTGTAGCATGCGGTTGACACGGCTTCAGCCCAAAAGTATAGTGGAAGTTTTGAAGCGGATAATAATGTTCGAGCAGCCTCAACTAAAGTACGGTTTCGTCTTTCAACAACGCCGTTTTGTTCGGGTGTTCGAGCAATAGATGTTTCATGTTCAATTCCTTCAGCTTCAAAATAGTCTCTCAGTTTTGAATTCAAAAATTCTGTACCTCTGTCAGTACGAACCACTTTAACTTGAGCTTGAAGACCACGTTGTATCACTTTAAGGAAGCTGATGAGAACATCGGGTGTTTCATCCTTGGACCTCAAGAAGTGAGTCCATGTGTACTTTGAGTAGTCATCGACAATTACCATAACGTATTTCTTCCCATTGATACTTTGAACACGCATGGGACCACACAAATCTATATGAAGAAGATCTAACCGTCCTTTAGAGCTTGGTGTAGTCTTTGTCTTGAAACTACTCCGTTTAGCTTTACAAAGCTCACAAGAAGAACAACGATGATCTTTGATGAATTTCAAGTTAGGAAGGCCTCGCACAATATCTCTCTTGGAAAGCAAGTTGATGGTATCGAAGTTAAGATGAGATAAACGTTGATGCCATAACCAAGATTGAGTCGTTGAAGCTTTAGCCATGAAACAGATTGGAGTTGAAGATGTGGAGTCTTGTAGTGAAATAGTGTAGAGATCAGTACCTCGTGTTCCGGTAAGTAAGTCATTCCCATCATAATCACGAACAAAACATGTCTTCTTTCTAAAAGCAACCTCCAAATCCGCATCACAGAATTGACCAACCGAGAAAAGATTGTGATTGAGCCCTTCGACGTAGTAAACCCTTTTGATAGTGATGTTCCCCTGAACCAAGTCTCCATATCCTAGGATCGGTGCAAATTGATCATTTCCGAATCGGACCCTACCCAGGAACTTCTCCACGAAGTTAATTAGAAGCTTGAGATTCCCCGTCATGTGCTTCGTGCATCCGGAGTCCATTAAGAAGAGAATTATTTCGATCACCTGCAGAAGAATTAGAACACGATGGAGCATTTGCTAAATTGGATTCCATGTTAGTTGTGATTTCCGATTCATTAGTTTCCCTAGTTTCATCACTTAGAGGCACACTAACGCTCGTAGTCACATTTTCTGTCCTAACCTTAGGAATCCATTTATATCCTGGAGGACATTGATTAGCAAACCACCATTTCCAAGGCTTGCTAGCAGACTCATATAATTCCCTAATTCTGCTTCTAGAGTTCTTAGTGGTGGAGTCTGATGCAATACTTTTCTTAGGGGGGGTTGCACCAGAATGGTTCACTTTGCGTTTGGGTTTTCTAGCACTAATAGGCATCACAGTTTGCATCTTAGTTCTAGTTTCTACGCCTTTGACATTATTCGAAACACACATAGCATGATTAGCATTAGCACACTTTCCACATTTCACACAAACAAACTTAACTGTCATAGCATTCAAAGTCGAATCATTCAAATCGTCATTACACGCGACTACAGACGTTTTATTCTTAGAAACATTGAAAATCCTAGGGTGGTCTTCTACTTCCTTCATCTTCCCTTGACTTTTGTTTTGCCAGACCTTTTCATTCATGCGAGTGCTCTTAAGCTGGGGCCGGCTAACACTAGCAGTGGGGACTACTCCTGTAGTAAAAGACACACGTCTATTAGTGTTTCTAGAACTCTGAGGTGATTGACTTTCTTTGTTTTGTGTGGGTTTAGTGGCCAATCTATACATCCCTGGTTTGACCACATTTGTGTTCTTAATGCTTTGTGATCGAATATGTGTTTTGGGAGTGTTTTGTGGTAACCTATCCTTCCCATCCGTCTTGGGGGCAAACGCAGGTTTTGCAAATGCAGAATTAGAGAAAACAGATGGTTTTCCCAAGACAGAGGGTCTAGTCACTTTTGAGCATTGGGTTGTCTTACGACAGGTTTCTTAACACTAGGTTCCACAATTTTCCCACCCATCTTAGCAATGAGTTTCTGCAACTCTGCTATCGCTCTGTCCCTGTCTTGTGACTGAGCTTTCAACCCTTTAATTTCCAAATTCTGTTCGTTCATTTCTCGAAACATTTGGGAAAGTTTTTCTTGCAATTTATTATCATGTGGAAAACTACCAACGTATTTTTGCAAAGCAAGTTTAAGAGAATGACAATGTTTTTGAAGGAAATCAGTTTTGTGTTGAAGTAACTCAAAAGCCTTTTTATCAACATTTTATTTATGTTTTGAAAGCTCAAGTTCAAGACGCTCACACTCTTTGATTTTATCAAGATATTTGCATGCAACATCAGAATATTCATCGATATCAGCACAAGATTGAAGAGTAACACACAAAATATCTTTGGAGAGACATTCTTCTAAGAGTAGATCATATTCGTTTGAAAATTCTAATTTGTCATTTTGAAGGTCATCAATTTCTTTTTCAAGAGACTCAACATATTTCAAATCATCAAACATTTCAGACTGAATTAAATTTTCAAACTCAAGAACATGTTCTTTTATTATCTTCGTATTTGGTATTAAAAGTTCTTTCACAAGAACAGTTATGTCGTGAGGAATCTCGGTTTTCCACTTATCCTTTTGACGTTTCTCCCAATCGCTTGCAACAATTGATTGAACATTATTAACGTGGTGTTTAAGAAAACCAAGTATTTTTCTACTTTTGCTTTTAGAAGCATCTAGAGGCAAATAGTTAATATATTTAAAAACATTAGTTTTCCTCTTAGTGGCAAAAGCTTTTTTCCATTGAATTCTTTTTTGTTTGCATTCTAAAAATAATTCCTCACGAGACTTCTGTTTTTGTGGAGTGAAAAGACCATAAAGACTGTTTTCATAAGCATAGTTATATGGTTTCACAAAATCTTTATTGACTGGTGATCTACTCTCCTCATCCCAAAGGGACGTCTCTTCACTATCGAGGTTAGCTACAGGGCAATCATGATTGGTCCATTCGGACTCGTCAAGATATAAATGGGGGTTCGCAGCTTGAGCTTGTTCGAGGTACTTGGGGGTGGCAAAGCTAGGTTGACCCTTGAAAAACGACCGAGGTGCTATCATTCTTACGGTTTGAATAGAGTCATGTGTATTATAAACAACTTTTTTCAAAAAATCGACTTGTTCTTCGAGATCCTTTACTTTTTCAGTATCTTTGGTTTGTCTATTTTTGAAATCTTGTTTTAATGTTTCAACCTCTTGTTTCTTCTCGCCAAGAATTTTAGCAGAATCGGTGGTGTTCATAGAAATCCTCTGTTCAAGTTCATTAACTTTTGTTGTGGCAAGGTACGTTTTTTGACGTTCATCACTTAATAAAACATTAAATTGACTTTTTTCTTTAGTTAACAAAGCAAGAGCTTCATTGTATTTATTTTCAAAATCGTCCTTTTTAACGTTGATGACACGACTTTTGTACCCCTCAAGCTCGTTGGTCTTTTGAAGAAGCTCAGTCCTATAACTATCAATAGTCTCACTAGCTTTTATAAGAGCGGCTTTGCATTCTTCAGAGTTTTGAGTGAGCGCTGCGTTTGCCTTCTTTAATTGCTTTTGATTCTTTCTATTTTCATTGACATCTTTTTGTAAACTAGCAATTAAATTAGCAAGCGCGACACGCTCCTCGTCATCATACTCATTTGCATGTTGATCATCCTCAAACTCATTATTGCACATGTCTGATGAATCGGGTGTGGTATTGCTATCAACCGTTTCCATCATACACGTGTCAGTAATTGTTGGTGGAAGTTCACTATGCTCATGTGTATCACCAAACACATTATATTCATCAGCATGTTGTACCTTATCAATTGGCTCAGTATCAAAGATAGGACCATTGTCATCTTCAGTGACGTTAAGGACCTCATGAATCTTTGCCATGTATGAATAATGTGCCTCGAGTTCTTGGTCGGAGAGTTCATCATCTGTGTCGTCAAGCATTTCTCCTTCCTCAGCTGACAACTTGATTCCAGCTTCCATTTTCTTGCACAGCAACATCTTTTCCTTATGATAACCATAATCTTTAACCCTCTTTGGCTGCCTGCATTCCTTGGCCAAATGCCCAAAACCTCTGCAGTTAAAACACTGAATCCCACTTTGTTGCACAACTTGAGTACCAACAGTTTCCCGATTTCCAACAATAGTAGCCACCCTCTGATTATCATACTTAGGTTGTCGATCATACTTTGGAGGACTCGCAACACGTCTTCGTGTGTCATACCTTGGAGGACTCTGAGCATGGGTGTTCCTCGAGTTTGAAGATGTTCGAAGGTTGTTGTTGGTGGGTTTGTAGATTTTCTTATATTGCTTCATAACGAAAGCCATTTGTTGCTTGAATTCCCTATCCTTTTGAGCTATTTCTTCATCACTGTCTTCTTCAGATGATTGCTCAGGTGTGGGTGATGGTGCTCTAGCAACTTCTTTGCCTCGGGATCGTGTTGGAACATATGACTTGGAGACAATGGATGATCGTGGTGATGATGATTGAGTAGAGTAGGTCTTTGAAGTATGGGAGTGATAATCTGGGTAATGTGGAGTGGTAGAAACCAAAGCAAGTGGATTGGAAATCTTTGCAACTCGTTCAGCTCGAAGTTCATTTGCCTCATTTTGAAATTGTTTCAAGATGTCAAAGAGCTTGTGATATGAAACTTTGTCTAACTTTTGTTGTTGTTTCACCAAGGTGACAAACCGTGTCCACTCTGGTTGAAGTTGCTGTAGAAATTGGACATTGACTTGCATGGTGGAAACTTGCAAGTTGTTTCGGGTCATATCATTCATCATCTTGTAGAATCGGGAGTAATAAGAATCAATTGATTCCCCATCCTTTGATGTAAACTTGCCAAAGTTCCAAAACATCTTAGTTTTCACATCTTGTTTGTTAAGTGATTCACCTTGTTGCAATCTTTCAATGGCCGTCCACATTTCTTGAGCAGTAGGACATGCGTCAACCGTAGAGTAAATTTCATCTCCAATGCCACTGAGAATTAAGTAGATTGCTTCCTTCTCTGCATCAAACCACGCACGGTTCTCTGGGGTGAGGTCGGTCCTCTTTTCATCACGTTCATATGCGGGTTGTGCGTCACTTGTGTCAAGGTAACGTATAAAACGGGATTGCCATTGATCATATCGACCCGATACAAGCATTGGTGGTCTTTCTTTGTTACCTGTCACCATTATGTTGTTGTTCGTCACACGATATTCAGCGGTAGAATCCATCTCAAAGTTCTCTGAAATGATGAATCGAATGTGGATCTTAAGTAGTTGTGTTGTGATTGTTTGGTTGTTGAAATTCCGAAAATTGCGATTTTTTTTTCAGCCCGACAATAAATTCCTCAGTCCGACAAAACGGTAGACCTAAAAAATTTGTAATCACCAAATTTTGAAATTGAGCTAGAAATGTCCTAAAACTAGTATGGAAAAAAATTGATTTTACTTGACCTAAAAATTTTAACTTTTTTTTTTTTTTTTTTGATCTTCGTGTAAACGATATTCTGAAACTAGTCTAGATGGTGGCTAAGTCTAAAAATTACTCAAACAAAAATTAGCAAAAACATGTCGTCGGAATCACTTCGTCGGAATGTATGATCGGAATGTATGATCGGAATGTATGATCGGAATGTATGATCGGAATGACTAATCGGAATCCTTCGTCGGAATGTCTAATCGGAATGATCGAAGTCCAATCGGAAAATTCAAAGTCCAATCGGAATGTTCAAAGTCCAATCGGAATGTTCAAAGTCCAATCGGAATGTTCGAAGTCCAATCGGAATGTTGATCGGAAAAGCTGGTCGGAATGTTAAAACCCTTTTCCGATGCTACTGATCGGAATGCCAATCGGAATATATAATCCCTTTTCCGATTACACCAATCGGAATATATCCCACTTTTCTCGGACAAAACTCAACCAATACGTGATTTTAAGCCAAAAAATGATCAAAACACCCAAAAATTTTGTGTTTTTAGCCAAAGTAAATATACCAAATCACTACTAAAACTATATAGAAGATGTAGATGAAGAAGTAGAGCACGGAAAACACAAAAAATTTGAATCCGAGATGATTTATGGATTAAATCATTCGAATCAAATATAATAACAACAAACAATCACAAATCTACCCCGTGGCGATTGATACCAATTGTTGTCCCATAATATTATGATTGTATACTACACGAATTAAAGAAAGAAAGGAAGATATGAGATGAATTTTAGAGAGAGAAAGTAGTGAGAGAAAGTAGAGAGGAGGAGAGGATTAACTTGTGAATATTAGATTAAGGAATGAGAAAAATGAACCACCAACCCTCCTAACATGCTAGGAGGGTAGTATATATAGTCCACCCACATGCGGGCTTCTTTATGGACTATATGGTTTGGGCCGGGCTTTCCTTTCGGGCTTTAGTTACTTATTAATGAACTTTAGCCTTAAGTTAAGCCCGTATAACACGACTAATATACTACCTATTACAACATTCTAAAATACGATACATAATAAACATATGACCGAGCTAAATATCTATGGCATGGCAATTCCTACGTTTCAATTGAACACCAAGTATTTGAGATTTACCCTATTGTTGAATGAGCTAAATATCTATGGCATGGCAATTCCTACGTTTCAATTGAACACCAAGTATTTGAACACTCTTCATTCAGAATGGAAAAAGTATGTGACAGATGTTAAATTGGCTAAGGACTTGCATAACACCAATGTGGATCAACTTCAAGCTTTTCTTCAACAACAGGAATGCCATGTGATCGAGGCTCGGTTGTCTAAACCTCAAGTTCATGATCAACTTGCCATGTATGCTTCTCAACAAAACATGGCTTATACTTATCAACAACCATCATACTTGCAGCAGCCACCACCACACACCTATCAGCAACCACACCAACTATCTTATCAACCACCAATGATGCCACAGCAAGCATATCAACAAAGTATTCATCAACAATCTTTTCCACAACAACCACCATATCAGACATCACCATCACAAGACAACACTTCTCCAATGGGCTATACTCCTCAGCAAGGATATTTTCCAATAGAAGCACAACCAGCACAAGCTTTCTACTCTAATGAACTTCCACCAATCCAAGCACCGGTCTTTACTCCAAATGATACGCCAGCTGATGTACTAAACCATCTCACTGCCCACTTGTCAAAACTTGTTGCAACTAGAGGATTTCCACCAACAAACAATCAGCTCCGCACCTCTTCAAATCCTCGACAACAAGCTACTGTTCAAGATGGTCAAGTAACAGTGCAACCTATTCAGGGAAGGAAAAATTCATATGGACCTCCTACAAGGACTGTGAATGCTCAAGCTGTGAATTCTCAAGCTAATGAAAATGGAAGCCCCATTGGTCCTTAAAAGTTTGTGACTTGCTACAATTGCCGAGGACAAGGTCATATGGCTAGGCAATGCACTCAGCCGAAAAGGAGAAAGGATGAAGTGTCGTTTCGTGAGAAGATGTATTTGGTCGATGCTCAGTCTAAGGGAAAGATTTTGGATTCAGAGGAGTTAGCATTTCTTGCAGACCCAGGGGCAGCAGATACTAAAGGCATTGCAGTCGTTTCCACTTCTAATGCAGCTTATCAAGCAGATGATCTTGACGCATATGATTCGGATTGTGATGACATTCACTCTGCCCAAGCTGCTCTCGTTGCTAATCTCTCTCACTACGGTTCTGATGTCGTCAGTGAGGTACCCACCACAACCAATCTTGGTAATTATGATAACCCACATCAAGTTGGGCATGAAAATGACAACCTCGAACAGCATTCAGGAACTAGTAACTCAAATGATGTAGTACCCAATCCTACACATTTGAGTAAACCTCAACCAAATGCTACGACGGGTATGGAATCTTATGCTCAACATGATTTGGTCATGGTACCTAAACATATTATTGATCAAATGCATATGGCCCTCAGACAATCCGTAGATACCAATTCCACCCTAACTGCTGAGCTTGCGTTGCATAAAGAAAAGGTCAAAACTTTTGAAATGGTCCCTCAAGCAGAGAAAATAACATGTTCTGAATTTGACCAATTTTGTTTTGAAAAGATTGAACACTTGAAAGAAATAGAATCATTAAAAGCTAATCTTTCTAATGAATTAAAAGCAAAAGAGTCGGTTGTCAATGATTTTCAGAAACTTAAAATGGATTTCGAAACTCTCGAGTCTAAAAAGTTTGAATCGGAAATTAATGCTACCAAACGTCTTAAATTCGAGGAACAACAACTTTTAAAACAATAGGCTTCCACAGAAAAGGTTCATCTTTTAACTAAATCATTTAAAGAACTCGAACTTAAGCGTCTTCAAGATTTACCACCTAATCCCGGTTATGCAAAACAAGCTCAGGAATATATTCCGTGTCTTTATGATATGACCCTAATTGGCAAATCGAAAGAAGCACCTTTTGTTCGTAGTACTGAGGAGACACAGTCACTTGCGGAAGAAACTCATTCTAAAATGCTTTCAAAATTCCATACGATTGATTATGATCAGTATAACAAAGATCAATTGTCTAAAAAGACCCACATTCGCTTACAAAAGGAATTAGCTGAATTGACAGTTCTTGTGCCCCAAAGTTTGTCAAATGAAAACCCTCCTAGTACGTCTCTTACACTTGTCAAAACGGATTTAACGAAGTTAATTCCACCGGTAAGTAAGGCGTCCATTAACTTAAATGTGGTACACCAACACTTAGCCGATTTTGACAAGGTCATTTTGGAACGTACGACGGTTTCGGCCATAACGGAAGGTGAATGGAATTTTGAGCACACTAGAGCTGCGTTTCGAGACGAAATTGTTCCGTTTGTAAAGAATGTTAAAGCTTGTCTTAGTAATCTTGATCAAGATTTGCTTTTGGAAATAGAAGAAGTTAGACATGTTTTCAATGAAATGGATGATGCTTATGAAAACAATTTACTTGAAATAGAACGGGTTTCACGCCAAAATGATCAACTTCTGAAGCAAGTGATGTCTCATGATATAGTTTCTGTCTGTGTGAATAAAAGTGTTGATAATGATTCTATTGTGCATAATATTGAATCTGTGGATCATGTGGTAGATAGTACTTGTCACGAATCTGACACTGAATTTTTAAAGCTTCAAGATTCATATTCTTCGCTTTCAAAACGTTTTGATGAGATTCAAACACATTGTATTTCGCTTGAATGCAAGCAACAATTTATTCAAGAAATCTTTGAAACGTCATTCGAAGGTGTTAATATCGATGATGCAAACTTTGAAAAGAATTTTCGATTGAATTTACAATCAAAACAGCGTCAGCCAAGTGACAAAGTTCCTAAATCTTTGCCGATAGAAATAGAGAAATCTAAGGAGCTTAACTGTGTGAACGTACTTGAGGCCGCTGATAATTTTAAACTTGATCTAGATAATCGATTTTCCAAGATTTTGTCCAAAGTTGATAACTTAAAACAGAAAGATACACGACTCTTCGATTCAATAAAGCCCGCATGTGCTAATACCACTGCACAGAATCAATCCTTGATTGAACAATTGAATCGAAAGTCGGTGGAAATATCTGATTTGAGGGAAAAAATTTGTGATAAAAATCTGGTCTTGGCTGAGTTAAAGGAAACACTTCGTACTATAAAAGGTAAGAATGTTGTGGATAACGCAGCCACTGTCTCAGCATCATCCTCTAGTGCAATCAAAAGGAACCTTATAGCTGTCACACCACTTAACAAGGGCCCTAGGACTAAACCATCTCAAACTTTGGTCACTAAAGATAAGGCGGACTCAAAACCAGCTTCTAATATTCCCGTGTTGCCTTTTACAAGAGTAATCACCACTACTAAGGTTCAAAGATCTAAGCTTAAAAGAAACAAGAAGAATGATAGGATCTTTCCCCCATCTAGTAGTCAAGAGAAGAAGAAAGTAGAAGCCCATCCTAGGAATGTTATTTCTGTTTCGAATAAAAAGAATCATGTAGCTAAACCTAAAGGCTCTACGGTTGTGCAGCGTTCTAAGCCTACTGTGAATTCTAATTTGAAATGTTGGAATTGCAATGAATGTATGTTTTCTAGTCGTCATGATTCTTTACTTAATGACCATGTGAATGAGATGTATGCTCGGAAAAATGGATTAGAATGGAAACCGACTGGGAAAGTGTTAACCCAAGTTGGTTGGGTGTGGCGTCCCACTGGTAGAA
Source organism: Glebionis coronaria (assembly GCA_025667525.1). Classification (NCBI taxonomy): domain Eukaryota; kingdom Viridiplantae; phylum Streptophyta; class Magnoliopsida; order Asterales; family Asteraceae; genus Glebionis; species Glebionis coronaria. The sequence continues at coordinate 539,000,592 of CM046877.1, forward strand.
CTTTCACTATAGTAGGAAATATGTGCCCTTTAACTAGGATCACTCCCACTAAAGCGAAGAATGCGTGCCCTTTAACTAGGAGTACAAAGGCTACCAAAACACAAGCGTGTCCTTTAACTAGGGACACCGACACTACTGTAGGAACCAAGTGCCCTTTAAATAGGTCTACTCCCACTGTAGTGCCCACGAATAATCCAAAACCTAAGAAAGTTGGAACAGTAAAACCTGTTAGTGCTAAAACTCACATTAGAAGACGCAGGAAATCTAAGGGTCTCACAAATGCTAGCAATTCTGATAATCTTATATCTCTATCTACTAACACTCCGGAACCTATAGTTTCCAATGCATTGTCTACTGTTTTTATTGAAAACAGGTGGTCCAAATTGTTCTCTGGTATTTGGACTTTGGTTGCTCCAAGCATATGACCGGAGATCGCTCTCAGCTCAGAAATTTCGTTAGCAAGTTTCTTGGTACGGTTCGATTTGGAAATGATCATATTGCAAAGATAATGGGTTATGGTGAATATCATATTGGGAATGTTATAATTTCAAGAGTGTATTATGTGGAAGGTCTCGGTCACAACTTATTTTCTGTGGGACAATTTTGTGATGCAAACCTAGAAGTTGCTTTTCGAGAGCATACCTGCTTCATTCGTAATTTGTAAGGGGTTGATTTATTGAAAGGTACTCGAGGGAATAATTTTTACACTTTTTCTCTACAAGACATGATGGCCGCTTCTCCCATATGTCTTCTCTCCAAAGCATCGAAGACTAAGTCACGGTTATGGCATCGACGGTTATCTCATCTTAACTTTGACGCTATTAATCATTTGGCGAAAAACAAACTTGTTCATGGTCTTCCTAAACGTTCATTTCGCAAGGATCATTTGTGTTCCGCGTGTACAATGGGGAAAAGCACTAAGAAATATTACAAACCCAAGACGGAAGACACCAACCAAGAGAAACTTTATTTGTTGCATATGGATCTTTGTGGGCCAATACGTGTTGAAAGTCTTAGTGGCAAAAAGTACATCCTCGTAATTGTCGATGATTACTCTCGGTTTACATGGGTGAAATTTCTTACAACAAAAAATGAGACACCTAAATTCATCATCGGATTTCTCAAGATGATTAAAGTGCGTCTCAACACTACTGTCCGACGCATTCGTACAGATAATGGAACCGAATTTGTGAATCCAATCTTGCGTGATTATTATGAAGAAGTTGGCATATCTCATGAAACATCTGTTGCACGCACTCCACAACAAAACAATGTCGTTGAAAGGCGAAATCGCACACTTATGGAATGTAACACCCCCATTTTGATAATGAAATGTCACGCGTAATTATGGCGTGTCATCAAAGCATACAAGGATAAATGTATAAAACATTACATGACCATAGGGATAACCGGAATCAAACATCGGTTCCCAAAAATAAGCCCAAAACATAATAAAGTAAAAGAAATGAATGAAATACTAAGCAAGCATAAGTATATGAAGGCAAAAAGGAAAAGAAGTCTCTAGCAGCTTCCATCCTATGCACGTCCTCCAAATGCTCGAGTCTTTCCTAGGGTACCTGCCGTTTTGGGACATGGAAAGTAAAGTAACGGCTGAGCAAAACGCTCAGTGCACGGATGTAGACATAGTATGAATGACTAAGCATAATAAAGACTTAATAGCAGCGGAAATGTATAAGTCCTGGAAAACCTGGAACTTGTTCATAAAACTGGTTTTATAGTTTGAAAAACCTTATGTTTATCTTATGAAAACTGTTTAACATATTTTACCATTAGCCAATATAGGTCATGAAAATCCACCGTGCATGAATACTTGGAGGGGTGACCTCATCATGCAAATTAGAGGGGCTGCCTCTAATTTAATATACTGGTTCTGGGTAGGAGGGATCAGCTCCGTGTGAAGGATGCAAGGCACACACCACATTCACCATGAAATCCTGACTGAAAACATGTAACTAGGATGCACCCATACGCCCCACATGATAAATATAATATAAATGGCCAAAAGCTGAAGGGACGCTGATGAGATGGCATTTATACATGATCTCATCGTTCTTTTCGGGCTTTAAATGCATTAAAATGTCATAAAATACCATATATATGCTTGTGTTTGTTTACTTGTGTATTTTAGGTATGGATATCGTGAAAAAGACAAAAGATCACAAGAATCAAGGAAAAACGGACACGAGAAACGAAGCCGTACAAAGAACCGGGCCCTAATCATGGAATTTTCATCAAATACCCTTGAAGACTTGAAGACAAAACAAGATTGATCATCATCTATTGAAGAAATGACACTTAAAACCCTTGTATATTAATAATTACAAGTTTGGTCCCTTAAGTTTGTCAAAATTGCAAAAAGGTCCTTCAACTTTGAAGAAATGGCAAGTTTAGTCCCTCAACAAATTCAAAATTGCCAACAATGGTCCCTCAACAAGTGAAAGACTCATTGAAGACCTTTGAAGATCAACATTGTCCAAGATTAGTCCTTGAAAAATCACCAAATGACAAAAATTGCCTTTGAAACATCTTTATGGAAAGTTTGTGCCAAAATTGTCAAGTGGTGAAACTTAAATACAAGGGAGAGACGAATTTAGGCTGGAAATCTTTAAAAGCCAAAAACTTCAAAAAACAAGGACCAAAAGTGACAAACCTGAAACATTTAAAAAAAAGGGGCGCCTAACACAAAGAGTTCCCCTATTTTCGGATCAAAGGACCACTGTTCATCATTTTTACTTCCCCAGAATTTACCTTCACTTTTCCTTGGGTAAAAACCAATTAAACTTGCACACACTTAATTCACACATGCCAAAACCCTTCCCACTCCTAAAAACCTGCATCCCACTCATGTGCACCAAACCCCCAATTCCCCAATCCACCAATCACATCATTCCTTAGCCCCCAAGCACATGACGTGGCTTAAATCAATGGCCAAGATTATTTGCTTCCTCCCAAAGCAAAATAAACGTCCAAGATCAAATGAGAGGACAAAATGCACTCAAGGGCACATTTGGGATTTTCTTATGATTAGGGTTTAGTTTTTTCTATTCTAGATTGTTCTTAGGACTCTATAAAAGGAGCTCACAACTTGTGTGAAGCCCTTGTTCCAGTTTTTAAGCTTGCACATGTAATACCTTTTTAAAGAAATAAAAAGTTTGGTTTTTGAAATATTCAAGTGTAATTCCTTTTTTATTGTTTTTAAAAGTTGAGTGTTGTGTTAAGCTTAATTCTGAGTTCCAAGTTTTAATTTTGGTGAAGTGATTTGTGTTTCAAAACTTGTTTTCAAGTTTTTGAAAATTGGAAAATTTTGGTGAGAATTGTTCTAAGGTTTGGATGTTAAGAAGTTTGGATTAATTAGTGTTTTAAAACGTATTTAAAAGGTTGGTTAAGGTTTTGAAAGTATTTTGGAAAGAAGAAAAAGGAAACATAAAAAATATATATTGTTATATTATTTTGTTGTTTTCTTGTTTTGTGATTACAATAGGTTGAAGGCTTGATTTAGTTCAGCTCCAACCCGGGTTGGATTGGAGGAGGGTTATACACCCTCTAGGGCTTTGGATGTAAAGCCCTAAGGTACAAACCTTGTTCCTTGTTTAAAGTTCATAAAAGTGCTTGGTACATGATTTGCTTGATTAATTGATTAAGTGTGTTATAGATAGTGGATTTGTGTTCTCAAGTGTTGTTATGCATGTTTTGAGATATTGGAACAAGTTTAATCAAGTTTTGTAAGGATTTGATTTGTTAAAAACGATTTTCAGAAAATTAAAGGGTGTTTGGCAATACGGATTAGCAGGGTACAATCATTGATTTGTGTTGCTAAAAGGTGTTAGAAGTTTGCTAAAATAGTTAAGATAGGGTGTATGCTAGCTATAGTCTAATTTGGAACAAGTTTGGAGTGAATTTGTTGAGTTTTTAAGGATGAAGGGTGTTAAAAATCTGCATCTTCACTTATTTGCCAATTTTCTTGCTTTTTTTGTGCTTGATTTGCTTATTTGTGGTGTGCTTAAGTGTTTAATTTGTGTTGTTCTTGACTTCTTGTGATCAAAGGATCACAAGAGTGCCATTATTGTCCAATAAGCATCCTCCAAATAAGCCATAGGACCAAGCACCTCTTGGTCCTTTTGAAATCTGAGAAAGCTTGAACATCAGCAAAACAACCAGACACGTAACACAAATTGCGCCGCAAGACCCAAGCACTGCGGCGCAACTAAAGGTGCTGCAGAACTTGGTATTCCCGTTTCACACGTTGCGCCGCAAGACCCAAGCACTGCGGCGCAAGACAGTGTTTTAATATTATTTTTATTAATTAATTTTCAAAATTTTCTTTTTCTTTATTTTTCATTTTTCTTAAGTTCTATAGCATTAAATAGGACTATTTCCATTTTTAGATTATTTTTATAACTTTTAGATTTATTTTTATAATTATTTTAAGTTTAATTAGGTTTTAATCATTTTTAATCATTTTTAGGGTTTTAAAAATAGTTTTAATAGGTTTTAATTTTTAGAAAATTACTTTTTAGTCTTATAATAATATAAGTTGAGTAATTATTCAATAAAATCATATTTTTGACATTTGAATTAATTAAATTTAATTTTAGGGCTTTAATTAGCATTTAAAATTAATTATTTAATTAATAAAAGGTTTTAAAATATCTTTGTTGGATTTTTATCTTTATTTATATTACTTTAGATTTCTTTTTAGTCTTTTCATTTTTGATATTTTGTTTTTGGTTTTAATAATTTTTAATTTTTGTGGTTTTTCTACGGTTTTACGTTTCGTTTTTTACGTCATAGTGTAATTTCCAAGAAACCGTCATTCCATCTTCTCAATATTAATCTCAAAGAAATACAAGTTAATTCACAACACCATACCTCCTTGGGAAACGAATCTTTCATCTCATTTTATTTGATTGTGGGTCATTACTTGTGGTTTTCCTAAATCACTCGTCGATACTTACCGCTCATATTTAGTTGCTTGTTTTTCCTAAAGCAAGTTATCTAAAATTTTACCGCAATCAATTTTGGCGCCGCTGCCGGGGAGGTGTGTCGTGATTTTAATTTGGAAAATTTTGTTTTTGATATTATCCATAATAGTATTTGTGTTAAGTGGAACTCCCTTAACACGTATTATCGGTTTTCTCGGTTTTTTTTTGTGAATATTATTAATATATTGTATTAAGTATCACAACCAAAATACAATATCTCCAAAAGTGTGAAAACACAACCTTGATTCGGGATTTCATCACTCGATCATTGTATTCGAATCTCAAACAAAAAGAAAAGGCAAAAATAGATAAATACTTTCGAGAAGCTCGATTTTGAAAAATACAAACTATAAGGTGGGTATAAGGCGGGTATTATAAAATATACCCTAAGGAAAAAGGCTCTTAAGTGCTTCGCGCCGCCTCGTTTCCCCGCTTGCTTGTGAGTATTTTGAGATTGAAGGCTAATCGAGGGTTTTGCCGCCCAAAGTATTAATACGTATACTATATTTGCTTGGTTTTCTTTGTGATTAAACCCTCGTGAACAATTTGGTTTTCACCAAAGTTCTAAAGTCATTCGAAGGCGTTCACTCCACGTGATCGTTTTCATTCCTTTGAGGCTTCTTTAATCAAGAGTTTGATTCGAGGAGAGATTTTGTAGATTGTTGTCTACGTAATACACCCAAAATCCAAAAAAATTAAATATCATCAAAAACACAAAAAAATTGAAAATCCACAAAACAACCAAAAAGAATCTTCTTTGCTCACCTCCCATTCTTCGTGAAGTTTATGATCACTCGTAATCAAGCAAAACGAGCTCGTAAACGTCTTCAAAAGCAAACAAATCAAGGATCGTTGATTGTTGAAGAACCTCCAATTGTTGAACCTATTATAGAACAAGAAGTCGTAATGGCTAATCGTACTATGATGGAGTTGCTACAAGCACCCACCGAGGGTTTTGGAGAGGCCATTGTTATTCCCGCCATCCTTGCGGAGAATTTCGAAATTAAGACGGGTTTAATGTCGATGCTACAAGCAAACAAATTTCGAGGTCACGAGAAAGACAACCCGCATTACCACATTAGGAATTTCAACCGTCTCACCGCCACTAGCAAATTCAAAGATGTTCCGCATGACGCCATTAAGATGATGTTGTTTCCATATTCGTTGGATGGACCCGCTAAAATTTGGCTCGAGAAAGAACCGCCAAATTCGATTTTGACATGGGCCGATCTCGTTTCTAAGTTTGTGAACAAGTTTTTTCCACCATCGAAAACAACACACTTAAAAAATGAGATTTCACGATTTGTGCAACGTAACAATGAAAGTTTTTCTATGGCATGGGAACGATTTAAGGAGATGTTACATGAATGTCCTCATCATGATTTTTCGGAATTGCATCAAATTGATACTTTTTATAATGGGCTTAATGATCATGAACGAGATTATTTGAATGCCGCCGCGGGTGGTAATTTTTTGTGCAAGACGACAAATGAGGCTTTACAAATCATTGAAAATCGATCTAAGGTTTATAGCCCTCGTAACACACCGAGTGTTGCCAATATGGGTTCGTCATCGTCATCACAATCGTCTCGTAGCATTAACGCCTTACATGATGAAGCTAATGAGGAAAATCGGTTTTTTGATAGATTTGCTAATCTAATGTCCCATTGGAAGGCTCAAGAAGCTTCCAATTCCGCTTCGGTTAAAGCGGTTGCTAAGAGTTGTTTATCGTGTGGAGGAGCTCATGATTTATCCGAGTGCATTACCGCGGATGGTAACACTTCGAGTGCTTATGTAGCAACGGGAACTTACAACCAAAACGGCCAAGGTTCCCGCCAAAATCAAGCTCCACCAAACCAAAATGTTAACAATTATCGAAACAACAACCAAGGTAATTACCAAGGCAACACACGCAATTACAACAAAGGGAATTATCAAAGTGGGAATGGACAAATCTCTAATCAAAACCAAAACCGTGATTTTCAAAATACTACACAAGGTTTTCAAAATGCTCACACGAAAAATTTGCAAGGAGAATTTTTAGATTATGCAAAAGCAAATGATGCAAAATTTGATAATATGCAACGTGAGATGATTAGCTTAAGGTCCGAGTTGAAAAACGAGCTTAAAAATGAACTTGCTAATGAACTTAAAACTCATGCAAATAAAATGGAAGGAAATGTCCAACGTCTTCAACAAAACCAACAAAAGATGGAATTAGGACAACATGAGATTAAGCAAGAATTATTGAAAGCGGATGCTAGGAAATCTAAATTTGAGGACCGTATGGCTAAGATGTTCGAAGCAATCATGTGTAAGCCCTCTTCTTCGGGTGGTCTTCCTAGTGATACCATTGCAAACCCGAAGGGAGAAATGAAGGTTATTACTACACGAAGTGGTAAAACTTTCAAGGAACCAATCTCTCGACCAAGTACTTCTACGGAGAAGGAAATCGAGAAAGAACCCGAGGTGATGGTCGAAAAGGAGCACATTACAATCCCACGAAGTACCGCTCAAACCACACCTACGGTTACACCAATACCAATTGTGGAACCCGAGATTCCAAGGCCGTTGCCTAATGACCAACCCACACCACCTTTACCCTACCCTTCGAGACGAAACAAAGAGAAAGCACAAGAAAGGAACAATTATCAATTTGAGCTATTCATGAAAATGTTTCGTGATTTGCATTTTAACATAAGTTTTGCCGATGCTTTAATCATGATGCCTCGATTCGCCGCAAACTTCAAAAGTATGCTAAACAACAAAGAGAAGTTACAACAAACGTCTAGTTGTTCATCGGTTTTTCTAAGCCGCATACCACAAAAAGTCAGTGATCCCGGTAAATTTTTGATTCCGTGTGCTATACAAGATATGGAGGAATGCTACGCCTTGGCCGATCTTGGCGCTAGTATTAATTTGATGCCTCTCGAGATTTTCAAATCGCTTTCGCTTCCGGCTCTTACTCCTTCGAACATGTCCATCGAGATGGCCGATCATTCTACGATTATGGCATGTGGAGTAGCCGAGGACGTTTTCGTTAAAGTCGGAAAGTTTTACTATCCCGTTGACTTTATCGTTGTAGACATTCCCATCGATCGAAAAGTTCCTCTCATTTTGGGTCGTTCATTTTTGGATACTTCAAGAGCACTTATCGATGTTCATGCTCGTAAAATCACCCTTCGTTTCAATGAAGAAGAACTTGTCATCAATGCAACACAAAACTCCAATCTTTCTCATGTATATTCTATTGCAACTTTAAACCATGGTGACTCGACCAATGTCATTTGCAAAGAATTTTCACCAAGAGTTTTAGGGAATGTCTCCAAAAACAATTTACCATTTCCTCCGCCGGTGGAGGTTATGAGTGCTAAGCCTACAAAGAAGAAACCATCAATACTTGAATCGAAAAATCCTTCACCTTCATTCTTGAAAAGTGTTGATAAGTTGCCGGTTTCTACGGAAGATCTTTCGGATGATGAATTTATGGACCCCGATGGGGAGGTTTTCTTCGTCGATAAACGTTTTGAGAACTTGCCACCACCAAAACCAAAACGGTTTCAAAATGTGAGAATTTTTAGTGTGACTAACATCGTCTTAGAAACACCGAATATTTTCGACATAATTAAAAAGGGTTTTCATAAGGAGAGTTTAAAAGATAAAAAAGGAAAAGATCTTAAATGTGATTTAATTGATTTTTCTACAAATCTAACTCCGTCATCACCGCGTGATTTGAGTACTACAAACTCGTCTACTCCTTTTGACGATGTTTTGTGTGGTTTTAGTATGGGGGAAGCCCCTTATGTTCCCTCATCCTTGTCCACCGAGGACGAGATTTTCGATCCCGGAATTTCATGTAAAGGGAAATCTCGGTCTTCCACCGATGCAATAAATGGAATATCTTTCTATTTGCTTGGTGCGAGTCTACCTCGAGTAGCTCAAACGTTTGTCTTACCAATTGTCTCACCCTTCTACTTCTCATCTATTTTCTTCAAACTCTTTGAGTTTATGGCACATGTTCAAGTGGTGTTGATTTGTTTTTCCAATGAAAACGAGAACGCCATCTTCGACCCCGGTATTTTGCATCATTTAAGGACTTAGTCCTTTATACCGGTTGCTTTTTGGGCCTTGTTTATCATGTAAGCCCCATCAAAAATTGACCATACCATGATATCCCTAAATGATCACATTTTGAGGGGATCGAGTCGAGCTCATGACTCGGTAATCAAAAACGAGGTGCCTCGTGGGGGAGATCCCATGCTTATCTTTATGCTTTTTATTCACTAATAAGGGGACTTGTACCCTTCCAACTCGTTGTCTCGTGGTTGTTTGTGATTGTGTTATCTAGATCATCATCATCGTCTACGATTGAAGACTCTCGTGTTCGTTTACGTGAGCCTCCATCGTTCGTTTGAAGAAGTTTTTCACGAATCCATGACATATCCTTTATTGTTCTAACAATTATCTTTTAGCATAATTAATAAACGGCTTTAGATATATTGTTGATCACCCTTTCCATGCTAGATCCTAAGCATTCGATTCTTCGTCTCTAGTATGGGGGTGCTCCACCTTTAGACTCGAAACATTGAGGACAATGTTTACTTTTAGTATGGGGGGGGTGAATAGGTACTTGCTTTGCTACGCCCTCACGTTTTCCAATTTTCAATGTTTTGTTTTGCTAATAAGGCTAAAAATGGCCAAATTTTAAAATTTTTCTTTGTTCTCATAAGTGTTTTTAAGACACGAATGTATATTTTCCGATGGTAGAATAAGAGTTAATTTTTGACTTGATGGGCATTTGGAGCCATTTACATTCCTTAACCCGCTCAATTCAAGTTTTGCTAGACTTTTATATAGGGAGCTTTAAAACGCGAAAGTCTTAATTCATTCGGGTTAAGAACAAGAACTTTTCGCAAGTTCCTATAATTGATTCTAGAAAGTCACTTATCAAGGGAACTTTAAAACGCATTCTCTAAACTTGAAAAAGTCCAAGAAAGTGCAAGATCCTATAGGTGGCTTGAAAACCCAAAACTTTGATTTGATATAGTCTTAATGAAAGCTAATCCAAATTTAGCTTAATTTTGACTTGCATGGCTAAGTATTCACGAGTCTCTTTAATTAGAGGTCTTTAAATAGTGAAGAACGAGAAATGATAGAGTTAGACAAGTGATCATGCTAAACGTAGAACATGAAAATGTTCTTTCAAAAACTCATATGTTTTTAATTGTGGCTTTTTCTTCCCATAAGATCAATGCATTAGGAATAAATCATAATTGCAATAAGTAAGGTCGTACGATTTGAAAGGTTACTTAGCCTCTAGCGCAAGATCGTTTAAAAGTTGCTCGGGGTTGAATAGAGTTCATAGCCAAGGCATAACTTATTGAAACGGGACGCGAAGATTGGCGATCATCCAAAAAGGCCCTAACAAGGCATGAGGAGCTCTATTTTTGCTAAAGATCCAAAGATGATGTGAAGTATCATTGTTCCAAAATCAATATAAAGGATCAAGACACACGACGAGAAGCTATTACTCCCCTAAAGAATGGAGAAAGTCTATCCAAAAAGACCCTAACAAGGTATGAGGATAAATATATCCAAGTCCGAAAAGGAGGCGGATCGTTGTATATCAAAATCCAAAGTAAAGATTGAAGAAAAATGATGAAGTCGTGGTCCTATATGAAGAATCTCTCAAAAACGTCAAGTGAAGAAATTCCAATTATATGAAGAGAAGACCATAATTTCGAGAACGTCTTCCCAAGATTTGAAGTATGAAGTACATGCCAAATATCGGTCCGAGAAAGGTCTCAAATCGTGAAACAAGTTATGCCAAGATATGAACTTAAGGAGATACACGAGAAGCCGTTTTAAAAGATTTTGTCCTTCGGCTAACTATTGATCAAATCGTGCTACTTTGCTTTCGGACTAATAACTACTCAAATAAGTCAATATGAATCACTTGTGATCCATGACAAATAGATAAAAAATGCTAGTAACCCATTTCCTTTTATAATAACTAGGATTGCGGGGAGAAAAAGTATTACACAATTTGGACGTATGAGTAGTGTTAGCATTGTGACTTGTACCAACAATGATCTTGTTTTTGCACTTAGCATGGAATGTATGACAATCAAGGATGACGAAATTTACTCTAAGGGACATTAACTTGTTTCTATTCTTTGACCCTAAAAGTCACCTTTTTGTGATGAAAATCATACATTATGTCTTTTCACAATCTCGTAGTATGTTGCAAGTCTTTTACTCTTCAATAAAGGTTAATAAAATTGAACTTTGGTGATGCTTAGATACTTTATTCTAGCATTGCGTGAGGGCACGGCAATGGCTTAGTATGGGGGAGTGATGAGATGGCATTTATACATGATCTCATCGTTCTTTTCGGGCTTTAAATGCATTAAAATGTCATAAAATACCATATATATGCTTGTGTTTGTTTACTTGTGTATTTTAGGTATGGATATCGTGAAAAAGACAAAAGATCACAAGAATCAAGGAAAAACGGACACGAGAAACGAAGCCGTACAAAGAACCGGGCCCTAATCATGGAATTTTCATCAAATACCCTTGAAGACTTGAAGACAAAACAAGATTGATCATCATCTATTGAAGAAATGACACTTAAAACCCTTGTATATTAATAATTACAAGTTTGGTCCCTTAAGTTTGTCAAAATTGCAAAAAGGTCCTTCAACTTTGAAGAAATGGCAAGTTTAGTCCCTCAACAAATTCAAAATTGCCAACAATGGTCCCTCAACAAGTGAAAGACTCATTGAAGACCTTTGAAGATCAACATTGTCCAAGATTAGTCCTTGAAAAATCACCAAATGACAAAAATTGCCTTTGAAACATCTTTATGGAAAGTTTGTGCCAAAATTGTCAAGTGGTGAAACTTAAATACAAGGGAGAGACGAATTTAGGCTGGAAATCTTTAAAAGCCAAAAACTTCAAAAAACAAGGACCAAAAGTGACAAACCTGAAACATTTAAAAAAAAGGGGCGCCTAACACAAAGAGTTCCCCTATTTTCGGATCAAAGGACCACTGTTCATCATTTTTACTTCCCCAGAATTTACCTTCACTTTTCCTTGGGTAAAAACCAATTAAACTTGCACACACTTAATTCACACATGCCAAAACCCTTCCCACTCCTAAAAACCTGCATCCCACTCATGTGCACCAAACCCCCAATTCCCCAATCCACCAATCACATCATTCCTTAGCCCCCAAGCACATGACGTGGCTTAAATCAATGGCCAAGATTATTTGCTTCCTCCCAAAGCAAAATAAACGTCCAAGATCAAATGAGAGGACAAAATGCACTCAAGGGCACATTTGGGATTTTCTTATGATTAGGGTTTAGTTTTTTCTATTCTAGATTGTTCTTAGGACTCTATAAAAGGAGCTCACAACTTGTGTGAAGCCCTTGTTCCAGTTTTTAAGCTTGCACATGTAATACCTTTTTAAAGAAATAAAAAGTTTGGTTTTTGAAATATTCAAGTGTAATTCCTTTTTTATTGTTTTTAAAAGTTGAGTGTTGTGTTAAGCTTAATTCTGAGTTCCAAGTTTTAATTTTGGTGAAGTGATTTGTGTTTCAAAACTTGTTTTCAAGTTTTTGAAAATTGGAAAATTTTGGTGAGAATTGTTCTAAGGTTTGGATGTTAAGAAGTTTGGATTAATTAGTGTTTTAAAACGTATTTAAAAGGTTGGTTAAGGTTTTGAAAGTATTTTGGAAAGAAGAAAAAGGAAACATAAAAAATATATATTGTTATATTATTTTGTTGTTTTCTTGTTTTGTGATTACAATAGGTTGAAGGCTTGATTTAGTTCAGCTCCAACCCGGGTTGGATTGGAGGAGGGTTATACACCCTCTAGGGCTTTGGATGTAAAGCCCTAAGGTACAAACCTTGTTCCTTGTTTAAAGTTCATAAAAGTGCTTGGTACATGATTTGCTTGATTAATTGATTAAGTGTGTTATAGATAGTGGATTTGTGTTCTCAAGTGTTGTTATGCATGTTTTGAGATATTGGAACAAGTTTAATCAAGTTTTGTAAGGATTTGATTTGTTAAAAACGATTTTTAGAAAATTAAAGGGTGTTTGGCAATACGGATTAGCAGGGTACAATCATTGATTTGTGTTGCTAAAAGGTGTTAGAAGTTTGCTAAAATAGTTAAGATAGGGTGTATGCTAGCTATAGTCTAATTTGGAACAAGTTTGGAGTGAATTTGTTGAGTTTTTAAGGATGAAGGGTGTTAAAAATCTGCATCTTCACTTATTTGCCAATTTTCTTGCTTTTTTGTGCTTGATTTGCTTATTTGTGGTGTGCTTAAGTGTTTAATTTGTGTTGTTCTTGACTTCTTGTGATCAAAGGATCACAAGAGTGCCATTATTGTCCAATAAGCATCCTCCAAATAAGCCATAGGACCAAGCACCTCTTGGTCCTTTTGAAATCTGAGAAAGCTTGAACATCAGCAAAACAACCAGACACGTAACACAAATTGCGCCGCAAGACCCAAGCACTGCGGCGCAACTAAAGGTGCTGCAGAACTTGGTATTCCCGTTTCACACGTTGCGCCGCAAGACCCAAGCACTGCGGCGCAAGACAGTGTTTTAATATTATTTTTATTAATTAATTTTCAAAATTTTCTTTTTCTTTATTTTTCATTTTTCTTAAGTTCTATAGCATTAAATAGGACTATTTCCATTTTTAGATTATTTTTATAACTTTTAGATTTATTTTTATAATTATTTTAAGTTTAATTAGGTTTTAATCATTTTTAATCATTTTTAGGGTTTTAAAAATAGTTTTAATAGGTTTTAATTTTTAGAAAATTACTTTTTAGTCTTATAATAATATAAGTTGAGTAATTATTCAATAAAATCATATTTTTGACATTTGAATTAATTAAATTTAATTTTAGGGCTTTAATTAGCATTTAAAATTAATTATTTAATTAATAAAAGGTTTTAAAATATCTTTGTTGGATTTTTATCTTTATTTATATTACTTTAGATTTCTTTTTAGTCTTTTCATTTTTGATATTTTGTTTTTGGTTTTAATAATTTTTAATTTTTGTGGTTTTTCTACGGTTTTACGTTTCGTTTTTTACGTCATAGTGTAATTTCCAAGAAACCGTCATTCCATCTTCTCAATATTAATCTCAAAGAAATACAAGTTAATTCACAACACCATACCTCCTTGGGAAACGAATCTTTCATCTCATTTTATTTGATTGTGGGTCATTACTTGTGGTTTTCCTAAATCACTCGTCGATACTTACCGCTCATATTTAGTTGCTTGTTTTTCCTAAAGCAAGTTATCTAAAATTTTACCGCAATCAGACGCCACGAGCAATCACTCCGCCGTGGTGAAGTCATAACATTAGTGCCTCAAATGTTATGGTTATGGTACCTCCATAACTAGGTGAAACTGGTCATGCATGTATATGGATTTAGGTATTCTAATTAAACATAAGCAATTCAAAAACATATAAAACAAATACTGGGAAAACAGTTGGCTGCATACGGGGCATCCTAATAAGGAAAGAATGTCCATACTGAAAGGACGGGAATCCGTACCTTATGTCAAGTGAACGAAGACGACGAACTGAGAGGAATCCTACTTCCGTATCACTAATGCTACATGAATACATACATGAATAAGTATCTGCTTACTAATACGTAACTAATTTTATGTCATGTCTTAGCTTATTTTATATGTTCTTATCATGTTTTACTGTTTTAAGCCTTAAACTGTGTTTACCTTATATTCTGTTTACTCTGATAAAGTATTTCTAGTATTTCATGTATTATTATACTTACTGTGTAATAATAAGTAACTTTCTAAAAATAGCAGGTTTCCTAAAATAGAAAGTTTCCAAAAATAGAAAGTTACCAAAAATAGAAAGTTTCCAAAAATAGAAAGTTTCCAAAAATAGAAAGTTTCAAAAAATAGAATTACTGCTTAAAATAGATAAGTTTCTAAAAATAGAAAGTTTCCATAAATAGATTAGCTGCCTTATTTAAATAAGTTTCCATAAATAGATTAGCTGCCTAAAATAAATAAGTTTCTAAAAAAGAACGTTTCCATAAATAGATTAGCTGCCTTATTTAAATAAGTTTCTAAAAATAGAAGTTTCCATAATTAGAAATAAGCTGGTTAAATAAGCTAATTATATAAGCCTAAGTGTTTTCATGATTATTTTCTAAGTCCTAAGATATAATGTATAGTTTATTAATTATTTCATGTAATTAAAATAAACTATAGGTTAAAATATTTAATTAAAGTATATCATGTTTTTAATTAAATAAAGTTAAATACTTAGGTTAAAACATGTATTATTATTTATTAATAATATAACCTAAGTCATGTTAATTAATTAATTATAACCATGGTTTTTAAATAATTAGTTAATTATAAGTCTAAAAATATACAAATACTTAGGTTAATAATTTCATGATTTTAATAATTAATATAACCTAAGTCATGTTATTAAATTAATCATGTCATGTTCATTAATTTAAATTTTAACATAAGATTATAAAAAAAATAAATAATCTTAACATACACCGTGAACCGGATCTTGACTAAGAACCATGAACCGGACATGAAATCGACACCATACCCCGAACCACATCGGGGTTACCCTTGTCTTGTTGCTGTCGTGGGACCCACACCAACCAACCGGGACCATATGGTCTCGGTGGTGGTCGTGTAGCCAAACCGAGACCCTCTCGGGTTCGGTTTAGGCGGCGGCCAAGAACAAACACCCCTAAAACATCCCTTTTGATTTATTCCAAAACCAATTCCATGTTAGATCTATGATTTAATTTTGTTTTTAAGAAAAACATATCATGTTCTTAATTACTTAAAAGATTAAATCAAAAGAAAAGGGTTAAAAGAATTACCGAATGCGTGGATCTAACCAACGATGAACAAACACGAACACTAGCACCAAAACCAAGATCAAAGATCAAATAACACCTCTTTTGGTGTGTTTATGGGTGGCGGCCAAAAGAGAAAAAGAAGGAGAAGGAAGAACTTTTAGGTTTTTGTAAAAATCCTCTGTAAAGTGAAAATGAGTAGTGATCTCTTCCTAATTACTTGTTTTAGTAAAAATTGATGGGCTAAGCCCATCTTCCCTCCCTAATTTCGTGGTATGGGGCCCACATGGGGTAACCCATACATTTCCTGAGTCTAAATATTATAGTGTGTTCTCGTGTGTTCTCGTGTTCGTAATTTACGTGTTTTAATTAGTTATCGATCGTGACTTAATATATATATTAGTGTTCGTAGTAAATATATATACGTAATTAATATTAGCTCGTGATTTAATTACGTTCATGATTTCGATCGCATGTTCGTGATTAATTATTGTTTAAATAATTATTGCGTGTTCGTGCGTAATAAATACTTATCGTGTTCTAACACGTACGTAATACGTAAAATCCTAACACGTAAACGTAATCGTACTATAAAAGGAAAGTTTTAATCTAGTACGTACGATCTTAAGGGTACTATTTATGGTAAAAGCATGCGGGTTTTACAACTCTTCCCCCCTAAAAAGAATAATTCATCCCCGAATTATAGATAACGTAACTGAAAGAGAAACATACCCGAATCAAACTGAGAGGGTATGTAAGATTAATGAACGTACAAGTGACATGGTAGAAGGAACGTGGAACGTGACATGTCTTGAAAGGACATGGAACGTGACGTGACTGAAAGGACATATCTAATTGATGAGAGAAAACGGATAACAGTCCGGATGAACTTGTCCGTTTCCAAGTGGCCTCCCTCTTGGAACGGTTCCTTCAGAAGATCTTGACGCAAATGATAAATCTTGGTCCTCCTGACCATGACTTGGAATACGAAGAAATTCTTGGTTATCAACGGAAGGTAGATCCCCTAAATTCGGTCGAGGAAAATAAGAGTTAACGTGCTAGGGTAACTGAAACGTTACGATGCAAGACAATCTGACTTAGCTGATAATTAGAAATGATGCGCGAGACATAAAGAAACGTAGTACATGAAAATTTTTGAACGTGATACGTGAAAATTTTTGAGCGTGCTACGTGGAGATATGGCGAGTGTAGTATGAGTAAACTATCGTGATCCATGATACGTGTAACATATCTTGATCATGATATGAGGAACGTGGAATGAACATGACATGTGAAACATATCGTGATCATAGAATACAATGGCGGTAATGCCAAACGCTACAAGGTGAGACGTGGAATATGACGTGAAACGTCTATCTGATGATGGAGAGTTATACTAAACTTGGGTCTGGTCTCTCAAGTTCTTGCAAAACTTCCCAGAACGAAATGAGCGTAAAATCGTAAGCCCAGATACGATCATGAACGTGAATAGTGTCATGAACGCGAGCGCAAAAGCAAGTCGTGGAATCAGAATGAAGACGGGAAGTAATTTAGGAGTACAATTACGAATCTTTGTCTGTCCCGATAGCTGAGGGATTACCAAGTGGTCGGATGAGCCTTGGCTGGAACATGTCCGATCAATCTGTTGGTTCTAAAATCCTTGCGGATGTAAGGATTCTGCAGACTTGCTCAAACTGTTTGCAATAACCCTGATAGCATCATGCTTCTTCTGAGTTTGTGTTAATCTGGTAACCAAAATCCGTGGAGATCTTGTCCCATTTTAATTCACAATTTCAGATGATGAAAACATCCCAGTTTGTTGGTGTCCTATCTTAACCTGTTGGTATGTCAGGTACCTAGATATGAACGTAACTGTATCTTTCTTCATAGAACTTGATACATAGGAGTTTGCGAAACTCTGAGTCTGTGAATCTAGACTTCTCCTAGCGTAGGATTTTCTAGAACACCTAATGTAGTGTAGAGTTCTCTCCTTTACGCATAAGCTGAGTCATGGTAAGATTAACCGTAGAAACCTATGTGATTCAACGTGTCACTGTAATCAAACAGAATTGATATTGGAAAAAATTTCCAGGGTAATATTTCGCTTGTCATCGAATTTGCAACATAGTTTAGATATGGTCTTCCTGTTCTTCTTCTAGGCTTAAAGGAAATTAGGTTATCCTCAATGAAAACACTGATGAATTTGCTATGAGTTCATGGAAACTCATTCTTATAATGTCGTTGGAGCATTGATGAGACTAATTCAAAATCATAAATCTAGCATGACCGAGTCGTGTATGAATAGCAGTCATGGACATGTCTTGTCTTTCCCTCGTCACTGTTGGCAGCATGATCATGAGTTCAATCTTTGAAAAGTGATTAACACTATAAGGTCGATTGGACATGTTGTCAATACGTGGAGGAGAATAACGGTCATGAATGGTGATTTGTTTAAGCCGACGGTATTCGACACATAATCTCATGGTACCGTCCTTCTCCTTGTAAGTTCTTCTGGAATGTAAGGGAAGATTTTGGAATAATCAACTGGCTATGCGTAAAAGACTTAAGTGGTCGTGTCTTACTGACAGCTAGAAAATTTTAGCGACCATGGCTAACAACGCACATGCTTGTAAGCATAGATAATTTGTACAGATTTTCCCGATGGAAAATCAAGCTGAATGTATTCAGAAGCCTGAACATTACTGTACATAATTACGAATCGTAGCATGGTGTGTTGTTGATAGTCCATAATTAGGATAAAATTCAACTCGTGTCTGTCCGAGGAATTCCGTTTGCAGCTTGGATCTCATCATTAAGCTAAAGGAAAACCTTCGTATACATGGGTATACTAAAGGCGTCCTTCATGGTCATGAATATATGAAATATGGTGAAAGAAATGAAGTGGCATCGGCAACGTGACAGTTCTCACTGATGCGCCGGTAATGGTATTGAAATTCTTGTGGCCTGATTTGTTGTCCCATAATATTATGATTGTATACTACACGAATTAAAGAAAGAAAGGAAGATATGAGATGAATTTTAGAGAGAGAAAGTAGTGAGAGAAAGTAGAGAGGAGGAGAGGATTAACTTGTGAATATTAGATTAAGGAATGAGAAAAATGAACCACCAACCCTCCTAACATGCTAGGAGGGTAGTATATATAGTCCACCCACATGCGGGCTTCTTTATGGACTATATGGTTTGGGCCGGGCTTTCCTTTCGGGCTTTAGTTAATTATTAATGAACTTTAGCCTTAAGTTAAGCCCGTATAACACGACTAATATACTACCTATTACAACGTTCTAAAATACGATACATAATAAACATATGACCGAGCATTCTTGTTTGGCTCAATATTTTGAGGCTAACAATCTCCCCCAATGAGAGGTCATAAACCTTGGTCATTTAGGAAATTTGTAGAGATTATTAATCTTGCCATAAATGAGTCTTGAACGTGTAATCGTAGACTTGTTCCTTCATGCTGTGATCTTTGAGCCTTTGTCGTTGTCTTTCGACTTTGTCTTTAAGCTTGAGATCTTCAAATCATCCTTGACTTGTCTTTGCCATCTTGCGATCTTGTGTCTTCATCCACATGCTCACAATATTAATTGTTGAATATGTCTTTAGGCATGAGTATGTGGTTTCTGAATCATTGACTTTGCTGTGTGCACCGTGACGCCACCTTCTCGAGACAAAACATAGACACAGACTGAATGGCTTTGACATTCGTCCTAAATCGGTAGCGTTTTACCTCCGGTCGGTGAAGACCGTTATACGATATTAAATATCGTACCTGTGATCAGGTAGATTCAATTAAGAATCTCCTTGACAGGGTTTCGCGGCTGTACTAGCCGTTCTCTTTACTCGACCGTCTCAAAGCAAGACTGCGAACATAAAGAGTGAATCAATTGGATAGATATCCGTTTGATTAAAGTCGTCAATTCAAATTTCTGGAATAAGTTTGATTCTTAACGAATCTTACCATTGTTGCTTTCCAGTTGACACAAGTTTGATTCATAAGAATCTCACAAGTCACCTACCGTAGCGCTGTTTGAGGTTGACGCTAGAAGGATTTCCATTCGTCACTGTGAATATTAATGAATATCACTCTGAATGTTCTGGCAAGACCATAAAGATATTGCGTAGAAACCTGAAACGAGTTTGAATCAATTCAGAATCAAACCACTGTTGCTTTTCAGTTTTGCACATGTTCAATTCATAAAGAATCTTGCATATGACCTACCGCAGTGCTGTTTGATATTAACACTGGAAGGATTTTCACTCATCATTGTAAATACTAAGTAGTATCACTCTGAGTGTTCTAGCAATATCACAAGGATATAGCGTAGGACTCTCTTGATCTTCATCCGTGTGTCCTAACGAGATTTGATTGATCTCTTGGCTCTAGACTCGATTTGTGCACTTTTAGTGGTCGGAGGCTGGAGCAGATGCCACCTATTCAATATCAACTATCTCGGAGTGAGAAAGTCAATAGAAGTCATGTTGTTCTCCGTGACAATAAAACAAACTTCTTTTGAGAGAAGCCTGAGTAGCTAGGAAAGGGTTGTGCTTCTCATCACTGGGTCCATGATGAGTTTGTCTTCATGATTAGTTGACCCGGTTTCTGCCTAAGTTGTATGGAGGGCTTCTTTCTTTAGATCCTTTATCCTTACAGTTCTTTTTCATTCTTCAACCCCTTCAATGCTTACCAAGACATCATTACTAGCACCTTGTTGTGATTGTTCCAGTGCTAGCATCAGTACTTAGTCGGCATTCTGCTACGTTCACATTCTACTCCATCTTTCCTAAGGACTTCTAATAATCTATTGGATTGTCCCTAGGAAGATCCCTCCGGTTCTGGTTGGATCATAGGACTTAAACCTAACCACCCTTTTGACACCAATAACGTCGTGAATTAAAGATGTTGTGGGTATTTGATCGTAACCATGAAAACCACTTTAAATTCTAACAAAGTGTTTGGAGAACATTTAACACCTTGTTAGTTTTGTCGTTTCAGAAAAGCTCCCCCTTCACATGTGCATCGATAATCGAAAGTGTTTCGCACATGTAGGTAAGAGTGAAAGTGCTTGAGTCTTATATTAGATCACATTTTAATCACATTTTCTCCCCTATCTCTAATACATAAAATCTTTTGATATTAGAGATACCAAATTTGATTAAAATATATTTTTAAAATAGTCTTGAAATCTCCGGGAGAAATATGTGTTAATCTTTTGTATTTTGCTTTTTCAAGGAAATTTACAGGTTGATGTTTGATAGATAAAGCAAGCAGGCACCTTTGCCAGAATCTCCAGGTCTGCTGGAGTCAAACATCTCATACCAATTTGCCTAACGAGGTACTCAAACCTATCTTTCGACAGAGCTTTCGTAAACAAGTCGGCTAATTGGTAATCCGTTCCAACAAAGTATAGTTCAACGATACCTCTTTCAACTTGTTCCTTTATGAAGTGGTATCTGACATCGATGTGCTTCGTGCGGGAATGCTGTACCGGGTTGTAGGAGATGGCTATGGCAGACTTTGAGTCATAGTACATAGGTACTTTATCAAAGTGGAAGCCATAATCCGTGAGTTGTGTTCTCATCCAAAGAACTTGAGCACAACACGCAGATAGAGACACATACTCCGCTTCGGCTGATGAGAGTGACGTGCAATCCTGCTTCTTGGAAGACCATCCCACAAGCTTATCTTGACCTAGAAATTGTGCACCACCAGAAGTACTTTTTCGTGTATCAAGACACCCTGCATGATCAGAATCTGAATAGGCCGTTAGAAAGAAACCGGTTTCCCTCGGATACCAGAGTCCCAAGTGAATGGTATTCTTGAGGTACCGAAAGATCCGTTTAACCTCCTTGAGGTGCTTTTCAGTAGGTCGTGCTTGATAACGTGCACAATAACACGTAGCATGTGAAATATCAGGTCTGCTTGCTGTCAAGTACATGAGGGACCCGATCATGGAACGATATCTCGTTTGATCTATGGGTAATCCCTCCAAGTCAGCATCTAGCGATGTGGTTGATAATGGTGTCCCAACGGGGCCACATGAAGTCATACCATGCTTTTTGATTATCTCTTGACAATACTTAGCTTGGTTTATAAAGATACCACTTGGGGATTGGTGAACTTGAATTCCTAGAAAGAATTTTAGTTCGCCAATCATTGACATTTCAAATTTGCTGTGCATTACTTTTTCAAACCATTTTGAAAGTTTTGGGTTTGTAGACCCGAAAATAATGTCATCAACATAAATTTGCACAAGCAAAATGTCATCCCCATATTTGTAAGTGAACAGAGTTAGATCAATGGAACCTTTTGAGAAACCTTTGGATACCAGAAATTTTGAGAGCTCGTCGTACCACGCCCTTGGAGCTTGCTTGAGTCCATAAAGTGCTTTGTGGAGACGATACACCTTGTCAGGATAATGAGGATCGACAAATCCTTCCGGCTGCGTGACATAGACTTCTTCCTTCAAAGGACCGTTAAGAAACGCCGTCTTTACGTCCATTTGATATACAATGAATCCCTTATGTGCAGCATAGGCAAGGAAAATCCTGACCGCTTCCATTCGAGCTACTGGTGCAAATGATTCTTCAAAATCAATACCCTCTTTTTGTCCATACCCTTTAGCCACTAGCCTAGATTTATTCTTGATGATCGTGTTTTCTTCATCCATCTTGTTTTTCCAGATCCAACGAAGATTTAAAGGAGTCACATCGTATGGTCTGTCAACAAGTTCCCAGACTTTAAGTCGTTCAAATTGTTGAAGTTCATCCGTCATCGATTCAATCCAAGCATGATCAGCCATGGCTTCTTTGATGTTTTTCGGTTCAGCAGTACTCACGGCGAGTGCGAACATACAAACATCGCCATCGGTTTCTAGTTGTCGTCTTGTACGAACAGGCTGTGAAGGGTTTCCAATTACGTGAACCAAAGGATGATCTCGGGTCCAATGATGTGTTGAAGGATGTCGTTGGTAGAACGTATGCATATTTGACGGATCAACATGGCGAGTAGAAGACTCTCCAGTTTCGTGTACCGGTGTACCGAATGGGTTGATAAATTCGTCTTCGTCAGATAATGCATCGTCTGCTTGATGTGTGTTCTCTAGAGCAATGACAGTAGTTGTGGATGTTGTAGGATCTATTATTAATGTGATATTCTGAGGAGGTAAATCTGCAACAACCCGTGTTGAAGTAGATGAAGTTGTATCCTTGTGTTGATGATGATAGGTATCATCATTCTTATCATGAGTGACAGCGGAAGACTTCGATGCAACTTGTTTCTCCCCCGTGAAATATTCATCATACATTGGTCCATATAACATTTCCAACTCTTCAAGTGTCGTGTCCACTGTCATATCTGCTCTAGGAACATGTTCAGGAACCAGCTTTGAACTTGACGGTTCATTGTTGTGGTCTTGAGTTCCGAGTTCCGTGCGGTTGTGAACGAAAGTCGTTTGTCGTTTTGGATCGGGACTTAAACTGCTTTGTTCAAGTGCCATTTCTTGCAATTCATCAAATCTAATATGAATAGTCTCGACTATCAATTTTTTTCTCTTGTTGTATACTCTGTATCCCTTAGACTGAGTTACATATCCCACTAAAATGCATGCATCACCTTTCTCTTTCATCTTGTCCAGATTTTCACCATCTCGAATAATGTAACATGTACATCCAAAAACATGAAGGTGTTTGAGTGAAGGTTTGCGATCATTAATTATGTGATATGGTGTCTTTTTGTGTCTTGGGATAACTAAGGAGCGGTTTTGTGTGTAGCATGCGGTTGACACGGCTTCAGCCCAAAAGTATAGTGGAAGTTTTGAAGCGGATAATAATGTTCGAGCAGCCTCAACTAAAGTACGGTTTCGTCTTTCAACAATGCCGTTTTGTTCGGGTGTTCGAGCAATAGATGTTTCATGTTCAATTCCTTCAGCTTCAAAATAGTCTCTCAGTTTTGAATTCAAAAATTTTGTACCTCTGTCAGTACGAACCACTTTAACTTGAGCTTGAAGACCACGTTGTATCACTTTAAGGAAGCTGATGAGAACATCGGGTGTTTCATCCTTGGACCTCAAGAAGTGAGTCCATGTGTACCTTGAGTAGTCATCGACAATTACCATAACGTATTTCTTCCCATTGATACTTTGAACACGCATAGGACCACACAAATCTATATGAAGAAGATCTAACCGTCCTTTAGAGCTTGGTGTAGTCTTTGTCTTGAAACTACTCCGTTTAGCTTTACAAAGCTCACAAGAAGAACAAAGATGATCTTTGATGAATTTCAAGTTAGGAAGGCCTCGCACAATATCTTTCTTGGAAAGCAAGTTGATGGTATCGAAGTTAAGATGAGATAAACGTTGATGCCATAACCAAGCTTGAGTCGTTGAAGCTTTAGCCATGAAACAGATTGGAGTTGAAGATGTGGAGTCTTGTAGTGAAATAGTGTAGAGATCAGTACCCCGTGTTCCGGTAAGTAAGTCATTCCCATCATAATCACGAACAAAACATGTCTTCTTTCTAAAAGCAACCTCCAAATCCGCATCACAGAATTGACCAACCGAGAAAAGATTGTGATTGAGCCCTTCGACGTAGTAAACCCTTTTGATAGTGATGTTCCCCTGAACCAAGTCTCCATATCCTAGGATCGGTGCAAATTGATCATTTCCGAATCGGACCGTACCCAGGAACTTCTCCACGAAGTTAATTAGAAGCTTGAGATTCCCCGTCATGTGCTTCGTGCATCCGGAGTCCATTAAGAAGAGAATTATTTCGATCACCTGCAGAAGAATTAGAACACGATGGAGCATTTGCTAAATTGGATTCCATGTTAGTTGTGATTTCCGATTCATTAGTTTCCCTAGTTTCATCACTTAGAGGCACACTAACGCTCGTAGTCACATTTTCTGTCCTAACCTTAGGCATCCATTTATATCCTGGAGGACATTGATTAGCAAACCACCATTTCCAAGGCTTGCTAGCAGACTCATATAATTCCCTAATTCTGCTTCTAGAGTTCTTAGTGGTGGAGTCTGATGCAATACTTTTCTTAGGGGGGGTTGCACCAGAATGGTTCACTTTACGTTTGGGTTTTCTAGCAGTAATAGGCATCACAGTTTGCGTCTTAGTTCTAGTTTCTACGCCTTTGACATTATTCGAAACACACATAGCATGATTAGCATTAGCACACTTTCCACATTTCACACAAACAAACTTAACTGTCATAGCATTCAAAGTCGAATCATTCAAATCGTCATTACACGCGATTATAGACGTTTTATTCTTAGAAAAATTGAAAATCCTAGGGTGGTCTTCTACTTCCTTCATCTTCCCTTGACTTTTGTTTTGCCAGGCCTTTTCAATCATGCGAGTGCTCTTAAGCTGGGGCCGGCTAACACTAGCAGTGGGGACTACTCCTGTAGTAAAAGACACACGTCTATTAGTGTTTCTAGAAGTCTGAGGTGATTGACTTTCTTTGTTTTGTGTGGGTTTAGTGGCCAATCTATACATCCCTGGTTTGACCACATTTGTGTTCTTAATGCTTTGTGATCGAATATGTGTTTTGGGAGTGTTTTGTGGTAACCTATCCTTCCCATCCGTCTTGGGGGCAAACGCAGGTTTTGCAAATGCAGAATTAGAGAAAACAGATGGTTTTCCCAAGACAGAGGGTCTAGTCACTTTTTGAGCATTGGGTTGTCTTACGACAGGTTTCTTAACACTAGGTTCCACAATTTTCCCACCCATCTTAGCAATGAGTTTCTGCAACTCTGCTATCGCTCTGTCCCTGTCTTGTAACTGAGCTTTCAACCCTTTAATTTCCAAATTCTGTTCGTTCATTTCTCGAAACGTTTGGGAAAGTTTTTCTTGCAATTTATTATCATGTGGAAAACTACCAACGTCTTTTTGCAAAGCAAGTTCAAGAGAATGACAATGTTTTTGAAGGAAATCAGTTTTGTGTTGAAGTAACTCAAAAGCCTTTTTATCAACATTTTCTTTATGTTTTGAAAGCTCAAGTTCAAGACGCTCACACTCTTTGATTTTATCAAGATATTTGTATGCAACATCAGAATATTCATCGATATCAGCACAAGATTGAAGAGTAACACACAAAATATCTTTGGAGAGACATTCTTCTAAGAGTAGATCATATTCGTTTGAAAATTCTAATTTGTCATTTTGAAGGTCATCAATTTCTTTTTCAAGAGACTCAACATATTTCAAATCATCAAACATTTCAGACTGAATTAAATTTTCAAACTCAAGAACATGTTCTTTTATTATCTTCGTATTTGGTATTAAAAGTTCTTTCACAAGAACAGTTATGTCGTGAGGAATCTCGGTTTTCCACTTATCCTTTTGACGTTTCTCCCAATCGCTTGCAACAATTGATTGAACATTATTAACGTGGTGTTTAAGAAAACCAAGTATTTTTCTACTTTTGCTTTTAGAAGCATCTAGAGGCAAATAGTTAATATATTTAAAAACATTAGTTTTCCTCTTAGTGGCAAAAGCTTTTTTCCATTGAATTCTTTTTTGTTTGCATTCTAAAAATAATTCCTCACGAGACTTCTGTTTTTGTGGAGTGAAAAGACCATAAAGACTGTTTTCATAAGCATAGTTATATGGTTTCACAAAATCTTTATTGACTGGTGATCTACTCTCCTCATCCCAAAGGGACGTCTCTTCACTATCGAGGTTAGCTACAGGGCAATCATGATTGGTCCATTCGGACTCGTCAAGATATAAATGGGGGTCCGCAGCTTGAGCTTGTTCGAGGTACTTGGGGGTGGCAAAGCTAGGTTGACCCTTGAAAAACGACCGAGGTGCTATCATTCTTACGGTTTGAATAGAGTCATGTGTATTATAAACAACTTTTTTCAAAAAATCGACTTGTTCTTCGAGATCCTTTACTTTTTCAGTATCTTTGGTTTGTCTATTTTTGAAATCTTGTTTTAATGTTTCAACCTCTTGTTTCTTCTCGTCAAGAATTTTAGCAGAATCGGTGGTGTTCATAGAAATCCTCTGTTCAAGTTCATTAACTTTTGTTGTGGCAAGGTACGTTTTTTGACGTTCATCACTTAATAAAACATTAAATTGACGTTTTTCTTTAGTTAACAAAGCAAGAGCTTCATTGTATTTATTTTCAAAATCGTCCTTTTTAACGTTGATGACACGACTTTTGTACCCCTCAAGCTCGTTGGTCTTTTGAAGAAGCTCAGTCCTATAACTATCAATAGTCTCACTAGATTTTATAAGAGCGGCTTTGCATTCTTCAAAGTTTTGAGTGAGCGCTGTGTTTACCTTCTTTAATTGCTTTTGATTCTTTCTATTTTCATTGACATCTTTTTGTAAACTAGCAATTAAATTAGCAAGCGCGACACGCTCCTCGTCATCATACTCATTTGCATGTTGATCATCCTCAAACTCATTATTGCACATGTCTGATGAATCGGGTGTGGTATTGCTATCAACCGTTTCCATCATACACGTGTCAGTAATTGTTGGTGGAAGTTCACTATGCTCATGTGTATCACCAAACACATTATATTCATCAGCATGTTGTACCTTATCAATTGGCTCAGTATCAAAGATAGGACCATTTCATCTTCAGTGACGTTAAGGACCTCATGAATCTTTGCCATGTATGAATAATGTGCCTCGAGTTCTTGGTCGGAGAGTTCATCATCTGTGTCGTCAAGCATTTCTCCTTCCTCAGCTGACAACTTGATTCCAGCTTCCATTTTCTTGCACAGCAGCATCTTTTCCTTATGATAACCATAATCTTTAACCCTCTTTGGCTGCCTGCATTCCTTGGCCAAATGCCCAAAACCTCTGTAGTTAAAACACTGAATCCCACTTTGTTGCACAACTTGAGTACCAACAGTTTCCCGATTTCCAACAACAGTAGCCACCCTCTGATTATCATACGTAGGTTGTCGATCATACTTTGGAGGACTCGCAACACATCTTCGTGTGTCATACCTTGGAGGACTCTGAGCATGGGTGTTCCTCGAGTTTGAAGATGTTCGAAGGTTGTTGTTGGTGGGTTTGTAGATTTTCTTATATTGCTTCATAACGAAAGCCATTTGTTGCTTGAATTCCCTATCCTTTTGAGCTATTTCTTCATCACTGTCTTCTTCAGATGATTGCTCAGGTGTGGGTGATGGTGCTCTAGCAACTTCTTTGCCTCGGGATCGTGTTGGAACATATGACTTGGAGACAATGGATGATCGTGGTGATGATGATTGAGTAGAGTAGGTCTTTGAAGTACGGGAGTGATAATCTGGGTAATGTTGAGTGGTAGACACCAAAGCAAGTGGATTGGAAATCTTTGCAACTCGTTCAGATCGAAGTTCATTTGCCTCATTTTGAAATTGTTTCAAGATGTCAAAGAGCTTGTGATATGAAACTTTGTCTAACTTTTGTTGTTGTTTCACCAAGGTGACAAACCGTGTCCACTCTGGTTGAAGTTGCTGTAGAAATTGGACATTGACTTGCATGGTGGAAACTTGCAAGTTGTTTCGGGTCATATCATTCATCATCTTGTAGAATCGGGAGTAATAAGAATCAATTGATTCCCCATCCTTTTATGTAAACTTGCCAAAGTTCCAAAACATCTTAGTTTTCACATCTTGTTTGTTAAGTGATTCACCTTGTTGCAATCTTTCAATGGCCGTCCACATTTCTTGAGCAGTAGGACATGCGTCAACCGTAGAGTAAATTTCATCTCCAATGACACTGAGAATTAAGTAGATTGCTTCCTTCTCTGCATCAAACCACGCACGGTTCTCTGGGGTGAGGTCGGTCCTCTTTTCATCACGTTCATATGCGGGTTGTGCGACACTTGTGTCTGTGGCTGGTACTGCAGGAACTTGAATCCATGAGAGTTTATATGGTCCTTCCAAGATACATTGCCTTAAAGCATCACCGTTAGGTTTTGTGTCAAGGTAACGTATAAAACGGGATTGCCATTGATCATATCGACCCGATACAAGCATTGGTGGTCTTTCTTTGTTACCTGCCACCATTATGTTGTTGTTCGACACACGATATTCAGCGGTAGAATCCATCTCAAAGTTCTCTGAAATGATGAATCGAATGTGGATCTTAAGTAGTTGTGTTGTGATTGTTTGGTTGTTGAAATTCCGAAAATTGCGATTTTTTTTTTCAGCCCGACAATAAATTCCTCAGTCCGACAAAACGGTAGACCTAAAAAATTTGTAATCACCAAATTTTGAAATTGAGCTAGAAATGTCCTAAAACTAGTATGGAAAAAATTTGATTTTACTTGACCTAAAAATTTTAACTTTTTTTTTTTTGATCTTCGTGTAAACGATATTCCGAAACTAGTCTAGATGGTGGCTAAGTCTAAAAATTACTCAAACAAAAATTAGCAAAAACATGTCATCGAAATCACTTCGTCGGAATGTATGATCGGAATGTATGATGGAATGTATGATCGGAATGTATGATCGGAATGACTAATCGGAATCCTTCGTCGGAATGTCTAATCGGAATGATCGAAGTCCAATCGGAAAATTCAAAGTCCAATCGGAATGTTCAAAGTCCAATCGGAATGTTCGAAGTCCAATCGGAATGTTGATCGGAAAAGCTGGTCGGAATGTTAAAACCCTTTTCCGATGCTACTGATCGGAATGCCAATCGGAATATATAATCCCTTTTCCGATTACACCAATCGGAATATATCCCACTTTTCTCGGACAAAACTCAACCAATACGTGATTTTAAGCCAAAAAATGATCAAAACACCCAAAAATTTTGTGTTTTTAGCCAAAGTAAATATACCAAATCACTACTAAAACTATATAGAAGATGTAGATGAAGAAGTAGAGCACGGAAAACACAAAAAATTTGAATCCGAGATGATTTATGGATTAAATCATTCGAATCAAATATAATAACAACAAACAATCACAAATCTACCCCGTGGCGATTGATACCAATTGTTGTCCCATAATATTATGATTGTATACTACACGAATTAAAGAAAGAAAGGAAGATATGAGATGAATTTTAGAGAGAGAAAGTAGTGAGAGAAAGTAGAGAGGAGGAGAGGATTAACTTGTGAATATTAGATTAAGGAATGAGAAAAATGAACCACCAACCCTCCTAACATGCTAGGAGGGTAGTATATATAGTCCACCCACATGCGGGCTTCTTTATGGACTATATGGTTTGGGCCGGGCTTTCCTTTCGGGCTTTAGTTACTTATTAATGAACTTTAGCCTTAAGTTAAGCCCGTATAACACGACTAATATACTACCTATTACAACGTTCTAAAATACGATACATAATAAACATATGACCGAGCATTCTTGTTTGGCTCAATATTTTGAGGCTAACATGATTAATACATGGCACAACAAAATGGATATACCCTTGGAGGATACCCTGAATTTCTTAGACATGTTCCATAGTTGGATGTGAGTCATGTGTCTTGACTCGTGTCTTGGAACTATAAGCATGACATATGTCTTGACTGGTGTCTTGACATGTGTCTTCAGGAAGTATACGTGAGACATGTGTCTTGACTGATGTCTTGACATGTGTCTCGAGACGTAAAACAATAGAACTACAATATTAGGTTATTATGCCAGACTTGGCGGATCGGTTGGACTACTGATCCTTTATATGTCTGATCACGTTCGTGGCCGGAGCCTCGGTTGCGATTTCTAGGATAGTTCTGTCATAGTAGTGGTTACTATCGTTCTGTCTGTCAGTTCCATGACGGTCATTCTCATGACCGTGATTCATGTAACTATTCAGCTGAGTGGCCGGCTGGTACCGGTTTGCACTCATATGGCTGAAATGACAACCGAATGACGTGTGACATGTAACTAAGAATTTGGGACAATGATTTATGGAAATTGTCTGATGGTGAAGCATCTTCTCGTCCAATTGCTTTGCTCCGACGCCTTTGTCTTCGTCTAGTAGGATCTCCAGGTTGTGAACAGCATCCGCATCTCGTAGCGACTCCGAACGTCAGCAGCATCAACCTTTAGTAACATCTCCAAGTTATGAGCGGCATCAGCAATCTTGTAGAATATTAGCAATAGAAAATACGCCGAGGTGATTCAGAATCGACTAGCGAATACTCGTGAAGTATTGCAAGTGGAATATACATGGATTAAGGTACGTGTAATACACATGAAATACGGTACGTGGAGTACACGTGGAATGCACCTGAAATGATCGGTATGGGGTCGATCTTTTGTCATGATTTAAGGAAAGTATATCGGTTAAACGGTTAGGAAAACCATCATGATAACCTGGCAGTATTAGCATAGACATCATTCTGGTTGTAACGGAAATGTTCAAGTGTGGTTACACAAAATTCAACGATGATTTGTCTGACGGCATGATCAATGAAAACCAACCATGACTATCATGAAAGCAGGATTCAATGAAATCTAACAGTGTCTTGCAGGACAGCGTAAATAACAAAAGAGGCGTAAGACATAATCAACATGAAGACAGAATTATCATGAAGAAACATGAAACCATCTATCATGAAGAAGTGTATAACATAATCAGCATGAAACTGAAGTTAACCATGACAGTATGAAAACATACTTGACATAAAAACATAGTAACTTATGAGGGGACATAAAAAAAAATTTATGCCAATTTAAATCATGAGAAAAATTTTATGCATGAAAAACAGTGCATGAATGCGTAATGTAGTTTATAAAAACCTTTATATGTGCGAGGGGACGCCAATGGGTCGGTCCCAAAGTTAAAAGTTTCGATAAAAGCACATGCGACTAAATAGGGCCAGTCATGTACCAACCATTACTTAGTCATAATCCCTGCAACAATGATACATGAAACATAAATAAATGAAACTCATCTGTCAAAACTTATCTGAATTTTTTTTTATGTGACTAATTATGAACTACTGGGGTTCAGTCCACAAAGCCACAGTTTACGTGGAACATTATGCATGAAACAATGACACATAACTAAATATGAATGACGGTTGTCCATCCATATTAGTAAAACAATATCGATGAAAACATCAAGGTTAAAACCTCAAGGTGCTGAAAACATCATGGTTAAAACAACAATGCGCTGAAAACATCAATACGTGGTATAACAAACGTTGGCTTAGGAAGCTCCTGGTGACTACCCACTAGTCACAGGTCGAGTTTTAGAGCCTACACGTCGAAGCCTCGGCTCTGATACCATAATTGTAACACCCCATTTTGATAATGGAATGTCACGCGTAATTATGGCGTGTCATCAAAGCATACAAGGATAAATGTATAAAACATTACATGACCATAGGGATAACCGGAATCAAACATCGGTTCCCAAACATAAGCCCAAAACATAAAAAAGTAAAAGAAATGAATGAAAGACTAAGCAAGCATAAGTATATGAAGGCAAAAAGGAAAAGAAGTCTCTAGCAGCTTCCATCCTATGCACGTCCTCCAAATGCTCGAGTCTTTCCTAGGGTACCTGCCGTTTTGGGACATGGAAAGGAAAGTAACGGCTGAGAAAAACGCTCAGTGCACGGATGTAGACATAGTATGAATGACTAAGCATAATAAAGACTTAATAGCAGCGGAAATGTATAAGTCCAGGAAAACCTGGAACATGTTCATAAAACTAGTTTTATAGTTTGAAAAGCCTTATGTTTATCTTATGAAAACTGTTTAACATATTTTACCATTAGCCAATATAGGTCATGAAAATCCACCGTGCATGAATACTTGGAGGGGTGACCTCATCATGCAAATTAGAGGGGCTGCCTCTAATTTAATATACTTGTTCTGGGTAGGAGGGATCAGCTCCTTGTGAAGGATGCAAGGCACACACCACATTCACCATGAAATCCTGACTGAAAATATGTAAATAGGATGCACCCATACGCCCCACATGATAAATATAATATAAATGGCCAAAAGCTGAAGGGACGCCACGAGCAATCACTCCGCCGTGGTGAAGTCATAACATCAGTGCCTCTAATGTTATGGTTATGGTACCTCCATAACTAGGTGAAACTGGTCATGCATGTATATGGATTTAGGTATTCTAATTAAACATAAGCAATTCAAAAACATATAAAACAAATACTGGGAAAACAGTTGGCTGCATACGGGGAATCCTAATAAAGAAAGAATGTCCATACTGAAAGGACGGGAATCCGTACCTTATGTCAAGTGAACGAAGAAGATGAACTGAGAGGAATCCTACTTCCGTATCACTAATGCTACATGAATACATACATGAATAAGTATCTGCTTACTAATACGTAACTGATTTTATGTCATGTCTTAGCTTATTTTATATGTTCTTATCATGTTTTACTGTTTTAAGCCTTAAACTGTGTTTACCTTATATTCTGTTTACTCTGATAAAGTATTTCTGGTATTACATGTATTATTATACTTACTGTGTAATAATAAGTAACTTTCCAAAAATAGCAGGTTTCCTAAAATAGAAAGTTTCCAAAAATAGAAAGTTACCAAAAATAGAAAGTTTCCAAAAATAGATAGTTTCTAAAAATAGAAAGTTTCCAAAAATAGAAAGTTTCCAAAAATAGAAATACTACTTAAAATAGATAAGTTTCTAAAAATAGAAAGTTTCCATAAATAGATTAGCTGCCTTATTTAAATAAGTTTCCATAAATAGATTAACTGCCTGAAATAAATAAGTTTCTAAAAATAGAACGTTTCCATAAATAGATTAGCTGCCTTATTTAAATAAGTTTCTAAAAATAGAAGTTTCCATAATTAGAAATAAGCTGGTTAAATAAGCTAAGTATATAAGCCTAAGTGTTTTCATGATTATTTTCTAAGTCATAAGATATAATGTATACTTTATTAATTATTTCATGTAATTAAAATAAACTATAGGTTAAAATATTTAATTAAAGTATATCATGTTTTTAATTAAATAAAGTTAAATACTTAGGTTAAAACATGTATTATTATTTATTAATAATATAACCTAAGTCATGTTAATTAATTAATTATAACCATGGTTTTTAAATAATTAATTAATTATAAGTCTAAAAATATACAAATACTTAGGTTAATAATTTCATGATTTTAATAATTAATATAACCTAAGTCATGTTATTAAATTAATCTGTCATGTTCATTAATTTAAATTTTAACATAAGATTATAAAAAAAAATCTTAACATACACCGTAAACCGGATCTTGACTAAGAACCATGAACCGGACATGAAATCGACACCATACCCCGAACCACATCGGGGTTACCCTTTTCTTGTTGCTAACGTGGGACCCACACCAACCAACCGGGACCATATGGTCTCGGTGGTGGTCGTGTAGCCAAACCTAGACCCTCTCGGGTTCGGTTTAGGCGGCGGCCAAGAACAAACACCCCTAAAACATCCCTTTTGATTTATTCCAAAACCAATTCCATGTTAGATCTATGATTTAATTAGGTTTTTAAGAAAAACATATCATGTTCTTAATTACTTAAAAGATTAAATCAAAAGAAAAGGGTTAAAAGAATTACCGAATGCGTGGATCTAACCAACGATGAACAAACACGAACACTAGCACCAAAACCAAGATCAAAGATCAAATAACACCTCTTTTGGTGTGTTTATGGGTGGCGGCCAAAAGAGAAAAAGAAGGAGAAGGAAGAACTTTTAGGTTTTTGTAAAAATCCTCTGTAAAGTGAAAATGAGTAGTGATCTCTTCCTAATTCCTTGTTTTAGTAAAAGTTGATGGGCTAAACCCATCTTCCCTCCCTAATTTCGTGGTATGGGGCCCACATGGGGTAACCCATACATTTCCTGAGTCTAAATATTATAGTGTGTTCTCGTGTTCGTAATTTACGTGTTTTAATTAGTTATCGATCGTGACTTAATATATATATTCGTGTTCGTAATAAATATATATACGTAATTAATATTAGCTCGTGATTTAATTACGTTCATGATTTCATGATCGGATGTTCGTGATTAATTATTGTTTAAATAATTATTGTGTATTCGTGCGTAATAAATACTTATCGTGTTCTAACACGTACGTAATACGTAAAATCCTAACACGTAAACGTAATCGTACTATAAAAGGAAAGTTTTAATCTAGTTCGTACGATCTTAAGGGTACTATTTATGGTAAAAGCATGCGGGTTTTACATGGAAGCTGCTCGAACGATGTTAATTTACGCAAAGGCTCCATTATTTTTATGGGCTGAAGCAGTATCTACAGCAGTGTACACCCAAAACCGGTCACTAATTCGTAAACGCCATGGTAAAACACCTTATGAGCTTCTCCATGGTAAAGTACCAGATCTATCATATCTTCATGTATTTGGTTCTCTTTGCTATCCAAATAATGATGGCGACAATTTGGATAAACTTCAACCAAAGGCTGATATTGGTATTTTCATTGGTTACGCACCCGCAAAGAAGGCATACCGAATCTACAATCGTAACTCTCGTAAGATCCTCGAAACTATGAATGTTGATTTAGATGAGCTGACAGCAATGGCTTCTGAGCAAAGCAGCTCTGAACCCGCACTTCATGAAATGGGACCCAATAACATTAGTTTTGGTCTTGTCCCAAACAACCCTACTTCATCATCATTTAAGCCACCTTCTAGGACTGAATGGGATACGTTGTTTCAACCGTTCTTTGATGAATTCTTTACTCCTCCAAGTATTGTTGCTCTAGAACCTGAGGTAATAGCTCCGGTAACCGAAGTTGTTGCTCCAGCAACCGTTGCACAATCAGATACGTCTGCACCTACAATTGGTCTAGATATACCATCAACAAGTAATTCTCAACCAACACCTGCTTCAACTACCCATGTCATGCCTATTGATGATGAAGAGGATGATGATGATCATGATTTGGAATTCGCTCAAATGCGTGAACTTCTTTGGTGTACCAATTCCCGACCCTAATCAAGCCGGGTCGTCCACCTCAGAGGAAGCTCCTACTACGATTTACTCCAATCCACGGATTCGTGAACATGACAGCAAGTGGACAAAGGATCATCCTATAGATTCTATTATTGGTGACCCTAATCGTCCAGTATCCACACGAAGTCAGTTACAAGAAAGTGCAATGTTTTGTCATTTTGATGCTTTTCTCACTGAAGTTGAACCTAAGACATCGCTTTTACTCAATCCTATTGGATAGAAGCTATGCAAGAAGAACTTAATGAATTTATACGTCTTGAAGTATGGGAACTTGTCCCATGCCCGGATCAAGTGCAGTTACTCAATTTGAAATGGGTTTACAAGGTGAAACTCGATGAGTTAGGCGGAATATTGAAGAACAAAGCTCGACTAGTAGCTCGTGGATACAAGCAATTATTGGGCATCGACTTTATGGAATCCTTTGCACCTGTTGCCCGTTTGGAAGCTATTAGACTATTCCTTGCTTATGCAGCCCATATGAATATGATCGTCTATCAGATGGATGTGAAGACGGCATTTCTGAATGGTGAAATCAAGGAAGAGGTCTATGTTCAACAGCCAGATGGTTTTGTGAATCCTAATTATCATAATCATGTGTACAAGCTTAAGAAGGCTATCTATGGGTTGAAGCAAGCTCCACGCGCATGGTATGATCTATTGTCACAATTCCTCATTACGCAAGGCTTCGCTAAATGCAAGGTGGATCCCACGCTGTTCATTAAAAAACGAGGTAAAGATATGATTATGGTTAATGAAGAGATTTTGCTAGGTTCAATTGTTGTTCTCGATATCTTAAGGAATTGATTTCCGGCTTAAAGTATGACTCTATTGTTTTTGGTGAAACAAATATTTTTGGTTGTTTTTAAAATAAATAGTGCAAGACTTAAATGTGAATCACGTTAAAAGTAAATCTAAACCTAATTTAAAGTAAAAGGCGAGTATTTAAAAGCGTGACAAAAAATAAAAGGGACTAAAAGTAAATAACGCAAACTTAAATCTAACTAAGGCAAACTTAAAACGCAACTAAAACTAAAACTTAAACTAAGGCAAGGATAAAATAAATCTAAGACAAATAAACTTAAAGTGCGTCTAAGGAAAAAGGCGGGAAAAATAAAGCTTGAAATTAAAAAGCAGAAACTAAAAAACTGAAATTAAAATAACCTGAAAAATAGCTCATCCGGAATAATACCCTCATTCAGAATAAACACTCATCCGGAATGTCACCTTCGTTCGGAATGTTTTTCTTTACTCGGAATATTCACCAAATACCTTGATCCGGAATAAATTGCTTACTCGGAATATGTCACCTATCCGGAATAACCTCTCTTATTCGGAATAAAGCCTTGATGCGGAATATTGCCCTTGATCCGGAATGTTTCTTTATCCGGAATAATATTCCGAATAGAACTCCTTACTCGGAATATGTCACTTATTCCGGATGCAAGCTCTTGATCCGGAATATCTTCTTGATCCGGAATATCTTTGCTGATCCGGAATGTTTGGTCTATCCGGAATATTGGATATTCCGGATGAACCACCTTGGCTAAAACCTTGATCCGGAATGTTGAAGATTCCGAATAGAGTACTTTGATCCGGAATAATTAATTATTCCGGATGGACGACTTTGATACGGAATATTTTCCACAACAACCTTCACTCGGAATAACTTTTGGCTGGGCTTAATTCGGACCTTTCCTGGGAAAAGACACAGTAACAAACACCCCGAAGAACAGGGAATAAGATATTGACACGAATCTAATCAAACTTAAGCAAAATCAACCACAAGATTAAATCAAACTAATCAATAAACAACTATTAATCATAAACAATCAATCCAAAACAATCAAACTAACAAAACTAATCAAAATAATCAAAACCCACTTAAATAAATCAATAAAAATCAAGAACATGAACATGAGCAAATCAACATAAAGATTAAGATCAAATAAAGAAAGGTAGATAAGAGATTAACAAGATAAAGTAAAGATTGACAAGAATTAAATGGAAACTTACTTGAAATTAAAGGTAATTAAGGTGCAAGACAAGGTATTTAAATGGACATGAAAAGTAAATGACAAGGTAAGTAAAATGGAAGAACTAATTGTCACTATTAGCCAACAAAATGAAATGATTAAGATCCTAAACTATATATAGGGGAGGTTAAGGAGTGCTTAGGAAGCTTCCTCCCCTCCTTCCTTTCTTCTTAATTGCATCATTAGGTCCTTCTCTTCTTAATCTTTTGTTAATTGCACCATTAGTCCTTAAGCCTTTTAATCTTCTTAATTCTTGGACTTTAATGACTTTTGGCTCTGGATTTCTTTGGACTCGTCTTTTAATTCTTCAATAAATAAGACTTGAGTTCTTCGGATTTTAGTAAACTTCCGTCTTTTGACTTTTTCTTCGATAAATCTTCAGAATTGGTCTTGGACTTCCGTTCTTTTTGCACTCTTGACTTCTTGACTTCGTCTTTCATCTTTTTCTTCAATAGAATCCCGTGAATGCCCGTGTTTTCTCCACTTTTCACCTTTTCGTCCTAAATCACAACAAAAACACAAACCACGCATAATTCCGACATAAAAGACATAAAATACACGTTTTGGCTCGGTTATTATTGTAATTAAGTGGTAAAAAGGATGAGTGTTTACACACCTATCAAATTCCCTACACTTGACCATTGCAATGTCCTCATGCAATGCATTAGTTACAAAGCACGTTTACATTTTTCATCATAATCAATCCACGTTGGCCTTTATTAAAGAGATAGATAATTACAAACATTCAAAGTAAAGAAATCAAAAAGCATACCTTGGGTTTTGGAAACGTCATGAATAATCATCATCCTCTAGTTTTCACTTTTTCCAAACCAAGCTTAAAAACGAGATCATTGTTATTATAAGTTAGCAAACTAACACGAACTCATGTGGGCCAATTATTCACTTAGACTCCCTTATTCCTAGGTGTATCTCTTATATTTTATTGTTGTCTTGAATGATCACGAGGATGTACTGTTGACTTATTTCGATAGTTATTTAGGCCGAAAATAAAGTGAACGATTTAATCAATAGTTAGCTAAAGGACAAAATCTTTTAAAACTGCTTCTCGGGACCTCATAAAGTTCATATCTTGGCATAACTCGCTTCGCGATTTGAGACCTTTCTCGGACCGATATTTGGCAGCGACTTCATACTTCAAACCTTGAGAGACGTTCATGAAATAATGGTCTTCTCTTCATATAGGAATTTCTTCACTTGAAGTTTTGAGAGATTCATACTTGGACCACGACTTCTTCATTTTTCTCCAATCTTTATTTTGGACTTTGATATACAACGATCCGCCTCCTTTTTGGACTTGGCTTTATTTATCCTCATACCTTGTTAGGGCCTTTTTGGATAGACTTCTCCATGACTTTTGGGGAGTTTTTGCTTTTCGTCGTGTGTCTCGATCCTTCATATTGATTTTTGATAAATGATTCTTCACATCACTTGGGATCTCTAGCAACAAAATATAGCCCTCATGCCTTGTTAGGACCTTTTTGGACTCGCCAATCTTCGCATCCCGCTTCAATAAGTTATGCCTTGGCCATGAACTCTAATCCATACCGAGCAACTTTTAAACGATCTTGGGCTAGAAGCTAAGTAAATTTTCAAATCGTACAACCTTATTTATTGCAGATAAATTTATTAGCAGGCGATGGGAGAATAGGCTCATAATTAACTCACATAAATTCACGAAAGAATACTGAACTTATAATTGACTCTATCATCTCTCGTTCTCCACAGTTTAAAATCTCAAGGAATGAGACTCGTGGATGCTTAGCCTATTAAATCAAAGTTTTGGGTTTTCGAGTCGCCTGTAGGATCTTGCAAATTCTTAGACTTTTTCAAGTTTAGAAATCGCGTTTTAAAGTTCCCTTGATAAACGACTCTCTAGGATCAATTATAGGAACTTGCAAAAAGTTCTTGTTCTTAACCCGTGAGAGTTAAGACTTTCGCGTTTTATAGCTCCCTATATAAAAGCCTAGCAAAACTTGACTTAAACACGTTAAGGATACTAGCTAGAGTAAACTAAGAAAAGTAAACTCGGGTTGAGTCAAAAGATTCACAACGTTTGAAAATTAAAACTACTTTATTAAAAATTTATTCTAGCAAAGAAAGAAAATAACTATACAAAAGTAAAAACTAATAGGCCAAAATAGATCAAAAATTTTGAAAAATGTCGAAAAAAATGATTTTCCGGTTAAAATGAGGACAAATACAAGAAAAAGACCACTTAAATTCGATAGAAGTCCCCCCTACACTTAATATAAACATTGTCCTCAATGTTTAAGCATGTGGGAGTAAACTCCCCTACACTTAGGACATTGTGCACTTCGTTTAAATCTCGCTAAGGAAAGGACAACTAAAGAGATTCCTATTTTAATATTGAGAAAATATAAAATAGTGAATCGAAAAGAGTTTAGGATACAACCGGGAAAATGGGAACACGGAATCACGGTTTGTCAAGAATCATCAAGAGTGGATCATTGAAGCTCGAATCCCTGATTAGTAGAAGAGAGGAGAGAGCAAACACCAACGGGTGTCCCCTACACTTAGGATAAAGAAAGCTAAAAGATAGATACATGGGTTGCCTCCCAAGAAGCGCTTGATTTTTGTTAACCGAGTCGTGAGCCTGACTCGACCTTGATCATCATAGGAAGAAGCATGAAACATATCCACTGGGATCAAAGACATAGTTTTCGTCCATCAAATAGCACAAGCTTAAGGCGAACAAGGCAAGCCAAAGAAGAATAGGCAAGGTTCCCTTAAGCAGCGATGGAGCACGGTGGGAGAAAGGGTGAAGTGATGCAAGCAGATTTCCATAAGTTCCAAAGATATTTCCTTTTATTTCATCAGGTGGATACTGAGATGGCTGAAGAATATCAATACCGGGGTCGAACACCTTTTCCTTTAGGGGAAAATAGCACTCAGGCTCAGCAGAATGTGAAGAAGATCCGCGAAGAAGATGCACAACCTCGTCCTTAGAAGGGGGACAAAGAGGTGTTAAATCATATGTGCTGCGGATGTCGGTGTCGACCGGTTTCTTCTCCTTTGAAAGAATGTTCTTCAAATCCAAAGTAGGATCAAGACGATAATCTTCAAAAT
This sequence comes from Glebionis coronaria, assembly GCA_025667525.1. NCBI lineage: Eukaryota > Viridiplantae > Streptophyta > Magnoliopsida > Asterales > Asteraceae > Glebionis > Glebionis coronaria. The sequence goes on from CM046877.1 coordinate 539,041,585, forward strand.
CTAAAGGAGGTGCATCACTCTCATGAGGGAAGTAAGTATTGAGAAATGTAGAGAAGTCTTCCTCAAATGAGTAATCATCCAAAGTAGGATCGAGTGATGGCGGAGGATCTTCATCATGGGAAGAATCGCTCGAAAGAGTATCGGCCTCATCAAAATCATCATATGTAGGCAGGTCGGGATACTCGGAAGTACAATCATCAAAATCACCCGAATCTGATCTAGAATCATCATCATAAGTATCAAATATCGGTGGAGAATCATAAATGGGAGAAGGTTCTAAATTGGAGAGAGAATCATTCACATCATCTTGAAAAAGTGGATTATCAATGCACGAAACGAATAGAGGATTGTTGTAGATGACAAAATCATCGAGCACATTAATCATATTCGCTGATTCTCGTCCATAGGATTTGCTTATAAGCTTTCCCATTTTGAAAACTTGTGCATCATCCCCGACTCGTAAGATTAACTCTCCTTCGGCAACATCAACTAGAGCTCGTCCGATTCTCAAGAATGGCCGACCAAGTATTAAAGGAATACGAGGGTCCATTTCATAATCAACAACGACAAAGTCGACCGGGAAAGTAAATGTGCCAACTTTAATGAACACGTCTTCGGCAATACCAACGGGGTAAGCGAGAGTGCGATTGGCAAGCTCAAGAGTCATCTTTGTTGGAGTAAGGTCGGGTAATGATAGTGTTTTCCAAACACTTAAAGGCATAAGATTAATACTGGCCCCGAGATCAGCTAGGGCAGTAAAGTCTTCGGTTTTGTTAAAGAGGCAAGGCAACACAAAATGACCGGGATCTCCAAGCTTTTCCGGAAGTTCTTTAAGGATAACTGCAGAACAGTTTTCATTTAAGCGTGTGTTGGCGAGCTCAATCAACTTCTCCTTCTTGCTAAGCAATTCCTTGAATGCTTTGAAAAATTTCGGCATGTGGACAAGTGCTTCAATAAGGCTAATGCTGATGTTCATTTGAGATAGCATCTTCACATAGCTCGACACTTGACAGTCATTCTTGGTTAGCTCGTTGGTCTTGCCTAAACGAGAAGGATAAGGGATGTTGGGTTTGTAGGTGGAAGGTGTAGTTGGTGAAGGTTGAGATGTTGAAGGTGGGGTTGGTGGAGGATTCTTGGTGGATACTTCATCACGACGAGGCGGAGACGGTAATGGTGCACTAATACTAGGTGTAGGAGGAGTAGGGATAAATGGTGGTGGAGGAGGTGTAGATGATGGGGGCGGGATAGGTGGTCCTACGATGGTAACTCCACTACGGGTAGTAATAGCACTCACATTCGCTCGCGGATTGGTGACGGTGTTTGAAGGTAGAGAACTCGAAGTAGAAGGTTGAGCTGCGGACAAGAAACTAGCCAGCATATTCTTTATATCATTCGTTTGAGTGCTGAAGGAGGATTGAATATTATCTCGAAGCTCGGATCTAATGTCATTCCCTTGCTTGGTGATATCTCCTTTCAAATTGATAATTTGGCTCTGCAGATTCTTGATTTGCTCACCTTGGGTTCTCATTATGGCTTCAACATCGGGGTTAATGGGTGAGGTTTGTTGTGCGGGTGGGTGATAAGGATTAGAAGCTTTTGGTGGGATTTGGTTGCTTCTATTGTAGTTGTTGGCATGGTTTTGGTTTTGAGGAGAAAAACCGGGTGAAAGGTAGTTGTTGGACCGGTAACTCAGCAAATGTAACACCCCATTTTGATAATGGAAATGTCACATGCAATTATGGCGTGTCATCAAAGCATACAAGGAAAAATGTCTAAACATTACTTGACCATAAAAGGAAAATACCGGAATCAAACATCGGTAGTCCAAATGTAAAGCTCATCACACACAAACATAGTATAATAAAGGAAAGGACTAAACAATGTCCAAAACATAAGTATCATAAGAAAAGAAATGCATAAAGTAAAGAAGGCTAGATAGCTTCCAGTCCATATGTGTGACAACCGTGGTTTTGGGTTTGTCACTTGGTCTTACTTTTAGGTTATTTTATGTGTGCTTACTTGAATTGTGTGTTTACATGTTCATTTTGTGTGAACGAGGTTGGTGTGGTTATCGTTTATGAGTATAGCGTACTCATAAGTAAATCAAGGAACGGTTATTTCATGTTCATGAGCTCACAAGTGGTGACTATGAAATGAAAATGGTGATATTGTGGTGTTTACGTATACGTATAAGTATTATAGTAATAGTATTTTTTTAGGATTTACGGTTTAGCATTTAGAGGTCTCGGGTGAGGTAATTATCCATATGAATATTTTTCGGGATGGTTTTAAGTCATTTAGGACTTAGTTATAAAGTCTATTTCAAAATTTGAGATTTTTTTTTTAAAAAGTGTATATTTTACGTCTTTTACGGTAAACCGCGTAAAAACTGACTAGTTTTACGGTTTTGGGGTTTTGGAGGCTTTAGGAGCTGAAATAAATTAAGGAAAATTAAGGTAATATTATTAATACATATATTAATAATAAAAAGAAAAAAAACGAAAATTAATGGGTGTTAGTCGGTTTGGACGCAAGAAAGAAAGAAAAAAAGGAAAAAACGAGAAAAAGGAAAGTGGGTTGTATTGGGCTAGGATTCTTGAAAAAAAAAACTATATAAGGATTTTAAGTAGATCAAATCCATCATAATCCCTGGAGAAAAAAACATTAAGTCGACGGCCAAGAGAGAATTTTTAGGTTTTTTATAGTTTTTTTTTCATCTTCCATTTAATTAAAGGTAAAAACCTTCATTAACCTTTTTGATTTAATTGTTTGTGTTTAATTAATCATTCTTATGATGGATTAGGGTTAGGGTTTTTATAAAATCAGTAAAATAATGATGTGATAATCATAATATGATGATCATATAATCTAGGGCTTGTATTAGATGGGGTTATGGGTAATTAATTTGTTCAATTTGTTTAAACCCGTTTTTAAAAACTGGGCAGATTTTTGAGTCAATTGTTTTGATCATATCGGGAGTTCTATAAACTCTTATTTTACGATCCAAGTACCCCTGGAAAGGTATTTTAAGTGGCTTTCTAATGCAAGAAACGAGAACTAAATTGGAGGTCGGGAAGAGGGTCAAAAACAGGTTACAACAGTCTGAGGTCAAAACAGTTTTGAATTCAGCCTGTTTTCTTTTTAAGTTTTGGGTTGTTTGGGGTACTTAGGGTTGCATTGGGATCTTCTCACGAACGTGAGAGATGGTTTATATATTGTAGTAAGTATCTGCACTTGGGCTAAGGTTGTGGTTTAGGGTAAGACCCCTTAATGGTAACAAACTTTTAGTACGTTTAAAATCAGGAAATCTGGAATGACAAAAGTAGATATATGTACATCGGGGCCTTAGCAGTAGCTTTAAGGCTAGGGCAAGTGGGAGGTGTTAGCCAACATATGTAAGGGTATGAATACTCCTTTTACAGAAACCATGGGTATGTTTAAGTGGATGTTTCACTTAAAGTTTTGAGACCTAAAAACTGGGACTGTTTTGGGTAAAATATGAACGGGATAGTTATTAAACTTAACCAAGTTAAGGACTTGTTAAGGAAGGGTAATGGGGTGATTAGAGTTTATCAATGAGGTAAATATGTGGGAATAGGCTAGATGTCCATCATAGGTTGATGAGCCATCTTAGTGATTGGTTCGTGTATTGATTTCGTGTTTTTGGTTTGTTAGCTTGTTGCTAGTGCGAGGACTTGTGAAGAAGCTATCAGGTGAGTTTCATAGTCCCATGTTTAATATTGATTTTGACTTCCAGATGGGATGGAAGAGACACTGTGTTGAGTTATTTTCTAAATTGATGCTGTGAATGTTTAAGGTTTGAGATGGACTTGTGTGTACATTTATGTGATTAACTGCTATGTGATTCTTGTTTGTGTGTGATCTGGATTGGAAAGGTACATAGGTGTATGGGCGCCTATGGGACCTATGGTTAATGATAAGGCGTGATGCCTTGGAAATTGTTATTGTTGGTAAGGCGTGATGCCTTGGAAATTGTGATTGTTGGTAAGGCATGATGCCTTGGAAATTATGATTGTTGGTAAGGCGTGATGCCTTGGAAATTGTGATTGTTGGTAAGGCGTGATGCCTTGGAAATTGTGATTGTTGGTAAGGCGTGATGCCTTGGAAATTGTGATTGTTGGTAAGGCGTGATGCCTTGGAATTGTAATGATTGATTTAACTTGAATGCTAGTTGTTAGTACATGATTGTAGCGCATTGTCCATATGTTTATTGGTTTATGGTATTCACAGCTTATGACTTGTCTTGTGTTGGAGTCTAAACCTATGACTCTCACCCACTTTATGTTGACGTGTTTTAGTGTCTCTTTCAGGTGATACTATGGTTAAGCATGAGAACATAAGTGGCTAGGATTGGAGAAGCTTAGGAATGCATATAGAAGGAGAATCCCCGTTTCCTTCTTAGTTTATTTTCTTTCTGATTGTTTCGTAGTGATATTGTTGGCACCTATATGTGATTGTTAGTGTTATTTATTTGTCTTGGGTAAGCGGTAGGACTGTTACCTACTTACCTAGACTCCTGAGTTTGATGATATATTGTCATGACTTTGTGTCTCCATTTTATGACATTTCTTATTTCATATAGTTTTCTCTATAGACACACTATTGTTGTGATGATATCCATACGTCGCGCCCCATATTCCGCCATGGTGGGGTGTGACAGAATGGTATCAGAGCCAATGGTTATAGAGAATTAGGTTGCCTAGTCGTGTAGCCTAGTCTATAGCTTAAGGGTCCCTGCATATAGGCGTCATATGAGTATGTGTGCATTTTATAGTAATTGATGTGTTTGAATATTATTTTCGCAGTATTTGTTAGGTTATGAACTACTATGGTTCATACTTAACTACATGTTATTTTCTTTACGAGTTTTGATTAGTGCCGGTGGAACCATGGTCGTATACGCTAGTCATTGTTGGATTTCGCTTAATTACGTTTTCATGTTCTTTATACATTTTGAATTTTGTCTACGCTGATTCAGCTGGACTACGATTTTATGTGTTTCGTGCATTGGCTATGTTATTTTAATAGATAGAGTTTTGGACCTTATTTTGTGTAGTTATGTGCTTGAGAGTTGATGGATTATGTGTTATGTGTAGTATTAATTTCTTATAAGTGTCATCATAGGAGGGAGTACATTGGTGAAAGGGAACATGTATAATTATGGAGGCCTACATAATTATATATGTGCCACAACACCACTGGACTTTCAAGTATGATTGCATGAAAGAGAGTTAATACATGCTTGTATAGTATATGTTGGGTGGATTTGAGTGTATGTACGCTTATGCCTATGTATGTAAAATTATTTTCTACTTACCGATTGTATTCTTGGGATGGTTGCTAGCTCGTTTCTATTTGAGATGTTCAACTTCTGTAGTAGCGCATTTCTCGGGTCCTCATTTCACGTGTTTGTTTGTACGGTACTTTTGGCATGAAGGATTTTGAGATGGTGGAGATTTCTTTTTGGGGTAACGATGTCTTTTGTTTCGAGTTATACATGGTAAAAAAAATAGAACTTGCAAATTGAAAAAAAAAATAGTTGTTGGTAGTCGATGAAATAAGGAAGTGTCGGGATCATGTTTCAAATAAGGTGGAATATAAATTCTTTAACATATAAGCATGACTCGGTTATTTTAAATATTTTGGTTTTGATCACCTAAAGTTATTGTTCTTAAGTTAAAAATTTTGTTCTTATTTAGTGAAATATGTTAAAATCATGTAATTAATAGAGTTTTAATTTTCTGGAATTAAAATAAATTAGGTTCTAGTTTTGGTAATTAATGGGGGGTTTTAGGGTTTAAAAATCGTTTTTTTTGTATAAATCGGAGTAGGCAGAAATTGTCGCTAATGCCTAGGCAGATTTTGAGAAAAATCGTTTTGGTCATAACTTATTCGTTTTTAAAAGTTTTTGGGTGATTCAAAAGCCTAAAATTATGTACTCGGAACATACTTTTCAAATATTCAGAAAGTTTCGTAATTGAAAGTCAGTAGCTTGGTCGAATTAATTGTACAAGTGTTGAGTTCAAGGTTAATTTTCAGACAACATCGTTTAAACTTATGTTTTGGGTATTTTGGGTTAATGAATACTTGGAGGGTTAACATAGAGATGATGTGGGATAGAATTTGAGATTTATTTAGACCTTAGAACACATGGTTATATCTTGATGAGTTTTGATTTATTGTATTTATGAGTAAGACTGAAATCGGGGTGACAGTTTTAAACCCGTCGAGTTATGTGATGACTCCTAACTTGGTTTCAAAACAGTTATTGTTTGATGAGTTGTGAGATTTAGTTAGGTTGGTTACATAACTTTATGGTTTTGATAAGTTTCCTCGCGGATGGTTAAGGCTCATGTGTTGTTGGTTGAGATTATTTTCGTGTAAACTGAGTTCACGTTTGAAAGTCAAGGTTTTATCAGGGATATGCATCCTCGTTTGTTTGCTGAGAATAAGTTTGAGTTTGGGAGTGAATCTCGGGACGAGATTTCTATTAGGATGGGGTGATGTGACAACCGTGGTTTTGGGTTTGTCACTTGGTCTTACTTTTAGGTTATTTTATGTGTGCTTACTTGAATTGTGTGTTTACATGTTCATTTTGTGTGAACGAGGTTGGTGTGGTTATCGTTTATGAGTATAGAGTACTCATAAGTAAATCGAGGAACGGTTATTTCATGTTCATGAGCTCACAAGTGGTGACTATGAAATGAAAATGGTGATATTGTGGTGTTTACGTATACGTATAAGTATTATAGTAATAGTATTTTTTTAGGATTTACGGTTTAGCATTTAGAGGTCTCGGGTGAGGTAATTATCCATATGAATATTTTTCGGGATGGTTTTAAGTCATTGAGGACTTAGTTACAAAGTTTATTTCAAAATTTGAGATTTTTTTTAAAAGTGTATATTTTACGTCTTTTACGGTAAACCGCGTAAAAACTGACTAGTTTTACGGTTTTGGGGTTTTGGAGGCTTTAGGAGCTGAAATAAATTAAGGAAAATTAAGGTAATATTATTAATACATATATTAATAATAAAAATAAAAAAAAACGAAAATTAATGGGTGTTAGTCGGTTTGTACGCAAGAAAGAAAGAAAAAAAAGGAAAAAACGAGAAAAAGGAAAGTGGGTTGTATTGGGCTAGGATTCTTGAAAAAAAAACTATTAAGGATTTTAAGTAGATCAAATCCATCATAATCCCTAGAGAAAAAAACATTAAGTCGACGGCCAAGAGAGAATTTTTAGGTTTTCTATAGTTTTTTTTCATCTTCCATTTAATTAAAGGTAAAAACCTTCATTAACCTTTTTGATTTAATTGTTTGTGTTTAATTAATCATTCTTATGATGGATTAGGGTTAGGATTTTTATAAAATCAGTAAAATAATGATGTGATAATCATAATATGATGATCATATAATCTAGGGCTTGTATTAGATGGGGTTATGGGTAATTAATTTGTTCAATTTGTTTAAACCCGTTTTTAAAAACTGGGCAGATTTTTGAGTCAATTGTTTTGATCATATCGGGAGTTCTATAAACTCTTATTTTACGATCCAAGTACCCCTGTAAAGGTATTTGAAGTGGCTTTCCAATGCAAGAAACGAGAACTAAATTGGAGGTGGGAAAAGGGTCAAAAACAGGTTACAACAGTCGGAGGTCAAAACAGTTTTGAATTCAGCCTGTTTTCTTTTTAAGTTTTGGGTTGTTTGGGGTACTTAGGGTTGCATTGGGATCTTCTCACGAACGTGAGAGATGGTTTATATATTATAGTAAGTATCTGCACTTGGGCTAAGGTTGTGGTTTAGGGTAAGACCCCTTAATGGTAACAAACTTTTAGTACGTTTAAAATCAGGAAATCTGGAATGACAAAAGTAGATATATGTATATCGGGGCCTTAGCAAAGGCTTTAAGGTTAGGGCAAGTGGGAGGTGTTAGCCAACATATGTAAGGGTATGAATATTCCTTTTACAGAAACCATGGGTATGTTTAAGTGGATGTTTGACTTAAAGTTTTGAGACCTAAAAACTGGGACTGTTTTGGGTAAAATATGAACGGGATAGTTATTAAACTTAACCAAGTTAAGGACTTGTTAAGGAAGGGTAATGGGGTGATTAGAGCTTATCAATGAGGTAAATATTTGAGAATAGGCTAGATGTCCATCATAGGTTGATGAGCCATCTTAGTGATTGGTTCGTGTATTGATTTCGTGTTTTTGGTTTGTTAGCTTGTTGCTAGTGCGAGGACTTGTGAAGAAGCTATCAGGTGAGTTTCATAGTCCCATGTTAATATTGATTTTGACTTCCAGATGGGATGGAAGAGACACTGTGTTGAGTTATATTCTAAATTGATGCTGTGAATGTTTAAGGTTTGAGATGGACTTGTGTGTACATTTATGTGATTAACTGCTACGTGATTCTTGTTTGTGTGTGATCTGGATTGGAAAGGTACATAGGTGTATGGGCGCCTATGGGACCTATGGTTAATGATAAGGCGTGATGCCTTGGAAATTGTGATTGTTGGTAAGGCGTGATCCCTTGGAAATTGTGATTGTTGGTAAGGCGTGATGCCTTGGAAATTGTGATTGTTGGTAAGGCGTGATGCCTTGGAAATTGTGATTGTTGGTAAGGCGTGATGCCTTGGAAATTGTGATTGTTGGTAAGGCGTGATGCCTTGAAAATTGTGATTGTTGGTAAGGCGTGATGCCTTGGAATTGTAATGATTGATTTAACTTGAATGCTAGTTGTTAGTACATGATTGTAGCGCATTGTCCATATTTTTATTGGTTTATGGTATTCACAGCTTATGACTTGTCTTGTGTTGGAGTCTAAACCTATGACTCTCACCAACTTTATGTTGACGTGTTTTAGTGTCTCTTTCAGGTGATACTATGGTTAAGCATGAGAACATAAGTGGCTAGGATTGGAGAAGCTTAGGAATGCATATAGAAGGAGAATCCCCGTTTCCTTCTTAGTTTATTTTCTTTCTGATTGTTTCGTAGTGATATTGTTGGCACCTATATGTGATTGTTAGTGTTATTTATTTGTCTTGAGTAAGCGGTAGGACTGTTACATACTTACCTAGACTCCTGAGTTTGATGATATATTGTCATGACTTTGTGTCTCCATTTTATGACATTTCTTATTTCATATAGTTTTCTCTATAGACACACTATTGTTGTGATGATATCCATACGTCGCGTCCCATATTCCGCCATGGTGGGGTGTGACAATATGCACGTACTCTTAGTGTCTACGAGTGTCCCTGAGTACTTGCCGTTTTGGGAACATAGAAAAGGAAAACGGCTGAGCAATACGCTCAGTGCACGGATGTACAATAAAGCATGAATAGGATAAGCATATAACATATAACAGCGGAAGAAAACTAAGTCCCGAGTAACCTGGTTACGTCTTGAAAAACTGGTTTAATAGTTTGAAAATCTTATGTTTATCTCATAAAAACTGTTTGTCATATTTTACCATTAGCTAATATAGGTCATGAAAATCCACCGTGCATGAATACTTGGAGGGGTGACCTCATCATGCAAATTAGAGGGGCTGCCTCTAATTTAATATACTGGTTTTTTGGGTAGGAAGGATCAGCTCCTTGTGAAGGATGCAAGGCACACACCACATTCACCATGAAATCCTGAATAAAAACATGTAACTAGGATGCACCCCACATGATAAACATAAATAAATGGCCAAAAGCTGAAGGGACGCCACGAGCAATCACTCCGCCGTGGTGAAGTTATAACATCAGTGCCTCTAACGTTATGGTTATGGTACCTCCATAACTAGGTGAAACTGGTCATGCATGTATATGGCTATAGGTAATCTTAATTAAACTTAAGCAATCAAACATGTAACTCATACTACGGGAAAACAGTTGGCTGCATACGGGGAATCCTAATAAGGAAAGAATGTCCATACTGAAAGGACGGGAATCCGTACCTTATGTCCAGTGAACGAAGAAGATGAACAGAGAGGAATCCTACTTCCGAATCACTAGTGCTACATAAATACATACATGAATAAGTATCTGCTTACGAAATACGTAGCTGGTTTTATGTCATGTCTTAGCTTATTTTATGTGTTCTTACCATGTGTTACTGTTTTTAAGCCTTACACTGTGTTTATCCTATATTCTGCTTAATCTGATTAAGTATTTCTGGTATTTCCTGTGTTATTATACTTACTGTGAAATAATAAGTAACTTTCCAAAAATAGCAGGTTTCCTAAAATAGAAAGTTTCCAAAAATAGGAAGTTTCCAAAAATAGAAAGTTTCCAAAAATAGAAAGTTACCAAAAATAGAAAGTTTCCAAAAATAGAACTACTGCTTAAAATAGATAAGTTTCTAAAAATAGAAAGTTTCCATAAATAGATTAGCTGCCTTAATTAAATAAGTTTCCATAAATAGATTAGCTGCCTGAAATAAATAAGTTTCTAAAAATAGAAGGTTTCCATAAATAGATTAGCTGCTTTATTTAATTAAGTTCCTAAAAATAAAAAGTTTCCATAATTAGAAATAAGCTGGTTAAATAAGCTAAGTATATAAGCCTAAGTGTTTTCATGATTATTTTCTAAGTCATATGATATAATGTATAGTTTAATAATTATTTCATGTAATTAAATTAAACTATAGGTTAAAATATTTAATTAAAGTATAACATGTTTTTAATTAAATAAGTTAAATACTTAGGTTAAAATATGTATTATTATATATTAATGATATAACCTAAGTCATGTTAATTAATTAATTATATCCATGGTTTTAAAATAATTAATTAATTATAAGTCTTAAATATACAAATACTTAGGTTAATTAATTCCATGATTATTAATAATTAAATAACCTAAGTCATGTTATTAAATTAATCATATCATTTTATTAATTTAATTTTTAACATAAGATCATAAAACATAAAAAAACTAAACATACACCATGAACCGGATCTAAGCTAAAAACAATGAACCGGACATGAAATCGACACCGTACCCCGAACCAACTCGGGGTATCCCGTGTCTTACTGCTGCCGTGGGACCCACACGCACCAACCAAGACCGTATGGTCTTGGTGGTGGTCGGTTGGCAAACCGAAACCCCTTTTGGGTTCGGTGCAGCCTGCGGCCAAAACAAACACCCCTTAGAAACACACTTTTGATTTTTAATTAACCCCAAATCATGTTAGGTCCATGTTTAATTATTAGGTTTTTGTAAAAACATAACATGTTCTTGATTTATAAAAAGATTAAATCGAAAGAAAAGATTTAAAAAGGGTTTACCGAATTCGTGGATCAAAAGGATGAAGAACAAACACGATCACCAACTTAATTCCCAAGATCCAAGATCACAAACCACCCTCTTGTGGTGGTTGTAGGGTGGCGGCACAAAGAAGATAAGGGAAAGGAGGTTTTAGGTTTTTCTGAAAATCTTATGTAAACTAAAAATGAGTAGTGTAAAATTATTAACCCCCTTTAGTAAAAATTAACAAATGGGCTTGGCCCATTGTCCTTGTAGCCGCGGGTAGGGGCCCCACTTGGGGTACCCGTACCTTTTCCCGTGTCTCGTTGTTAAGTTACACGTTTGTGATTATTTGTGTTCATGTTTTAAGTGTTCTCGTTACGTAAATACCGTGATCTAATATATTTAATTACGCTCGTAATAAATATATATACGTAATTAATAATAGTTCGTGTTTTAATTACGTTCATGATTTCATGATCGCATGTTCGTGATTAATTATCGTCAAATAAATATTACGTGCTCGTGCATAGTAAATACTTATCGTGTTCTAACACGTACGTAATACGTAAACTCCTAACACGTAATCGTAATCATGCTATAATAGGAAAGTTTTAATCTAGTACGTACGATCTTAAGGGTACTATTCATGGTAAAAGCATGCGGGTTTTACATCTCTTCCCCCCTAAAAAGAATAATTCGTCCCCGAATTATAGATAAAGTAAACTGGAAAAGAAGAGCATACCCGAACTAAATGAGGGTAAGAAGCCCGGATAGACTCCTATGTTTCCCAAGTGGCTTCCCGTCGGTATGATCCCTCCATAGAATTTTAACGAATGGAATCGTCTTCTTTCTCATGACTCGTTTTTGTCTGTCAAGAACTCGTTCGGGTTCTTCTATAAAAGTGAGATCTTCACGTATCTGTTCCAGTGGATACTGAACCATGTGAAGGGGATGATACTGGTACCCTCTGAGTAAGGACACATGAAACACATTGTGCACATGTGAAAGCTGCGGAGGTAACGCCAATCAGTAAGATACTTCACTGACTCATTCAATGATATCAAACGGTCCGATGAAACGAGGACTGAGCTTCCCTTTAATACCGAAGCGTCTAACACCACGTGTCGGTGAAACCTTAAGGAAGACGTGATCTCCTACGTTAAAGTGTATATCCCTACGATGCTTATCGGCGTAACTCTTCTGACGTGACCGTGCCTCCTGAATTTTCTGCTTAGCTACTGCGATCTTCTCATTGTTCATCTCTATAATTTCCGGTCCTTCAAGTGTTCGCTCGCCAACCTGATCTCAGCAGATTGGGGCGTGACACTTTCTGCCATACAACATCTCAAATGGAGCACACTTGATACTTGCGTGCCAACTATTGTTGTATGCAAACTCCACCAAACAGATGTGTTCGTCCCAATCACCCGTCCATTCCAACGCACATGACCTCAACATATCTTCTAATGTCTGAATGGTTCGCTCTGACTGTCCGTCCGTTTGAGGATGAAAAGCCTGCTAAGCTTAAGTTGTGTACCCCAAGCTTTCTGCAGACTTTTACAAAAGCGCGAAGTGAATCGAGGATCTCTGTCTGAGACGATGCTGGATGGTGCACCGTGGAGTCTCATGATCTCTCGTCTGTACGTATCTGCGAGTTTACTTACCGAATCCTCCTTGCGGATCGGTAATAAATGAGCTGATTTGGTAAGTCGATCAACGATAACCCAAATTGCATCGTGCTTCCTCTTGGTAGGCGGAAGACCGGTAACAAAATCGATGGTAATTTTGCCCCACTTCCACTCTGGAATATCTAACGGTTGAAAGAGACCGCCAGATCGCTGATGCTCGATCTTAACCTGCTGGCAGGTAAGACATTTGGAGACGTAGGTGGCCACATCCTATTTCATACCACTCCACCAAAAGTACTGCTTGATGTCATGGTACATCTTAGTCGAACCAGGATGTATCGAGAATGGGAAGCTATGAGCTTTAGCTAACAAAGCTTCCCGGAGTTCTTGGTCATCAGGAACACAAAGTCTCGTGCCCTGCCATACGATACGATCTGCATCTACTCTGAATTCTGTCTGCTTCTCCAAATTCTATACTATCGCCCAGATTTCTCCGTCATCCTTCTGAGCTTCCCTGATCTTAGATAGTAACTCGGGTTCTACTCTAAGATTAGCCTTGTAACCGTGTTGTCCACGTACCATGTACTCGATGTCTAGTCGCTCCAAGTCTCTTATGATTTCCTCTTCGATTTTAATGCCGTTGATCATTCCGGACTTCCTGCTAAGAGCATCTGCTACTACATTTGCCTTTCCGGGATGATACTGTAGATTAATGTCATAATCCTTCAACAGCTCCAACCATCTCCTCTGCCTCATGTTCAATTCACGCTGAGTGAAGATATACTTCAAGCTCTTGTGGTCCGTGAAAATGTCACATGATTCTCCATATAAGTAGTGCCTCCATATCTTCAATGCAAACACGACTGCAGCAAGTTCCAGGTCATGCGTGGGGTAATTTTCTTCATAAGGCTTAAGCTGTCGTGAAGCGTACGCGATCACTTTCCCATGTTGCATGAGAACACAGCCAAGTCCCTTCCCCGATGCATCGTTGTAGATTTGAAATCCACCCGTACCAGATGGTAGAGTAAGAATAGGTGCAGATACTAGCTTCTGCTTCAGGTCTTCAAAGCTCTTCTCTCGATCTTCAGTCCAGACGAATTTCTCCCCTTTCCGCATCAGTTTGGTCAATGGTAGTGCTAGGCGGGAAACGTTCTCCACCAACCTACGGTAATAGCCAGCTAAGCCTAAGAAACTGCGGACTTCCGTCGCTGATGTCGGCCTTCGCCACTTAGTAATGGCCTCAACCTTCGCTGGATCCATAGTGATTCCTTCTGCTGATACAATGTGACCTAAGAATGCCACCTTGTCTAACCAGAACTCACACTTGGAGAATTTAGCATACAACTGCTTCTGGCGAAGAATCTGTAGCACTGTACGAAGATGGTCTTCGTATTCCTCCTTGGACTTTGAGAAAATCAGGATGTCATCGATGAAGACAATGACGAACTTGTCCAGAAATTCATGGAAGATTTTGTTCATCAAATCCATGAACACTGCTGGAGCATTTGTCAGGCCAAATGGCATAACTACAAACTCGTAGTGACCATAACGGGTACGAAAGGTAGTCTTAGCGATGTCCTGCTCCTTGACCCGTAGCTGATGATAGCCTGACCTAAGATCAATCTTGGAGAAGTGTTTGGCCCCTTGGAGTTGGTCAAACAGATCGTAAATGCGTGGCAGTGGATATCTATTCCGAATGGTAATCTTGTTGAGCTCGCTATAATCTATGCAAAGACGCATACTGTCGTCCTTCTTCTTAAAAAACAAAACCGGTGCGCCCCATGGAGATGCGCTCGGTCGAATGAAACCTCGTTCAAGAAGTTCTTGCAGTTGATCCTTCAGCTCCTTCAGCTCTATGGGAGCCATGCGATAAGGAGCCTTGGAGATTGGTTCAGCTCCTGGAACCAGCTCGATACTGAATTCCACTTCTCGTGTAGGTGGTATGCCCGGAAGTTCTGCTGGAAAAACATCTTGGAATTCCGACACTATAGGTTGATCCTAAATTGATGGAGATTCAGCATCTATGTCGTGAACCGTAGCTAGATAACCCTCGCAGCCATGTGACAGTAGTACACGCGCTTGCAGGGTAGATATCACTTGTACAGACCGTCCGGGTATGAACCCATTATGAATGTACTCTGGTGCATTAACATCACCGAAGATAACTCGATATGAATGGCAGTCTATGGTAGCATGATACTTGGATAGCCAATCCATGCCCAAAATCATGTCGAAGTCATTCATGTCCATCGGAAGTGCGTCGACAGGTCGAACCTTATCGTCAAATTCTAGGGGAAGACTCTTGTATACATGGGTGATTAATACAGAGTCCCTCAAAGGTGTGGAAATAGTAAGCCTATTTTCTAGTGGCAAGGGAGGCATCCTAATGTTCTTAGCATAAGCAGAAGAAATAACCGAGTAAGTAGCACCCGTATCGAAAAGAACACATGCAGCTTGACCATACATATACAAGATTCCAGTTATGGTACCTGTAGACTTGTTGGTCTGGTCTCGAGATGTCGTGTAGACACGCCCGGCAGTAGGAGGCGGCTTGGTATCAGCATGTCCCGATGTACCCTCCATCTCGCCCTTACGGCAATCCTTCATAATATGGCCAGGAAGACCACACTTGAAGCACGCATCAGTATTACGGCGACATGGTCCTGGGTGCCTACGATGGCAAGTAGAGCAAAGAGGATGAGTGTATCCTCCAGCAGGTGCTCTGGCTGGCTGAGAACCTGATAAAACATTTTACATAAGACATGATAGTTGGGTACAAAGGACAAAGCGGATAATCGTAAGATTGAATACCAGTGATAGCTGGACGGCTAGGCTGCGAACCTCTCTGGTTCTGGTCCCTACCGTTTCCATGGTTCTTGGTAGAAGTTTGCTAAAGTGTCAGAATATGAGTTATAACATGAAAACACAAGGAAAATGGTAAGTATTGGGACCTGCTGCTGTTGGAGTGCCCAACGTTGTTACGGTAATTGTCATTATCGCCACGCCTATCCGTAGCAGAACAGTCGTTAGTCTGACCGTTTCCCTTGGGTTGATGAGGCTGCTGCTGAGTAGCCGGCTGAGACCGGTCCCTAGTTTTCTGCCTGGAAGATACATTTATAAGATGAATAATTGACATATGGAAAGTATATAGATTGGTCACCGCTTGAATGCGAATGTTTACCTCTTGTCGGGTCTTTCAGCTTCCCCGAACTCATCTCGCTCCTGCAGCATCTCCAGTTTCCGCGCTGCATCGGCCACTTGTGCTACAGTGTTGAACATAGCACACACCAGATTGTTTGCGACCGATGTGCGAAGAGCCCATCTAAAGTGATGTGCTTGCTCTTCAGGAGTACCTGCTGCCGCACCAAGGAAACCAGCCAAGCGAAGAAAGCGCTGCATAAACTCGTTGCTATTCTCCCCAGCTCTCTGTCGGATCCCATGGTACTCCCTCTTGAGCTTGTCCTACTCAGCCTTGGGAAAGAACTGCTCCATCACCCTGTCCTTGAACTGAGCCCAAGTCAAACCAGCAACCCACTCGTCACCACCTTCAGACTGCATCAATGCTAACCACCAATTGAGTACATCGCCTTCGAACCGATAGCATGCCAACCTCGCCTTGTATGCGGGGTCACAACCCATAGCGTTGAAAATCTTCTCGATGTGAGCCAACCAACTTTCAGCATCGCTGGGGTTATCTGTCTTCTCAAAAGCTTGAGGGCGGAGCTTGTTGAATCTCTCCAGCCATACTGCTAATGTCACTAGAGGAGGAGGAGGAGGTGGCTGATTATGCTGCTGATTGTTGGCAGCTTGAACTTCAGCCCTGATGTCATTCCTCAGTTGAGGAAGCAAGGCTTGCATGGCAGCCTGAATTGCAACATTGAGCTGCTCCTGTTCGCGTGTGAGAACCATCTGACAGTATAACATAAAACATATGATTAAACAGATCAAAACATAAAATCTATATCCACATAAAAAAAATATACTAAACTTTCACGAGAAAAACTTTATGCAAGAAAATTATGTGTATGAATGCATGATGCAGTTTTATGAAAACTTTTGTATGCTCGAGAGTGAAGGCCTCTGGTCAGTTCACCCAAAACAAAAGACATCGCGAGGGGACGCCTATGGGTCGGTCCCAAATCTAAAAGTTTCGATAAAACACATGCGACTAAATAGGGCCAGTCCTGTACCAACCATTACTTAGTCAAAAACCCTACAACAATGACATGTATATGTATGCTTAAAAATGATGAATGCATGAAAACAACTGTCAGTTCTAGGAAGACCGTAGTGACTACCCACTAATCACAGGTCATATTTGAGAGCCTACAGGTCGAAGCCTTAGCTCTGATACCATAATTGTGACACCCCATTTTGATAATGGAAATGTCACATGCAATTATGGCGTGTCATCAAAGCATAAAAGGAAAAATGTCTAAACATTACTTGACCATAAAAGGAAAATACCGGAATCAAACATCGGTAGTCCAAATGTAAAGCTCATCACACACAAACATAGTATAATAAAGGAAAGGACTAAACAATGTCCAAAACATAAGTATCATAAGAAAAGAAATGCATAAAGTAAAGAAGGCTAGATAGCTTCCAGTCCATATGCACGTACTCTTAATGTCTACGAGCGTCCCTGAGTACCTGCCGTTTTGGGAACATAGAAAAGGAAAAAGGCTGAGCAATACGCTCAGTGCACAGATGTACAATAAAGCAGGAATAGGATAAGCATATAACATATAACAGCGGAAGAAAACTAAGTCCCGAGTAACCTGGTTAAGTCTTGATAAAACTGGTTTAATAGTTTGAAAATCTTATGTTTATCTCATAAAAACTGTTTGTCATATTTTACCATTAGCCAATATAGGTCATGAAAATCCACCGTGCATGAATACTTGGAGGGGTGACCTCATCATGCAAATTAGAAGGGTTGCCTCTAATTTAATATACTGGTTTTTTGGGTAGGAGGGATCAACTCCTTGTGAAGGATGCAAGGCACACACCACATTCACCATGAAATCCTGAATAAAAACATGTAACTAGGATGCACCCATACGCCCCCACATGATAAACATAAATAAATGGCCAAAAGCTGAAGGGACGCCACGAGCAATCACTCCGCCGTGGTGAAGTCATAACATCAGTGCCTCTAACATTATGGTTATGGTACCTCCATAACTAGGTGAAACTGGTCATGCATGTATATGGCTATAGGTAATCTTAATTAAACATAAGCAATCAAACACGTAACTCATACTACGGGAAAACAGTTGGCTGCATACGGGGAATCCTAATAAGGAAAGAATGTCCATACTGAAAGGACGGGAATCCGTACCTTATGTCCAGTGAACTAAGAAGATGAACAGAGAGGAATCCTACTTCCGAATCACTAGTGCTACATAAATACATACATGAATAAGTATCTGCTTACGAAATACGTAGCTGGTTTTATGTCATGTCTTAGCTTATTTTATGTGTTCTTACCATGTGTTACTGTTTTTAAGCCTTACACTGTGTTTATCCTATATTCTGCTTAATCTGATTAAGTATTTCTGGTATTTCCTGTGTTATTATACTTACTGTGAAATAATAAGTAACTTTCCAAAAATAGTAGGTTTCCTAAAATAGAAAGTTTCCAAAAATAGAAAGTTTCCAAAAATAGAAAGTTTCAAAAAATAGAAAGTTACCAAAAATAGAAAGTTTCCAAAAATAGAAAGTTTCCAAAAATAGAAAGTTTCCAAAAATAGAAAGTTTCCAAAAATAGAATTACTGCTTAAATTAGATAAGTTACTAAAAATAGAAAGTTTCCATAAATAGATTAGCTGCCTTAATTAAATAAGTTTCCATAAATAGATTAGCTGCCTGAAATAAATAAGTTTCTAAAAATAGAAGGTTTCCATAAATAGATTAGCTGCCTTATTTAATTAAGTTCCTAAAAATAGAAAGTTTCCATAATTAGAAATAAGCTGGTTAAATAAGCTAAGTATATAAGCCTAAGTGTTTTCATGATTAATTTCTAAGTCATATGATATAATGTATAGTTTAATAATTATTTCATGTAATTAAATTAAACTATAGGTTAAAATATTTAATTAAAGTATAACATGTTTTTAATTAAATAAGTTAAATACTTAGGTTAAAATATGTATTATTATATATTAATAATATAACCTAAGTCATGTTAATTAATTAATTATATCCATGGTTTTAAAATAATTAATTAATCATAAGTCTTAAATATACAAAACTTAGGTTAATTAATTCCATGATTATTACAGTAATAATTAAATAACCTAAGTCATGTTATTAAATTAAGCATATCATTTTATTAATTTAATTTTTAACATAAGATCATAAAACATAAAAAAAACTAAACATACACCATGAACCGGATCTAAGCTAAAAACAATGAACCGGACATGAAATCGACACCGTACCCTGAACCAACTCGGGGTATCCCGTGTCTTACTGCTGCCGTGGGACCCACACGCACCAACCAAGACCGTATGGTCTTGGTGGTGGTCGGTTGGCAAACCGAAACCCCTTTTGGGTTCGGTGCAGCCTGCGGCCAAAACAAACACCCCTTAGAAACACACTTTTGATTTTTAATTAACCCCAAATCATGTTAGATCCATGTTTAATTATTAGGTTTTTGTAAAAACATAACATGTTCTTGATTTATAAAAAGATTAAATCGAAAGAAAAGATTTAAAAAGGGTTTACCGAATTCGTGGATCAAAAGGATGAAGAACAAACACGATCACCAACTTAATTCCCAAGACCCAAGATCACAAACCACCCTCTTGTGGTGGTTGTAGGGTGGCGGCACAAAGAAGACAAGGGAAAGGAGGTTTTAGGTTTTTCTGAAAATCTTCTGTAAACTAAAAATGAGTAGTGTAAAATTATTTACCCCCCTTTAGTAAAAATTAACAAATGGGCTTGGCCCATTGTCCTTGTAGCCGCGGGTAGGGCCCCACTTGGGGTACCCGTACCTTTTCCCGTGTCTTGTTGTTAACTTACACGTTTGTGATTATTTATGTTCGTGTTTTAAGTGTTCTCGTTACGTAAATACCGTGATCTAATATATTTAATTACGCTCGTAATAAATATATATACGTAATTGATAATAGTTCGTGTTTTAATTACGTTCATGATTTCATGATCGCATGTTCGTGATTAATTATCGTCAAATAAATATTACGTGCTCGTGCGTAGTAAATACTTATCGTGTTCTAACACGTACGTAATATGTAAACTCATAACACGTAATCGTAATCATGCTATAATAGGAAAGTTTTAATCTAGTACGTACGATCTTAAGGGCACTATTCATGGTAAAAGCATGCGGGTTTTACAGCAAATTTTGATCCCCTTGAGGTCGAGCTTGGTAATTTTCCGGTGAATAATTACCATAAGCTGCATACACATTTTCCGGATTTCCTTGAGTAGAAGGACAATCAGTGTATGAGTGTCGACCGCCGCATGTTTCACAAGAAGGTGCAACCGCTTTAACTTGTTGTTGTTGGTTTGTAGCGAGAAGCAAGATACTTATGTTCATTTCAGTCATCATGCGGGTGAATTCGGTCATGTCGGGGCTTGCTGAAGTAGAAGAAACATTGACTCTCGGGTTGTTCCTTGAAGAAGCGGAGGAATCCCAGTTTTTATGATGAGTAGTCATGTTCTCAATAAGCTCTCTACACTCTTCGGGTCTCCTTTTCATAAATGTGCCACCGGCGGCTGCATTAATCGTATCACAATCACGAAAAGTCAATCCGTTGTAGAAAGTATCAATTAATGTGACAAGGAGCATGTTGTGGTTTGGACAAGGATCGATCAAGACATTATATCTTTCCCAAGCATCAAAAAGAGATTCATCGGGATCTTGCATGAAACCGCTGATTTGATTGCGAAGGCTCGTGACCATGGATGGTGGAAAGTAGCGCGACAAAAAGCGTTGAGTCATGTCATCCCAAGTATGAATAGAATTCTTCGGGAGACGATCAAACCATTTCTCGGCATGATGTGATAAAGTATGTGGGAAGAGTTGTAGGCGAAGAACATCCATTGTGGCACCAGGCAACTTCATGCTTTGGGTGATTGTAATGAACTTGTCGAGGTGTTTGTTGGCATCATCATCAGGCATTACTCTAAAAGGATTTGTTTGCACTTGTTGAATCATGTGGTGCTTCAACGAAAACTCCGGAGCCGTGATTTGCATCGGCGCAATCGGTCCTCCTCGTCCAAACATGGTAGGTTGACAAAGCTCCTCCATTGTCCGAAGATCGGGCTGTGGAAGAACATTGTTGTTATTGTTGAGGTGCGGTGGATTATTGTTGTTGTTAACACCTGCCATACTTAAATCTTCTCGAGTCTCGGGCTCTTGATAATTAGAAGATCTAGTACGCATACACCTACAAAGGCAAAAGAAAACAATACCAAACACAAAGACAATATATATACACAATAAAGATAAAATCTTTTTGGATTTTTGAAATTTTTAATTTTTATGGATTTTTGTAGATTTTTAATTTTTTTTGGATTTTTTTGGATTTTTAAGCAAGAAAAGTAACGCTCACAAGTGAACGGATCCCAAAAAGCAACGCGTCTCTCACAGAAAACCGTTAATCTTTATGAAAAGAGCCGGCAGCGGCGCCATTTTAATGAAGAGATTTTGCTAGGTTCAATTGTTGTTCTCGGTATCTTAACGAATTGATTTCCGGCTTAAAGTATGACTCTATTGTTTTTGGTGAAACAAATATTTTTGGTTGTTTTTAAAATAAATAGTGCAAGACTTAAATGTGAATCACGTTAAAAGTAAATCTAAACCTAATTTAAAGTAAAAGGCGAGTATTTAAAAGCGTGACAAAAAATAAAAGGGACTAAAAGTAAATAACGCAAACTTAAATCTAACTAAGGCAAACTTAAAACGCAACTAAAACTAAAACTTAAACTAAGGCAAGGCTAAAATAAATCTAAGACAAATAAACTTAAAGTGCGTCTAAAGAAAAAGGCGGGAAAAATAAAAGCTTGAAATTAGAAAGCGGAAACTTAAAAACTGAAATTAAAATAACCTGAAAAATCGCTCATCCGGAATAATACCCTCATTCAGAATAAACACTCATCCGGAATGTCACCTTCGTTCGGAATGTTTTTCTTTACTCGGAATATTCACCAAATACCTTGATCCGGAATAAATTGCTTACTCGGAATATGTCACCTATCCGGAATAACCTCTCTTATTCGGAATAAAGCCTTGATGAGGAATATTGCCCTTGATCCGGAATGTTTCTTTATCCGGAATAATATTCCGAATAGAACTCCTTACTCGGAATATGTCACTTATTCCGGATGGAAGCTCTTGATCCGGAATATCCTTGCTGATCCGGAATGTTTGGTCTATCCGGAATAATTTCCTTATCCGGAATATTGGATATTCCGGATGAACTACCTTGGCTAAAACCTTGATCCGAAATGTTGAAGATTCCGAATAGAGTACTTTGATCCGGAATAATTAATTATTCCGGATGGACGACTTTGATACGGAATATTTTCCACAACAACCTTCACTCGGAATAACTTTTGGCTGGGCTTGATTCGGAACTTTCCTAGGAAAAGACACAGTAACAAACACCCCGAAGAACAGGGAACAAGATATTCACACGAATCTAATCAAACTTAAGCAAAATCAACCACAAGATTAAATCAAACTAATCAATAAACAACTATTAATCATAAACAATCAATCCAAAACAATCAAACTAACAAAACTAATCAAAATAATCAAAACCCACTTAAATAAATCAATAAAAATCAAGAACATGAACATGAACAAATCAACATAAAGATTAAGATCAAATAAAGAAAGGTAGATAAGAGATTAACAAGATAAAGTAAAGATTGACAAGAATTAAATGGAAACTTACTTGAAATTAAAGGTAATTAAGGTGCAAGACAAGGTATTTAAATGGACATGAAAAGTAAATGACAAGGTAAGTAAAATGGAAGAACTAATTGTCACTATTAGCCAACAAAATGAAATGATTAAGATCCTAAACTATATATAGGGGAGGTTAAGGAGTGCTTAGGAAGCTTCCTCCCCTCCTTCCTTTCTTCTTAATTGCATCATTAGGTCCTTCTCTTCTTAATCTTTTGTTAATTGCACCATTAGTCCTTAAGCCTTTTAATCTTCTTAAATCTTGGACTTTAATGACTTTTGGCTCGGGATTTCTTTGGACTCGTCTTTTAATTCTTCAATAAATAAGACTTGAGTTCTTTGGCTTTTAGTAAACTTCCGTCTTTTGACTTTTTCTTTGATAAATCTTCAGAATTGGTCTTGGACTTCCGTTCTTTTTGCACTCTTGACTTCTTGACTTCGTCTTTCATCTTTTTCTTCAATAAAAGCCCGTGAATGCCCGTGTTTTCTCCACTTTTCACCTTTTCGTCCTAAATCACAACAAAAACACAAACCACGCATAATTCCGACATAAAAGACATAAAATGCACGTTTTGGCTCGGTTATTATTGTAATTAAGTGGTAAAAAGGATGGGTGTTTACACACCTATCAATGGTACAAATATATGTTGATGATATTATATTTGCTGCCTCGACCCAAACCTTATCCGACGAGTTTGGGAAACTCATGTCTCCCAAGTTTAAGATGTCAATGATGGGCAAGGTATCATTCTTCTTAGGTCTTCAGATATCTCAGAGTCCTAGAGGCATCTTTATCAATCAATCCAAGTATGCCCTTGAATCTCTTAAGAAATATAAGATGGAATCTTGCGACCCCGTGGATACTCCAATGGCGGAACGAACAAAGCTTGATGCAGATCCACATGGAGTTGCCGTTGATCTGACACTTTATCGTGGAATGATCGGTACTCTTCTGTATATCACAGCTAGTCGACCTGATCTTCAGTTTGCTATATGTATGTGTGCTCGGTATCAAACTCGACCTACTGAGTTACACTTGGCCACTATGAAACAGATCTTTCGATATCTTAAAGGAACCATTAATCGGGGACTTTGGTATTCGAAGGACTCTTCGATTGCACTTATGGCATATGCAGATGCGGATCACGCGGGTTGTCAAGATACAAGGCGTAGCACGAGTGGAACTTTGCAATTACTAGGAGATCGACTAATCAGTTGGGCATCGAAAAGGCAGAAAAGCGCTGTAATTTCAAGTAAGGAAGCAGAATACATAGCTATGTCTGGTTGCTGTGCTCAAATTCTTTGGATGAGATCGCAATTAACCGACTATGATCTAGGTTTCAACAAAATTTTGATGTACTGTGACAACAAGAGTGCAATTGCCTTATGCTGCAACAACGTTCAATTCTCCCGGTCGAAGCACATTGACATTCGCTACCACTTCATCAAGGAGCAAGTGGAAAGTGGAGTAATAGAGCTTTACTTTGTCCGATCTGAGTATCAATTGGCGGATATTTTCACGAGAGCTTTAGATCGCGCTCGAATTGAATTTTTGGCCGACAAGCTAGGAATGAGAACCTTCTCGCCTGAGACTCTAAAGGAACTGGCAGATGAAGCGAAAGAATAGTGGTGGTAAACTACTCTCCGTATCCTTGGTGATCATCTGTATATATTGTTTATATTTTTATCCACAAAAGCAAAATACAAAATATAAAACCATATAAAAACCCTAAAAAATGAAAAATTCATAAAAATCCAAAAATATTTTTACTTTATTTTTCAAAGGCATGTCTTTTGGTACGATAATATTTACGGCCTTAGAAATGTTGATTAATATTGACACGGCGCCATAAATAGATTTCGTACAAAAGTTGTAAATATTTCATAAAACATGCCCTTATGGCTTGTAGTTATTTCAGACTGCAACCCGGTTTTCACATTAAAGTCAAGTATTTCTTATGAAAGCTTTGGCTCACAACTGGAATTAATTTTCTCGGGCAAGGTTTACTTTAAAACCTTGTAAGGGATTAAGTTTACTTTATAACTTGGTCTAACACAAATCTATGTACGTTTCAGTGCATTTATTTGTTAAAACAAGAGAAGTCTTGTTTTTATGAAGCTATCATCTCTACAACCATAGCTATCTTCAATTGGTATCTACATACTCGACGATACGACTACTCAAACGGAGATTACAGCTCTTTCAATAGAACACGGGTCAACAATTGAGGGGGAGCAATTGTCAAGCATTCCGAAAGTGTGATCAACAAGTTGGTGTCAAGACAACAATACCTATCGTATACGTGGTGTCGAGAGATGACTTCAGACATGACGAGGCGACCAACATATGCTGACAAGAACCATTTGGTTCTTATCATATGATGTTCTCATCAATCAGGTCCAACCTTTTCAATATTTTTCTAATATGGTGAATATGTGATCATGTTAAAATCGGTATCATATCTCATACATTTGGTATCATGAAGATAAAACGGACTCGAATTTTTCTTCCCAAAACCTTTGTTAAAACTTCATTAAATCAATTGATATTAAAGACATCGATTGGGTTAATATTTTTAATATGGGGGAGAAAATGTGATTTAATATGGGAAATTATCAAAAATGGTTTGACTTAACGTGATGGCTCATCCCGACATATGCGAAATGTTTTCGAATATCGTGGCATATGTTAAGGGGGAGCAAAACGGATTTGCACTTCAAAATGGATTTTCATGGTGACATATACTTGCCCAAAACCTATTTATTTCACGACGATGAAGATTGTGGTGACATAAGGATGGTAGGATAGGTTAAGTCCAATGATTCTTCTTAAACCGGAGGAATCTTCCCAAGGACATTCCATAGCTAGAAATAGTAGTCCTTAGGAAAGTTGGAGAAAAGATTGTGAATGTAGCTGAATGCCGACCAAGTATCTAAGTTAGCACTGGAACAATCACAACAAGGTGCTAGTTATGACGTATTGGTAAGCATTGAAGGGGTTGAAGAATGAAAAAGAATTGTAAAGATAAAGGGTGTAAAGAAAAAAACCCTCCTTACAACTTTAGGCAGAAACCGGGTCAAACATATGCTATTGAGATCATTTTAATGATGCTCGATATTGAAGATAGACATCATGGACCCAGTGATGCAATGCACAACCCATCCCAGCTAACTCAGATATCTCTCAAAAGGTATTTGTTTTAATCACACAGAGACAAGCATTATCTATTTATTTATTCACTCCGAGTAAATTGGTATTGAAAAGGTGGCACTCCTCTCCAGCCTCCGATCACTAAAATCCAAAGTGCACGATCGAGTCTAGAGCCATTTGAGATCATAAAATATCTCATTAGGATACACTTCCATAATTCCTTGCTTCTTCACACACTGTGACAAGTAAGAAATATCTTAAGAGTCCTACGCAAAATCTTCATGATCTTGCCTGAACATCCGAGTAATACGAAAGTATTTACAATGAAGATGGAAATCCTTCTTGAGAGAATATCAAAAAGCTCATGGTAGGTGACTTGTGCAATTCTTATGAATCAAACTCGTGATAACTGGAAAGCAACAGTGGTTTAATTCTTAACTGAACTTAAACACGTTCCAGGCCTCTACACAATATCTTAGTGATCTTTCCAGAACACTCAGAGTGACACCTTAGTGTTCACAGTGATGAGTGGAAATCCTTCTAGTGTTAACCTCAAACAGCACTTGTAGGTAACTTGCAAGATTCTATACGAATCAAGCTCGTGACAACTGGAAAGCAACGATGGTGCGATTACTAAATGAATCAAGCTTGTTCCAGGAATCAGAATTGACGGCTTCAATCATGCGGATAATTTTATCCAAATGATTCACTCTTTACGTTCGCAGTCAGCTTTGGACGGTCGAGTAAAGAGAACGGGTTTACCCGCGAAATCTTGTCAAGGAGATTTTTAATTAAATCTACCTGCCACAAGTACGATATTTTATATCGTCCAACGGTTTTCACCGACCGGAGGTAAAATGCTACCGAATTAGAATGAAATGTTCAAAGCCATTTCATTCGTGTCTACTTATGTTGCGGCATTTGAAGATGGTGGCGTTGCGGAATCCGAGAAGAAGTCGTCCCCGCATGCTTATACTTTATGTACTTAATACCTCATATAATTCAAGAAAGCCTAAAAGTTAAGTCTTCCGCTGTATCGAACTCTGAAGCTTTCAAGAATTTCGAAGGTATAAGTATGTGGGACATGGTGTCACGAAGAGGCGAAAATCACAAGTGATGGATGCGCGAGATCAAGGAAAGAGATTAATTCTCAAGATTGATATCAAAGATCACATCAACATGTTCATTAGAAAAGAAAAAGAAAAAGAAAGACGAAGACTACGAGCTCAAGACAAGCATAGTATGCTAGGTTTATCTTATTATTGTAACTTGGGTAATGCCCTTGTTTGGAGTGACCTCCCTTAGGGGGAGATTGTTGGAAATACGTTTTACGGATTAAGAAGGATCGGTCACTCCAACAATAGTCCATGTAATAGCTCGTAGTTTAGTTATTCTTCTTTATTTAACAAACAAGAACAAGCCTAGCCTACAACATGTGTAGGCCGGCCCAAATGTAAGCCCAAGCCCATGACAAGGGCTTGGGTATATTAACCCTCTCCTTTGATGGAGAGGGTAGTGGTTTTCATATTTTACACATAGTTCTCATTAGTTTCTCTCTCTAGAATTGTGTGAAATCCACCATCTTTCTATCTCTTTCTCTCTCTAAAACATAAGCAAGATTTACATATCCTACATAGGCTTCAGTCTTCAAAACCATTATACGAACCATTGTCGTAAAAACATCATACAATACGTTTTATAACATTGTATAGAGTTAATAAAAACCGTTATAAGAAAATGGTTATGTAAAACCAAAACACGAACATAATATCAATAATAAGACCCCGTATTTCTAGTCAGGCAATATATTATAATTCAATGCGTATAGTAGTATTTTCGTTATTGGATTATTATAAGCCGCATGACATTGCTACCTTACTATACCAAACAACGGGTAGCTAACCCGAAACTCATTTGCCCATCTAAAACAGCGTGTCGTCACAATAATCACGCTTATATAAATCTTCTCATACATAAATTCGCTTACCAATCAATGTGGCACGACGGGGAGCAAAGTTCAAGGCGCGAACTGGGGTGATCTTCCCCAAATAGTACTATTATATGCATAAGCGTCTACCAAATCCCGGTAGTTCACAATTCATGCTAATGGGACTTTTAGTGACATAACCTAACTAATAATAATCCATTTCATTTCATTTATCGGGTCATATAATCATTCATCGGGTCATACAATCATTCGGGTCCAAATCAATAAGCAAACAATCGAGACAACCGGTGTCCTATTTTATTAAAACTAACATGTTATCTCCCTCGCGTGTTTATAAAATATTTCATAAAAACATTTAAAAGAGTGTGAGGCTATGAACTCACGTTGATGTGGGAAGGCGGTTATCGGCGATTTGGATGTACGGTACGTGCTTCAATCACGGAAACCTAGACAAATAATACTCGTCTTAGACTCTTGTCCAATGACTTTTATAAAAACAATGGCTATGTATATATGATGATTTTATATATATGATGATGATCAAGTGGGATTGTACATCTTTATTCACTCATTATAGTGTTATGTGTTAGTAAATTTTTTATACTAGTTTCACTAGTTTAACTTCTTTACTTGTTAAGGCCCAATAAGCCCATTAAAAGCCTAATACATTATATTAGTCTAATTATCCTTTTAACATCAGCCCTTTACTCACATGTTGGGCCCAAGTGGGTGAAGTCCAATGAGTAAGTCCATTAGTATTTAGCCAAATTAGTTGGGTTAATAGCCCAATAAGGCTAATTTGGCCCGTTAATGTTCATATGTTATAAAGCTCGGGTTTTATCGGTTTTTAATTGTTATATAAGTTTATACATCATTATGTGAGTTTATAAAAAGTTTACATTAGATGGGTCCGACCGTCTAAGTTTTATTTGACAAAAGCGTTAATCTTTCGGTTTTAGCCGAAAAGACGTAAAACTTATGTATATAGTTTTTATAACTTGTAAAATGTTTGTACTTGTAAATTATATAAAATGTCTCGTTTTAATATAATAATGTATAACTCTCATTTATAATTATTATTAGTAACTAGTGGGTTTTTATATATGTATATTTTATAAGTACATAATTTGAGTGCTTATATTATATACTTTTTATTTTATAAAATCTGATCCTAAATATTCAGTCGACTAAAGCATCCATATCTAGAGTTCTATAAGGAGATAGAACCCCAAATGTTTATAGCAGAAACTACATTATATGTGCTTCATTTAACTCTTTTATAGCTACTGATGAATCAGCCTCTAAGTATATTAATAAATTCGTCCAAAACAGTCTATGCAGATTTGTACTCCAATATTGTTTTGATCATATCTCACTCATTTTAAGGATTCCATTGTATGGTCAACTCTCACATGAGTATAAGACATATACCTTACGTTATATTGAATAATCTATGCCATTTTAACAAGTTATCATATGGTTATTATCTGTTTTATGCAGCGTACACTTTTAATCATGATTTTATCATTCTTTCAAATAGCTCTTTATCATTTTAATCAAGTTTATCAACACATGATCCCCACACAATACTTTTGATCATCATATATCATCATATACATATACATTTAGAAAGAAAATATAGATTTACATTTACAAAATAACAAGGTGATGGAAGAATAAATCTTGTTACCAACCAAGATTGTGTAGGTTATGATCAATGCTTGGATTTTGATGGCAAAACTTGTGATAAACCAATATCAACTTCAAGTCCACCAATCTTTATAAAATCCTTGTGGGAAATCAGCCCTAGAACATAATCACATCTCCTCCTTAGATGTTAAAATCACCACCAATCGATAGAGCTTCAAATGGGCATCATCATATGTATGAATAACACATGATATTGTGGTTAAATTGATCAAATGAGGGTGTTTAGTGAAGAGTTAGGACGGAAAGAGGAGAGGGGAAAGAGAGAGTGATTAGTGGTTTTGCATGGTAAAAATAAAGAAATGGTTTAGGTAAATGGTTTTTGTAAAGCTTACAAGACAAGTGTTAACTTGTTATAAAATTTTGACACCTCATGGTGTGGTGGCTTATGTTTAGCCGTCCCATGAGTGGGGTGAGGCAAGTGTAAACTTGTCTCATCCCACTAATTTACGGACACTTCTCGATTCTAGTTTCCTCAATTTGCGTGTCCTCGGGTCGTTTTACGAAAAACGTATTTATAAATTATGAATCAACGGCACAAAACAAATCTAATAAAAATCGTCTCATCAAAAACGGAGTTCAAAAACGTAAATACGTAAACCTAGGGTTTTCGGTTTAATCCTAAAAGACGCTAAATTATTCACGTAAGCCCTAATTTATTCTCGTAAATTTGTGAGTTTATGAACCAACACAAATTTAAATTCCCAAAACAATATTCAAGAATAAATTTATTTCCTGAAATGTCGGACTGTCACCAAAACGGTGTATATAAACGTAAGCACGTAACGTAGAGTCCTCCGGTTTAGACGTAGTCGATGGTACTTTAAGATGTAAACCCATATTTCTTCCCAGAAATGAGTGAGTTTATAATATAATATTAAAATAATGTTTTTAAATAATACTTGAGAATAAAATATCGACCATAAATTGACGGACTGTCACAGCATTTACCCCTAAACAGGATCTTTGTCCTCAAAGATCGATTTATCTTACTACTCGCTTCTTATAGAGTTAAAGCCATGTGGGTATTTCCTCCACATTCGATCTTTTCTCACAAGTGTAATTCATTACAATACGTGAGTTTCATCAAACATAACTACGGGAATAAGATCAGGCTTAAGTTGACTTACTTTCTCTATCCGTGATGTTCACGGGTTTTTGATGAATGCAACTTTTCGCCGATCTAAACTTTACTAAGAAGTACTCAGATTTTCACTTGATAGACATTTTATCAAGTTCGATGTACGAAACATAATTCACGCAGCCCTTGAAGTCCTAGGGTAAATCCAGCTTATATGTCTTTCAAACCAACTTTTTATATCATCTCAATGGTCCCATACAACGGGGACTTATTTCCCATGATCTTTCAGATCATCAATTTATTTTTCCAAGGTGAATTTTTTTTTGGCATAACTTCGCTACCCATCCTGCACTTCAAGATCTACATTTCATATTCACATAACCTCCTGCCCACTACTGGCAGTCAATAATCAGATCCTAATTTCAACAATCATTTCAGGTCTCGCGGGTTGGGTATTTTGTAAGGTTAGGTTTGTCATTATAGCAAATCTTAAACCTAAAAGACATGTCCAACTCACAATGGGTGTATGTCGGGTGTCTTCCTCCCAACTCCTGCTTACAGATGCTCTAATATTTAGATCCTTACAAGATTCGATCTCGATCCTAATACGATAATTTCTCCAAAGGAAAGCGATTATACGGTTCATTACCAAAGGTCAATCATTCAAACATAAAACAAGACTTCTAGTGTTTTGTATCGTTACTTTACCTCGTCCCTTCGATTGGGGTGGTAAACAGTACTCTCATCAAGGTTCGTTCCTAATGACTTCTGATCAAATCTCTAGAAATTCGATGCGAAGCGAGGATCTTGATAGAGATGATCGATACAGGCACACCATGCTTACACAACTCCTTTAAATACAAAAGAGTCAATTTCTTCATCGAGAATCTATCATTAATGGAAATGATATTAGTAGACTTGGTCAGTCTGTCGACGATGACCCAAATCGAATCAAATTCAGATGATGACCTTTGCAATAATTAAATGTTTACTAATGTATAAGGCGATGTCTGCCTTCATAATTTGCCATCAGTACAACTTCTTCAGATAAGATACATTTAATCAGAAATGGCATGAATAGAATACTTAATCTTATGAGATTCCAACATGACTAAATCTCAAAATCTCCATATTTAGGCAACCACAAGTGGCCTTTAAAACATTTAACGCCATCGGCTTCTCGATTCTATTGGTTCACATTAGCAGTGAACCCATTTTATTATCTATATTAACCTTTTTACAAGCATCAACTATATTTTAAATTGCTCGGCAATTTATTTTGCATAGTTACTATTAAGTAACACATCCTAATTGATTCTTTATCTTTTCTATATAATGTGTTAGTATCTCCATTCACCTTTCTCGATGAAATAATGACTACAAATCACTCAGAAATTCTTTCTTCATATTTTCTAAGTTTTAGTTTAGTCTCAACTATTATTTTTATCAATTTTACTCAATCAGACGTCTAAAGAGTCGATAATTGTTACAAGTAATTAAATAATAAATATTTAATTTTTATGAAACGTAAACGTAAAAGTTTTAAATTTTCTCAGTTCGTCCAATTATAGAAAAATGTTTAAAATAAATTTGAATTTAGTTAACACGATTTTTGTTGATTTATCGAGAATAATTAACAAGATTTGTAAATGTTTGAAAAAAAAAATCTTTGTTTATACTTTGGCCAAAATTTTCTTAGTTGACAAGCAAAAATTGTCGTTTCAAATTTTAAGTCATGGTTTAAATGGTTTCCTCAATCTCTCTTAGGTTGTCTTGAGGTATGCACAAACATTTACCCCTAAAGGAGTTTAGTTAAATGATTTGGTTATAAGGAATGATTCCTTAAAGATCCTTTGATAATATATGTGTCAAAACATTTTTGCACTTTCCTTTTCTGTATAACCTAAAGCCTTAATGGCACTAATTTTTTAAGAGTCAATATATATTTTACCACCATTAATTACACGGTCATTTAATGTAAAGGATCAAATCTCTAAATTATATGTTAAATACTCAAGGTATAGGTTTTCATTGTTCGACCAGCTCAGGGCAGTCTATAAATGATTACTAACTCCTTCTTAGTCTTATGAACAAACAAATGATCCTTAATGATTACAAGCATGAATTTATCAAATTACAGCCTACACACGTGATTCACCAAATTTATGGATGCTACATGTGCATTGGTGAATCCAAACAACATAACGTGAAACTCATAATGTTCATTACAAGTTCTGAATGTAGTGATTGGAATAGATAATCTTTTTCGCGGACGCGAAATTGATGATAACCATACCGTGAATCAAATTTTTGAATATACGCTAGAACCTTGTAAATGATCGAACAAATCTATCATCTTGGGTAATGGATATCGATTTCGATCGTCAATTTACTTAGTTCACGGTAATCAATAAATATAAGGAATGATAACATCATAGCTCTTCATGATGACGAGCTCGGTAAAATAAAAGCTTTTTCCGACAACTAGCTCAGTTGCATGATAATTCTTTTAAATCAGATGGTGCTGACGTACAGTGCACATGCCACAGGTGCAGCACCGGAAATATAATCAATACCAAATTCAACTTGCCTTAATGTCGAAGGTCTAGGTAATTCACCAGCAAATACCTCCTAAAGTTTCAAATAACATGAACATCTTTTAATAAATTTATTTTAAGTTCTTTCTAGATTACAAGATCTATGAGTACTTCATAACCATTAATGTTAAAATTTCTAGCCCAATTGCAGGATATGGTCACCCATCGGGAATTATTTAGATCATTTTTTGTGACAATCCGTCAATTTATGGTTGATATTTTATTCTTGAATATTATTTAAAAACAATATTTTAATGTTACAATATGAACTCACATATTTTTGGGAAGAAATTTGGATTTACGTCTTGAAGTAGCATCGACTACGTCTAAACCGGAGGATTCAACGTTACGTGCTTACGTTTACATACACCGTCTTTGGTGACAGTCCGACATTTCAGAAAATAAATTTATCTGTGAATATTATTTTGGAGTTTTAAATTTGAGTTGGTTCATAAACTCACAAATTTACGAGAAGAGATTAGGACTTACTATTTTATTTTAACGTCTTTTACGACTAAACCGGAAACCCTAGGATTACGTATTTACGTTTTCGAACTCCGTTTTTGATGAGACAATTTTTATTGGATTCGTTTTGTGACGGTGATTCATGATTTATAAAAACGTTTTTCGTAAAACGACCCGAGGGCACGCAAATCGAGGAAACTAGAATCGAGGAGTACCCGTAAATAATTGGGGATGAGACAAAAACAAGTTTTGCCCCACCCCCACATGAGACGGCCAAAAACTAGCAACTTATGCTAGTGATGTGTCAAGTTTATTTAACAAGTTTAACACTTGTCCTACCTAGCTTCACTTGAAAGCTAAGCATTCCACTAACACACCAAAACTAGCTACTTGTTTCATTTCCTTCATTCAACATGCAAACCACCCTCTCAAAACTCTCTCTTCCTCTTGTTTGTGCCGTCCCCTTCACCATCTATAACCATCATTTGATCTAAATTTAACCATAAACCTTATGTTGTTTCTACATATGTTGAAGCCCTTTTGAAACCCTCTTGATTGGTGGTGTTTATAACATCCAAGGAGGAGTTTTCATGGTGTCTTGAGGCTGATTTTCCACAAGGTTTCTATGAAGAATGGTGGTCATGAAGGTGGTCTTGGTGCATCATAAGTTTCTCCATCCAAAACTATGTCAAACTCATAACCTACATCAAGTTGGTGGTATAAAGATTGTCCTCCTCATCTTCTTGTTATTTTGATTATGTAAACATGTATTTTATTTCCTATTGTATATATTTATGATGATTATATGATGATAAAAATGTTATGTGGGGGTTTGTTGTTGATAATCATGGATAAAAAGATGAAAAACTATAAGTAAAAATGGGTAAATCTTGTTTAAATAATAGGCTGTATAAAAACAGTAGATAACTAAAAGACGAACTGATAAAATTGCATGGTTTGATCCATTTACAGTAAGTAGATGATGTTATACACATGTGAGAGTTGGCCATGCAATGGAATCAAAATAATGAGTGAGATATGATCAAAACAAGTTAGGTGGTGTAATCTGAATAAGCAGTTTTGTAGGGACTGTTAAGGCAACTTAAACTCAAAATGGGCAGTAGCTATAGCTAAGTTAAATGTAGCACATAATATGAAGATCATGCCATCCAAAAATGAGCTTCTAAGTCATTATAGAACTCTAGATATGTTAAAAATGGTGAACATGAAGTTAAAAATCAGATTTTTGGAAATAATGTTTATTATTATATAAGCACTCACATTATAATGTATAAAATGTAAAAAATATAAGCCCACTAACTTATAAAACTTATTTATATAAATGTATAAAAGGTTAATTAAATGGGTAAATTATATAAATGGTGGTAAAATAATATTTATAAGTAATAAAAACTATAAACTTGATTTTTACGACTCTTTCGGCTATCGCCGTAAAATTAACGTTTTTCGCCAAATAAAACTTAGACGACCAAACCCGTCTAATGTAAAGTTTATAAAAGTCATATACTGATGTATAGATAACTAAGACAAGTAAAAACCGATAAAACCCGAACTATAAGAATTACGGACATTTACGAGCTAACTAAACATATTGGATTAATAATTGGACTTAATAAGATAAAAACTTGTAAAAAGAACTTATTGGGCTTAACCCATTTGGGCCCAACATGAAAAGTATATATACTGATAATATAAGTATAAAATGGGTAAAAACAAGTTAAAGAACTTATAAAAGACTTAATGGACTTAAAATAGGTAAATCGGTAAAACTAGTGAACTAGTGTAAAAGTTATCGACACATAACACAAAAATGAGTAAATGAGGATATGTAAACCCACTTGATCATCATATATATAAAATCATCATATGTATACATAATTGTTATTTTTATAAAGTCATTGGACATGAGTCTAAGACCGAGCATTATTTGTCTAGGTTTCCGTGATTGAAGCACGTACCGTACGTCCGAATTGCCGATAACCCGCCTTCCCATATCAACGTGAGTTCATAGCCTCACACTCTTTTAAATGTTTTTATGAAATGTTTTATAAACCCGCGAGGGAGATAACATGTTAGTTTTTATAAAAATAGGACACCATTTGTCCCGATTATTTGTTTATTGATTTGGACCCGAATGATTGTATGACCCGATTGTATGACCTGATAAATGATTAAAGGACCCGATTGATGAAATCAAATGGATTATTAAAGTTAGGTTATGTCACTAAAAGTCCCATTAGCATGAATTGTGAACTACCAGGATTTGGTAGTCGCTTATGCATTTAATAGTACTATTTGGGGACGATCTCCCCAGTTCGCGCCTTGACGGTTGATCCCCGTCGTGCCACATTGATTGGTAAGCGAATTTATGTATGAGAAGATTTCCATAGCGTGACCTTTGTGACGACACGCTACTTTAGATGGGCAAATTGAGTATCGGGTTAGCTACCCGTTGTTGGTTTAGTAAGGTAACAATGTCATGCGGCTTATAATAATCCGACTAACGAAATACTACTAGACGCTCAGAATTACGACGTATTGCCTGACTAGCAATACAGGGTCATACTATTGATATTATGTTTGTGTTTTGGTTTTCATAACCATATTCATATAACGGTTTTTATTTTCATACAACGTTATAAGACGTATTATATGATTGTTTTTACGACATTGGCTCGTATAATGATTTTTAAGGCAAATGCGTATATTATGATTTTGATAAAGATTTGTATAAAATGATTTATGCTATTTTAGAGCCTATTACAATGATTTGTAAAAAATGATTTTTGGTAATAATTTTATACCAAAGTTATATTGATGGAATTTATTAAACTCTATGAATTCACTCGGCGTTATCGCTGACCTTTTCTTTTAACATGTCTTATCTCAGGTACTTGAAGGTAATTCTCGGGAAGACGACAAGAATTCATGGCCCGCACTTAAACTATATTTTCCATTCAAATGCTTTGTAAAACTTTGTATGAAATAAAATGACTTGGGACCGATGTAACTTTGATATTTATGAATGGAAATGCTTTATTAATAAACGACGCGATTTTTATGCGTTGTCTATGATGTGAGTAATGTGCTATCCCGTAACACCAACTAGTCTTCCGCTGTACTGTGTTGTATAAATTTGGGGGTGTTATAGTTTGGTACCAGAGCTCCCGTTATAGAGAACGAAATATTTTTAAAACCAAGGTTTTGAATAAAACATTTCAAAATCTTTTAACTATAAACATTTTTCTAAAAATGTCTAAAAATCTTTTGACTATAACGGTGCCGAAGAATTCCCGAGTCCGACGAGGCCAGACTGAGAAGTGTTATTTTAATATATATAACTTGGATTATATATATATATATGATGTAATTTTATTACATGATTGTTTGATGATTATTTTGATATTTATACGAGATATTTATACGACGTAGATTGTCACAAGTAACCCTAAATCCCCTAGTAAGTTAATCGAAGCTATTCTCGTAGGAATTCTAGCTATCCTAGATCTAAACCAAGTTGTGGATATTTATGATCCCAACAAATGGTTGATACTCATAGGAATGTAGATATTAGTTGATTGTGATATTGAAAAAGAATTGGCGAGATTAAATCTGATATCGATGTCATGACGATCTTTCCTTATAGAGTGGAGTTTGACAAAACGTTATCACCTGGAAAGATGTCATCTGATTCGTTGTCATCCAATTCTAAAATTGAAATCGAAAGGGTGAATGTTGCACTTGAGGCTGTCATTGGAACCATTACCCAAAAGCCTCATGCCACTAGTACCTTTCCGAGAAATCTGATTGAATGTGTGAGTCATCTCATGCTAGTGACTCATTTGATAATTGTTGTTGTAATAGCTATAGGATTGGAAAATTAAGTATTGATTCATATTGAGCTTTCATTTCCCTTTTAAGGCCTAAGAATAAGGTTGAAGTATTGGATAATGAAGTAGGATATCGCATTGAGTATAAGTTGATTGAAACTTGAATAAAGTAAAAATTTAACCCATATAGAATATGAGATTATTAATAGAAGTCGTTAAGTTTTGTGATTGAATTATAAGGTTTTAATTGATTGTTGATTCGTGTTAAGGGTTGTTCCTAGACCATTGTCCACTAACGAGGATGCCCAGTGTCCAAGAAATAAATTGAAGAAATCTTCTTCTTAATTAGGACCGATGGATCTTCCGGGACATGTGGAACACCTAATGACTCTTGTAGATTAGTATTCATTGTGGTATCTTTTAAAATCCCTAACTTAACTGAGATATCAGTTGGTAGGATGAGTTTTGGAAATTGTATGACATAGTGACACGTAATGTGTTACGGTACAATTTGACTTGTTTGTGATTAATGAAAAGACTACCTTTGATTGCTAAATTCTACATGTATCGATGTTATCTATCTTTTCTTGCTTCTTCCTAATGTTCGCATTAGTGATGCAACCATCGAACAAGTACTCATCTCGATTTGAGTTGCGTTGTGGATTATTCTTTTTGAAGTGCCATCGAGATCATGAACCTCATGATTATTTGGCTAAAGCTCATTTCCTATCATATTGTATTTAAGCTCTTGGTGAACAACTCTTCGTCACTCCTTTACAGATCACACATTGTTTTTATAAAGTTAAAACGGTATCCTTTGAGAAAATTTAATTTTCATCACAATAAGGATAATTCAAAGTGAGATTTATAAGTGATTGTTATCGAAATGAAGTTGTTTATAAAACACCTTGGAAAACTCAATTGTTTTCATAACAAGGAAAATCTTTGTAAATTTATTTTTGATTCTTATTTAAGAATTAAGCATGAAAATGTTTTTATTTATAAACATGATGATAAAATTTTGACGAACTGAGTATTGCATCGTTAATCTTGAAATCGTATATAGTTGCGCGCCTACATACAATTTGGAATGGACTATGCAAGACTGATTAGTAGTCACCATAAAACTAATGAATAAACACTACATTTTCTTTGAGGATTGTGAAAGATTAAATTTTAATGAGATCTGCAAGAAATGAAAAATAAGGACATAATGTTAGGGACACCTACATATGTGCCTGTAGCATCCATTCTTCTGAGTTGAATTTACTCATCTGTGGAAATTGTCTTATTTGACAATTGAAAATTCTTTCTTGTCCAATTCTCCCGTAGTGAGATTCTTAGGAAAAGTATCTGATTACCGAGTGTTGATACCCGACTGGATGTATTGACGTTCTTATCATTTCTTTTGATTAAGATTTCATTTGAATGACCTGGGTAACGATCCGAGGAGCTTTCGAATGCGTACTCAAATTATGAAAACATGGGATATATTCATATTCGTTAAATGTTTTCGTCTGTATCTGATTTGAAATTCTCTCGCATAGATTATGCGTTGACCTTACTCTTTTAATAGTGGTTGTGTATCCTAATATCCTTGAATTTGTGAAGGATTATGAGTTATTATTAGTCTTTTGAGAAGTTCACATCTTATCGACGACAATAAAACTGGAAATTTGATAGTGCCAGTAGAATGGATTGATTGATTATGACATGACGACATTGTCTTAATTGATGGGAACTCGAGTAGAATTCCCCTAAACGATAAGATGTTGATTATCAAAAGTGATCTAAATAATTCTTGGTGGACGACTATATCCTGCATTTAGACTCGAAATTATACCGTGAATGATTGTGAATTGGCCATAGATATTATAATTTAGAAGAACCTAATATGAATTTATTAAAAGATGTTTCCGTTATCTGAAACTTTAGGAAGTAATTGTTGGTGAATTACCTAGACTT
This sequence comes from Glebionis coronaria, assembly GCA_025667525.1. Lineage (NCBI taxonomy): Eukaryota > Viridiplantae > Streptophyta > Magnoliopsida > Asterales > Asteraceae > Glebionis > Glebionis coronaria. The sequence continues at coordinate 539,081,182 of CM046877.1, forward strand.
TTGCCATTTAGGCAAGTTGAAATTGGTATTGATTATATTTCCGATGCTGCACATGTGGCTTGTGCACTGTACGTCAGCACCATCTAAATTAAAGGAATTACCGTACAACTGAGAGAGTTGTCGGAAAAAGATTTTATTATACCAAGCCTGTCATCCTAAAGAGATATGGTGTTATCATTCCTTATATTTATAGATTACTGTGAATTGAGTAAATTGACAATCGAAAACGATATCCATAACTCGAAATGGAAGAATTGTTCGATCATTTACAAGGTTCTAGCGTATGTTTTAAAGATTTGATTCACGGCATGGTTATCATCAACTTCGCGTCCGAGAAAGAGATTATCTATTCCAATCATTACATCCACAACTTGTAATGAACATTATGAGTTTCACGTGATGTCGTTTGGATTGACTAATACACATGTAGCATTCATAAATTTGGTGAATCACGTGTGTAGGCTGTAATTTGATAAATTCATGCTCGTGATCATTAAGGACCATTTGTTTGTTTATAAGAATAAGAATGAAGTTAATAATTATTTATAGATTGCCCTGAATTGACCGAACAATAAAAACATGTACCTTGAATATTTGATATGTGATTAAAGACTTAAACCTTTACATGATTTAACCGTGTGATTAATAGATAATGGAATAAAAATTGACTCTTCAAAATTTAGAAGTCATTTAAGACTTTGAGTTATACTAAAAAAAAAGAAAGTGCAAATATATTTTGACAAATGTTTTAACAAAGGATTTTTAAGGGATTATTCCCTTATACACAAACCATTTAACTAAACTTCTGTTTAGGGGTAAATGTTTGTGTATACTTCTAGACAACCTAAGAAGAATTGAGGAAACCATTTAAACCATGACTTGAAATCTGAAACGATAATTTTTACTTTTCAAATTAAGAAAACTTTGACCAAAGTATAACCAAAGATTTTTCGAATATTTACGAATCTTATTAATTATTTTCGATAAATCAACAAAAATATTTTTAATTAAATTCAAATTTATTTTTAACATTTTATATAATTGGTCGAACTAAGAAATTTAAAATTTTTACACTTACGTTTCATAAAAATTAAATTATTGTTAATTTACATGTAATAATTATCGACGCTTTAGACGTCGGATTGAGTAAAACAGATAAAGATAATAGTAAGGATGAAACTAAAACATAGAAGATATGAAGAAAGAATTTTGAATAAATACGGTTATGATATTTATTTCATCAGGAGAAAGTGAACATAGATACCGACACATTATGTAGAAAAGATAAAGAATCAATTAAGATGTATTTCTTAATAATGACTGTGCAAAATAAATTGCCGAACGATATAAAAATAAACGATGTTTGTAAAAAGGATAATATAGATAATAAAAGGAGTTCGCGTCTAATGTGAACCATTAGATTTGAGAAGCCGATAGCATTAAATGTTTTAAAGACCACTTGTGATTGTCAATATAGAGGATTGTGAGATATAGTTATGTTGGAATTTGTAAGTATAAGTATTCTATTTATGTCATTGATGACTAAAAGTATCTTTGTCTGAAGAAGTTGTACTTATGGCAATTATGAAGGCAGACATCGCCTCATACATTAGTAAACATCTAGCTATTGCAAAGGTCATCATCTGAATTTAATTCGATTTGGGTCATCGTCGACAGACTGACCAAATCTGCTAATATCATTCCCATTAATGATAAATGCAAAAGAGTTATGTAAACATAGTGTGCCTGTATCGAACATCTTTATCAAGATCCTCGCTTCGCATTGAATTTCTAGGGATTTACTCAGAAATCATTGAGAACGAACCTTGATGAGAGTACTTTTTACCACCCCAAATCGAAGGGGCGAGGTAAAGTAACAATACAAAACACTAGAAGTCTTGTTTTATGTTTGAATGATTGACCTTTGGTAATAGACCGTATAATCGTTTTCCTTTGGAGAGATTATCATTGATAATCATCGTATTATGATTAAGATCGAATCTTGTTAGGATCAAAATATTAGAGCATCTGTAAGCAAGAGTTGAGATGAAGACACCCGACATACACCCATTGTGAGTTGGACATGTCTTTTAGGTTTAAGGTTTCCTATGATGGCGAACCTAACCTTACAAAATACCCGACCCGCGAGATCTGAAATGATTGTTGAAATTAGGATTTGATTATTAACTGCCGATAGTGGGCAGGAGGTTATGTGAATATGAAATGTAGATCTTGAAGTGCCAAATGGGTAGCGAAGTTATGCCACAATTTTTTTAACCTTGGGAAAAATGAATTCATGATCTGACAAATCATGGGATATAAGTCCCCGTTGTTTGGGACCATTGAGATGATGTAAAAGTTGGGATTGAAAGGCATATAAGCTGGATCTACCCTAGGACTTCAAAGACTGCGTGAATTATGTTTCGTATATCGAACTTGATGGAATATCTATCAAGTGAGAATCTGATTATTCTTAGTAGAGCTTAGATCGGCGAAAAGTTGCATTCATCAAAAACCCGTGAACATCATGGATAGAGAAAGTAAGTCAACATTTAGCCTGATCTTATTCCCGTAGTTATGCTTGATGAAACTCGCGTATTATAATGAAGTACACTTGTGAGAAAAGACCGAATGTGGAGGAAATACCCACATGGCTTTAACTCTATAAGAAGCGAGTAGTAAGATGATCTTTGAGGACAAAGATCCTGTTTAGGGGTAAATGCTGTGACAATCCGTCAATTTATGGTTGATATTTTATTCTTGAATATTATTTAAAAACAATATTTTAATGTTACAATATGAACTCACATATTTTTGGGAAGAAATTTGGATTTACGTCTTGAAGTAGCATCGACTACGTCTAAACCGGAGGATTCAACGTTACGTGCTTACGTTTACATACACCGTCTTTGGTGACAGTCCGACATTTCAGAAAATAAATTTATCTGTGAATATTATTTTGGAGTTTTAAATTTGAGTTGGTTTATAAACTCACAAATTTACGAGAAGAGATTAGGACTTACGATTTTATTTTAACGTCTTTTACGACTAAACCGGAAACCCTAGGATTACGTATTTACGTTTTCGAACTCCGTTTTTGATGAGACAATTTTTATTGGATTCGTTTTGTGACGGTGATTCATGATTTATAAAAACGTTTTTCGTAAAACGACCCGAGGGCACGCAAATCGAGGAAACTAGAATCGAGGAGTACCCGTAAATAATTGGGGATGAGACAAAAACAAGTTTTGCCCCACCCCCACATGGGACGGCCAAAAACTAGCAACTTATGCTAGTGATGTGTCAAGTTTATTTAACAAGTTTAACACTTGTCCTACCTAGCTTCACTTGAAAGCTAAGCATTCCACTAACACACCAAAACTAGCTACTTGTTTCATTTCCTTCATTCAACATGCAAACCACTCTCTCAAAACTCTCTCTTCCTCTTGTTTGTGCCGTCCCCTTCACCATCTATAACCATCATTTGATCTAAATTTAACCATAAACCTTATGTTGTTTCTACATATGTTGAAGCCCCTTTGAAACCCTATTGATTGGTGGTGTTTATAACATCCAAGGAGGAGTTTTCATGGTGTCTTGAGGCTGATTTTCCACAAGGTTTCTATGAAGAATGGTGGTCATGAAGGTGGTCTTGGTGCATCATAAGTTTCTCCATCCAAAACTATGTCAAACTCATAACCTACATCAAGTTGGTGGTAAAAAGATTGTCCTCCTCATCTTCTTGTTATTTTGATTATGTAAACATGTATTTTATTTTCTATTGTATATATTTATGATGATTATATGATGATAAAAATGTTATGTGGGGATTGGTTGTTGATAATCATGGATAAAAAGATGAAAAACTATAAGTAAAAATGGGTAAATCTTGTTTAAATAATAGGCTGTATAAAAACAGTAGATAACTAAAAGATGAACTGATAAAATTGCATGGTTTGATCCATTTACAGTAAGTAGATGATGTTATACACATGTGAGAGTTGGCCATGCAATGGAATCAAAATAATGAGTGAGATATGATCAAAACAAGTTAGGTGGTGTAATCTGAATAAGCAGTTTTGTAGGGACTGTTAAGGAAACTTAAACTCAAAATGGGCAGTAGCTATAACTAAGTTAAATGTAGCACATAATATGAAGATCATGCCATCCAAAAATGAGCTTCTAAGTCATTATAGAACTCTAGATATGTTAAAAATGGTGAACATGAAGTTAAAAATCAGATTTTTGGAAATAATGTTTATTATTATTATATAAGCACTCACATTATAATGTATAAAATGTAAAAAATATAAACCCACTAACTTATAAAACTTATTTATATAAATGTATAAAAGGTTAATTAAATGGGTAAATTATATAAATGGTGGTAAAATAATATTTATAAGTAATAAAAACTATAAACTTGATTTTTACGACTCTTTCGGCTATCGCCGTAAAATTAACGTTTTTCGCCAAATAAAACTTAGACGACCAAACCCGTCTAATGTAAAGTTTATAAAAGTCATATACTGATGTATAGATAACTAAGACAAGTAAAAACCGATAAAACCCGAACTATAAGAATTACGGACATTTACGAGCTAACTAAACATATTGGATTAATAATTGGACTTAATAAGATAAAAACTTGTAAAAAGAACTTATTGGGCTTAACCCATTTGGGCCCAACATGAAAAGTATATATACTGATAATATAGGTATAAAATGGGTAAAACCAAGTTAAAGAACTTATAAAAGACTTAATGGACTTAAAATAGGTAAATCGGTAAAACTAGTGAACTAGTGTAAAAGTTATCGACACATAACACAAAAATGAGTAAATGAGGATATGTAAACCCACTTGATCATCATATATATAAAATCATCATATGTATACATAATTGTTATTTTTATAAAGTCATTGGACATGAGTCTAAGACGAGCATTATTTGTCTAGGTTTCCGTGATTGAAGCACGTACCGTACGTCCGAATTGCCGATAACCCGCCTTCCCATATCAACGTGAGTTCATAGCCTCGCACTCTTTTAAATGTTTTTATGAAATGTTTTATAAACCCGCGAGGGAGATAACATGTTAGTTTTTATAAAAATAGGACACCATTTGTCCCGATTGTTTGTTTATTGATTTGGACCCGAATGATTGTATGACCCGATTGTATGACCTGATAAATGATTAAAGGACCCAATTGATGAAATCAAATGGATTATTAAAGTTAGGTTATATCACTAAAAGTCCCATTAGCATGAATTGTGAACTACCGGGATTTGGTAGACGCTTATGCATTTAATAGTACTATTTGGGGACGATCACCCCAGTTCGCGCCTTGACGGTTGATCCCCGTCGTGCCACATTGATTGGTAAGCGAATTTATGTATGAGAAGATTTCCATAGCGTGACCTTTGTGACGACACGCTACTTTAGATGGGCAAATTGAATATCGGGTTAGCTACCCGTTGTTGGTTTAGTAAGGTAACAATGTCATGCGGCTTATAATAATCCGACTAACGAAATACTACTAGACGCTCAGAATTACGACGTATTGCCTGACTAGCAATACAGGTCATACTATTGATATTATGTTTGTGTTTTGGTTTTCATAACCATATTCATATAACGGTTTTTATTTTCATACAACGTTATAAGACGTATTATATGATTGTTTTTACGACATTGGCTCGTATAATGATTTTTAAGGCAAATGCCTATATTATGATTTTGATAAAGATTTGTATAAAATGATTTGGCTATTTTAGGGCCTATTACAATGATTTGTACAAAATGATTTTTGGTAATAATTTTATACCAAAGTTATATTGATGGAATTTATTAAACTCTATGAATTCACTCGGCGTTATCGCTGACCTTTTCTTTTAACATGTCTTATCTCAGGTACTTGAAGGTAATTCTCGGGAAGACGACAAGAATTCATGGCCCGCACTTAAACTATATTTTCCATTCAAATGCTTTGTAAAACTTTGTATGAAATAAAATGACTTGGGACCGATGTAACTTTGATATTTATGAATGGAAATGCTTTATTAATAAACGACGCGATTTTTATGCGTTGTCTATGATGTGAGTAATGTGCTATCCCGTAACACCAACTAGTCTTCCGCTGTACTGTGTTGTATAAATTTGGGGGTGTTACACTTTTGTTAATCAACATCTTATCTCTTAGGGGAATTCTACTCGAGTTCCTATCAATTAAGACAATGACATTATGTCATAATCAACCAATCCATTCTAATGGCACTACCAACTTTTTAGTTTCATTACCGTTGATAAGATGTGAACTTCTCAAAAGACTAATAATAACTCATAATCCTTCACAAATTCAAGGATATCAGGAGACATAACTAACCTTAAAAGAGTAAGGTTAACGCAGATCTACGCGAGAGAATTTCAAATCAGATACAGACGAAAACATTAACGAATATGAGTATATCCCATGTTTTTATGAATTGAGTACGCATTCGAAAACTCCTCGGATCGTTACCCAGGTTATTCAAATGAAATCTAATCAAAATAAATGATAGGAACGTCGATACACCCAGTCGGGTATTAGTACTTGATAATTAGATACTTTTCCAAAGAATCTTACTACGAGAGAATTGGACAAGAAAGGGATATCAATTGTCAATGAAGACATGATAGGTGTGTAAACACCCATCCTTTTTCCACTTAATTCTGGCTAAAACGAGACCAAAACGTGTATTTAATATCATTTGTTTGGAATTATGCGTGGTTTTTGTGTTTATTGTGTTTTCAGAGCCAACCGGATGGATAATGGAGAAAACATGGGATTGCACGGGTTTTACCGAAGAAAAAGACTCAAGATGAAGTCTATTGTCCAAGAGATGCAAAAGATTTGAAGTCACTGGGCCTATTCGAAGATTTATCGAAGAAAAGGACCAAAGATGGAAGATTTACATAAGTCGAAGAAACTCAAGTCTATTAAACGAAGAAATTAAAAGACGAGTTGAATTTAATCGACGACAAATCCCGAATCAGAATCGAAAACGCCAACTTTTCTGAAAAGACGAGAAGACAAGAAGAACGGGAGAAAGCCCACTCACCAACCAAAGGGAACACCTATATAAGGAATTCTCCTCACACTTTTCATTCAGTTTTTTTCATTCCCTTTTTCTCTCCTTTTCTGTTCGTAGGTAACACCAACACCATTAGGGTGTTTGGTGATTTTGATCATTGTTTTTCCAGATCTTGTAGTTTAATCTTGTCTTTTGTTTGTTCAACATTAATCAATCAATACTATCCTTCCATTTCATCTTGTTCATCTTCATCTTTTTGATTCAAAGTTAAAGTTCTTATTTGGTTGATTTGATCTTCATAAGTTGTTGGGTTTTATGTTTTTATTGATGGGATTTGATGTTTATGGATAGTAGAAGATAGGGTACTAGTTTTGTTTAAGTTTCGATTAATCATTTGGTGGATTTTGGCTGGTAAACGTGTTCCCCTGTTTTTTCTGTATCATATTGTTCTTGAGTTTCCCAGGTTCCGAATGAGCATAGAACTTCCGAATGAATCATCTTAGTTAAAATCTTCCGAATCAATCTCCCTTCAAAAAGTTCCGCATCAGTTTTATAAGTTCCGAATCAGTTTTATTTCCAAAACTTCCGGGTCAAAAGTTCCGAGTGAACTTCCGGATAAACTTCCGGGTCAAAAGTTCCGAGTGAACTTCCGGACGAAGTTCCTGATCAACAACTTCTGAACGAAGTTCCGGGTAAACTTCCGAATCAATCTTCCGGGTGAAGTTCCGAATCAATCTTCCGGGTGAAAGTTCCGAATCAACTTCCGGACGAAACTTCCGAGTAAAGTTCCGAACCAACTTCCGAGTAAAGTTCCGAACCAACTTCTGAATTAACTTCCGGACGAAACTTCTGATCAAAGTTCCGGATCAAATCTTCCGAGTAAAGTTCCGGATCAAAAGTTCCGAACCAAGTTCCGAGTGAACTTCCGAATCAAGGTAAACTTCCGAATCAATTTTCTTTTGAGCACTTTTAAGTGATACTTACTGTTCTTACTGTTTCGTCATTTTATATTTATATTTTAATTGTAATTCTAGTTTTATTAATTGTTATTAAATTAATTGCTTTTAATTTAAATCTTAGTGTATTTAGACCTTTAAGTAGATTAGAAAACCAATCCCCTTTTTAGTGACCAAGAACAATCATTCCACTTAGAACTGAGATCAATTCGAGAGGATACTGAGAGAATCTAGAACCCATACAAAACCTGTGTATCAAATGGCGCCGCTGCCGGCTCTTCTCGTTAAGATCAACAGTTTTTTGTGAGAACTTGGATTTTGGGATCCGTTCCCCGTGAACGTTACTTTTTCGCAAAAATTTTCAAAAACCCTAAAAAAATATAAAATTTTCAAAAATCCTAAAAATAAAAAAAAACATAAAAACCAAAAATATTTTTGCTTTGTTTTTGCCTTGTTAGTTCTTTTGCAGGTGCATGCGTACACGATCAACGTCTTATCAAGAGCCCGAGCCTCTCGAAGACTTAGACATGGCCGGTTTACAAAACAACAACAATAACCCACCTCAAAACAACAATAATAACAACAACAACCCACCTTTCAACAACAATAATAACAACAACAATGAGCCTCTTCCGGATAATCGCCCGATGATTGAACTTCTGCAAGCACATGTAGATGGCAACAATGATCCAATTGTCCTACCAGCGATTGCAGCCAACAATTTTGAGCTCAAATCCGGCTTTATCCAAATGGTCTCTGCTCAACCATTCTTGGGGCGTACCATTGATGATCCACATGACCACATCAAGAGATTCTTGCAACTCACCAATACGGTCAAATTCAATGGTGTTCCACAAGAGGTAATCCGTTTACAACTTTTTCCCTTTTCTTTAGAGGGACAAGCCCGGCATTGGCTTGCTAAGGAACCGCCACAGAGTATTCTTTCGTGGACGGATTTGGAGACCAAGTTTATCAATTAATTTTTCCCACCCTCTCGTACTACCGCTTTGCGGAATGACATTATCAATTTTGAACAAAAGTACGATGAGTCGTATAGTGAATCTTGGGATCGTTTTAAAGATCTTTTAAGAAAATGCCCACAACATGGTTTTACCAAAGTGCACCAAATTAATACTTTTTACAATGGTTTATGCATGAATGACCAAGATTCACTAAACAGTGCCTCGGGGGGTAATCTTTTGGCTAAGACTTCCAATGCTGCTTGGGATATCATTGAGAATAAGTCTCGTGTGCAAACCAAGAGTGTTCGGACCAATGTTGCTAGTGCTAGTACTAGTGACAGCGATAAGCGACTTGACAAAATCACTGCGCTTCTTGAATCGCTTGCTACCCAAACCGCCAGCAACACCAACAACATCAATGCTAGAAACGCTAAAGACGCTCAAGTCAACGCTGTTAGCCAACCATGCGAGATATGCGGGGGTCCTCACTCTTACACCACTTGTACTGCCACCCAAGACTACCCTTCTGAGAATGTGAATGCAGCATATGGCACCTATCCTCAACCCGCTTATCAAGCCCATCCTCAAGGTGACCGTAACTTTCTTAGCTACCGCTCTAACAACTATCTTTCCCCACCCGGTTTTCCTCCTAACAACCCAAACCAACAACAAAACCTCAATCGCCCTCCTCAACAACAACAACAACCTCGTACACCATACATACCACCTCACAAACAGCAACAACCACCTCAAAGAAACAACCAAGTTTACCAGCAACCTGCTTATGAACCACCCGCATACAATGCTCCTCCCAACCAACCCACCGCTTTACACCAAGAAGTGGAAACCTACATGAGGACTAATGATGTGATCGTGGGAAATCTTCAGCAAGAAGTGCTCAACTTGAAAGCAGACCTGGTGAAGCAAGGGAACGATCTGAGAGCTGATATGAGAAATACTTTGGATAGTCAAACGAATGACTTAAAAAACATGATGGCTAGCTTCTTCCAAGGTAATCAACCCTCTTCTTCGGGTACTCTTCCGAGTAACACCGTTGCGAATCCAAGAGGGGAGATGAAAGCAATCACCACTCGCAGTGGCAAAGGTACCAAGGAACCCGAGCTTCCTATACCTCCACCGGTGATTGTGACTAAGGAAAACGAGTCACCTGCTCCTATTCCTCATCCTTCTCCTTCCCCAATTTCTCCGCCTCTTACTTCTACCCCTCCTCCACCCAAGGATGTGAGTGATCCTATTCTCCCAAAGCCTTCCTCTTCTTCCAATATACCTTATCCATCTAGGTTGAGGAAAGAGAAGCTCAAAAGCAAGGACGATATTCAGGTTTCAAACTTTCTTAAAATGTTCAAACAATTGAATTTCAACATCTCCTTCGCTGAGGCTCTCGCTCACATGCCTAAGTATGCAAAAATGTTTAAAGATCTTCTGAGTGACAAGGAAAAGCTTCTCGATATTGCCAACACCCAACTTTATGAGAATTGCTCTGCAGTGCTCTTAAGGAAATTGCCAACCAAGCTTGGTGATCCGGGTCGTTTCTTAATCCCTTGCAACTTCCCGGGAGTAGAGAATTGCATGGCCCTAGCCGATCTAGGTGCCAGTATTAATCTAATGCCTCTAAGCGTTTGGAAGCAATTATCTCTCCCTGAGCTAGTCCCCACCAAAATGACTTTGGAATTAGCTAACCGTACGGTTGCTTATCCAGTGGGGATAGCCGAAGACGTCTTTGTAGGAGTCGAAAAATTCACGTTTCCTGCTGATTTCGTTGTCGTCGACTACGAGATGGACCCTCGTGTTCCCTTAATCGTGGGTCGTCCATTCCTGAGGACCGGTCGCACTCTCATCGATGTTGAAGCCGGCGAGCTTATCATGAGAGTGGGTGACGATAAAATCGTCTTCAACATGGGAAAGTTGTCTAAACAACCTTATTCATACGAGAGTGTTAATTGTATTGACGTTCTGGATGAGGCTTGTGAAGAACACTTTAATGATGCTTGTAAAAATATTCCTACCTCTCTTCCTAATGTTGAAACCGTTTCCTCTATTGATTCATCATTGTCTCTATTTGGAGAAAGTGATTTGTTTTGGAAAGATCTTGAAGCCACCATGGGAGATGTGAACTTAGCTAATGACGATTCTCCCACCAATGGGGATGAAGACATGCATTTCTTTGAAAACCTTCTCAACAAAGACAATCTTTCTCCACCATCTCCCACGGTTATGCTATCGATACTCCGACTTTGAAAACGCCTCCCATCGAAAATCCTCCGGATTTAGAACTTAAGGAGTTGCCGCCTCATCTCGAGTACGTGTTCCTTGAAGAAGAGAAGAAGTCGCCCGTCATCATCGCGAAGGACTTGAAAGATGAAGAGAGATCTCGCCTCATGGCCGTGCTTAAAGATCATAAGAAGGCAATTGCTTGGAAAATTTCTGATATCCGCGGAATTGATCCGAACTTTTGTACTCACAAGATTCTCATAGAAGATGACTTTAAACCCGCAATCCAGAGTCAAAGAAGGGTTAATCCTAAAATTCATGACGTCATCAAACAAGAGGTTATCAAAATTCTAGATGCCGACTTGATTTACCCTATTTCGGATTCGCCTTGGGTAAGTCCCATCCATTGTGTGCCCAAGAAGGGCGGAATCACCGTTGTTACCAATGAACACAACGAGTTGATTCCCACTCGTTCTCGTTACTGGGTGGAGAGTTTGTATTGATTATCGCAAGCTCAATGATGCCACGAGAAAAGACCACTTTCCTCTTCCCTTCATGGATCAAATGCTCGAACGTCTAGCTGGTAATGACTATTACTGCTTCTTAGACGGTTTCTTCGGGTATTTTCAAATTTCCATCGATCCCAAGGACCAAGAAAATACCACATTCACTTGTCCCTATGGAACATTTGCTTACAAACGCATGCCTTTTGGTTTATGTAATGCTCCTGGGACGTTCCAAAGGTGTATGATGGCTATCTTCCATGACATGGTGGAAGACATTATGAAAGTATTCATGGATGATTTCTCGGTTTATGGCGATTCTTTCTCTGCTTGCCTTGCCAATTTAGAACGTATGCTGAAGCGGTGTGAAGACACTCGCCTTGTTCTTAATTGGGAAAATGCCATTTCATGGTAAAAGAGGGCATCGTGCTAGGACACAAGATCTCCAAAGCAGGTCTTGAAGTAGACCGTGCTAAAGTCGATGTTATCTCTAAGTTGCCTCCACCTTCAACCGTGAAGGGTGTGAGAAGTTTTCTAGGTCATGCGGGCTTTTACCGTCGATTCATCAAAGATGTTTCTCAAATCGCTCGCCCGATGACCCACCTCTTGGAGAAAGATACTCCTTTTATCTTTTCCAAAGAGTGCCTTGAAGCCTTCAACTTGCTTAAGGATAAGCTTACTAAGGCACCCGTCTTGGTTTCCCCAAATTGGGAGCTGCCTTTCGAGTTGATGTGCGATGCTAGCGACTTTGCTATTGGAGCGGTTTTGGGCCAAAGAGTGAACAAACACTTCCAACCGATCCATTACGCTAGCAAGACAATGACGGGGGCTCAATTACATTATATGACAACCGAAAAAGAGCTTTTAGCTGTTGTCTATGCCTTTGAAAAATTTCGCCCCTATCTTGTCCTTTCCACCACAATCGTTTACACCGATCATTCCGCGTTGAAGTACTTGTTGACAAAGCAAGATTCCAAACCAAGACTTCTTCGCTGGGTTTTGCTACTCCAAGAATTTAAAATCGAAATTCGCGATAAAAAAGGAGCTGAAAACCTGGTCGCGGATCATCTCAGTAGACTTGAGGATCCTTACCAAGGGGATCATCCGAACAAAGAAATCAATGATTCTTTTCCCCTAGAAACCTTAATGTCTATCAACTCGACTGCTGATGAAACCCCGTGGTTTGCGGACATTGCAAACTACTTGGCGGGTGGAATTCTCGCTGACGGGCTAACATCCCAACAAAAGAAGAAGTTCTTCAAAGACATTAAGACTTACTTTTGGGATGAAACAATGTGTTTATTTGATCATTCACCGATGTGTTGATGGACCGGCAGCTTTAGAAATCCTTGACGCTTGCCACAAAGGACCCACCGGTGGTCACTTTGGTCCCAACTACACCGCCAAAAAAGTGTTTGACTCGGGATTTTATTGGCCCACCATCTATCGTGACGCTCACGAGATGGTTAAACGTTGTGATGCTTGCCAAAAACAAGGCAAGATCACACATAAGGATGAGATGCCTCAGAATTTCATTCAAGAATGTGAAATCTTTGATGTTTGGGGTATCGACTTTATGGGGCCATTCCCTTCATCTAAAGGAAACAAATACATCCTTGTAGCCGTTGACTACGTTTCAAAGTGGGTCGAAGCCAAAGCTTTACCTACTAATGACGCAAGGGTGGTTTGTAACTTTTTGAAATCTCTATTCGCTAGATTCGGTGTGCCTCGTGCCATTATTAGTGATCGTGGGACTCATTTTTGCAATGACCAATTCGCAAGAGTCATGGCTAAGTACAGTGTAAATCATCGTCTTTCCACCGCCTACCACCCACAAACTAATGGCCAGGCTGAAATATCCAACCGAGGATTAAAGAGAATTCTGGAAAGAACCATGGGAGAGCATCGTGCCTCATGGGCTGATAAACTTGATGATGCTTTGTGGGCTTTTCGCACCGCATACCAGACTCCGATTGGTTGTACACCATATCGTCTCGTATATGGGAAAGCATGCCACCTCCCCATTGAGTTGGAGCACAAGGCTTACTGGGCTTTGAAGTGGGCTAATTTTGATATCAACAAAGCCGGTGACCTACGCAAGATCCAACTCAATGAGCTGAATGAACTCCGTAATGAGGCTTATAAAAATTCTTTGATCTATAAGGAGAAGACTAAGCTCATTCACGACTCTAAGATTAAGAACTGAGATTTCCAAGTTGGAGACAAAGTTTTACTCTTTAACTCTCGGTTGAAAATATTTTCGGGCAAGCTGAAATCTCGTTGGTCCGGCCCATTCACCATTGCCCAAATTTTTCCATATGGTACTCTCGAGCTCGCTCAACCTAATGGACCTAATTTTAAGGTGAATGGCCAACGAGTGAAGTTGTACTTTGGTGAGGACATCTCTCAGGAGATGATTCCATCCCTCACCACGTTCCCCATGAACTAATTTTGGGTCGAGTCAGGCTCGTGACTCGGTTATAAAAAACAAGCGC